>CM060187.1:25569121-26791621 GCA_030549335.1 Pontederia crassipes
AGATAAAAGTACATCAAATGTCTCGATATAAGGCATACAAAAGTCCATGCCATAGTATAATATCAATAGGTCCCATACAACTCGATATCAAATAAAAGCGGAAGACCCCAACTAGACTCTAGCATAACCATGTGCACACGCCATCCAAACTGTATTTGCTGCACACACATCAACTCGGCACACATCCATATCAAGTACCTGTGGAGATCACACAGAGGAGAAAGCTCAATCGTTAGCATAAAGTTAAGTGTGAGTTCGTATAGGTCATAAGATAGTTCCTTTAGAATAAGCATGAAGAAAATATATAAATCAAGTATAAGAGTGAATCATGATAGAGGAATCGATAAAGATATTGTGGTTCATACATTTTCATTTGTGTTCTTTTTCATATTCGTGTGCATGTTCATTGTCCATATTAATCGTTCATGTTCATGATTCTTATTCATATTCATGTTCATAAGGACAAAGTCATTTCATTCATCTTTTGGTCATTCATGTTTTTTCATCTTTTTCATAAATTGGAAAAAAGCTCTTCACTTTCAGAGAATATCATTGCAGACATAATGTACAACTATCTAAACCATGGTGGACCAATGGGAGATTAGTGACATGGTCATCCCCGTCGGGCAGGATGACCTCGAGAAAGATGAAAACATCCGTAGGGAGGAACTCTCATCTAGATAAGGCAAATGGTAACTCTCCATTTTATCTTATAACTTCATGAGCTTCTCTTTCAATCACGTAGATCGATCAAGGTTGTAGGGAGCAAAAATGACTCATAATCATTCATTAAGTTCATTTCATTCGGTATTAATCAGGTGAAATTAGAGAGTTTCGATTAAAGTCATATTCTTTGTCCATGAATCGGACGCCCAAAAGTCAAACGGTCCTCCGATTGAAGTTTATTCAGCAGTCGTCCGAAAGGGGAGTGGATCCTCGTTTATCAGTGTTCTTTGATCGAATGAAAAGGGAGCGGTCATCCATTCTGAATTCATTCTTTAGTTCTTTTAAAGTCACGTTCTATTGGTCAATCGAGGGAGGTTCGATCATCCTTTATCACATGAGTCTGTCGGACTTCCAATTGAGAGTTTCAGTCGACCGAAATTGGACCGATCATCCGCCGAGAACAGTGTCGTCTTCTTCCTCGGTCGGTCGGATTTCTTTGGCAACTATCGGAAGTTCTTTCGATGAGATAAACTAGATTGATCGTCTAAAATAGTTTTAAATCGACCGACTAGTTATCATTGCCATTATCGAATCTCAACATTTTTCAGTTCGGTCATCCGAAAAAATTTTGATCGTCCAAAAGAATTTCGGTCGTCTGCTTCAGTTCAACAATCATTTTTCAATACAAATCCAATCGTAGGTCATTGTGGAATCCTTATGTTTTCAATTAGTTTTTCAATACAATCAGAGATCTAACACTAATTAACACATTACTTAACTCATAGCATGATTAAGAGACATATCTAATCATAAATCTTATCCCAAAGATATCATTAATATCATTTTTCCTTCATGAAATATAACCCGTCGAATTCTTATTTTCAAGCATGTAACGATTTCCAAACTATCTTAATTCTATTCGACATAACTATCAATTTATAGACATGTAATGACTTGTTAAATGACTATCTAAGTCTTACATCAACTAATCAAATTTTTCATCATGTTAGCAACTCATACATAGCATACAATTCATTCGGCCATGATCAAAATCAAAGGAGAAGCATATCAATATCATCATGATAACTATCAAGCACGATTCCTACCCATACTAGCATGAATCTTAACCCTCTAATAACCTTAGAACATGCGATCTTCCTTAGGAAACTCATCCTATGAACTAGATCCAAAAAACACACATATGCCGTGGGGTTTGGTTCTTCTTCGCTGGATCAAGCTTTAGTTGTGTCCTAGCTCCTTTCTCTGCTCCCTCCTACGTCGTCAGTGCTTGAAGGTCCTGCTGGAATCGTCCCTTCTCCCTCTAGACGAGATCATAGAGAGAATGTGAATGAGCAAGAAGAGAAGGAAGAAATGAGAGAAGATAAAGAAAAATGGAAGAGAATGGGAGGATGGGCTTTAAAGAGCATAATGGTGGAGGTTTCAGCCAATCATGGAGGGAGTTACATATCATTTAGTGTAATGGAGGGGAGAGAGATCAAAAAGTTGATTTTTTCGCATTTTTGGACGCCCAAAAGTGTTTGGTCGTCCGGTGGTGCGTCTCGTCGGTCAGTCTTTTTTTTATATCGGACGCCCGTTTTGCTCAGATCATGGAGGGAGTTACATATCATTTAGTGTAATGGAGGGGAGAGAAAGTTCAGAAGGTTGATTTTCCGCATTTTGTCCACGACGCCCGAAATGTTAGGTCGTCCGATGGTGCATCTCATCAATCGATCTCAATATCGGGTGTCCGTATTGGGTTTTGGTCACTCAAAAATCCAACATCAAAAAATTAAAAATTTTAAATTTTATGGGATTTTTTGGTGTGTTACATGAATTGATGTCCAAGTTTTCAAACTAGCGCTTCGAATGCAGGGGTTGCACGTTTGTTGAAGTAGTGAGCAATGGAATGCAGAGGAAAAAAAAGTAAAAACGGTAAGCAATGGATTCAGGCAAAAAAGGAGAGAAGAGAAAAAAAAGAGAAAGAAGAGAAGTGGTTGGAGTTCAATTTTATATAAATATAAGATATAAGAAATAAGATTGTACACGGACAATAACATTTTTTAAATTGTACTAGCTATTTAAATAGTATAAGTATTTATTTGACAAGCGTAGGCATTTTATGTTAGACTTTCCCACTTTTATATGAGGATTTATTTGAATATTTAAATTTTGTCTTTCTAAGTTGACAAGTTTATCTTTATTTTTCATGATAAAAACAATATATTTAAATCAAAATTATCAGTAATACAAAAATTATTTATTGTATTATAATAAAAATCTTATATCCATGTCTACTTATATCCTTTTATATTTATCAAGCACTTTATGTCATAATCACATCATCATTCGTTATTTTCATTATGTGCCAGAATCGATGTTCAATCTTTATAACTATAATGACCAGAACGTAATAGAAAAAATAAAATAAAATAAAAAATAAAATGAGAAACAAATGAGAAACAAAATCAGGGGATAAAATTAGTTTCCAACTGCCACTTAAATTCGTTCTTCTATAAATACGAGACCAAAATTTCAAACCCTAAAGCTTTTTGCACGGCACCCTATTTTCTCCCCTGTTTGCTCGTGTGTCTCTCTCTCGCATGCGACAACTACCGCCACAAGAGAACAATCAGAGGACATGAACCGTGATGATCGAGCACCTGAATTGAGAGGAATGTTCGGAGGAAGAGAAAGATTGTAGCAGTTTCTGAACAAAACTCGTAAAGTATGTAATTAGGGTAAATTCATCGGTCGATTCATGATTATAGACTACAAACATAATGTCAATTATGCTGGATTACCCTTAGTCATATTTTATGCTCGAGATGATGTATGCGATTAGCAATCACCGAAGAGATGATCGGAAAACCCACTATGCCTTCAAAAAATTTTCAAACTTATGAACTCGGGTTCTCTGCAACCCAACTCGGATTGACCTCCACCCCAACTGAGTTCTCTTCAATTCGACCTAGATTCGTCATGACTGAGCTTTCGAGCTTTGGCATCAGGATGAACCCGACCTTGGTTGAAGATGACCCTGTTCGAGTCCCACCCCGATGAAGCCTGTGTTGCGCGTCCTCTTGCCCACGCAATCAATGTTGAAACCCAGCCTAGGTATAATCCAAACCCGACCTGTATTCCCATGTGATTTACTAAAGAGATGAGGGTTGAACTCGACCTGGGTCTCCTTGACACTCAGTCCAGGTTCCGACTATGTTAAGATGATTTTTATGCCAAATTAACCCTTGATTTATGTCCTTAGTTCTATTCTATGATGATTATAATGTTTATGCAGCTTGATTACTCTTCATGATCTCTTGTAGTCCTAATTTCATGTCATAATAAATTTAATTAAAATATTCAAGATAAAATACAAAAATATTAAATAAAGAGCTCTTATATTTACGGGTTGGCGTAGATAAAATATAAAAATATTAAGTAAAGAGCTCTTTGTTTACGAGATGGCGACGTCCATTTATGGGTTGATAATTGCCAGTTATGAGTTGGCCATGGTCAGTTATGTCATTGGAGTCGAAACTTGCTTCCCCACGAATTGAAAGATACCCTATTATAAGTCAAAGATGAATTTATAAGATGAAGATAATGAGGTAGAAGATGAAATCTTATTAGTAATGAAACACTTCTCATGATGATGATTACGATCAATTTTTGTCACTATTATGATGATTTATTATGATTTCTCTGATCTTTTATTAATATGCTATGATTTTTCACATCATCTTGCTTATTCTTCTTATATATTCTTCTTATAATATTATTTTTAAAAATTCGATTTAATTTGATCCAATCGATTGGATCTCACGATCATGGATGCAATTCTGTGGAAAGAGTAGTTGTTGACCGACCCTCTGGAAAAAGAATTTTGACTGACCAATCCGAATACACACACCCCAACTCCAACAATTGACTACCTGACGAACTGATTAAAGATGTTTATGGCATATACTCTACTTGATAAGAGTTTCAATCATATTTCATTGTGAGCTAAACTTTTTTTTTATTTAGTTACACTTGTTATGAAGCATCCAACGGATCAAAATCAAAACCAAAATGATGTTTGATTGATGCATCCATTCAATTTTTTTTATTGGCCTGAAAGTAGCCACCAGTTTGGTAATAGCCCATCACACCACTTATCCATCCATCCATACATAGACTTTGAACCAGGACCAGGATTGTTCAAAAAAGAAAAAAAAATCTCTATTATTTTTCCTTCCAAAATCACGTCACATAAATCATAATTGAAAATCATAAGACGAGGGCAGAATCATAATTGATTAAACCAATACATTTTTTGTACAAAAAAAGATATATGTGTATGATAAATTTTTGGAGTGACCATCTATTTTTCAAATGTATTAAAAACGTCTTCACAAAAAAGTTAATATGAATTAGAGGATAATACGAATGATTATAATCCTGATCGAAACTATTGCCATGCAAAATGCATTCTAATTAAAAAAACATTAATAAATTTCTATTTTTTGTAGACATATTGTTATAGAGGGAAATGCATATGTAGAACGGCCACTCTACATCAAGGTGTAGAGCGGCCACTCTACCGTCCGATCTTCGAAGGAGGGCTGGGATATATGCACGTTGTGGTCAGCAATCTCAATCGTTCAAATGTTGATGGACGGTTCAAATTGAATGGAAAAGGAACCAATCAAAATGCCCTAACAAGCATATCGTAGAGCAAAAAAATCAGAACAGAAAAAAATGAAAAAGAGTAGATCTTAGACCTCGGAAGTTTACCTATGTTGGGGGAGATCACAGAGCAAGGGAAGAAGCGACAAGATCGGAGGAAAGAGAAGCGGCGCCAACAATGATTAGAAGAGAAGAAGGAAATCACAGTAGGGATAAGCGGCAAAAAGCAGGAGAAGGGATCCGCGTAGCAGCAGTAATCGGACGAAAGGATCAACGCACAACAGCGATCGAAATAGGAGAAACAATCAGCAAGATCACGTGCGCTTCTTAGGGCATTTTGATTGGTTTCCTTGCCCATTCAATCTGAGCCGTCCATTAACATTTGTATGGTCAGATTGTTGGCCACATCGCGCACACATCTCAGCCCTCCTTTGAAGATCGGACGGTAGAGCAGTCGCTCTACACCTTGATGTAGAGCGGTCGTTCTACGTATGCTATTTCCCTCATTGTTATTTGTATGATCTCTTATTAACATCTATCCACGTTGATTTGACTTCCCTTTTTTATCATTTATCCATCTGATTTGTGCTGACCAAGTCTTCGAAGAAATATAATATTTTTAATTATATATATATGTGTATGTTTGTGGTAGGGGTTGGATTGTTCACTAGCGGAGTCGGGCAAAGGCTTCTAACTCCGCAAATTGCGCTAGTTCCAATTTTGATTTGCCGGCTACTTTGGTGATCGATCCAACCTAGTTGGGGTCGGATTGGGGTCGACCCGACCCCAACTTGATGGGGGTACAAGTTGGAAAAGTTTTAATTTTTTTTACTTAGTTTTAATTTTATACTTGATTTTAAAAAATCAAAATAAATCATTTTAGATATGGAAATAATATTTTAATATTGAGGAATCTTATTTTATGTCTTAAAATAAATATTACATAATATAATTAATAACATACAAAATTAAGAAAAATATTTTAAAAAATGAGATCGAGTGGTTCGATCACCTGACCCGAACCTAATCTGGTTGGATCGAATTTTTCCACCTATATGGACATTTGGTTGGGTTGAGTTTGTAAGTATGGGTATAAGGAAATAATTGAAAAATCGAAAACGTAAAAAATGAGTTCGACCAAACATAAACTTTTTTAGGTTTTTTAGATTTGAAAAAAAAACTTGGACGATTTTTTAAATTAACAATCCATCCGAGAAGTCGGACGGAGACCTACATAATTAAAATTTTAAAAAAATATTTATTAATATTATATTTAAATATTTATAATATATAATTACTCAATAAATATATTATTTTAATATATGTATAGAAAATTAATATAAGTCATAAATAGCACTATTACAACATATAACATGCCAATATCGTTAATTTATGAAATCAAATATCTCTTTATAACATTAATTTTTTTATAAATATAAAATGTATAAAATATAGGATCCCAAAAAAAACCATTTGAAAAAAATTGATAAGGTTTTTTTAATTTTAAAAACTCAACCAAAATATATAACATGATTTCACCCAATCGGCGCAGATTTCACCCCTAATATATGGTGTAGAAAAGAAGACAACGAAATATACTTTTTAAAAAAAAATTACTTTAATTTACATGATTGTTAAATAAAGAGAAGTCGAAGATGCTCCTTTGGAGCCTAAATTCTGGTTTTTTGTCACTTGCGTAGTTGCCTCTTTTTTCTACAGTACAAGTAGTCCCACTTCAAACATCTCTCTCTCTCTCTGCGCCTTCGGCTGTCCTCTCGATGATCAGGAATCAAATTTTCGCCTTCGGGGAAGGTTCCCTCCTCTGCTTTTTTATCCCTTTGATGTTAAAAGTTCGATTTTGATCCTTCCCATCTTGGTGAAAGGATCAGGAAAGGCGAGTTCTTTAACTATTTGCATGTATTGTAAGCTTTGCTCTGTAAAATGGGTTGGTCTATCTTCTGAGTTCTCCGTTTTGATGAATTACACGCCTTAGCTGCTTGTGATCGGTAGAAGCGTCCTCTTGTTCTGTTACTATTTCCGGATAACAGGATAGAATATTAGGAAATAAATAGGAAAGAGAAGGGTGTTAATAAAACTGCACCACAATTTTTGAATGCACCCTTTGAAATCATATGATGCCTCGCAGCTTAATGGTTAGAAGAATCAGCTACCTGGATGTTATATTGCTTAAACGAAGTTGGTTTTGCAAAGAATCTGGGTCTTTGGACGTATAGTGATTATTGACCACGAGTGTCCACTTTTTCTTTCTAAAATTACTGTTTTTTTTCTCGTTAGGTCGAGTATAAGCTCGCATCAAATGGAGACTGATGTAACAAGAGTAGCAACGACAAGTGGTGGTGCCAAGGTAATTGTTGAAATTTCCAATAGGGTTTGTGGAGTTATGTTTTTTAGTTTGATTAATTGTACTATACGGATGCCGTGGAGATTCATGAAGGATTTGTGCTAATAGGATTTGATTACATGTCTTGCACCTTGATAATATCCTATCATGTTTGCTGTTGGCAGTTTTATAATGTAGTGTTTCTGGACGATGGGAGGGATGATATGCACCCATAAGTGACAATTCAGTCACTGGATTCTATACGTTTTTCATATAGTTCATAAAACTTTATCTCTTCATTCCTGATTGCTCTAATTTATGCAAGTTTTTCAATTCAGGTTAAAACTTCGTTTCCCTGATGGCTTTTGATTTATGCATATTTTTTAATTCAGGTTAGCAATTCGATGTGCACCGAGCTTACAAAGTTATTGGACACCGTCTGTTCAGTTCTTCCAGCAATTGAATCTGCGAAACCAGGATATACTTTTGGGATACAGCAGTTGTGTGCTTTAAACAATTCCATTGACAAAGCAAGGCTGCTTCTCCAGCATTGCACTGAGTCAAGCAAACTTTATTTGGTATATGTGATAAAACTTATCTGGAATGACATGTGAATCATTTCTCTTGCATGACTAAATTCAGGTTTGACATTAATGACACTAATGTCTGATCTCATATCATGGTGCTTCTAAATTTATTTAAGCTATAGGTACACATAATAGTGAACATGAAGTCATAAATACAGAGGTAGCAATTCGGGAAGTATAACAGGAGAAACATAGAGAACCTTGTAGTTGCGTTGTTTTTCACTGTTTTGTGCTCTTAACATTAAATTTTCTTGCAGGCTATAACAAGTGAAGCCACTTTGCTGAGATGCGAAAGAATAAAGAATTCATTTATTCAAAGTTTCTTTCAAGTTCAAAATATGGTTCCACAGTTTCTGATTTTTAAGGTGAGTGAAGTTTGATTTCACAAAATGTATTGTTTGGTTATTTTCACTATTTATTTATGTCTATCACTTTGTTTCACTTCAATTATCTTACTGGTAGATCACATAACAAGTCTTAAATGTGGATCAATTTTATCTTTGAAGCTATATGATTTGATACTCACAATATGTTTAAGATATGAAATATGCATTGCCTTCCTGTAACCTATGATCTCCATATTGTCCTTCAAACATTTATTTCTTACTATATGCATATCATCTATCATGAGTCGCAAATCCAGTATGTGTCAACTTAATGTTGTTTCTAACATTAAAATGAACTTTCATCTTCAAATATCTAATAGATGTAAGTAATTGCAGATTGGAGAAGTTCTTGAGTACCTTAAGACGGTAAAGTTCAGCATTGATTGTGCAGAAAAGGAAGCTGGAAGAGCTTTGTTAGCTCTGCTTCAGCAAACTAACTCCAGTGAAGCTTTTGAACTTGAGGTCTTCCAATTTGCAGCTTCAAAGCTGGAGTTGACAACTCCCAAAGCAATTCTAATAGAAAAAAGATCAGTGAAGAAGCTACTTGATAAGTTCAAGAGTTCTGAAGCTAAAGAGAGAAAAATACTTGAGTACTTTTTATACCTCCTGCAGAAGCATGGAAACAATTTTGGAAAGGGGCGTATTCAGATCAAAGAGAATGAAACAACATATAATAAGAGATTGGCATCTCAGACGACTCACACATACAATGGTAATATTCATGACAAAAACCATCAGAACAGTGGTCTAGGTAAAGCTGTCACTGATGACTCTGGAACTATTAAACTTATTGAGGAATTATGTTATCCTATTTCATTAAGATCTATGGATCCGGTTATTACATCTAGTACTTCCACTAAGGATTTTGGTCCGAACTTCTGTTTGAAGAACAACATCGAATCTCCAGAGGCCCTATACAAACTCAGTTATGAAGATTCTTACTCTAGGGAATATCTACATAGTGACTCCATGTCGAGTATGGAGAATTTTTATGCAGCAATGTGGGATGGAAAATATGGAGATGATTTCCTCCGCAGTAACATTTCATTCATCTGGTGTGATGTTAGATATAATTCAGATTCATTACAGGTCAACGAAATAAAGAAGCCTAAAGATGACAATGGTCATTTGTTCTGTTGGAGAGAGGATTGTAAAGCATGCCAGTCATTTTCCACTTCTAGTTCCGATAAGTACACAAGATTCCTTTATTCTCTCTTAGAGCTTCCAATCGATGCTCGAAACAAAGCAATAGAAGATCAGAAGAAACATCTACAACGTGAAATGGAGAATTGTAATACTAAGCACTTTAATTGCTTTCTGCAAGCTCTAATTTTGTTTCTGAAGAATGCACATGATCTTGCTGACGTACAAGCACAAAAAACTGGAGTCCAACTATTTCTGGTCTTTCTTAGCAACAACAGGTGTTTTCCTTTCCTATTTATGTCATGTGTTCTTGCGATATATGTATAGATTTCTTAGCTGAAATATTATTCAAACTTTCCAACTTTTATATAACTCCATCGAAAATTAATAACAAAATTTCTTGTAGATACTTTGGTATTGTTATGTGATTCTGACATCATCCTCATGACCATATGAAACTACATTCAATTTTCTCTTCTCATTGATGTATTGTGCTGAATTTCTTCAGTTAAATTCTTGTTCAGGTCTGAGATCTCATCCTTGCCTGAAGATGTTTTTGATGTCTTAATCTCTCTTCTCAATTCAGAGACAGTCGTAGAGACTCTAATGATACTTCAAAAATTGGTTCAACATAAGAGCTGTGGATCTATGATCATGAGGTCCGATTTGATCTCTTCCATTTTAAAGCTTCTGGACTTGGACAATCTGGATATTCTAGAACCCTCCCTGAAGCTCCTAGTTGAATTGTCAACTCATGAGGTTGTAAAACTTCAGATTATATCCACAGGATGCATAACAAAATTGAATTCATTTTTGACTCATGAAAGACTTGAAGAATCTTGCTTACGACTTCTTCGCAACATATGTGATGTTGAGGAGGGTGCATCATTGATCACCATGGCTACTGACTTCCTTCCTAGGATTGCAGAGTTGCTCGAAAATGGCAGTGATGCGAAAAGACTACATGCTGTGGCTGTTCTCTATTCTATATGCTCCAAGAGCTTGGAGAATACTTTATTGGTCTTGGCGGAAGGTGTCATTCCAGTATTGGTTGAGATATGTGCAACTGGAAATGAAGGAAAGGAGATTTCCAGCAAGCTGCTTCACCTTCTGAGAGATGCCAGTCATGGTTATGGTTCTACAATTTGATTCATTAAATCATGATTCTCGCATTGTTAAAATTGTAGGTTCTTCATAAGGTTTCTCAAGTTCAAAATCAAGATCCTCCATTCTTTAATTCCAAATGATAGTGTACCTCAGTATGATTTTCTTTGTTTGTGTATGTTTCTTAGGTTTGTCTACTTAACAAAGCTTGGAGTATGGAGGTTAGTTTTCTGTAAAAAGTTTATATGACCAGAATGATTACTTTGCTGGTTATTGTAAGATTTTGAATAGATGAATTAGATGATGAATAACGAAGAGTTAGTTGACATATGTAGTGCCTAGTGAGCTGTATTTATTCTTATCCCAATTTCATGGTTACAAGCAACAAATTAAAAGCACGGAAGCATATGATGTGGGCTCTCTAGAATCAAATTTCTCCCAGGAGGCATCTATAGCTTGCCTCTTAGTTAAAGTAGGAGATTATCTTACCAAATAGAATGACAATTTATAGATATTTCACTTGATCTTGAACAACAAGCAAAAGGGATAGGCTCAAGCATGGTTAGATCACTTTACTCTTATTTCTAACATGCTTATTGTGACTTCTTGCCTAAGACTTGTTGGACAATTTTAGAACTTTTTTTATTGTATAATTGTATTAATTCATAGTTAATCACATTGTTAATTATATTCATATTTCTGTTTACAGTTATGTTCGTATTGTAAGAAGTGCATTTGAAGTAGAATGTGTTGTTAACTGACAAGCTTTGAACAAAGGAAACAATTTTTAAATCTATAAATAAGCTTTTCCTTAAAAACTAAAACACAAGAAAGGTTGCATAAGAAAATTATAATATTGCTCGTTAAGAAATTCACATAGGCTGGATATTGTATTCTCACACATATCATTATTGAAGGGGTTATTTCCTTTAATACATTGTCAGTTATAATTCTCTTGCATCTAGTCCTTATAAAGTTACAAATTTCAGTCACCGATCTTATCCCAATTCAACATTTAAGTCCTTTCAACAGATTAGATCCAATAATCGGTTAGGTTATTTTTTTTCATAATTCTGAAATGTTAGCTTTATCCCTACTACCTTGTCATAACAAAATATTTTAGAAATATAATCAAGATAGAGATACTATTTAATAATGCATATCAAAGAGGAGTGACAGAATACAGTGAAGGGAATAGGCACTCACATGTGTAGTGGATGACCTAGAAATAGAAGATAATGCACACATCATAATGGAGGAACAGATAGATTCCAACGGTCGAACATATAAATATAAATAATTTATTGATGATAGATGCTATATTAATAAATTTTATCTTAAATTATTCATATTTCTTTTATTCTTTAGCACTTTTTTTTATTTCCTTTATTCATGCTCTTTGATAATATTTCATTTTAATGTTATTCAATTTTAAATACTTACCTTTTTTATTTTAATTCTTATTTAATTTTATACATATCATATTCCCTCCTTTTTTATCTTTCTTATATTCATTTCCTTTTTCTTTTTTAACTTTCCTATTTTTTATTATTTTGTAATATATTTTTTTCAAAATTTGAATTGAACCGGGTTAAATCGATTCAACCAGCTCGGTTCAACCGATTTTTTCTGATTCAATGCTAAAATTAATTTTGATATCAAATCGAACCAAATTTTTTACCGATTCGTAGTTGAACCGGTTGAATCGTCGGTGCGGTACAGTTTTGATAACATTGATATTTTTTAAACTCAGTGGGTGCCAATGAGATCAACTCATTTGACCTCAAGTCTTTGCAATTCTTAAGATTAATAGGAGTAAGTTTTGATAATCATCATCTAACTTTATCCTATTCCCAACTTTTATTATCATTCAAATGCGGTAATCTTATAAATTTTGGATTATAAAAAATATTGACGTGGCACACATCCACCTTTGATCTCTAATCCACCTCATCTTAAATAAAATATAAGATTTTGGTAAAGGTCATCCAACTATACTCTTTCATTTTCTAACTTACCAAATTCACGTTAAAATATTAATATTAATTAAGATTTTGGCAAAGGTCATCTTATGAATTTTTCATTTTTTTTTTCAAAGTGATAGCCCTCTTCATTACTAATGAGTAGCTTATCTGTTAAAATATTAATATTATTCCACTTCAAGGCTAGGGTGTCGGGTCGGGTTTTTGGTGTAAAAAAATTAACTGTTATTTTTTGGATCGATTTTTAAAATTAAAAATATCACCCTAAAACCATTTCGAAAAAATAAAAATCACCCTCTAGCGGGTCGATTTTTTCGGGTGATTTTTTTCGGAGTCCTACTTTTATATAATTATATTTTGAAAATATATATAATAATTTAAAATTAATGTAAAAATATTTAATTTTATATTAAATATAAAATATACTACTAAAATTTGAAAGTTATTAAATTAGAGTTTGATAATATGATAGAAAAGCATAAATTTTTATTAAAAATATTATATCTATAATAAAAGAATGAAAAACATATGTATTAATTATACAAATAAAAATCATAAATAAAAAATGGGCTCCACGGGCCCTTACGATTTTTTCGGGTGGAGCCCTAATTTTGACGAGTGGATTTTAATATAGTAAAAATCACCCTAAATTATATTCGGATCCTTAATTTTCGATTTTTTCGATTCGGTTTTTTCGGGCCGGATGAATTTTTCGAGTTGGTCGGATTTTTCTTACACCCCTGCTCAAGGCTTTCTCTTTTCAAGTCAACATTATAAATAATAAAATCATAAATATAAATAAAGTAAATAAAAATAAGAGGGGCAATAATCTCATTCCCTTTATTTTCTTGAGCCCCAAGGGGACAGTCACCCCCATTAACTTTTGCAAACAAAGGAGGGACGGGTTGTATCCGTGCCGGTCATTCCCATTTTTTTGCCCTTCAATCTCACCTTTTCAATTTTTAATTTACTTATTAATTATTATATAATATATTGGTGTTATTAATTATTCTATAATATATTATTATTTTAATAATTAATATATAGTTAAATTTCAAATACATTAAGTAATTAATTCATAATAATTAAGTAAATAAATTTGTAAAAGGAATAATTGAGTAATAACTAATAAATTATAATTAATTGGTAAGTATTTAATAAATATATCTTATATATAATTTATTGTATAATTCATAATAGTAGAATATCATATTAGTATAAGACTATAATATTAGTAGTATACTAATATAGATAATTAAGCACTAATTTACTATATACTAGTATATATACTAATTTATTATATATCTTTTATATAATATTAGATTTCTGACCTTGTGTTACGTAGGATTTAATATTTTCAAAGCAACTGAGATAGAATTCTCACAACAACAACAGATCCATTTTGAGTGAAAAGGCAGCATTACTCGAAATAAGTCTACAATGACTATTATGAAAATGTTATCAATTACTCAATGAAAGAAGAAGAGATTGAGAGAGAGAGAGCGCATCAGGGCGAAAGGAGATAGATAGATAGAGAGAGAGAGAGGGGTGAGGGGAAAGAGGGGGGTTCAACGAACTTTTTTAAGCGGAGGAGTGAAATAAAAATATTTTAACATAGTCCGCGTTCCTTTTAACACAGTACGTGTTATTCTCGTTCATTGCATTTGTGAATCTATGCTCATATTCGTGTTGTCAAATTAAAACAATGTGAGCTGTGTAATTTCAGCGCGGGCCGTGTTGATGTACGAAAAAAATCGTATCAAAATGAATCGTGTCATGTTGATCCGTGTTCATGCTTGGGTCACGTTTGACCGGACATGGCTCATTTTTCATGCACAGGCCTAGCCGGACCGGTCGTGTGCCGGACCATGCGGCCCGTCCGTTTTCCATCTTTTGCATCCATTAGCCTTTATTATTTATATTCTAATTACGTTTTATTCTTATACATACATATATATATATATATATATATATATATTAACAAGGTGCCCGTGACATTATGCCAGCATTAACCATTTATTATTTCGTTATAAAGTAAAAAATCAATATTCGGCCATCCGGCCCGCACGAAGTTTTGTCGGACCAACCAAATCGTACCGATAAGATGCCCATTTTTTTTTGGGCCGATCAAATCGTGACGAGCTATCCAATATGAAGCTGAGCACAACATGACGTAACACAATTTTATTTTCATTTTTTATTTAAATATATTATAATCAGAATGTTCGAGTGAAAAGAAAAAAAAAAGAGGGGAAGGTCAATTTTGATGCTTCTCCTTTGCGACAAATTTGTGAATATTACAAATTAATTTATAATTATACTTAAATAACTTTGAAGGGGAAAAAAGGTAAGGGCAGACCTCACTTTGTGCCCCCAAAAAATTTTGAAAATTTTAAACTATGTATATTAGTATGTAAATTTTATTATTAAAAAATAAATCTGGTACCCGTTTAATATATTTAGTGCGTTATATCAGCATTTTTTTTTTACTTTAGTTTAGTGGTTATCACACTTAATAATTAGTAATTACCCCAAAGATTGGGGGTTCGATTCTAATCCTTGCACCAAATTTTTTACTCACAATCGGACGTGTTTGTCCCATCCTTGAAAATCCGTGATTTTTACTTATGGTTTCTTAATTTGGATGATTTTCATTTTGGTCCCCAACTTAAATTTGTAACAAAAAAAGTACACAAATTTTGCATAATTTTCATCAGAGGTCCCTTTTACTTGTAATAAGAGGTTTTTTAGTTTTTGCTTGGCTTGTCAAATAATATAAAAAATAATAATCTCGGTTTAAATTTAAAATGTAGTTTTTACGTATAGTCCATCAACTTTGATTAATATTCATTTTGATCCCTCAACTTATATTTGTAACTAAACGATCCTCAAACTTTATATAATTTTCACCGAAAATCCTCTTTTTGAAATAACAAATTTTTTATTTCAATCGACAAATGATAAAGAAAATCAATAAAAATTATTGAATCATATGGCAATAAAGATATGTGAATATCTTAATCATTAAAAAAATTGGACAGATTCTACACAGGATCAACAAACCTATGGGAACTTAAGGAATGATGGAAGGGAATAAAAAGAAAAGAGAGGAAAGAAAATCGAAATGAAATAATGAAATAAAAATAAAGAATAAAACAAAAAAAATAAGTAGATAGAAAAAATAAGTAGAAGATAGAAGAGCCCAGACCCTTTTTACTTTTGCTTTGCTGAATTACTAACATTCTTGGCCCAGCTCGAAAGAGTCGTTGAAGCAGAATAAAAAAAGAAATAATTAGAAATAAAACTTCTATCATAGAAATGGGAATAGAGATTGTCCTTGTTTTGTTGTTAGTTAGAAAAAGTGTTTGAGTCGTCAAAAAAATAAACATTTGACATTCTTAAATATTTCATTTATAAATAATTATCTTTCGAGACATTCATGAATAGAAAAGAGATGAACATAGAGAAAAAAATCTTTATAAAAATAGTTTTAACATGGTGAAAGTAGAGTCAATCGAAATTAGATCTTTTAACATTCGAGTGCGAGGAAGTGAAGTAGAAAAATCATGTGAAGTAAGGTTAGAAAAAGGATTTCGAAGGATTAATTGAAGCATGCTCGAGTTGAAAATTGTATAATTTAGGAGACACGTCCATTAAATATTTTTTTGACTCAATTGAGCAAGTTTTTTTAATGATTAAGATATTCACATATCTTTATTGTCTTATGGTTCAATAATTTTTATTGGCTTTGTTTATCATATGTCGATTAAAATAAAAAATTTGTTATTTTAAAAAGAGAACCTTCGTTGAAAATCATGTAAAGTTTGGGGAGTTACAAATATAAGTTGATGGACAAAAATGAATATTAATCAAAATTGAAGGACCATACGTGAAAACTATATTTTAAATTTAAACTCATATTATTATTTTTATAGTATCCGACAAGCCATGTAAGAAGAAAATTGAAAATTCGACTAAAATCATACAAAATTTGTGTACTTTCTATTATAAATTTAAGGAACCATACGTGAAAATTACTTCAAGAAAGAGTGTAATTGAATACTAAGGTTTGGGGTGAAGTGGTAGCGGCTTCTCCTCTCTTAATCAGAAGTCTCGAGTTCGAGTTCGAGGTACGCGTCCCGGGACGATTTTATCGAATTAGTTGAACTTGATAGTGGATCGACCTTTTAACATATGGTCAGTGCGCTCAGTAACGTCGCGTGGGTTGGACAATTGATGCCGCTTCCCAATTACTGACCGTTGACTACCGAAAGAGCGAAATTTAATAAAATGAATGACAACATTTTATTATAAAATAAGGTGAATGAGAGAAGATAGTGATGCATGTAAGGAATTAGTATTTCACCCAAAAATATAATCATGCACTAATTAAGATGATCAATTTGAAGAATAATAAAAGTTGAGGATGCATTTTGTTAAAATTTGATGATTAAACCCCCATCAGATTTGTTGTTACACCAAAAGATCCATCCGGGGCGCATTGAGCTCAACATTCGCGTCGTTCCCCCGGTGGCACGTGGGAAAACGAGTCATGGGGAGTTGAAGGTGACGTAAGCGGGATGTGACCGTCCACGTGGCACACCGTCCTAAGTGGGCCTGATCCATGCAATGCCGATCCACGAGAGATCAAGTCGAGTGGCGGTTTGGATTTTAAAAAAACACATTCATATTTACGTAAAAAATAAATTTCCAACATAATTATAATATTCAAAGTATAAATAAGTTCCAACTAATTTGAATTAATTTAAGGATTAATTATCAAAATTTTAACTCACTTCCAGTTAACTAAATACATATGTGTGCAGCTTTTGAAATCTATTGAAGACATTGAATATTTTAATGTTGATTACCACAAAAAAAAAATCAGTTATGTATATGTAATGAAATTCATTCAATGTGAATTCTAAAAAAAATGTATATTTTTTACTAATTCTTTCGATATATAATTTTTTTGTTGTATAGATGAATTCATTTCCCATGGTGTGAAATTTGATCACCGAACTGATCGGCTGAGAGCGAGGTCCAAGCTCATGGATCACATTTAATTTGACTACATTGTTGACCTTGTTTGATCCGAACATGATTGGACAGCTCAAACTGATGGGGCTGAAATATTTTAAAATTGTTATGATAATTATGCACATGTCATTAGAGTATACAATTTTTACATTAATTAGTTTTCTTTAAATGCTAGCTGTGAAAAGCCTTTAGATTTTTTTTTACAGTTACATGAATAGTGCTGAGTAGATGTATATATTTTATACTTGATCTTCAATGTTAATGTGCAATAATACTTACTTTATTATTCTTTAAGTGACATATGATCGATATTATATATATTATTTTATTTTATTATTCCCGGAGATCTCTTCGATTCCATCTCTGATCCGAGTCTAATAACATTGTTCATAATTAAATCTTTAAGTATTAATCTTTATTTATCGACACCTGCTAATTATCTCAGGCCAAACTGTTTTAATTGTAAAAATTATCTAACAGTCTTAAGAAAAATCCAAAGCATTACCAGTATGAGGAGCAGCATCGTCACCGTCCTCGCCTACAGTTTAGTTATATGAATTTGTAGCTGTTAGTTTATCCGGAGGTTGAAGTTTTTTTTCCGATTGTTATTACAGTATTCGGAGTAGTTCGATAAATATTCTTCCGAATTGTATGTGTGTTCTTAATACGAATATTTTATATACGATAAAATTTTTCTCGATTAATTTATATCGTCCCGAATTGTATGTCTGAATGGATATTTTGTATACGGTAGATTTGGAAAAGGTTGAAGTTTTTAAGAACAAGAATTCGTTATGTTCCAAGTCCGGGATAAGATCAGAGGGATAGGGAAGCAACACGAAGGATGAGGATATGTAGTTGACTCGGCATGCCTACACAGAGCCAGCATGGATACCTTTGGTCACGAACAGCAAGTGACCCCCGAACACGTTCCTTAAAGCAAGTTGTGACAAGTGACAACACACATATCGGCAGCAAACGGACGGCCCTGATAAATGAACGAAAGGTTTTGTGGCTCCATCGGACGATTCAGATTCACCTAGTTTGATTTTGGCACTTGTAGGTCCCCAAGGATAAGAACGACATTTTTGTCAGCCGGGAGACGCTTCTGTTCTGCTTATAATTAACTCCCTCCGGTGCACAAAGATAAAGATAGCGTTGTAAAGTTTGTAGCCAGTGCATGCAACTGCTGCTTCTGCTTCAGGAGGTCCGATGGGTTCTTTGATGTCAGGATGGGACTCAACAGCCTTAGATCCCAAGTCTGGTTAGTACAGAATGATCTGCATGTTAATCTAAGAATCGATTCCCCTGGCCGTAGGCTAAATGATATTGTTGTTACACATGTTTCCAGTTAAGTTCCGGAGGAACAAGTCACTGACTAGGGACGAGATAGATGCATTCTGGAGAACTAAAAAGAATGAGGAAGAACACAATAATGGAGCGAGTAGCCCTGTAGCAGGTACCACCAATCAGGTAAGGTCATGAAGCTTAAGGCTCGGAATCCCTGGTACTGTTAGCTCTAGAAGCATGAAAAGAATTAACTGTGATTATTGCAGGAGAACATAAAAAAGTTTCGGAGGTCGGAGTCGCTGCCCCTGAGTCACAGAAGGGATAACATGATGAACAACCATGAAGAAGCACGCGACAGTGGAGTCAGTAGCCCTGTGGGTAACAATCAGGTGAGATCATCACACATAAAGTTTAGGACCTCGAATCCTAGGGCATGTAGAAGATACTAAACAAGTGTGATCATGGCAGGAGAACAAAGGTAGAGTGTCACAAATGAAGAAGCTTCAGAGGTCTGAATCCATGCCCACAAGCGGCAGAAGGGAGAGTGTGCTGAACAGTGCCTCGAACCAAGATGACGGGAAGCATATTCTTAGGCAAGGCTGGTGAGATTTTCCAGCACTAACTTGTACTCACTTCCTATCTGAAAAAAATAACAGTAGATGTTGCGATAGTTTTTACCATCTCTTGCTATTTGAACATTGTGACTTAAACAGGTGGACCACCTGCAGCTCGGCGTTCCTGAACGAAACTCCTGTTGTGGCAATGGAGGGTCCTGCGTACAAATATGCATCGCAATACCACTACACAAGGTTTAGCAGTGCAAAGTGAAAGGTGGTGTAATATAATAATGAGGTATTGAGGTGTGTATAATAGCACTCCACAAGGGAAGTGCTGTGATCAGCAGCAGATCGAGTTAACAAAATGACATGTAGTTATACAGTGAGCATGAGAAGAGAAATCGTTGTAAATGTAGTTTCCTAGTTTGTTTGTATGGTGCTTGGATCAGTTCTCTTGTACAGCTTCCACAAAGTCTAATATATGTCTTGCGCGGTGGACTTTGTTGTTGCGGCTGATATTTTATGACTTGGGAGGATTGCTATATATCCTCCTTATAATCAGCCTAAATATCCTTCTAAAAGGAGCATGCACTGTAAATTTATCTTATCAACTTTTTTTAGTATAATAAATATGTGTGTTGAGAGGATCTTTAGATGATGAGTTATAATTACGATGATTTAGCATTTTTGTTTTGTGACGCATCTTCCCAATGTTTATGCAACTTTAAAAAACAACTAGACACCACTCACGTGTATACTTGAAAAAAAGAACGTTCCAAAAAAAAAAATGCTCACATAACCAGAAGGGATAAGCATCATGGAGTTTATAGTTGATAACAAACTGTATTTTCAAGTTTCCCAGAGGGAGAGGTTTTTACTCCTTGCAAACTCCCGAGGCAAAAGAGTAGAGGCCCAATTCTGCGTGGATGTCTGTGTTTATATATATATATATATATATATATATATATGGGTTAGGGTGCATATTAATTCTTGTAGATGCACATGGAGACAAGTTTAAAGATAGAAGCATAGGCAGTAAAACTGGACCCGGCCAGTCGGATATGTCCGGGCCCGGTAGACGGTTTCATATGGCATCCAGTCGTATATATATATACACGCGCATGTGTGTGCGCGTGTGTGCGCGCACGTGCGTATGCATGTATGCGTGCGCGTGTGCGTGACGGGTGTGTGGGTGTGTGTGTGAGGGCGCGTGTGTCACGGGGTCATTCTCGGACACTAGACCACGTGCGACGACTAGGCGGATAGGCACATAGCCAAGCTTGTTTTGAGTTTACAGCGGAAGTTTTATGGTCGAGACGACTATGCCGAGAGTCGCTCTTATAGGCATTCAATCACGGACATGATTGGAGTGTTGAACTACTCGTCACGAGACTGTGGCATTAGCGCGTTGCGGCACTAATGTAGGCGTTTGGGCGCTTAAAGTCCGAAGGGGCGACGAAGGGACCACGGGACGCCACGAAGGGACACCGATGTGGGTTGCCACCCCACGCTTAAGGCCATGACACTATAATTAAAGGAAAGCTTACTTGTATTAAATATGATGAAACATAATATACAATTGGGCCTCGGAAGGCACTAGTGAACTCCTCCCAGTGTACCGTAGGTATAAGAGTTTTGTTACATATTGAAGATGCAAAAGACGTACCCTACGGGAACGTCACCTATTTGGCCATTCATAAGGACGACCTTACAAGATAAATGCCCTAAGGGCGGATAACTTGGTACTCCGCAATATTACGCAGTGCGGGGCGGCTGCATGTGTTCCATGTTTTCGGCGCTAAGCGGCCGAGGGCTATAAGTTGAGCGGCACTGGTGCCGCAAGGCTTCACGCTTCGTGTCATGGGAAACGCCCCGTGACATTCTCCCCCATCAAAGTCGGCGACGCCCCCGACGCCGCTGTTCGGGCTTCCTCGGGGCCTTCGTCTTGAGTCTTGACTTCGTTTATCTCGTTCAATTCTTCCTTCTTTGCCTTGACTTCGACTTCACTAACATCACGCAGTGCCAGGAATGCCCGCTCCTTGGGGTCTCATTGAGGACTCCTCCCTCAGGCCTGCTTCGCTCGTTGATCCTTCGTCCAATCCGGGGTCATCACTTGTGCAGCTCCAGTGGAGTCCGCCATGTGCGGTCTGATCAACTATCCGTCCATCAAGTCTCTGTTGGCTTCACTTCTCTTCGACTTGCGCAGCGTCAACTTGTGTGGTTTAGCTTCTTTGGGGGTGAAACAACTCTTGTATGCCTTCAGGAATAGCACGGAAAAGAGTTGTCTCAGGGTCATGTAGAACACGATCAAGAGTCTCGCCATTCGACCTGCATGACTTGACTCGATGCCTTCATGTTGCGGATGACCGCAGCATAAGGTCTCCCTTCCGTCGAATGCGAAGTACGGGACCATCTCACCATCGATGATCATTCTTGAATTTTGACGGCTTGAAACAGCACAAGCTCTCCGATGTCGATGCTTATAGCTTGTCTGCTTCGAGTGCCTGGGGTCGCTATGATGAGCGACGAGAGTCTTCCCACGGATACTTTGGGACGCTTCAGGTCTCTTTGTGGGTTTGACTCACGTCTCTATGTTGCAAATGATTGCAACGTAGAGTCTTCCATACCTCTGCCGAACGAAAAGCGCAGGACCACCTCCTCCTTGGTGATCACCTGATGGTTTGACAGTCTTGAGGCGGAACAAGGTTCTTTGATCTGACAATACATGCCTTGTCCATCCAAGTCACCATAGTGGGCGACGAGAGTCTCCCCACGTTCCCTTGTGGTTCAACTCGCTATCTCCAAGTTGCATATGGTTGCAACGTTGAGTCCTTCATCCGCCGAGAGTTGAGAACAGTTCCACCTTACCCTTGGTGGACAAGAGATATCTCGACGGTTTAAGGTGGAGCAAGGTTCTTTGGTATAACATTTCGCACCTTGTCCACTCCCAGTCGCTATAATGAGCGACGATGAGGGTCTCCCCACATGTGCATGTGGTTCGACTCGCTTCTCCTACTTCGATGGGCGATCTTTATCTTCGGCATAAGTAGCTTCCTCCTTGCGACTTGAGCTTCTCTCCCCCACCATTGCCCTTGCCCAAGGGCTTTGGTGGTATGGCACTTGTCCCGATTGACTTGGCAGCGTCGACTAGTGAGCGGAGGTTGGACGATCCGATCGTTCCAACTCCTTCCTAGTCCAAAGCTTCTAACCCCTCTGCTTGAAGAGCACCAACACTGGATCTTCATCCTCCTGTGTACACTGTAGGCGGAGCTCGGTGATTCATTTCACTTCCTCCTTCAATATGCCCATCTGGCCGATGCTGAACAATGCGATCTTGACCTCCAGTCCCAACTTGTCAGGGCCTGCATAATTGATGAACTGCCACTTCTTCTCTCCCATGTATGGGATGCATGTTTGCCACATTCTACATTGTCGCGATGGCAACGCCATCCTGAGTTTGCCACATCTTGCAGGGTTCTTGGGATATGCCTTCTTTCGATCTTGAGACCTCATTTGAAGCTTTGACAATCCTTTTGGGGTATGGACGGGGCGAGATCGTTGTGCTCGTTCACGAAGAGGATGCACCTTAGATGCTCGTCCGTCCGCACCTTGGACAAAGTAATGCCACTGTGCTTGTCATCCTAAATCATACACATTTGACATAATCATCCACCGGGCAGCTCGACCCTTGAGAAAGAGTAGCCGTTCCGGGCCTTCACTAATTCGTGTGGATGCTTGTGAAGACGCTCCGCTTAGATAAGCGGATCGCGGTTGGTGAACTCATGGCATGAGCTCCCAACATTACCTCCATCTCCATTCGAAGGGACGACATCGCCAATGTGTCCTTCAAAACCTTCGCATTGCGATCCTTGGAGGCCGCTTCGATTACTCGAGGTGATGTCGAAAAGGAAAGGGCACTCCTTCCTTCGGTTGGCGGCAGAACGCTTGACAGCAGCATGCCAAGGTTCGCCGATGCTCGACGCTCAGACCATTTGTCAAATTGGTCGCTGAGTTGAGGCGTCGATTTGCGTTGGCATGTATCAGGTTCGTCCCACTCCTTGATGGATGACATCGCGTCGCTTGCGGGGCGACACTTGACGAGGCAGGCAAGGCTGACAGCTCGTCCGCGAGTGTTTGCAAGTAATCAACGCTTTGCTCCATTCCCGAAAGTCATCGTGGCATGGCAGGCGATACTGCGACACGACAAGATGCTTGTGATTGATGCTCCTTGGCCAAAAGGATGATATTCTTTGACCGAAAAAAGGGACCATGAACCTTGATATTTGTCTTTAAGCCAACTTCTCCCGTGAAGCGGTTGTGCACTTCACGTTGCATGACTGGGCATGCGATGCGACGTCACGAAATACCGAGCAGCGCTAGGTCGCCATGATAGTGCATGACCGACAGTCCCTGAATGTGACACGGGTCCTCCGAGTTACACGACGCTCGTGTAAGCGATCTCATGATATGAGCAGCGCAAGACCATCATGCGGAGCATATGGCCACTCTTTAACGCAGCGCGACACTTTAGAATTCCCGACTGTATACCTGGGGTGGTTGATCTGCTCGAGTGAGCGACGCATGACCGTCCTGGTTAGGCGGGGCGATCAATCCGCCATCATGATGCATGATGAATATTTCTTGGCACGACACGGGTGTATGAGGAACATGTTACGGGGCACGACTGGGCGTGCGGCGAGGAGGCTTGCCATGCATTCCTCGTTGGCGTCCACGATCAAAGATCATGGTACCAGTGCGTCTGGGCATGATGGAATATTTGAGCGGAAGCACATTTCCTACGCTAGGGCACGTTGCGATTATACAAGCGAGTCATCATCGCTGGGTAATCCGAGCAGGAAGAACTGCTCTGATATCACTTGTCACGGGGTCATTCTCGGACACTAGACCACGTGCGGCGACTAGGCGGATAGGCACCTAGCCAAGCCTGTTTTGAGTTTACAGCGGAAGTTTTATGGTCGAGACGACTATGCCGAGAGTCGCTCTTATAGGCATTCAATCACGGACATGACTAGAGTGTTGGACTACTCATCACGAGATCGTGGCATTAGCGTGTTGCGGCACTAATGTAGGCGCTTGGGCGCTTAAAGTCCGAAGGGGCGACGAAGGGACCACGGGACGCCACGAAGGGACACCGATGTGGGTTGCCACCCCACGCTCAAGGTCATGACACTAGAATTAAAGGAAAGCTTACTTGTATTAAATATGATGAAACATAACATACAATTGGGCATCGGAAGACACTAGTGAACTCCTCTCAGTGTACCGTAGGTATATGAGTCTTGTTACATATTGAAGATGCAAAAGACGTACCCTACGGGAACGTCACCTACTTGACCATTCATAAGGACGGCCTTACAAGATAAATGTCCTAAGGGCGGATAACTTGGTACTCCGCAATATTACGCAGTGCGGGGCGGCTGCATGTGTTACATGTTTTCGGCGCTAAGCGACCGAGGGCTATAAGTTGAGCGGCACTGGTGCCGCGAGGCTTCACGCTTCGTGTCACGGGAAACGCCCCATGACACGTGCGTGTGTGAGTGCGCGTGTGTGGGTGCGCGTGCGTGCGCAGGCGGTTGTGTGCGCGCGTGTGTTGTGTGTGTGATTATGCTCCAACTTCTCTTTCTATTCTTCATCACATAAATGCTTTTTTTATTTATAATTATGAATATTTATCAAATTTATGTAATGATTATTTAATTAATACTTATGTTTATTATATTATTTGACTTATTAAACTATTTTATTTTACTCTAATAGATTTTAATTTATTTGTTATGCATCTTAAAAAATATTGAGAATGCAAAAGAAATTTATTTAATATATTTTATTTTATTATTAACTTATATTATTCAATTTGATTTAACTCAAGTCCGACCATTCAATTGTCTCGGTCCAATTGATCTAACCGGTCATTAATCCGAATCAATGGTTGGTCGAATTTTGTCGCATTGGATAGAAGTACAAGTTTATTTTCATAGTGCATTTAGCATATGCATATATAATATTACTAGTATATATATAATATATATACAGAAGGATGGATAGATAAAGATATCGAAGTAGACATATAAGATAGAAACAAAGTGGATAATGGCTGCCTGATGTAGTCATATAGTATTCCTTGGAAAGGGTGAAGAAAAAAAGGGTGATATTGTTACTACTTACCATACACAGGAAAAGTCTAATTGATTGATTGATTTTGTTGTGTATAATTAAATTTAAGAGAAGCTAAGAGTTTATTTAATCTAACAAATTATATAAATATTTGCTATTAAATGTTCAAATTTAATGAGAGTGGCAAACTATTTTATGGGAGAAGCCTCTCCCACCCCGAAGCTCGGATTTGTTTAGCAAATAACTAATGGAGGGATAGGATGGAGTGGTGCAGTGAGTGATGGGTGGGGTGGCGTGGTGTGTCATTAGAAAATTCACGTTTGGATAATAAATTATATAAGATGTGGGGTGGAGTAACGAAAGTTTTATTTATATAAAAATTATTTTTATCCTTCATTATATATTTAAAGTATTTATAATCGTTAATTAGGGGTGAGCATAAACCGAGACGACCTGGTCGCCCTCGCCTGCACCAGCTTGAATTTTTCAAATTTTTTCTGACCGATGGATAATTGGATTAGGACCAGATCTCATTTCTTTGACACTCGACCGGGTCAGGTCGGGGCCGAATCCATATTTTATGTCCCGATCCGATTGAATATAATATATTAATATTAAATTATTTTAAAATAGTGTATTTATGTTTATTTTAAATAAAATTTTATATTTACTAAAAAGTTTTATTTAATAAAAATATAAATAAATATGTATTCATATTAGAAAAAGATAATATATCTCAAAGAGAGAGAGGGGATTTAATTTGGTAAGAATAGAAATAATTTAATTTGATAATAAAAAAAAGAAAGAAATTAATTTGATTTAAAATAATTTATCGCTTCTCATTCCACCAATTTGGTGAAATGAAAAATGTAGTGTTTAAAGAGTTTAGCTATTTCATCCCACCCCTCTTAACTTAAATAAAAGATATAGCCAAATATAATGTAACTAATTTCATTCCCTCATATTCCATCTCACTCCTTCATAACTCTCAATCCAAACAGATCCTAAAGCACACCATGGCCAGCCTCATCCTATTTTTTAAGACTAGTATATATATAATATATATACAGAAGGATGGATAGATAAAGATATCGAGGTAGACATATAAGATAGAAACAAAGTGGATAATGGCTGCCTGATGTAGTCATATAGTATTCCTTGGAAAGGGTGAAGAAAAAAAGGGTGATATTGTTACTACTTACCATACACAGGAAAAGTCCAACGTCAACAATGATGAACAACAAGGTGAAACCAAGGAACATCATTTTCACAGTATGGTACAAAAAGATCAAAAGAACAAATCCTTTTGAATTATTTCCACTTTCACCCTCTTAACTATTGCACCATTGAAATTTAAAAGCTTTTTCATTGATCCATCAAATGCTCCTGTTGCCTTGCCTTGTCTCCAACGAGGGGCGAGGGACCACCCCTCCGCCGGCGTCTCCTCAAAGGAAAAGACATCTGATAAGTGGAAACACGTTAGAAGTTCAGGAGTGCAAATTGAGTCAAATACAAAAGGTAGCAATAGTTCAAGGGAACAAGTCTAAGAAGTTGCGTTCACCAACTAATCACCTGGTTCCTAGAACGATTCCAAAGAGAGCCTATGGAATTGAAAAATAAATGTAATTTGGAACGATTTTTTACATTTTTGCTAAAATAACATATGATATATATATATATATATATGAGACATAATATACGTGTACTAGTAAAGATACAATGAACCTGCATGTAGGAATCAAGATCATATTGTTTGAGCTATCATTGATGTGTAAAATATAGAATATTACCTCCACGAGAGGCTACTACTTCAGACGCTTCCTACACAGTGAATGACAGGCTCGTTCTAAAATGTCTAGGTTCGTAAAAGGCAGCAGGTCTCCAAGAATTCATTAACTTTAGCAGAATAAATTTGAGGATAACTTCTTAGGTGGTCAACATGTGGTGATGAAACAAAATCATGAGCCAGTATATATCTCCCCAGCGACTTCTGATCCTTGATAAAGTTTTCCACTGAGCTCACAGGTATGACCTTATCGGAAGAGCTGTACAGGTAAAGCTGAGGACAAGAGGGCTGCTGATTTGAAAGAATGTTGATGATCTTCCTCAGCCGCCTGTAAGAATTGTGCCAAAAATCGATATCACGGGTGCAAAGGAAAATTTGAAGTAGAAAAATGAAGTCCTAATAGTCCAAATAGACAAATCGTCGACTTTGGGTATCTCAGAATTCTTGCATAGATGTTTTGCATGTTTCATTATTCATTACACACAACAAAAAAGGAAAGCAAATCAAAAGGAAAAAATAAAGCATGCTTAAAGCAACCCACGAACAAACTCTATTCATCTGATAAACCAAAAAAAACAAGGATAGTAACACAAAAAAAAAATGCCTGGCAAAATTCTAGAGTGAAAGATAACAACAACAACAAAGCCTTATCCCACTAGGTGGGGTCGGCTACATGGATCATACGACGTCATTCCGCTCTATTAGTAACCAAACCTTTCGGTATATTATTCACCAATAGATCTTGCTCTATTAGTTCGTCAAGTGTCCGCCTTGGCCTCCCTCTCCCTCTTTTAATCGGACTCCAGATTATTTGATCTACTCTTCTTACTGGCGCATCTAATGGTCTTCTCTGAACATGACCAAACCATCTCAAACGATTCTCTACCATTTTCTCACTAATAGGAACCACTCCGACTCGTTCACGTATATGGTCATTCCTAATCTTATCTAATCTTGTATGACCACACATCCATCTCAACATCCTCATTTCGGCTACCCTCACTTTACGTTCATTTTGTCCCTTCATAGCCCAACATTCACTACCATATAAGACTGCTGGCCTTATAGCAGTACGATAGAATTTTCCTTTAACTTTATTGGATACTTTTCTATCACAGAGAACTCCAGTGGCTTTCCTCCACTTACACCAACCAGCTTGAATTCTATGATTAACATCGTCATCAATCTCACCATCTTGTCTTACAATTGATCCTAAATATTTAAACTTTGACACTTGAGGAATTATATCCTCCCCTAGCCTAACTTTCAAATCGTCTCTAAGTTGTTTATTGTGAAATTGCTATGCATATATTCTGTTTTATTCCTACTTAAACGAAAATCCTTTGACTCCAACGTATTTCTCCATATTTCCAATTTTGTATTAATCTCTTCTCTTGAATCCGCTAAAAGTACTATATCATCCGCAAATAGCATGCACTTAGGTACCTCCTCTGTGATACTCTCGGTTATAGCATCGATAACTAAGTTAAATAGATACGGACTTAAAGCTGATCCTTGATGTAGGCCAATTCCTATAGGAAATTCATTTGTCTCACATCCGGGTGTCCTAACCCTAGTCAATGCCCCATCGTACATATTTTGTATTACCTTAATGTAGGCAACACTCACCCTCTTCTTTTGCAAGGCTTTCCAAAGTACATCCCTTGGTACCCGATCATACGCCTTCTCTAGGTCAATGAAAGACATATGTAAGTCTCTTCTCCTACTTCGATACTTCTCCATCATCCCCCTTAGTAAATAAATCGCCTCAATCACTTTTTGTCTCTCAGAAATACTAGTCTGCATTCTCAATCTATGCTCAATCACTTTTTCCCATAATTTCATTGTGTGACTCATAAGTTTAATCCCTCTATAATTTGCACAATTCTGAATATCCCGTTTATTTTTGTAAATAGGAACTAATGTACTTAATCTCCAATCATCAGGCATCTTTTTTGACCGTAAAATCTCATTAAATAGTTTACATAACCACAACACACATTTTTCTCCTAAACATTTCCAAACTTCAATCGATATACCATCTGGTCCAACGGCTTTATCATTCTCCATTTTCTTAAGAGCTTCGCTAACCTCCGAGACTCTAATTCTACGATAAAATGACCTATTAAGCTCACATTCGCTAACTGTCAAGTCCTCCAGATCACAATGGGAACCTTCACATCCATCATTAAATAGCTTATAGAAATATTCTTCCCATCTGTTCTTAATATCTCCTTCAATAACTAAAACCTTGCCAACTTCATTTTTTATCCATCTTACTTGATCCAAATCTCTCGACTCCTTCTCTTTATTCCTTGCAATCTTGTAAATCCTTTGTTCACCAGCCTTTGTCCCTAACTCCTTATAAAACCCGTCATATGCTTTAGCACGAGCATCACTAACTGCCTTTTTAGCCTCCCTTTTCGCCAAACGATACTTTTTCCAATTGTCAGAACTATTGTCCAAGTGTATCGCCTTGAAACAATTCTTCTTATTACGCACCTTTTCTTGGACCTCCTCATTCCACCACCAAGTCTCCTTATCTCGTGGTCCAAAACCTTTTGATTCTCCTAAAATGGCTTTAGCAACCATTTCAACCTTTTTTGCCACATTCTTCCACATGATACTAGCATCTCCTTCTAACTCCCACACACTTTCCTCTAATAACTTACTTCTAAAAGTCTCTCGCTTCTCCCCCTTTAACTGCCACCACTTGATCTTTCGATCAAAAACTGTTCGGGATTTTGGTTTTATACATTTCATTTGCATATCAAGAACTAACAATCTATGTTGTGTAGTCACCCCATGCCCAGGAATTACTTTGCAATTAGTACAGCGTCTTTTATCAGTATTTTTTGTCAAGAAAAAATCGATTTAAGACCTATGAGTTCCACTTTTGTATGTGATTAAATGTTTCTCTCTCTTCCTAAAACAAGTGTTGATAATCTTAAGGTCGTATGCTAAAGAAAAATCAATAATAGTTTGTCCTTCCTCATTCAACTCCCCAAAACCAAAACCACCATGAACCCTTGCATGTGGTCCTGCCTCTTTACCAACATGTCCATTAAGGTCTCCCCCAATATAAACTTTCTCGGTTGTTGGTATACTTTCAATCAAACCCTCCATATCTGCCCAAAACTTCTCCTTGAGATGTGATTCTGCTCCTACTTGGGGTGCATATGCACTAATAATGTTCATAGTCTCCTTTCCAACAATTACTTTCACGGATATGATTCGATCCTCAATCATTTTAACTTCCACAACATTCTTCTTCCATTCTGCATCCGCGATAATACCAACACCATTCCTTCCATTTACCTTACCTGTGTACCAAAGTTTGGAACCATTTAACCTAATCTCTTTACTTCCCTCTCCTACCCATCTAGTTTCTTGCAAGCATAAGATACTAATCTTACGCCGGTCCATTACTTGTGCCACCTCGAGGCGCTTCCCATTCAACGTCCCAATGTTCCAAGAACTTAATCTGACCTTAGTCTCATGAACTAGCTTCTTTAACCGCCTCCGTCTATTAGAGTGTGGTAGCCCTTGCTCATTTAACACTGCATTCAGGCGATGATGCAGCGGCTCTTGCTCTCTTATCACTGTACCCGAGCTGTACAGCGCGTTACTTACGGGTAACGACCTAGCATTAACACAATATATTCGTTGATCCATGTTCATAAGATTCGACATGATTTTATGTTGGCTGTCGGGGCCTAACACAACCCTCCTCCTTTATCCGGGCTTGGGACCGGCTATAAAATATAGGCGGAGTGAAAGATGGATCACTGTGAAGGCCCCTTTTTCTGTCGGGGCCTAACACTCTAGATTTTATGCATCTAGAGTGAAAGATGCATGCAAGAAAATACTTACCGGTTGACATCAGGTAGCTTTAAAACAACTGTGAAGAACATCTCTAAAAGTGACAGTATGAAGATTTCAGAGAAGGAGCCACCAGTATCATTAGATTCCGATGTACTCAATTTACCATCAATTGAGGCTACAGGAATATCCTGAGAAGATGTGGATGTCAAAGAACTGCGTTTTTTCAGCAAGGCAGCACCAAATCCCGCAGCCCAGACCTGGACACTTGGCATTAGAAAGTTTCCAGCTGCTTTCACAAACGGAAAGGGGATACAGAATGACAGTTTAAAGAAATCAGAAACAAAGATGTGAGTTATCAGAATTCATGCCAAATAATATTGATACTATCATATGCGGCCATTGTTTTTTTTTTCATGGAGGGCATTAATATATGAAACCCTAAAACATGTTGTTTAAAAGAAAATGCATATCATATAATACAACTTCATTTGACAACCATCTTCAAATCGGTGAAGCATAAAATAATGGTCATAATCTGCCATCAAGATGTAATGTGACAACTAATTATCATTATTCATATCTACTTAATAACAAATATAAGAGTATTTTCTAGTTGAATTTTTTTAAGGAAAGCTTTCTACTTGAACATTAATGGAATAAGGCTTTGTTGTTGTTGTTGTTGTTGTTGTTGTTGTCTACTTGAACATAATGCAAATTTTATCAGATTGACATCGGTTAATCAATGCATAAAAGAACACAGACTCAAAATAAACCAAAACGTTAATCAAACCTGAGGACTAATCTCTGGGGCAGCACCAGAGTCAATAACACATCCTTTAATCTTCCCAATTATATCGGGTCTAGATCGTAGATTGTCAAGTATGGCGCCATAACTACAAAGTCAGACAATGTTTTTCCTCATTGTTAAAAGTTTGTGATGCATTTGCTAGTCAAATAAGTGTGCATTAATCCAAGTAAAGCTAATCAAATAAAAACAAGTCACTTATCAAATAGGATACTAGCAAAATCTAGGTGAAGATAGAAGTACTTCAGTTGGGTTGTGAGAATAACAAATGAGTACACGCTCATAGATGTATTAGAAAACTCCACTCCAACAACTAACTTCAAATTCACTATTTCACTTGGTTTTATTGCTCTTTTTTTATCATGAGCTCCCCGTGAAATATTCCATCTTCCTTATAACAAGTCTTGCCTCAGTCATTGTACATTGCCTTCAGTGACAAACGTCTATATTTTTTTTTTCTTTTTATGTCCCTCTTCATTTGTACCATTTCCACTATCCAAAGTTACCCCTAAATGCTCTATATAGTGGTAGATATAATTCATCCGCTTTAGAACATTCATTCTGAAGCTTTAACCTGAGATGTTTCAATGATGGTGCTGTGGGTTTACAATGATGGAGGTTTTCAATGATATTCTTTATTCAGATTCTTGGTGAAATTCCTAGCTTAATGGCTTCAATTATGGTGCGGGTTGATCTCCCCACAAGCTCTCTACTCTAATTATTTGAGAAACTCCCAGTTCCAACCATATTATCTTAAATAGATATATAAATATCAGGTTTCTTGAGTTTAGTTAGAGGAAATTTTCTTGGCCATGCTCGAAAATTCAAGTCCAGAACAAGGAGTTTCATCTAGAAACCATAAAAAGTACACTGCCGATTTAGGGATTCCACAAACTTGTAAGAAACACATGAAAAAACAGTTAGAAACGGTGATGGTTTTACAAAAAAAAAAGGAAAAGAAAAGAAAGGAGAAAGAACAACAGGCATGTACCTCATTCTCTCCTTTCATTGCTACTAAAAGGGCAGGACTTACGTTAGCCATCCTGTGTTGCTGAAGGTGTGGAAGAGCAAATGCCGGGCCCTGCCATCCTTCTCGGCCTCTGAGCACCAAGAGGCAAGCTCTCCAGTAAACTGGCTTATCCGCCCCTCCACACTCCTCCCTAAATCCATCCGCAGGAGCTCCTTCACCGACACGACGAACCTGACAGTCCGAATCCCCTTGGCATTGTACAATTCGGCATACCGCTTGAGGTGCTTCAGCTCCGCACCCAGCCAACCGAGCAGAACCACAGTCCAAGTCGCCCCTTTTTCTCCGTAAAATCCCAGATTTCCGTCTTCCAAGCCCAGAGGGTCCCCATCGGGCACGAAAGATCCGTCCTTCGGTTCGGAAGCGGACGAAAAAGCTCGTTCTTGCGGGGTTGCAGAGGGGGGGAGGAAGTGAGAAGCGGAAAGAGAGAGGAAGGAGGCGAGAAGGGGCAAAGTAGGTGAAGGGAAGCGGCCGACGGAGCAGCGGGCGGAGCGGCCGCGGAGGAGGAGGGGGTATGAATAGGAAACGGCGGCTCCGGCGACTGGAGCAGAGGAATCACATGCGCCCACGGGGAAACGAGGGATGGGGTCGGGCAAATTATCTGCCGGCGGAGGAGACGGAGAGAGGAGGGATTCCGATGAACGGCGTGGAACTGGCGGTGAAGGCCGGCGGTTGCGCCCAGGATGCGCGCCGAAGTCTCCATTCGAAGGCCGATGCTCTCGTTGTTCCTTCTCGGCCTCTCACGTTCTTACAACACAAGTGCAAATGGGCCTATTCGGATGCGAGAAAATTCCCATTGATCCAACAACAAAAAAAAAATGTCGTAAGAAAAATAAATCATATTTAATATTAAAAACAAATAGATATGTCACAGATCTCTGAACTTTTATCGATAGTAATAGAGAAAAAAATGATATGAATATTACACTAAATTATTATTTCAATTAAATTCGTTATTTAATAATAAATTTTTTATATAAAATAAATTTATGGTTTGAAATTGATATTTTAAATAAATATATATTAATTACTATAAGCAGGTTAGGATTAGAAACAGACCCGGGAAAATTTCTAGGACGGTCAACCTCATATGATAACATGACAATAATAAATGAAATTAAAAATACTACTTGATTGATTTTGTTATGTATAATTAAATTTAAGAGAAGCTAAGAGTTTATTTAATCTAAAAAATTATATAAATATTTGATATTAAATGATCAAATTTAATGAGAGTGGCAAACTATTTTATGGGAGAAGCCTCTCCCACCCCCAAGCCTAAAGCACACCATGGACAGCATCATCCTATTTTTGAAGACTATTATGAGTATTATATGTATAGAAAATGAGTTTAATGTTTGTGCAACTCCTTTTATAAGGTAGCACAAATAGGATCATAATGGATGGTGACTTGATTAATTGAATAATTTTTTTATCTATCATCCGTCATGAAATGGACGATGATTAATAGAGATATGATGATGCTACCCCGGTAGCACAATCATTTTTAACTTAATTTTTGTCATAAATTTCAACAATTGAAAGAAGAAATAATTCTTGTCAAAATAAAATTCTACTGTTCACTCATCCTATGTTTTCCTTTGTGGAAAAAAAAGAAGAAGAAATCACTCATCCTACGTTAACTCTAAATCCAAAGTTAAGGCGATGTTTAATATGATTTGTCTCGATAAAAGCTAAAAAAATCCTTAATCCTGCGTTATGGTCAAATCCTGCTGTGTTGGAAAATTCTGAAAGCGTGTATCTGATAGTTCTGTCTGCAGCACAGAGGGGCAACTTCTACAGGCATTAGTGTTAATGGGCTCCAGCACTGTGAAGGCGACCAGAGATACCTGCAGCATCCATGAAACCACTCCACTTGGCCTCCTCTTGACCAGGCCCTTCACCATCTTATTTTTTCTGTCTAAATTTCCCAGTTCATTAATAGCTTCTAGCTTCATGTCGGATGCACAACCAGCGATTTTGGAGCTGTAAAATCGTAATGCAATGTCACGGATATCAAGTGAAAGTGGTCGCGAACATAAGAAAGTTCATTCTTAATTGAGATTCATGCATGAACAGTCGTTCTCTCTGGATCTGGATGATGCTTCTTAGTTGTTTCTTTGAAGCAAGATCTTCCAATCCTTAAGACTCAATGTAGCCAGAGAGCCCACGCCAAGCCTTTCATGGCAGATGATATTACTTCCCCAGGCAATGCACAGAAGTGACAGAGCAGAGATAGCCTGAATTTCTAATGTTATCAGGGAGAAGGTAAATAGAATAAGGAATCAAATTTCGCTGTATCAATTATGTTCTCCGAGAAATATACAAGGGGATCTTGAACTCCAGATGTGTGAAGAAAAATTATAACAGGAAACTTGTGGACGCTGAAGCAAATCCAATGAGTCTGTCTGTCATCCATCATATCTTTTCTCTATACCACTCATTCCAAGGTACCCAAAAACAAAACAAACAATCGAATTCAATCCTAAACGAAATATCTTGTTAGTTTCTCACTCCAAGAAAACAGTAATCTTGTTAGTTTACTGTCTGACAGTGGCCGGTCAGGAAGGATCTTCTGATCCACTGCCGTTGCAGGTGCGGGGGATGGTGCGTCCGCCGTCGCCGTCGCCGGCGTCCTCTTCTTGATCAAGCGGTTGTTCCGATGTGTGAATGAACCAATCATTCTCCTATTCACCTTGAACTCATTTGCAGTCTTTCCTGCTACAAGGCAGGCAGGAAGAAAAAAAAATCAATCTTTGTGCTCAGAGAGAGTATAAAAATAAGAGACTAGAAACGAACTCCTACATGAAAATGTGAACCAAAAAGGGTGCACAAAGACTTCTTCTTACCTGCAGCACCAGCATTCTGCTTCGATTGTGCTGCTGACCAACAGATGAGTGTTGGGGTGATGACTGTGAGCAGAGCCCAGCAGAAGAAGACCAGAGCATAACCTCTGGGAGGCATTATGTTGTCCTCCCTCCTGGATAGTGAATGAATCCCTTTTGCAATGAGAAGAAGAGGGGGAGAGACAGAAAGAATTGGAGAGGGGGAGAGAGAGAGAGAGGAAAGGGATGTAGTAGTAAAAAAAAAAATGGGAGACAAGAGAAGGCCAACCGCGAGGTAGACCTGGCTGGCAATAGTGAAGAAGGAGAAGAGTGTGGAGATTTAGAAGGGCATAGAAAGGGTACACACAGCACATACATGATATGAGAATTGCTTACATTTTGTTTTGTCTTGTTTGGCTTCCATAATATTCCTATGGATGCTCACCGTGGATTCTGTGGACCGGACGATCCAACGACTCCATGTCAATTGAGTTTGTACCAAATTTTTACTCGAATCGGACCCACCCTGAATTCGACCGTCAACAACTCGGATACCGACAGGATCTGAAATGACTTGCACCAATTCCTATTATTTCTAAAGTTTTGATTTTACCGACCGAAGTTGGGTACAGTGAAATAGTTCCGCGCGACATAAGCAAAGGTTTCGACTTTCAATTTTCGTGGACGTAGAAATTTTTTCTTAGGAGTCATACATTTCATAATCAAGCATGTTATCTGATAAGCCATCAAAATAGTTAGGCTCTACGATAGGTCAAAATTCTAATATGTGAAAAGTGCACATAATTTTTAATGTCAACTCGATTGAATAATCGGCGCCGTTTCTCAAACACTGGGGTGGCAATAAAAAAGATTTTTTAATTTTCCTTTTATAGTCACCATAATTATAATTTATTTTGTATCTATTTATGAATTTTATTTTTTAAACTTATCCGGAGATGTTCGTAAAAAAACCGATTCAAGTGATTTTTTTAATAATACGATGTCATTTTTATGCTTATTTAATTATTGCCACAAAATGTTTAAGAAAATGAAAAAAAAACAGTAGGTCTTAATACCTTTTTTGTAATTATTTTTCTTCTATTTTCAATACTATTTTATATTAAATGAGTAAGGAAAAATAATATTGATGGTTTTTAAAAAATAAACTAAAGAACTTTCAATGAAAGAAATATTTGAATGAGAGGTCAAATTTAGTATTAATACATATATTACAATTTGAATGGTGTTAAAGGAAATAAGAAAAACTCAAATTGACCAGCAATTTAGATTAAAGTCGCAATTAATTAGAATAATATATATATTGGCAAATGTTTGAATAAAATTGATTCTTCTTTAGAAAATTAATTAATACTAAATGCTACAAAGAAAATGAACGCATTATTTTTTGGGTTGCCACGTAAGGATTTTAGAAGAGACGTCAATGCTAAATATTATATGCATTAATCATAAGTTAAAAATTTAATTCATCATCAAATTCGACTAATTTAATATTATTTGATCATCCAATTTACATGATGATGCTGAATAGTGAATATTATATGCATTAATTACAAGTTAAAATTTTGTAATTAAATTCAGATAACATATTTGACTAAACGATGAAACTAACAAATTTTATATTCATAAAAATTTAAATTTATGACGTTTAGAAGTTGCCAGCTGCTACCCAATAAAGTCTAACTCGATAAAAGAACGCATTATTAATCGAATAATGTTATGATCCCTCCGATTGGATTTGACTATTTGGGAGTGAAATTTGTCACGTGAACGCCAAGAAAAAGCGGGCCGAGGTTTTTACGGGGGAAAATAAATGCATAAATAAATAAATACAAAACAAACATGTACGATATATTTTGTCATCAATTCTTTGAAAAAAAAATAATGAATAATGAGCGGTGACCATTTTACCTCTCCTTCCCCAGTTCCCACTCTCCACCGTTCAGCACGTTTACTTATTCCCACATTAATTACTGTCACGTTTATTTTACATGGAACATTGGGCTACTCTACCCACGTAGTAGCTCCGATGATATTATAATATATCCTTGATTTAAAATATATATAATAGTATAAACTAAAGTATTTTATAATTTTATTGGTAATTTAATATATCAATAGAAATTATTATAATGAACGCTGTTATTATAATGTTTTTTTAATATTATGAGATAATAGGTCAACGTTTCATCTATCACGCCCAAATAAATCTGAACTTAAACATAATTCATTTGTTTAGTGTAACTTATCTTTTGAACATAGTTGATCCTTAGAATTGTATACATAGAAAATAGAAATCGATTAGTTTGACGAGAATACGGGAACTGAACTTTATATATCGTTGTATATATACCATGCTATTTTCGTATGTGATCATTTTTTATAACTTGCTGAATTATTCAAACGTTCATTTGAAATCTTTAAAAAAAATAAATTGGTTTAAGTGAGAGGTTGTACGCAAAGGACTCTTAGTGACTGTCACATTTCCTTTCTTTAATCTGTAAGTATAAGCACAATAAACGTTGAGTCTTTACTATTTTTGAAAAAAAAATAATAAATCATGCCAATTATACATATCTATGTAGTGGATTATTTTTTTTAAGAGTTAAACTAAAGTAAATTTGATAAAGAAAAGTGGTTGTATCCTGCTAGACTGTGCATTCAACCTCAATTATTTACTATTTTGTTATTTAAATATTTTTATATAATGTTCACTATATATTCATTTTGTACTATTCATTAATATTCTATCAGTTGTTACTTGTACTATATATTCTTTTCAAGTTTATAGAAATTTCTATTTTTTGAAGAGGAAATTTAGTTTTCCCATTCGGTCCAACTCCATTGTTATATGTATAAAAATTAATCAATATGCATTTTTTAAGTTGATTTCTACTACAAAATCGTGTTGAAGGGAAAAAATGTCCTCTGCAATGTATTTCTAACGCAACAACCACATTTAAATGGGAAACCCTAAATTGTCACGCTAAACATGGTCTTTTTTTTTATTAAGTTCCTCTGCAGTTTTCCTCCCATATGTGGCCGATGCGGTGTACATCCTTTTGGTACGTTTGTGCTCATCTTTGGGCTGCACATGATGTTTACTTCTCCTGCCCCATTCATTGGTGTGTGCAGGCTGCTCAACTTGTTGTCCATCATTTTTTTTTTCGATTACAAAATCTGCTCATGAACCTAATGAAAATGTTAATCAGTGAACTATTGTGTCAGTCCATCTTAAAACTGTTCAAGTCTGACAAGAGCCTGGACAATTTAAAAGCATCTGCTCGTCCCTGCAGCCTTGTAGTTGTCCTAATATGATAGTGGTCCGAAATACACTAAATTTATTGTGCTTCGTTCAAAACAACATAGCTTAATAATTCTTCTAACACCAACATAATAACCAATGCGATACTCTTTCTTTTTCTAGAATACTCTATTCTGGAAAGCCTAAAAAGGTGTGTTCAATTATTTTTTTGTTCTTTTCGGTATTACATTTTGGGCAAACAAACTGCCGACGGAAATATCTTCTCGTGAAGTGTTTGGACGCGGCAAACCACAATTTTTCAATAAGAATTTGAACCCAACTTACGAGTGAACATGCTTTTAATCAGTTCAACTCATCTAAGAAAATGATGCCATTTTTCTGTTCCCTTTTAATGCATTTTCGGGGCACAGTGCCGTGTACACCTGTTATCTTCTTTATTTTGACACTCCGGAAAGGATAAAAAAAAAAGACCAGACGTGCCACAGGAGTCACCATGCAATTAATTGAAATTTGAAAGATTCAGAAGTGAACACAAAAAACATCATCGAGCAATATCATTATTCACTCCGGGCTTCACAAAAAGAGTGTGACGGTGGAGTGCGGTGCCACCACCGCATAGCACACCAGATTCTGGGATTTATCTTGGGGTGTCATAAATAATGCTTGAGGCACAGCAGTCGCGTTTTCAGCATTGTAACACATGGTTTATTTCCGTGGAGGAAGTTAAAAAGATATGTCGGTCCTTCAAACGATCCAAAAGTATCAATGTCATGCATAATGCGATGGACCAGAGGACCGTCTCCAGGAACACGCAGCCTCATGCAAAACAGTGGTGATATATTTTGAGTTCATGCAAAAAGAGCTTGAGTGAAGATAGAATAGAAGCATGTAGCATAAGTATCTCCTCAAAAGAAAAAAATTGTACTTATTTTTTTCAAACGTATATTGATCTCTGTAAATTGGGCATCATGGCCCCCGGACCCTGCCCCCTCTTCTCTCTTTCTAGATCAATCCTTGGATAAGCTGCTACTACCAGGAGCCTTTTTCCCATCGTATCTCTGTTAGATATAAGATGTAGCAAAAATAGTTACTGAAGAATATAGCATGCAGTGCAACAAGCTAGACAGGATTTGTCAAGTTTGCTAGTAGAAACCACAAGGGCGTCCAGAAAAGTGCAATAAAAAAGCTGCACCTAAACTGGCGCACCAAAGTTTCATTAGGGCAGATCCGAAACCTTGCACTAAGTAGAGAGAAGTGGGAACATGTCTACCGAGTTTTCCAATTTTGGGGGAAACAAATAGGTCTTGCAATCAGTAGAGAGAAGTGCTCACCTGTTTCCCTATGTTGAATGGCACATACTTGTACTTGATCATGTGAAGAATTTGTCTCTTCATAGTCAGGTAGAACAAAACAATCCAGTAGAAGAGAAGAATGGGCCAAAAGACTGGAACATCAATTACTGAAAAAAAAGTCATGAAGAAAGCCACACAAAAAGCCTTCGTTATGGAGTACCTGAAAGGAGAAAAATACCATCGATCAAATAAACAAAACCGAGTTACCAGAACTTTTAATATTTTTTGCAGGGCAGAACTTTAACTTGAAGATGAAAATAAATAAGGAAAAGGACAATGCATTACTGACAAGAACCAATTACAACTCATTGAAAAAACACACCCGCACAAAGAACCAAATAAGAATCCGATTCTTTCCACCAATTGTTTCTAAAAAATGAAGGGCAATAAGCAAAAAGGAAATAAGTGAAGAGGGCCAAAAATGTAAAATGATTATGATTGTTCTATCGAAACAGAACTTACATCATTCGAAGTATTCCTTGAGAGAAGATCATGTGCAACGAGTGTTGTGATGATCAGTCTAGCATTTTTTTGTTAAAAGAATGTTTTATACCTTAGCACAAGGTATGTCAATGAAATAAAAAGGTCAACCAAAGTTTCTTTTATGTGAGAGGTCTGCCACATGGTTGCCAAAAGTATTCCTGCAAATGTGGTGATCGTCACCTTACCTCTAACAAAGATATTACTGCAAAATGAAGGTTTTGCCAAGTTTAAGAAAATGAAATCTAGATCCCCATATCGCTGTTGTAAGAATAATTATACACATTTGTCTGATACAACTTTTTGGACCTGCAACAACAAGCGAAAAAAGAAGAAAACAGAGAAGAGATACCGAAAACAGATAAAAAGAAAAAGCCTTCAAATCGGAGAAATGACCAGAGGTTACAATGCCATATAGAAAGATTTTTTACTTCTGTATAAAATTTCTCACATCTTTCACCAGATTTTGAATTGTATATTCCATAGTATTTGAGGCTTGTGTGGGTAATAACATTATGGAAAGGTTATTTAGTACTGGAAACATAAAATAAACACTTTCCATGTTCTTAAATAGATCACAAGTTTGCACCTATTTTCAAAAACACAACTGTGCATTGATATATGCATATATATGTTCGAGCGAAAGGATGACCAGCCAAATTCATCAACAACAACAACAACAACAAAGCCTTATCCCACTAGGTGGGGTCGGCTACATGGATCATACGACGTCATTCCGCTCTATTAGTAGCCAAACCTTTCAGGACCAACCAAATTCATCAGTCGTCTGAATTTAATAAACTATAATGACATAAAGGAAGTACAGGCTAGATGTACGTAATGTACGATAAACAAAATAATGCCTCAGAAATGTTTTCCTCATTTCCCTATATACAGATTGTGCAATGTGAAATATTCTCCACATGGCACCAACCACAAAATGACACTTGTGCCGACTCCATAAAGCTCAAAAGAAAATTTTCAACTCAGAAACTAAAGCATATTCAGTTCATGTCGATTGTGCTGCCATGGTTTTTCTTTTTCAGAAAAAAAAACACATTTCAACTAAAAATTCTATATATATATATATATATATATTACTTGCATTTATATTTTTTACCCCCATCTTTTAGTTAATCAGAAAAGAAGTAGCACCTGAGCCCAAAAGCTCTCACACACGATTTTACTTCATGCTGCTAAAGGCATCAAAAGGAATCGAAGAACACCATCTACTTTGGATGAAAAACAATAATGTAATCATAATTTAAGAAAATAAGACAATAATGTCTACAACTTTGACTTCTTGAAACAAAATTTCAGAAGAATGCATAATTCCCTGCACAACCTACTTGATTTCAACTTTTCTTGATACTTCTCTAACACTTCTAGATAGTTTTTGTAATTTTTTTTAGCAGTAGCTTTTTTATATTTTTAATTGTTTTATTTACTTCGCTTTTCCCCTTCTATATCCCTGCCATTTTAGGCATCATTTACTTGAGGCATTTTACAACCATGGTAATACTTCCAAAGGAAGCTTCAAGTGTCATCAAACTTTGGTTAAAAATGAGAAATTTAATCACAACATTAGATGATGCCCACATAATATGATGAAAACTTTTCAAGAATGGACATCAAACCAATTAATGACAAAGATATAACACTAAACGATAGCAAACTAACAACAACCCGATGCACTTTTGTCTGTTCTGTAAAACTGGGGTGAACGCCCACACAGAAGGAAATGAAGAAGAGGCTAAAAGCCAGAAAATATATTGACTCATCAAGATGCCCTCAAGGTGATAGAGAATAAGGATGTCAAGATCTAGACCTAAATCTTAAGATCCTATGATTTTTTAGTCGAGACCCACCAATGTCCAAGGCTGCTAGCGTGTTCGGGCGGGAGTGGTATGGATAAACCTTGGGCAACATGTTGACTCTAGGAATCGTATTTGAGTCTACTAACACCAAAGGGCACAACCCCGCTATCCAGTTGTGCCAACCATCGTTGGTTTAAGATCCTATAATTTTAAGATTGCCAACCTCCCCTAATCGATCATGATCTTTCTCCAAGCATATTATAAGTAAAATCCCAATAGGAATGAAAAATTTAGATATTAATTTTTAAAGGAAAATTTAAATGTTATTCACTATCATTTGGATATTTTTTATTATTTTTCTTTGCTATTTATATGTTTTGGTTTATTAGTTTTTTGAATTGTGAATATACTTCAAGAGTTGGGTGTGAGAAATTTATAAAATAAAATTATTTATGATGGCTACACAGTGTAACCATCCTGTTTCTTTTAAAAAAAATATAAAATTATTCGTATATATATCCTATATTAAAAGGTAAGACATCTGATCCTCTGATCTTAGATCTTAAGACCTCTTAATATCTTACATAACTGTTTTGATTTAGGGCCTGTTTGGCGTCCAATGAAAATAAAATTGAGTTTTAAAATTCCAATAGGATTTCAAAAATCAAAAAGTGATTCCTTTAGAGATTATTTTCCATTAATCGATTTGATTTGAAGTGTTTGGATAAATCAGAGTTTTTGGTGGACCCCACAATGCAAAGAAGAAAAGAAAAATAAAACGTAGCCTAATGAATGTCAGCTTTTGGTGGCCCCCACGTTGCAAAAGAGAAAAGAAAAAAAAAACTGTCTGACTTAAGTTTCTTGTCCGTAGGAAAAGACGGTTTCCTTTAGAAATTGTGCCAATGTATTTTTCCTTCCAAACAGGTAAAACGAATTCTTTTCGATTTTAGAAATCAAAACTGTAGAATGGATCTTATCCACCAGAAAACTAGGTATCCAAACAGGCCCTTAGAGTACATTGACTCATTAAAATGTCTCACATGAATTGAATATAAAACAGGTAAGAAGACATTATAGCATAAAGATATTCCAATGTTCTACAGGTGTTTTTATTTCTAGAAAATTATTATAAAATCAGTCAATTTAAATTTGTCAGTATGTTTTTATATGGTAAAGACACCTTTTGGAGCATATATCTGTTCATATTGTGGATGTTGGTTAGGCTTACAATATTTATTTAATGTGTCTATCCATGAGCAAGTTAGCCATTCAATTTTGAGGACTTCTCATCTGGTGACATACTCTGAAAACAGATCAGATGAACACTAGAAATTGATCATTTTTTTTGTAGAGGTACTCTAGATTTATTTGGCCATGTAGTTAAATCTTGTACCATATCAAGATTACTGACCACATTAGTTATGTAAAAAACCATATGCATATTAAGCCAAGTGAACATGTCCTCAAGGCATAAACTAAATGTAAATAACCAAGCATACAAATTAGCGATTCATGTATCAAATGTGGAACTCTTCTAATATTACCAAAACTTGAACTCCGGGAGGCGGCGGATGAAGGGCTTGAACTCATCGGAGCCACGCATGGGCAGAGAGGGCTCGTCGGTCACCTCCATCTCCGGATCCACAATAGGCGACAGGAACCCGATGAGAAGGTTGAGCAAGTAGATCCCCAGGCCGTAGGTGACGATGTAGAAGCCCTGGACGAAGTAGACACGCAGCAAGAAGATCCCGGCGATTGCAGCCGTACCAAGCCACCTCCCCACGACATGAGGAGTGGATTTGTCCAAGTAATGCTGGAACGACCTGGAGAAGTCGCTCCTCCACTTCTCCAGCGGCGCCGACGAGTCGCCGACGCTATTCTCCATCAACACAGGAGCTTATTCCTTCCAACTTCGAAACGACAGACCCCCCAAAAGTAAGACAAGTAAAGATATCAGAATTCCACTAAAATCGCAGATCCGGAAGTTGAGTCAAGCCAGAAACTTCCGATGTTTAACTCACCAGAACGAGAAGAAGCCGAATGCTCCGGAGATTCCTCCAGTTCCGGCGAAGAATGTGGAAGGAAAACTCGAAGTCCGGCGACGTCCTCCGGCGATTTTAGGGTTCTTACTTTTTGTGTTTCATTCAATCGGGAGTTGAATCGATTCGGACGCTTCCTACACGAATGGCATTGCCGTGGAGTGATGGGGCAAAAGGGTCAAGATCGTGAGTGGGCTGAGTTGGGCCGATCCAATTCAAATTTGACAATATTAGAGTTGAATCGATTCGGACGCTTCCTACACGAATGGCATTGCCGTGGAGTGATGGGACAAAAGGGTCAAGATCGTGAGTGGGCTGAGTTGGGCCGATCCAATTCAAATTTGACAATATTAGCAGGCCGCGTGGCCCGAGTACCTCATTCTTCGCGTTTCTATTTTATTTCACTTGAAATAATTTTCTTGGTTGTTTTTTTTCTATTCAAAAAATTTGTCCCATGTTTAAAAAATAAAAAAATAACAAATACTCTAAAAAATAAAAGTAAATACATAATATGAAAGAAAAAGGATAATTGATTTATTAAAAGAAAAGTAGTTTTAGGACAAATTTGTGTTAACATTATGTCTTAATTGTATTAAAACTTTTAACAATATCTAAACAATTTTAGAGTTTGCTGAGATAATTATTGTTAGGCAAAATATTTTACATATGATAATGTGTATTATTAAATAAAATAATAAAAATGTTGATATTTGATTATTAATTTAAGACTATTATTTTTATCATTTACTGTAGTTCCACATTTGGTTTGCAAAATCAAAAGGGAAGAGTGACACTATATAAAATGAATTTATAGTCTTGATAGCTGTCTTATTAGATGAAGTCAATTTTTTTATCAATAATGCTTAGAACTTTGATAAAAAAAATATGTTTAATGCTAAAATAAATTTTAATACTTATTTATATAAAAATATTATTTAATATTTATTCAGATAAATTTTGCTTTACTTTATTCGCTTTGTCGTCTAACTATTTTAGGCTCGATGAAAAATGAACTTAAAAAAAAGCATATTTGGTAGGTCAAATAATAACAGAGAGAAATACTTCTCAAATCTTTCAAACTAATATAAGCATTCATATTGATCTTAGTTATCTTTATTTGTACGAATATTGCATCTCCTACTTTATATATTATCCATAAAATATAATATAATACTTTTATGAAGCAATATATTAACTTGCCATGTTATTTTAATTTATAAAAATTGGTGAATCAACGATAGAAGTGGGAATGGTATGAGAAACAACAAAAAACTTCCTCCTCTAGAAATATATTAAAAGTATTATTTTTTTACTAAATCATATTTATATTTATTATTATTTAAAACTAAATAATTAGATATCATGAGAAATAGTGAATTTAATGTAGATGGCAATACTTTTCAATCCCCTCTGCCCAAGGTGCGGGTTCTATACTAATATATATTAAATGAAATATAGTCTTAGAGTAAAAAATCTATCGTTATCCAAATAACAAATTAAAATATAATTAACTAAATAATTTTCATATGATCATCTCTAAAAAACAAAAATGAATATCCCATGAACTTTAATGTTTAGCACATAATAATAATATGAGAAGTGAAGCATCACAATCAATTGCATGAGTATGTAACAATGAGATAATATGATAGTGTAACATGAGAAGAGTAGTAATGATGGTAATTATAATCATCTGAATCATAATCATATGACATCCAATTATAAATTTTAATACTCATCATAAAATAATAAATAATATCATTGGAAAATGAGCGCCACCATAATAAAATCATTATTTATTTTATTTTATTAATGCACGCTTATTATGGAACATTTTTCAACTCTCGAAATTAAGGATTGTTGGAGTAACTTTCAACTCTCTTTGTCTGATGAATTATATTTCAACTCTCTAACTAATTTTTATCAACAAATCCTAAAAGAACTCTCCATTTGATATTTTTCATCATTTATCTAATTTATCTTATAACTATTTTCTTTTCAATTTATCATAACTTAGATAGTACGAATCAAATCACTGAACATAAAAATGATGATAAGATCATACTAATGAAAAATGAAATTATGATAAGATCACACTTTGTTATCATGAATCGACATATGTTAAATAGTATAGCGTGATAGATAAATATGCAATAATTTAAGAGATCAAATAAAATTGTGATTTTAATTATGAATGTTAACCAATGATATATATATAATATATAATCAATCAATAGGAAGGGCATAATAATCATTAAAGAAATATTGTCAGATGTATCTGAACAAATATGATAATATATATATATATATAATTTTCTAACAACATATTTTATTATTTTCAAATTTTCTTGAAAGTAGAAAATTAAGGATTCTACACATAAAATTGTCATATTTTAATCATTGCCAATTGTCTTCGAAGAATTCTATAATAATATTAATCTTGTTATGTTTTGGCATCTTATTGCATAAGACTTGTTATAATTATAAATTGATCTACAAAGTTCATGTTTAAAATTTTCAATTGATTTAGAGACTTGTTATAATCAGATTTTTATCTTACTAATAATATATTTGAAAGATCTTAAAATTTTGTATCACCAGTGTTGATGACAACTTGACAATATGTAGGTATTTTGTTAGTAGATTTTTATCTATATGGTGGATCAAAATGATTCTTATTTCTTGAAAACTAGACTTAAATAATTATCATCTTAGAATTTTTTTTCCATAATGTTTGAATGACAATAGCTTATCCAAAAAAAATTTATGGCTATAAAATTTGGACATAAAGAGGAAATGTTTCTTTTTCTATAAACAATCTCATACCACATTATAGAAAATTTAAATTTGATCACATAATAACTTTATTATGGTTTCTATTATTCATATTTCATGAATTGATATGTGAATTCACAAAAAAGTATGCACAATTTTTTTCCTTGCCATAAAGTGCGCACAATTTTTTTATAATTAAGAATTGATTTTGTTTTTTCAATAATATTAAATTATAGATAAATCCAAATCAAATACTGACATTAAAATGAGTTCAAACTAACTTTAATCAATTTCTCTTGTATTTTGGTTTCCTTTATATCCTTCTAGTGAGTTTTCATTTTTTTACCCACATTTTTTTGGCATGATTGGAAGCTCCTTTGATTGTTGCTTAAGGTTTCTTTAGATTATTGTAAATGTATCATTAACTATGTACCAATGTGATTTTTGTACCCATTTATTTGGTCCTCCGTGCATCACGTAATCTTTTGGAGTAACAATTTATCTACCATTGTGGCACAATTTCATAAGATCATCTTTATGAATGACCAAGTTATATATTTTTTACTTTTGTACTTAGGTTTTGATATAATTGGACAATGACAATATTGTAATAATGGATATAAGAATATTGTACCCCTGAAGCAATTCTCCACATCATATGCCGCCAACCCAACTCTTATACCTTATTAAGAAGTTCACTAATACCCCCAAAAATTCATATATCTTTCATATGTTTTTTAATGCAAATATGTTTTTTTAATTCTTATGCCTATGTCTGATTGTGGTATTGTGACAACCCACATCGTTGACCCTTTTTGGTGCCCTGTGACTCTATGGACGATTATTTGAACTAATGTCACGATTCGATGATGGCTTGTTGAACACTCTTGTTATGTTCATGATCGAAAATCTACAAGAACTATTATTGGCAGCTCATTTCGATCATAACTTTTTCGTTGCATACTTGAAATAGGCTTGATTAAATGCTCGAAGATGGCTCCATGGCATATGCCACCATATTTTATCTTATACTTCATCAGTACCTAAAGTTTTGACGCATAGTCCATGATATTTATAATAAAGTTTTAATTTATATATTAAAATATTGATTTTTAATATGAATACCAAAAATATTATCGTCACTCTATCCAAAATAGTAATATTTTGTAAGGTAACAATAGTATCTACCGAAAAACTAATAGCATACAAATGTAATAAGATGCTAAAGAATAATAGAATACATTAAAAAAATATAAAAAGTAGTGAGATTCTAAAAATATTATCATTACTCTATAAAAAAATAATAATGCTTTTTGAACTGAGAATAAATATCAACCAAAATTAACAACTAAGACCGTCCTAGATAATAAAAGAGAAGAGTAATATGCTGTATAAAATAATAGGTCGATCAATTTATTATATTATTATTCTTTATGATATAGAATAAGGTTCTCAAAAGCGCGAGTTTAACTCGTAGAATCGTACGATTCCAAGACTCTACCCCCCAAAAACGAGTGAACTCGGTGTAAACTCGGATGAGAAGGTAGACTCGGCTGGACTCGCGAGTAGACTCGGTTAAACTCGGATGAACTCGTGAGTAGAATCGGTGTTGGAAAATTTTGGCTATTTTATTGACATTTAAAGGTATAATTAGAATAAAAACTTGTATAGAAGATCTAAAAGTTTGATAGATCCATTCCAATTGCTTCCACTTATTTTTCACTCTTCATTTTCATTATTCAAGTTTATAATATGATTTTGTTGTTTTTAGTTAGTGTAATTAATTAACTTCATTTGGCTTAATTATTTTTATCATTATGATATTTTATGTGATTTAGTTGAATTTGAACTGAACAAACCTTGTTTCTTTTTATAATGTGAATTGATCTTTTATTTGAATTTTTGTTGTGCACTAGTTTATTTGACTTTATGTGCACTAGTTTATTTGACTTTATGTTGTAGTGCAATGTTCTAGTCCACACTGAATTATGAGTTACTTATTATTTTAGGATGAATCATCATTTATTTTATGTGTATAAATATATGAATTATATACTTTTTAAGCTTAACAATGGTGTATGAAAATAATTATGACTAAAATTACTTAGGGTATAATATATTATATATATTTTTAACTTGTACGTAAACTCTACGAGTTTACGTATCGAGTTTACCTAACGTAAAATGAGTCTACATAGACTCTCGAGTTTGAAAACCTTGATATAAAAAGTTAGTGTACTTAATGCACTCAATAGAAAATGTTAAAGCAATGAAAATTTTAAGAACAACACTAGTCCTAAAACGTCCAATACTTCATCATCTTTTACCACATAATCTTTAACTTCTTATATAGGGAAAAACGAATGTGTGAAGCACTTTCTGTGAAGCACGTGTGAAGCGGCTTTAGACATATTTTTTTTCATTTTTTTCAATATCTTTCTTTATTAATAGCTTAAATGATCATTCATGATAAAAAAAAATAGTTTTATAAGATTAGAAGTTATATAAAATGCTTATATCCATTATGACGGATAATAATGTGCAGAAGTTCGTCAAAAATAAAAAATGTTGAAAAAGATTATTGTTAATGATTTGAATCATATATTTGTTATCTCCAATGTCTCTTTAAACTATCAATGAAGAAAAATGTTAAAAAAAATAAACATAAGTATGCCTAAAACTGCTTCACACGGAAGGCGTTTCACACGCTCATTAAATCCACATATATATATATATATATATATATGACAGGTGCGAAGCAATCCTAGTCGTCCACACGATGTCTGATGTTCACACCAAAACATGTTTCAAGCCGTCTAGATGCCATCCATCGGTGGATGATGATCTCACGACAAGATGTCATCCATATGTCTCTCTCTCTCTCTCTCTCTCTCTCTCTCTCTCTCTCTCTCTCTCTCTCTCTCTCTCTCTCTCTCTCTCCGCCGAGAACCCCTCCTCACTCATATCGTGCCCCCCGCTATTCCCTTCGCCCCGTCCTCCACCCCAATCCATCGGGCCACCACCATCGCGACCTCACCGTCGCCCTCATCCCTCGCTTGTCTCCCTACTCCCTCCGTCGTGTCCTTCCCATCGCCGGTGATCGCAAACCCAAAACGATTCATTCAGCTGCACTAGATTGTTGTCGACTTCCCGTACAAGAAGAGGGCAAAAATAGAAAGAGACAGAGATGAAAAAAGAATGAGAAAGGACTTCGTGTCTCACGTCTCGCGAGATCTTCATCCACAGACAAATCACATCTAGACGGCCAAAACACGTGGATTCGTGTGAAATGTTGGGTCTTGTGTGGACGTCCATGCTTCGTATCGTGTCATGCAACACCCGCTCAGCATGTCCATATATATATATATATATGTTACTTTTTTAATGATAATAATATTATATGTCTATTAATCACTATTAAAAGATAGCACCATCATGTGTCTATTAATCGTTGTTTAATTCATAATGAATAAAGACAATAGCACAATAATTTTTTTCCATATATATGTATACATAATTTATATACAAAACACTTTTTTTATTTTGGAGAAATATTTAGCGCAGCATTTAAATGATTCCTTCAAAACATAGGATGCACTCTAGATAAATTAAACTTTATATATTTGAACAAGTGATCTTTTGCCTCATCGTGGTGTCATGGGATGATGATCCTCTCTATTTTTCCAATTTGAGATCCAAACACATCAAAGACAGAAAGAAAAATCCCCCGACCAAGAAAAAAAAAACCGAAAAACAACAAGTCATAATTCGACTACTTTTAACTAAACCCTCTTTTCTAATCTCATTTATCTATCAATGTATTTTTGTGTTAATTTGAAGAACAAGGCATGTTTGAGCCATGACATCAGTGACTTTGAATTCAAACTTGTGGCTCTCCACCAACTACGCACGCTTGGAACAAGTCAACAAATTTAGTGTCAAGTTGGATGTTGCCGAGTGATGGCAAATGGCATCTGATAACTTTGATCACGAACAAGACAAATCTTTGCCAAGATGTGGCTTAGACAACAACATCTATTACGTACACTTAATTGCAAGACAAATAATATAATAACAGTACAACTTCCCAATTAGTTGAGTTTTTTTATTCTTTTTTTTTCTTTTCTCTTAAGATCTATTTTGGCCCTTCTTAATTCGCATGCCTCTTAAATTGGGGATGAGAAAAATAATGGTGTCAAGACGAAACTGTTAGCTAAGAAGAAGGAACTAATAATATTTATATTGACTCCCAAGAAACTTAATTAATACAACCTTGTGCACTTTTCTTGTCACCAACTCCCACATATTTCTTTTTTCATAAATACTATTAACATCTAATTAATTCAGGATTGAAATAAAGAATAGAATAATTGAGTTTGAGTATAATTAATTCATAAGCAAGTAAATTTAGTCACCAACCCCCAACATATTTTGAGTATAATTAAGTTGGGTTTGTTCCGTCACGCAGTAAAATAAACTCCATTATCAAAGGAAGTAAAATGCAGTAATCAAATTACATTGGCACTTTGTTTGTATGCCACCAAACTCCACCTAATGGCCCCACAATTATCAGCATTTCAATTGAAATGATCCATCTCTTCCAGGAGCAAGAATCCAAGTTGTCATTTTCAATAGGTTATTTCCCTTTTGCTCCCTAAATTATAAGTTATGCTACTGGTTCCTCCCTTCTTAAACATAAGTCTAAGTTCATGACCTGTCGAACGTAGAAAAACTTTTTTTGAAAGTCTCATATATTATTGTTAGGTACACGACGCGAAACGACTATATCAAATTAGTCAGGCTTGTGGGCCGACCTTCAATTCGTAGACAATGCGTATGACCAACGTCGCATGAATTGAGTCATCGACACCGCTTTCCAGACAGGCACAGAAGTTGACAATAAAAGAAATTATAAGCTATGCTTTTGTCCCTAAGTTAATAAAAAAAAATGGCATTCCAAAATTTTCATTTCACCTACGGTCCCTTTTCTTTCACGTTCATTTTATTTTCTTTTATTTATGTAATTATCATTCTACACTTTGTTAAGAATTGTAAATATATATATATATATATATGGATATTTGAGATGAAAAAATAATTATTTGACCTTTAAATTTGCTTTGTGGTATCTTTGTTTTTTCTTAATATAATAAAGATTAAAATTATAATTAGATTAATAAAAATTTTAAAATTAACTGAAAAATTAATATTCGAGTAAGATGGAAAATTTTGAGTAGTCTAAGAGAGGTAAGGGCATATGGTTTAAGAATAAGTTCGGAAAAAACTTTATAGTTCACTCGAGGAAAAGGAAAGTTTTATTTTTTTTTCAACAATATGATGTCACGGGAACGAATTCATGATAAAGTGAGCAAGAGATTTCGAATTTAAATTTCACCTGTAAATGAGTTAACCCAATGCACTCGATATTTTTTGGAGGTGTGAAAAATTTAACCCACTAAGATAAGGGTAAAGCAAGAGAGAAAAAAAATACATATAAAAGAAAATATAGTACATGTGTGAATTCCACTTTTAACTGATTTACATAATTAAATAACAATAAAATATTATTAGATGAAAGAATTTATAAAGACTAAACTACCCACCTTGTACTTCTAAAAAAAAGTATTTGAAAGCCCAAAGCAAATTTGTATTATGAAACTCAATGTCATAATAAACTCATAATTAATTGCAATATTAATATCATGCATGCTGATTTTATGTCTATCTATGCTATATTAAAGACATGCTAACTATAATTAACCATATAATAATTATTGGAGTAATTGTTGTTGGAGTAGTTGTCACTAGGATAGTGGTTATTTTAATTCTTATGTCAATAATCTCCAACTACAAACATAATAAATTTTCTTGAGAACTAAATTGGACAGAGTAAATTATCTACGTGACATTTCACCAATTTCATATTAGAAGACTCTTCAATATTCCGCATTGGTGAGAGTTATTTGTTTAGTTAATTTTCTATTTGATAGATGGCTAGATATGCACTATTATAGTATCTTTTTCAAATACTATGCCTTTATCTTGAGAAAACTATCATCTTGTTCAAGTATGTTTGCTTGTTGTTCATGCTAATAGATAATGTCTTCGGAGATGAATTTATTATTGGCAACATCAATCTATATATTGAAGTATGTGTGTTGTTGAGAGACCAAATAATTTAGCAATTGCCATATTTTATTTGTTCTATTTTTAAGCTACTACATATTCAAGGAACTCTTAGCAATTTATATTGTTTTAGATATGTCTGTGCATATAATTTCCATTTGAATCCATAAAATGATGGATTGCTCATCTTTGATTTCCCTTTTTACTCTTTTATTTTTAAAATTTAAATGAAGAAAAAATATGTTGACATGACATCATCATTTTTTTATTTCATTAAGCGATTTACCAAAAATATACGGCCCATATAATAGACTTTATTTATTTATTTATTTCATTTTATCTTTTTTATTTTTTAAAAATAATGATCGAATAAAAAACTTTTGAAAAATGGAATGATAATGTATATACAAACTTAAATTTGAATGAAGAAAAGAGACAAATATTGATATGATATTTTTAAAAAAATTAATGTAAAAAAGAAAGAAAATAATAACGTGGTGCTATGTTATCCATCAAGAAACCATGGATGGTCGCGATCACATAAAGGTTTATGTTGAATTATCGTTTCATGGCATTAATATATATATATATATATTCTTGCAACATATTCACTACTACGATATTGAACAATTTCTATGCACACCATCGAATGACTTTTGACACCATGAGATTGTTTTTTATTAATTATGATGTTTCAAGTGTTGCTGACACAGCCATGAACGTGTTTCATGGCCTGCGCCTCGAACTTAGTTTTCAATTTTATATTTTATTTGACAAAGCTAACGATTTAATTAAAAGATAATTGTTCGATTAAAAAATAGAGATTAACTATTAGTGGATAGTGATTTATTTATAAATTCAGTAAAAATGATTTGATATGATCAAATTAGTGTATCATATAAAATGACAAAAAATAGATATAATATATAATTTGTGATCATTTTATGCACATCATATTCATAAAAATTAATTTATAATATTTTATTCTGAATTCTAATATTTTTAAAATATTATTTTAATATAAAAAATTAATTACTTCAAAATAAGAATCTTATTTGGATTATAAATAAAATTAAAGATGTGATCTATTTAATTAAAAGTATTATATGATGTTTTATAATTAAATTTTTATTTAAAAATGAAGGTATAATATGAATAAAATATAAAATCACTATCTTTGTACTATATAAGCTAGTAAAAATAGCTTATAACATTTTGTGAACATCTAAATGCTATCGAAAAAAATATTTATCAAATGCTTATACTAATAAAATACTATTTGCTACTAAATACTTTACTTTTTTACGTATCAAACAATGCCTTAAGCTTCTTTCTAGCTTAAGCCTCTTATTTGTTTTAATTTATTCATGGATCAAGTCAACATTAAAAATTGGGTAGAAATCGGTTCAAAGCAAATAAGCCCTGAAATATAATTTTATTAAGTTTGAACTAACCTAATTTTATCCCTAAAAAACAACTAATTAATGACAAAGTAACAATGAATTTAAATGCATAAATTAATATGATTTAAATGCACTATTAAAGAAAGAGATATAACAAAATCAATTTGAGAATCGTGCACATTTATCATTAATTCATTATTATTATTATTAACTTAGTATTGCTGATATTAAGAAAAATAATATTAATTATCAGAGAGTAAAAGCCCCAAGATAAAAGGGAGTTCCATCACTTAATTTTGACCCATCCCTGCAAACACTACATCTCAATTGATTAGGAAACTAGTCACAAGACCCTCTTAATATGGATGTTTTAGAAGACACTTCTCTCATGGCCTAGATGATATTTGCAAAAAGAATCATTGTCATCTAGGTTCCTCTTCATCGAAAAAGTGCACTATAAGAAAAATATGATTTTAAGTGACAAAAAATTATGACGAAAAAATTCATCACAAAATATGATAAAATAGTCATAGAACTATGTGGAATCAATCTTTTATTTTTTTTTGAAATGTTAATATCAATTTTGTGATAAAAATATAATCACAAAATGTCTAATATGTCACAATTCTGTCATAAAAAAATTTGTGACTTAATCAATTATGACCAACCAATTTTATTACGTATCTGTCACAAATTATTATTAGTAACAGATTTTCATTGTTTTGTGACAGAAATTTTCGTCATAGTAACTCAATTTTTTTGTAATGCTTGAAAATCTCTTTTTTCCTTCTCATTAATTCTAAGTTCCTCCTAAACTAAGCTAGAAAATGAAAACTAGAATTAGGCCTAATTTCCATTAATTCTACCAAACATTGACTAATCACTACACTAATCAAGTTCTAGTCAGAAGCACCATATAACCTAAACTTGGGTGTTTTTAATTCTTGCCAACAATAACAACAACTGGATCCAATTTCATTGTATTTTTTATTTTCTTTTGTTATGATGTGAATTTTTAATAGTTATACTAATTTAATAATACATTACCAAATTAGTTTTTTTAGTTCGAGAAAATTAGAAACCGAGATAACTAATAGTGGTTTTATTTGTTGGGGTTATTTACTTTATAGATGACATTTTCTTATTAATATAAGAATTATTAATAGACTAAATATTTTATAAGTACGCTTAAATTTCCATAGCAATTATAATTAAAGAACGCAGATTTTATTTTGAGTTTTTATAAAATTTTCATTATTATAATTTTTATCCAAATAACGAATACCGATTTATATCATTATATGTAATGAAAAAATTTTAAACTAAGAATTCTACCAACAGAATGCACCCTATCTAGCTAATACTTACCATGTATAAGTTGACCATCAAATAGAAACTTAGGATCATAAAAGTTGGATAAATTTTACTAAATGTCTTTTAATGTTTTTTCAGCGCTACTCTCCAACTTCGCTTTGTAATTGGAGACGACCTCCAGCAGCATCCTTTTTCATTTTTAATATTTTTTTATTTTTTTTATTTTTTAATGATGTGTCATATGGGATGATCGTTTGCACGGAGAAAAGAGAAAAACATCTACAAGTCGTGTAGATGTCACATTAACATTTCAATCGGAATACGGGCTATCACATGTCAAAAGAGTATGTGGTAAAATAAGTTCACAAAATGAAAAATAGTCTGATTAGAAAATAAAGTTGAATTATAACACCGGGAATGTGACCAAACTTGAAGGACATTGGGTGAATTTTATTCCATAAAAGTTATATAAAAATGATTTAATTTGAAAAATGTTGACCGAATTGGTATCCTTAATTCATTGAATAACATGTTTAAATGATGAAATCTAAATAATTCAAACGTGCTGAATTAAATTAACATATAAAACAAAACTAATACTGAAAATCCGAATTCAGCTTATGAAAGTTAATTAAATGGTAACACTAACACATTCGTGTGCATTAAGTTCATAATAATAACAACGTCTCGTATCCCAATTGTAGCAGTCAATTCCGACATGCGTATGACTCCGAGTTAGGCGATTATCATATGTTACGATAGGAAAACAAATCAAATCAAATCCACGTAACAAATTAAGGTCAATAAGTCGATGCTCTCTCTATGCCTCCCCACTCAATTTTCATATTACTGTCTTGGACCGGGCAAGAGAAGGAAGATATTTTGCTTCAACTCTCCACCTACCCCTTCCTCGACTGCGTGCTGATCGAGTTGTTTGAACGAGGCAGGTCATGATGTGGCCACGCTGCGATGCAACTATATATACCCGTGCTCAGGACATGCTCCTCCGCATCCCTCGGCAGCTTTTGATTTATACATACTACCCATCGCTACTACTCGTCGGAAGTTAACGTCCTCGACTTCACCGGATTTGACAGAAGGATGGCCGGCGTGGAGGCCTACAGGAAGGCACAGTATGCTGACGGCCCGGCCTCCGTCCTGGCCATCGGCACCTACAACCCTACCAACGTCGTCGACCAGAGCACGTTCGCCGACTACTACTTCCGCGTCACCAACTCCGAGCACCTGTCTCCGGAGTACAAGGAGAAGCTGAGGCGCATATGTAAGCAGTTTCAACTTTCAACAGTCCATTTATTCTACTTCATGTACGGTTCTTGTGGTCTTCTTGTGCTCGGAGACTAATCTTTGTGACTTATGGACAGGCTTGAAGTCCTCCATCAAGAAGAGGCACCTGGTGCTCACGGAGCAGCTGATCAAGGACAACCCCAGCCTGTGCACCTACACGGACCCCTCCTTCGACGCCCGCCAGGGCATCGTGCTGGACGCCGTGCCGAAGCTCGCGTGCGAGTCCGCCACCAAGGCCATCAAGGAGTGGGGACGGCCCAAGACCGACATCACCCACTTGGTCTTCTGCACCGGCGCCGGCGTCGACGTCCCCGGGGCGGACTACAAGCTGCTCAACCTCCTCGGCCTCCCCATGACCGTCAACAGGGTCATGCTCTACAACGTGGGGTGCCACGCCGGCGGCACGGCGCTCCGCATAGCCAAGGACCTCGCGGAGAACAACAGGGGGGCTCGGATCCTGGTCGTGAGCTCGGAGGTCTCCGTCCTCTTCTTCCGGGGCCCGCACGAGGACGACTTCGAGATCCTGCTGGGGCAAGCTCTGTTCGGCGACGGCTCCGCGTCGCTGATCGTGGGAGCGGATCCCGTGGAGGGCGAGAAGCCAATCTTCGAGATCGCGTCCGCCTCCCAGATGACGCTGCCGGAGACCGACGAGTTGGTCGCGGGGCACCTCAGGGAGCTCGGACTCACCTTCCACCTCAAGGCCCAGCTCCCGGGCACGGTCTCCAGCAACATCCGCACGCCGTTGGTCAAGGCCTTCGAGCCCCTGGGCATCTCCGACTGGAATTCTCTGTTCTGGATAGTGCACCCAGGCGGCCGCGCCATCCTCGACCAGGTCCAGGCCAAGATAGGACTGGAGGAGGGGAAGCTCACGACGGCGAGGCATGTGCTGAGCGAGCACGGGAACATGATGAGCGCGTCCGTCCTCTTCATCATGGACGAGATGAGGAAGCGTTCGGCCGCTCAGGGCTGCGCGACCGCCGGCGAAGGGCACGAGTGGGGGGTTCTCTTCGGGTTCGGCCCCGGCCTGTCCGTGGAGACCGTCGTGCTCCGCGCCTTGCCCCTGTAAAGGGCTTCGCTTCGTTGCTTTCCGCCTGCCAAAGCTGCCATGCACGCACCATGTGGAACAGTCAAATAGTTGACGTTTCAACCACATGAAAGCCATAATTAATTAACTAGTACTATGCCCCTACTACGAGTTCAATACCGCCAATAAAAAAAATTGTGAAAAATTATGTCGTATACTTTTGTTCCTCCTAATTTTCGTGTATAAGTATTATTATTCTTTCGTTGTAATTTTTAAATGGAGCTTCTAATTTTTTTTTTGGAAATGCTTTTTTTTATACTTTTTGTTGATCTAGTATACTTTATCTGTTGGGTTAATTTCCTATATGTAGACGAGTCGACTCGACTGCTACTCGAGGTGACCTAACAAAATACTCCTTTTTTTTATGCCAGGCGCGTCAACTTTTCTTGTGTAAGCAAAAAAGGGGTGATCAAGGAGGAATTTTAGCAATTAGTACATAATCCGATGTGAGTACAGACGAGATATACGAAAAAGGGTGACTGAAATATTAATTAATTACTATTGATTATAACTGACAAATCCTTAAAGAAGTTAATGGTTCAATGTATCTAAGTAAATTATTAAAAATAATAATAAATAATAGTATATCTTCTCTATCCCATATGATCACTTTTTGTTCTTTTCAAAAAAGTTTGATATGGAACTCTGAAATTTGAGTATGAAAAATCATGCTTGACATTTAGCAGCGATCCAATCTTCTTTTCTGAACTTGTTAGATGAATTAATTAAGCCAATTATAAAGTAGCACCAAAAAGTAAAATATTAATCCTACCAACTTGACTTAAAAATATAATCCATAGAATCATATGGATCATTTGGAACAAATCTCCTTTGTTAACTTATGACGTTAATATCAACTTTTCATCGACCTCTATAATAAATTTATCTTATTTTTGTCCACAAAAGTTCATCATTGTCGCAGGTTCAATTGAAGCAGTTTCAAGTTTCAACTTCCAAAGATAATTGATTTTCACAAAATTGCACAAATTTCTAAAGAACCCGATGACATTTTATTGATTATATTTTTCAATCGTTGTTTATTTTCTCAATCAAATTCTTGATATCCACCAAGTTAACTTGCACTTATTGTAGTAAATTTTGTCTCTCTTGTTGTTAAAAATAAGATAATAATTTGGAACACCACTAGAAAAATGCGGATTACCGACGGTCCGGACCGTCGGTAATCAGCCCGAAAACCGTCGGTAACGCAATTACCGACGATTTTTCAGTCAGAATCGATCCGTCCAAAAAACGCTCGTCGCAAACGGATTTACGACGGTTGAAAAAATTCGTCGAAAACATCGACGGTTCTGGCCGTCGGAACAGTCCCCGACGGTTCGACCCGTCGAAATTTTCCGACAGTTGCAACCGCCGGAAAAGTCCCCGGCGGTTCGAAACGTCGATATTTCCGACGGTTGCAACCGCCGAAAAAGGCCGACGGTCCGAACTGTCGATATTTCCGGCGGTTGCAGCCGTCGGAAAAGGCCGACGGTTCGGTTCGAGCTGTCGTAACTTTTCGACGGTCGCAACGGTCGAATTTTAGACGGGCGTCGCAACTGTCGATCTTTTGACCGTCGCAATTAATTTTTTAAATATAAAAAAAAATTAGCGGCCGGATCCGGCCGCTGGAGGCCGGATCCGAGAACCGACGCCTGGCGGCCGATCCGGCCGCTGGAGGCAGGAACCGGCCGCTGGAGGCTGGAACCGGCCGCTGGAGGCCGGAACCGGCCGCCTGACAGCCGATCCGGCTGCTGGATGTCTGAACCGGCCGCCTGACGGCCGATCCGGCCGCTGGAGGCCGGATCAGGCCGACAGTAGAGAGAGAGACGCCGGCGCGGAGCGGGAGAGAGAGATACGCCGGCGCGGGAGAGGGTCGCCGGCGTCCGGGGTGGGAGGGTCGTCGGCGTCCGGCGCGCGGGAGAGGGTGCTCGCGGCCGGGAGAGAGAGAGAGAGGAGAGGAGGGAGAGAGAGAGGAGTGGAGGGAGGAGGGAGAGAGAAGAAGGAGGAGGAATATATATAAAGGGAAAAAGTGGAAAGAAGGCGGGAAAAGAAAAAAAAAGTGGGATAACGAAATTTTAATTACCGACGGTTTCGGCCGTCGAAAATGTAAATATTAAATATTTTTATAATTACCGACAGTTGTGACCGTCGAAAATATATTTAGTTATATATAATATTTATTTTTTTTATTTTACCGATGGTTTGAACCGTCGGTAATCGTTACCGACGATCAAAACCGTCGGTAATTGCGACGGTTTGGACCGTCGCTAGTTATATTAATAAAATATTCTTTATATGATATTATTATACATTTACCGACGGTTACGACCTTCGAAAATTAAGACGGATTTTGTGACGGATGGATATCCGTCGAAAATATCGACGTTCCTAATCGTCGAAAAATTAAATAATAATATAATAAATTATATAATTAATTTTTTTATTTCCGACGGTCATGACCGTCGGAAAATCCGTCGAAAAAATTTAATAATAATATAAAAAATATATAAGTTAATTTTTTTTATTTCCGACGGTCGTAACCGTCGAAAAAGTCGTCGGAAATTGCGACGGATGGATATCCGTCAAAAATATCGAAATTAAATAATAATATAAATTATTTCCGACGGTCATAACCATCGAAAAATCCGTCGGAAGCGGAACCGTCGAAAAATCCGTCGCAAATTGCGACGGATTTAGAACCGTCGGAAATTATCCGTCGAAAAATCGCGATTTTCTTGTAGTGGAAGGAAAAAAAATATTTGACGAGTAATTTCTTCAACTTTTGTCATGTTCGAAAATATAACATATTAAAGCTAAATTTTTTTGTCATGTTGTTAAAAGTATTTGTTTTTAATATATTTATTATATTTTCACCGTAATAAAGCTCTATTTGAAAAATTATTGATTACTAATTTGGCTTGTTAAGATTTTGAAATATCTTAATAACAAAATAGAACATCAATCTTAGAAATTCAGTGTACAAATATGTCAAAGTTAAGTGAAGGTGACTCTATCACCATCTTGTTAGTTAAATAAATTTAAAAGAAATAAAGAAGAAAATAAGATAAAAAGGATGTAACTAATAAATCATGAGACTAGAGAAAAAAAAAGAAACATATAAATATATGGTTAATTGGACATAAAAAAATAAAAAACCAAAATGAAAGGTGATATTTGGTTAGGAAGGAAAAAAAATAAAATAAGAAATTGATGATTGAAGAGAAGATGAGCACCCCATTGAAGACTGAGTTGATACAGTTGTAAAGCCGAAGAGATTAAACTTTTGGATGTTGATGGTTCAAAACATCTTTTTATAGGTATTTTATAATCAATTTTTTTAAAATCTAAAATGATAAATGTCAATAAGAATGATAATTAAGAGAATCTAAAAATCTAAAAAATAAAGATAATAATAAGTAATAAAATATATTTACTTATCTTACATCACTAATTAATAAACATAAAAGTAGATGATAAAATGGAGACAATATTTTGAAGGAACAATACCATTAAAGAAAAATTATTGACGTGTTGAGGAAGAGAAAATTATAATCAAGTATTCAAATTAACCAGAGGTCTTTTCTGGGTAATTACCTTGGTTAATTAATTCATTCAACTTGGGCAGATTTAACCCATCTCTGAAGTTCTACAGTTCCATCATTGAGAGATAAAGGAATATACAAAAAAAAAATGGCGAGCAGAAGTTTTTATGCTATTTTAGAGTTCGTCTGTTTCCTAGTAAAATTTTCAAAAAAATTATGAAGTATTGAACTTCAACATTACCTTATATTTATAACCCTTTTTATTCTTCTCCTTAACCAATGTGATTAGCATATTGCGCTACATAATGACTTTCATCCTAATTGTGATCTATCTATTGAGTAATTTCACTACAAGAAAGATGGGAATTACAGACGGTTTCGACAAATGGTCGTCACAAATCAATTTTCGATGGTTAAAAAAAAAACGTCGAAAATTTTGACGGAAGTCCGACGGTCATGACCGACGAAACTTTCGACGGTCGATCGTGAACCGCCGAAAGTTCCGACGACTACGACCGTCGATATTTGCGGCGGTCGATGAAACTGTCGAAACATCGGCGATCGCGACCGTCGAATCCGACCACCTGCCCGTGGCAGATCCTGCCGCCCGTGGTCGAATCCGGCCGCCTGCGGATGGATCCGGCTGCAAGGCGGCCGATCCTGCCGCCAGCGATCGAATTCGGCCGTCTGGCGGTCCGGGCTAGAGAGAGAGAGAAAGAGAGAGAGAAGGGGAGAGGGATGTGATGCATGTAGAATTGATAGCAGACGCTAGCAAGTGCACTAGTCGCTTAAGTAATAAAGTGAATGAGTAGAGTTATCGTTCTCACGAGGACAGTTAATAACTTAGATTTTATTTTAACCTTATTAATTGAGAAATTAAAAAAATATATGATTTTCAGAGGTGAATAAAAAGAAAATAACAAAAATAAAAAAATGATCATCTGGAGAAATAATGATTTGATGATTAAGAAACATAATTATCACCATTAAAACGTAATGAATTTTCTTAACTTAGAATTAGTTGAATCAATAATAAAGTGAATTCCCAAAATTAGTTAACTAATGTTTCAGACTTTAACTATTATCTTAAGAAATAATTAAAATAAATCAATCCTTTTGATTTTTAATTTACTTAATTAAATCATAAGATGCATTCAATCGGAAATAATATTAAGGGCTTTCTCAAGTCACATTAATAACTACACGAATTAGGTCTCTTTCGATTTTTCTAATTATGGCATGAAATAAATAAGATTAATCCTAAAAACTATTATGAAAATAATCACTTCTTCTCATATAACAATCAAATCATAAATCATGGAATCAAAGGAAAACATTAAACATGAAATTGCAATGCTATTAAATATTCAAATCAAACTAATATCAAGAAAGGTTCCAATGCATAAATAAGGTTCAACTAGGATGACCCTAATGAAGGAATAAATATGAAAATAATAACATCAAATCTAATGTAAAAGATTGGAAAAAGAAAATGAAGAACTCTGGCCACGTCCTCTCTCGAGTTTCCGGCAGAGCTTCGCTATTGTCTTCGATCTTCTCCTCTTTGTAGACTTTAGAATAATGCTCCAGGGATGTTTTTCCAAATCTTCTTCTGCGTCATTTTATAGGTTTTTTCGTTCCCAAGGAAAGAAATCGAAAATATATCTAAAAAGTGGATAAAAATATCTTTAAAACGGTCTAACAGACCGCCGTCACGGCTGTGAAAGGCTTCGGCACAACCGTGACAAAAGGCTGAAAAATACTTAGCCAAATTTTCTGCTGAAATTTGTCTGTCACGGTCATGACAGGAACTGTCACGGCCGTGACAGGGACTTAGTTAATTTTTTGAATGCTGAATCTTTCTGTCACGGTCATGACAAGAACTGTCACGTCCGTGATAGTCTTTTGAGCTATTTTAGGTCTTTTCTTGTCTTTATTTCGACGTTCTCTCGTATCCTGCCATGAATAATTTCTAGATTTAGGTAGAAATCAAATCTAAATGAAATTATATGAAAACAAATCAAAACTCCTCTTTTCTAAACATAAAAGCATTCTAAAATATTAATCAAATGACCTAAAGTAATGCATAATTTTACGTGCATCAAATACCCCCAAGCTTAATATTTTGCTTGTCCTCAAGCAAATTTCAGATAAGTCACAGTGCTCCATCACAAAATCAATATTTTTCTCCCACTGTTCTTTTACACGACCATCACTAGAATATCTATTCTCAACCAATACCCAACCTTGCAGAATTCTTAGCATTTAAACATGTCTTTTCTGCATATCTACAAATAATATTAATCAATCTCATAAGAGTATCAATATTGAACCATAAGTTTTTAAGGAGCTTATTTTCATACTATTATCATTTCATATTTCAGCATTAAGATTTTTTTTCTTTTCACTTAAGAATTTAGTAATCCTCCATATTGCACAAAGTGGTCCATGTAACGAGCTTTCGATCGACGGATCCCAGAGCAGATGCCCTTAGGTCGCCAGGCAAAAATTCCCTACGGATCTAATTACCCAGACACACTAAGGTTCCAGAGGGTACTTTATACTTTTCACTTAACTGTTGGGGCTCAACTAGCCCTCTTTTCATTTTCACTTTAACATTAAAATTAATTAGCATAATTATAAGCTTCAAAAAGACTTAATGCTTTCAATAGAGATGCAATTATAAACAAGACTAACATCATAGTAAATAATAGAGAAATTCATCATTTAAAATCTAGTCATTCTAGTTAGCAACAAACTCAATCCAAATCCCAATACTCTAGTGATACCCGATAAAAAAAATAATTATTGAATTTCATAGATTAAGCGATGTTATGAAAATAAGCTTAAAGATAATAAAATAGTAAAGAAAGATAAATGAGATGACACTAAATTTTTAAAAATTTCATAATTAGATGCATGCCAAACAAAATAAGATGATCGATTCAAAATGTTTAAAATAGACATGTCATGCAAATGAAACAAGACTAAGTCCCTCCCTCAAGCTTGAACCTGACACTGCCCCAGTGTTAGGCACGTGCATATGAAAACTATGAAATAATAATAATAAAATGCAAAAGGAGTAGAGACAACCTGATGATTTCTAGTCAGTCATGTTGCTTCAAAAGGCGGCTCAAAGGCTTCTTTCGGTATGGTTCGAACATGGTTGCAGTTTCGGAACCGTCACGACCATTCCTATGTCTTTCACGGTCGTGCTTCAAGGGCATACACGATCAGTGCTAGAATGTGAAACAGGCGTGACATCAGCATTGCTTCGCATACCCTGGCATGACCGTGCCATGATAGAGGCACGGCCGTGACAGTAATCTCCCTGAAAAAAATATGCTAACGAAAATAGTATGAATCTATTACTAATCTAAACTAAAAAAAGAAAATCCAATTTTAATGCTAATAATTGAAAACTAAGGGGACAAAGGGTTAAGAGTGTAGTTCTAAGTTATAGTCGTTAGCTTGACTTTTACCCTTTGGCTACCTCAAGTGTCTAGAAGGGAATCGGAGTGACCTTTTTTCATCTTACCTCTGATGTAATGCTCAAGGCGTTGTCCCTCCACTTTGAAAGAATTACCTGGATCTTTTTGTGGAGCTTGGTCCTTGGGCTTTCAATGCATCGAATTTTGTATTGTCTGATGTGATGATGGTGTTTTCCCTTCTATCAAGGAATGATTTGGAGATAATTGTGGGATGGTTGTTGGACTTTCTGGAGGCTCATCTCTTCTTCTCACTTGTCCATCTTTCATAATATATTCACTTGTCTCATTGACCCTCCATTGAGTAGTCCATGTCTTCTGATAATAATTACTTCATCAGTCTTCTTCTTCCTGGATCAAAATATTGCAAGTGACATGGGCATATAATAGGTACAAATTTATCCACAACATTATACTCTGAGGCATAAGTAATCTGAGAAGCCAACTCCACTTTCTTCTCTAATGCTTGAAATTTTGCCTGCAAGATATCAAACTTAACATTAAAATTTGGGGATCGAGGAGGAGAAGAATTAATAACAGGTTGTTGATTCTTCAACTGTGCCAACTGTGATTGTAGATTGCTAATGAGTTGATCTTGTAGGATGAATCTTTTCTCTATGACTCCAATCAATTGGCACAACTTTTCTTCGATGTTGGAATTTGACTATAAGTAGGTGGATGGAGGAAAATCATTTTTCACTTGGATCCTAGCGTCCAATTGCTCTACTTGTCCCAACAACTTCATAAAGGCTCTTTCTTGAAGTTGAAATTTTTTTTCAGCCATTGTGATGAACTTTAACATCTTGTGTTCAATTGTAGACTTTCCTTGTACCATGGGAATGAGTGGAATACTGTTATTTGTAAGTTGTGATATTTGTGCTTCATGATCTTCAAGCATCTTTCTTTATTCTTTCAAATAGTAATCTCTCATAGTCTTTGGTTTTGTTGTCATTTGAAGATATTTCCTGGTCACACAAGATAAAGAGATATGAAAGTATGTGAATTAAAAAGAATCTACGTGGAATTTAACAGAAAAATAAAGGCTCTCAAATAACAAGTAAAATAAATATAAAAGTTACTAAACACGTCCCTGACAACGGCGCCAAAAACTTGATGTGTGTAGAATTGATAACAAACTCTAGCAAGTGCACTAGTCACTCAAGTAATAAAGTGAATGAGTAGAGTTATCGTTCCCACGAGGACGGTTAATAACTTAGATTTTATTTTAACCTTGTTAATTGAGAAATTAAGAAAATATATGATTTTCAGAGATGAATAAAAAGAAAATAACAAAAAAAAATGATCACCTGGAGAAATAATGATTTAATGATTAAGGAACCTAATTATCACCACTAGAATATAATGAATTTTTTTAACTTAGAATTAGTTGAATCAATAATAAAGTGAATTCCCAAAATTAGTTAACCAATGTTTGAGGCTTTAACTACTATATTAAGAAATAATTAAAATAAATCAATCCTTTTGATTTTTAATTTACTTAATTAAATCATAAGATGCATTCAATCGGAATTAATATTAAGGACTTTCTCAAGTCACCTTAATAACTACACGAATTAGGTCTCTTTCAATTTCCCTAATTGTGGCATGCAATAAATAAGATCAATCCTAGAAACTATTATGAAAATAATCACTTCTTCTCAGATAGCAATCAAATCATAAATCATGGAATCAAAGGAAAGCATTAAACATGAAATTGCAATGCTATTAAAGATTCAAATCAAACTAATATTAAGAAAGGTTCCAATACATAAATAAGGTTCAACTAGGATGACCCTAATGAAGGAATAAATCTGAGAATAATAACATCAAATCTAATGTAAAAGATTGGGAAAAGAAAATGAAGAACTCTGGCATAGGCTAAGCATGTCATCTCTCGAGTTTTCGGTAGAGCTTCGCTATTGTCCTCGATCTTCTCCTCTTTGTAGACTTTAGAATAATGCTCCAGGGATGCTTTTCCAAATCTTCTTCTGCGTCCTTTTATAGGTTTTTTCGTTCCCAAGGAAAGAAATAAAAAATATATCTAAAAAATAGATAAAAATGATTTTAAAATGGCCTAACAGACCGCCGTCACGGCCGTGAAAGGCTCCGGTACGACCGTGACAGAAGGCTGAAAATGCTGAAAAATACTTAGCCAAATTTTTTGCTGGAATTTGTCTGTCACGGCCATGACAGGAACTATCACGATCTTGATAGGGACTTAGTCAATTTTCTGAGTGCTGAATCTTTCTGTCACGGCCATGACAAGAACTGTCACGGCCGTGATAGTTTTCTAAGGTGTTTTAGGTCTTTTCTTGACTTCATTTTAGCGTTTTCTCATATCCCGCCATGAATAATTTTCAGATTTATGTAAAAATCAAATCTAAATGAAATTATATGAAAACAAATCAAAACTACTCTTTTCTAAACATAAAAATAGTCTAAAATGTTAATCAAATGACCTAAACTAATGCATGATTTTTCGTGCATCAGGATGGCGACGGTCGATGCTTGACGTCCGATCGAGAGAGGCTCGCCGGCAGGGAGAGGGAGAGAGAGAGGGAGAGGGAGAGGGAGAGAGAGAGTGAGGAGAGGGCGAAAGATATAAAGGGTGGGAAAGATATATATATGTATAGGTGGAAAGATGAGAAAGCGAGAAAATGAAAAAATAGCGGGATAATAAAATTTTAATTACTGATGGCTCTGACCATCGGAAAAGTAAATATTAATTATTTTTAAAGTTATCGATGATTATGACCGTCGAAAATTATTTAATTATAAAAATAAAATACTATATTTAGTTATATATAATATTTATTTTTTATTTTATCAACGGTTTGAACTGTCGCTAATTATTACCGACGGTCGGAACCATCGGAACTTGCGACGGTTCGGACTGTTGCTAATTATATTAATAAAATACTCCTTATATTATATTACTTTTTATTTATCGATGATCAAAAGTGTCGGAAATCGCGACGGCTTAAACTGTCGCTAGCTATATTAATAAAATACTCCTTATATTATATTATTTTACATTTACCGACGGTGATGACCATCGAAAATTACGTCGGATAGATATCCGTCGGAGATATTAACGTTTCTAATCGTCAAAAAATAAAATAATAATATAACAAATTAGATAATTTATTATTTTCATTTCCGAAGGAAACATTTTCGTCGCAAAATCTGTCGCAATTTGTGACGGATTTCTATCCATCGGAAATTGTCCGTCGAAAAATGACAATTTTCTTGTAGTGTTTGTTGTCACAATTGAAATTTTTTTATCAAAGTTAAAAATGACCAAATATTTCATATTAGTTTGACGTATGTCATCCACATACTTGTGCATTGCAATATAATCATTTTTCCTTATAAATTTTCTATTATTTAATATATATATTTCCATCTATAAACTTAAATGGTTATATACTTTCTTTTGTATAAATTACATGAATCATCTTTCAATTTTTAAGTAATTTTGAGTACGATAATTACCCAGTCCTCTAATTTCAACTTATAACTTAAATATCCTCAAAGTTTTGATTTTTTTTGTGCATCGTCCGCTTCCCTCCCTTGTCGTGAGTGTAAAGGTGGGGATGGGCTCTATGTCACGTGACACAAAGGCGTCGTTTGGCTACGAGCAAGGAATACATGCTTATTCCAGTAAATATCGCCAAACGGGTTGGAGAATAAGATTAAGATGATGAAACCACATTTTTTTATGAAATTATCTTGAAAATCGTGATACCACCATTATATTCTTATAAATAGTAATTTTTTTTATTCCATCAAAATGAAGGAATACATATATTCTCCCGGTTTCATCTTTTACCATTTCTTTTATTTTTTATAAATTTAACAATATATAATAATAATAATTAAATGTAAAAAAATTATAATAATATATTTTAATTATAAAAAATAATATATTTAAAATTTATTCCTATTGAATCAAACACAAAATAGAATATGAATATGAGAAGAATATTATATTCTTCCGAATAAAATTTGTTATTCTCTAAAACATATTCTTTATCCAAACGGCGCCAAAGGGGAGTGGGGGTGGCAAATGTAAGGCTGCTGTCTTTTTATTTTTATTTATTTATTTATTATTAATTATTATTATTTTATCACTTTATACTACTTTATTATTTTTGTTGCACCATAGAATAATAAAAAATTCACTATGGATGGACATAAAGACAACACTTGTAAAAAATCAAAATTTCTAGAAAATTGCCAAATAGCGATGACATTTCGTGTCGCATGACATGGTGTGCTAATAGCGTCACTATAGCGATGACGTTGCCTCACCTTAAGGAAACGCTAACTACCTCCACATAGTGTCACATTAGCGTTATAGAACGTCGACACTACATACAACGCTATGGAGACGCTACTTCATCGCTATTATTACGCGCGTGAACAAAAAAATTCGTGGTATATTGTATCGTTGTATTAGCATCAACATCCACCACGTTAAATTAGCGTCACCACCAATGCGATGCTATATCAATGCTCACGACGGAGTTGATATGGGCGCCGAACACTTGCGTTGTGTTGGCGTCGATGACTGCGACGCTACTTAGCATGATAGTCTCCACGACACTAGGTAGACGCTAAGTAGATGCTAAATAGACATATATATGTATAAACTACATTTGAATATACCCTTATAGCTTAAATAGACCTAACATACATACATACATATACATATACATATACATATACGTATACATATATACTTATACATTCATATACACACACATATATATATACACATATACTTATAGTCTTAATATATATATATATATATATATATATATATATATATATATAATGTATATGTATAAACTACATATGAATATACACTTATAGTTGATATATCTATAGACCTAACATACATACATACATTATATATATACACATATAATATAAAAAAAACCTATTTGAATATAACCTTATAATATAATATGAAGTTAGAATATAAACCTATTTGAATATAAATTTATGAAAAAATCAGGTAGCGCCAACGTACCGTTGCATTGAATCCAATTTCTTTTTTTTTGTATTACATATCACCTCATTAGCGTATAAATAGCGTCGTGTCTTTCGACAATGCTAAAAAATTACCTTAAATCTCTAACTTCTTCCTTCTTTACTATTTACTGTGCAAAATCTTCACCTTCGACCGACAACGCCAATGATAGCAACCAACGTTGACGCCTCCGACTGCAACTACCTCCGACGACGTCGACAACTTCCCCGACACCTCCTCCGGCCTCCTCCTATAACCCCGATTGCCGCCGACTCGTTCGACCCCGATTGCCTCCGGCCTCCTCCTCCGATCCCGACAGTTGATGACTCCTTCGACGTGTCGCCTCTTCCTCTGTGGCCGCCTCCTCATCTCACCCACCCTCGCTTCTGGCCTCCTCCTATGATCCAACTATCGAGTTTTCGCCCCCGCCGTTGAATCCTCTGATCCTCCTTCGACACTCCTCTGCCGCCCTCCTCCGTTGGACACTTCTCTCCTCTGCCGGACGCCGCACTCCTCTGCCACTCCTTCGTTGGACGCTGCTCTCGTCCGCTGAACAATATTGCTCGGTTGTAAGTTAAATGAGTTATTTCATACCCATTTTATATGTTTGTTTATAAATACAAAATTAATTCTTTTTCGTAAACTGCATGATCACTTTCATACCCACTTATATCATGTGGAATGTGAGTGCTCTTATCTTTTTTCACTTGTTGGAAGGGGCGTGATCATGGAAAGATGTCTCAATTCAAGTGCACGATGACATCTTTCTGACGTTTACTATATGATCTTTTTTTACATTAGATATTTTATTTTATATTATTTTTAAATTATTAACATTTATAATATTTTTTAGGAAGGAAAATAGTTTCATCCGGATTCAAATTTAAGGACGATTCGGAGAGCATTTGAGGAGGTGTCTGCGAAATGCCTATGAAATCAGCTATATAAGTTTCACAAAGCCGTTACGAGCAGGGTATAATCATGCCCGAGACATTAGACGCTTAGTTTGAGAGTCGTTATGTAATAAGTGGTAAGTTTACATTTGAATTATTTTTATTAAATTTATAATTTTACAAAGTCTAAGAATTTGATGTTGTTATAGGATGGATGAAAAAATGGCAAATAAAGTCTGCAAAGGCCAAAGTTAACATACTTTCGAAGCCCGAGGCACACATCCACACATACAGCTCCATTCGATTTGACGAGCATCGAAGATGCATGGTAATGTTGATATAAAATGGAATAATCAAACTTTTATCTTATACTTATTTTATAAAATTTGAAACTTTATTTTAAGAGGAAAAATAAGGTGGTACTGTAGACTTTCGCACAGTCTACGAAGCCACACATAATAGCAGGAAAACTAATGACTTGGTCACACATCGTAGAATTCTGGTAAGTATCATTATATGTTCACTTAGTTCTTCACATTAGCGTAAATGATTTTTCAAATATGCAATGTTTAAATTTTTAGGATGTATAATTAAAAGATGGCCGAGAAATACAGAGATAATCCTAATACTCAGCCACTTGGTAACGTATCTCCAAAATGATTCACATTTTTAACGTTATAGTACTTTGTATGTTTATATGTTTTTTTGGAGTTATATAATTTATATGATTTATAATGTTATATATAATTTATCTATTTTGTAGAGGATGTTGCTGTTTGGGAGAAGGTGGCCGATATGACACGAGGAGAATACCTGCGTGGCCTAGACAAAATCGCTGAGGTTCCTAGGAGGAGCGAAGGATATGCAGACGATTTATCTGCTCCGAGTTCATTCACCGCACCTGAGCTTACATTGATGAACATTAGGAGAATCATTTCGGAGCAGCTATCTCAGCAGATTCCTTAACATTTAGCTCCCATTTTACAGACACGTCGAATAACGATCTATATTCTCAAATGACCATCGGAGATTACTAGATAAATGAGTTCAAAAGAGAAGTATTTCTTAACTATGACCCTAAAGAATTATATAATTTGATTCATTATAGGACTCAGTAATAATCTTGTAAGAAGACATCCTATTATAATAGAGTTAATATAACTACGAATTAACAAATATTTTTTCCCGAGAGGCTTCGAGTAGGATGCATTTAAATGCGGAAGGTCTTAATTGGATATTTTCACTAACATCAAACTTCATAAATGTTTCAGTCGCAATCATCGCGACCGATTATCCACAATCGGTGGATCATTAATGTAGCGCCACATCAGCATTAATTTTTATTATTTAAAATTTTAATAATGATCGTGACTTAAATATTGAAAAGTTGAACGATCGTGTTTGAAAAATTTCGAAAAGTTGAATGACGATGCATATACAAAATTAAGTTTTAATAGAAGAAAAAAAAAGTGGTGATGTGGAATATTTATTTTCCCGAAGGAAAGAGAAAATGTTGACAACGATCCATTGGTTAACTAGCGATTACCAATTGGCTGCAATCAAAATATTTCTGAAATTTGATGACCGTGATGTTAAAAAGTAAAATTGAGTGAAATTTATTCTAATCATTTTTCATATCAACTTATATTAAAGAGGTTAAAAAAAGAAGAAACTAAAGGATAAGAACTATCAAATATATACCTTATCAATATTAGAAAAAAATTATGCATCCATCTCACTGCAACCATTATCTCAGCCACTAATACGTGATTTGCTGTTTGAATCGATTCAATTTTGGTATGCATGCAAAATCCCAGTGTTCAGTTTCAAAATATTCTTTCTCCACCATTGCACAATATTTGACTGAATACTACAAAAACAAGTCTCCATCTGTCCCAAACAATTTGACTCGCACATTAGCCGCCAGTCATGCATGGAGCAGTCAACCATAGACCCCCACCATATTTAAGGAACCCCATTGACCACCAACCGATCAATTATTGCATTTTTTTAGAATATATAGCAGGTACATGAAGCACAACCTAACTAATGCATTATGCATGCTAATTCTGACTTTGACACTAATTGAAATTGCATGTTTCATTGGGTTCACTAATTAAAATTATAAGCATCATTTAATTTTGATATATATATATATATATATATATATATATAGTTACAAACATTACAATTGACTAATTTTTTTAAAATAATGATCAAACATATATGTATTTCATTTCTTACTAAATAAATATTTTAATAAATTCTACAATGAATGTTACATTTTTATAATTTTTTGCACTCATAAATTTTAAAATTCACAACTAACATGTGTAGACATAAAATTTATGTAAATCACATAATTGAATAAGAGGATAATTATTTATTTGAAAAATTAATATATTTGAAATAGAATAATTAATTATTAGTGATTGAAGATGAAGAGTAAATTATAATTCAAACAGTAAAATTAAATAACCTTTTGTTGCCAAAAGTTAAAGCAATGGTAAAGGAAAAAAGTTGAATAAAAAATACTTTCTCGACATTACATAATTAAATAATAAAAATATAACTGACATTTTCATTCATAAATTTGCTTTCACAAATGAGAATAATTGTATATCAGTGATTCAAGATGACAAGTAATTATAATTGAAATAACAAAAAAATGTTAATCTTTGGTTGCTAAAAGTTATAGCAATATGAAAATAATAAAGTTAAGCAAAAACTATCTAAATAAATATAAATAATTTTTTATACTTAATAATTGGTTATGATAAAAAAATTAAAAATGTGGAACTGAACCTGTCTTGATGGATAGGGAAGTGAGTTAAATAGGATTAAAATACTACTCATCACAAGGATCGACAGGACACAACGAATAAAATATTGTAGAATCAAGCAAAAAATATTCTGATTTTTAGTGGGTGCACTTCCACCAGATCCATCCACCTGACTCCGCCATTTATATAATAATATTTTGTAGGAAAAACCTACTTACGAGCCACAAGAATTTCCAAGAACTAATGGGAAATGGTACTTTGGAAGTTTATTTTTAGTGGCTTTTCATTAATTAAATTTTAGATTCGATTTGACAATAATTTCCACGTACAATTAGTGCGAGTTGACAATAATTTCCACATACAATTAGTGTGCGCATATATATATATATCACTACAATAAAATTAGCATTTAGGAAGTATAATTTAGGGATCAATCATAATTAAGTTCTCAAATAATATTTATTAGGGATCAATGAAAAAGTGGACCCAAAATTTTCACATTTTTAGAAACAAAAAATTAATTTGTGTCTAATACAAATGCTATAGGAACTAATTAAAATATTAATGTCTAATAATTCTGCATGAGGATACATTTAAGGACCAATGGCTATCTTGGTTCCGAAAAATAGACTCTAAAAACAGATTTTAGTGGTCCCAAAAAATATAATTTTCTTTTGTTAATATGATTTTAATATGTTTTCTACGATTGGGCTAACTCCTGCCATAACTCTTGTGTTCCCTCTCGAAAAGCGTACACCGCGGGCTTCGATGCACTGTGCCCTAACTCCTGTCACGGTGTCTGGCTCCCTCGATCCGCTAGGCTTCGATCCCTACAACCGCGGCCTCTCTCCTTTCCACCGTCGAGGATTTCCATCGATATCGAGGTCGACGGCGCCTTCCTGCCCGCCGTTGAGGCCTTCCGTGAAAGATCCTTGAGGCTGATGCCATCCAGCTTCGCTCCCTCGCCGGTGAGTTCCATAATCGCTAGCTCCTATGTCTTCGTTTCGTTTTGTTCCATCAACACTTGCTACTTCCGCTACAAATTTTCTCTCGCTGCCCTAGGTCCTCCCTCTTGCTCTCGCTGTACTAGTTGGGGATAACTGGTGCAGAATATCCCAGATGCCCGACAAGATGCCATGAAGCTTCCAAGGACAGCAGCGCTCCCGCTTGACAATCCACACCAGAGAGTCCGAATCGGAGCAAATACGAGTGAGGCCACGCCGGGCACACGCCAGGAGACCCTGCAGCATTGCCCAAGCTTCAATATGGATAACGGAATCTGAGGAGTGCCCACCAGCTCCTGCAAAAATGAAATTGCATCTTCTCTTACTACTTAAGGCAGTTCTTTTTTTTTATGAGGAGGCAGTTCTTGTCTTGAGTACACATTTATTTCTTTTCAAAGCTTAGGTAGAGGTAAACTGATGAAATTCTTCATGCTGTCATCATTGTCATTTTAAATGTCCCTAACCTTCAGTATGCCATTTAGGCTATTTCCTGCTACTCTAAAGCTCAACTTTTGAAGCCAAGAGATGTTGTTATTCTGTCTAATAGAAGTGCTGCATTTTGCAGGTTAGTTTTTTTAGTTACCCTATGTTTATGGCATCAACTTACTCATTTGAATTTGTGATTAACTTTTCTTGTTGGCTCAATGTAATTCAGTGCAAAGTACCTGCTAATATAACTTTTTGAAACAAACAGGATTAGTCAATATCTTGGCAGTGGATTCTGAGTACGAATGTCTCTATGGCCTAGATCCTATAACTTATGCTGAGGTATGGATTTCTACCTGCTTTTTGTGCTTAATGTAAGGTTCATTTTCAAGCTCAATCTTTCTCTTGAAGTCAAGCTCTCAGTTAACTCAGTTTGGAGCTTTCCAACAGCTAAATTTTTAGGCTACAATTTCAGCTTGCACTAAAGGATGCAGGGAAAGTGATATCTATTCGGAGTGATTCACCAAAATCATATTTTTTGAAGGCCAATGCACTAGTGCTGGTAAACAAATTTCTATATGTTTGCTTGTGTTTGAGATTATTTTATTGCCTTAATTTTCTGTCTTTGAGTGCATCTTGCAAGTGATTGATTAAATTCAGTAGTAGTGTGTGTACGAGAGAAACTGATTACCAAAATTTCGTTGGAGAATGAAAGTAAAATGTTTAAACATGTAAAAGCTCATCTAGATAATACTTAGTTTTGCCATTTTTTTAGCCTTCTTAAATGTAAATGTGATGTAGTTTACTGACTACTTGCTATTTGGACGAATTAAAAAGTTTTTGCCGTACTGTTTAATGATCAAGTAAAATCTGAGAACTATTATTTTGTATGCTTGAATACTCTTTGATATATTATTTTTTTGTGGTCCAATATATATTAAATAGTGCACGAAAGAAAAGTTTATGTATAGTCATGGACCTAATGGTTAGCAGATGGTCACTTCATTAACTGCAAGAATTTGATTTATTTGGTTTTAGAAAATTTATACTTCAAGAGTTTCTTAGTCATCTCATATGAGACGATCCATCAGAATCATCTCATATAGAAAATTTCTACGATGCATGTAATGATCCAACGAATCAAAGTTTTGAGTATAGTCAATCGAATAGTTAATCTCTTTTGTGGTGCATGCCATTTGAGCCTATGAGTCATTGTATATTTTGTAGGATTTAGAGGTGGAGCTCTAAGAGCTTGGTTTGGAGCAAAAGGAGTTGGTAACTACAATGTCAGTGTCAGGACATCATGCGCCAAAGATAGATCAAGCATTTGCGGTAATCCAGCAATATATGCGAACTGGGATGCAATTCACTTAATTGAGGCTGCTTACAAACTTTCAAATTGTATTTCTTTGGATCTTTGCATTCAGTCTTCCTTGGCAGGGCATAAGAGCAGGAAGCAAGAAGCAGACATATGAAAAAATTAGAGAAATGAAGCTAGCCACATCAATTGAGGTAAGCTCTTTCTAAATCTTATCTTGTGAGTCTTTCCCGTGCATTTCTTTTTTAACTTTTTTAACTTTTTAAATCACTCCGAATAGATATCACTTATCTTGCTGACCCCACCTAGTGGGATAAGGCTTTGTTGTTGTTGTTGTTGTATAATATCGTGTTCTGTATCTAGGTTTTGTGCGGGGAATATCCTTCCGAATTTGCATCCTATTTCCGTTATTGTCAGTCGCTAAGGTTTGACGACAAGCCAGACTATTCCTATCTTAGGAGATTGTTTCGAAACCTGTTTATCCGTGAAGGTTTTTCCCTTTTCATATTTGTTTCATGACTTAAGAATTGTGTTCATGTTGCTCTCTAAATCAACTACAATGGTAGTTGTAAAATTTTCCATTTTAATTGGAAACTTAACAATATGTCTCGACATTTGCATTCCACAAGTTTTCAGTTTGATTATGTATTTGATTGGACCATTTTGAAGAATTTACAGACTTACAGGTCACAAATGGCCCTTCTTATGTGCTTGTTAGTAAGATGTGAATTTATGATTATGATCTTTTCTTTTCTTATCAAACTTGGCCAAGTTTCTTTTCCCTTGGTAGGATCCAGGTTCAGGATCTAGATCTGGCGTAGCTCCTGAAAAATCCGATGAAGGAAAATCAGGTATTTGATTCTTTTAATAGCCAAGAGGACCTAGAAATTCATAAATTGACTACTAGTATATTGTTGGAGATAAATATATACGAGGACATGTTGATCTTTATAAATATGTTATTAGGGACCAACCTCTAGGTTCCTAAAAGTATATTATTAGGAACCAATTTTTTGGTGTCAATTACTTGATTTTTTTGTTTCCATAACTATTTTGATTTGGGGCCAAAAGTAACTATTAGAGACCATTGCATGATTTTATAGGGACCCATAGATTAGTGTCTAAAAGTGATACTTTTAGGATCAAACATAATTTTTTTGTTCCCAAAACTTTTAAAGACCAGCTTCTAGGAATCAATGGGGGCCAAAAAGATTTGTCCCAGAAAGAAATAGGGACCAAAATTGATGAATTTGGAACCAAAATTTTTTGTCCCAATAAACATATTTTGTTGTAGTGGTGTATATATATATATATATATATATATATATATATATATATATATATATATATATATATATTGACATTAATTTCCACATACAGTTAGCTGAGGTTTCGTTTACCTTCCAATATTTATATACTTGTATGTATGCACTTGTTCATTTTTTCCAGGGGGATGGGCATATAAGAATAAGATAATAAAATATTGTTACAATACATATACACTGAGATTATTTGTAATAATAATGTTTTTTAGTTTGTATTTAAGAACTTCTATATCTATATCGAGAGAATATTAAAAGGATAGACAAAAGATAGTATGTGCCGCTTCTTCATCAAGTCAAGTAATATAACAACACAAGATAATAATAATAATAATAATAACAACAACAACAACAACAACAACAACAACAACAACAACAACAACAACAACAACAACAACAACAACAACAATTAGCTCCAATTTTTAACAAAGTAACTAAATGGAAACATTTGAATAATAATAAGAAGAATCGACTACTTGATATTATTGCTTTGTCTGGTAGAAGCTTATGCTGTGAAGAAAATGAGGGAGATTTTAAAGGAATTATCCAAGAAAAAGAACAACAAGTATGATCAAACAAAATAAATTTGGACATTTTCTCTCTCGAATTTCTAGGAGAACTTTACTATAGATCCTCTAAAGTCTCTTCTCTTCTAAATTTTTTTCTCAAAATAATGCTCTAAAAATAGTCTTTAGTGAGTGTTTTGAGATCCTTTTTTTTATAGCTTTTGGTTGTCCAAAGTGATAAAAACTGATTTTTCAATTGAATTTGGATTAAATGTTATCTTTCTAAAAAATTATGATAGGATTGGCTATGAAAATGAATTTTATTGTCATGATAGCTTTTGTTCACACCTAGGAATAAAACATTTTTTCTAACACTGTTTGTATTGAGGTGAATGAAAGATAAAGAGGGAGAGGGAAAGAGAAAAAAAATTCCCCTTGTTTGGATAAAATTTTAAAGGAGGGGAATGGAGGGGAAAATCTATTTTTCCCCTCCATTCTCCTTCTTTTGTGCTATATTGTTTCAACCTCAAATTGGGGTGTAAAAGTTTTCTTCCCTTTCCTTCGATTTTCTTCCTCATTCTCTTCCCTTCTCCTTAATGAGTGTTCATCCAAACATAATGCAAGGGATGAATTTTAGAGGTATGCTTGGTAATAGAAACAGGCTGAGGCTGCTTCATTCTCCAAATACCTCAAAGTGGCTAAGGATGGCATCTGACCCAGTGCAGGGCGAGGGATACTCCCCCATCCTGACCCCTTTGAGTGGCCCCTGCCCTCGATCCCGCCCTAAATCCTCGGTGTGTCCGACCATCTTCAAGAGCGTGGACTCGGTGCAAACATCGCCCTCTTCTAGCGACGCACAGAGGTGGAGCTCTGGCCATCACACATCTGACCATCATTGGTAGTGGATCCTCCAGTGTTCGACTATCGTGGGCCATCTTGCGCACTGGTGGGTGTTTGAAAGTTGTTGGCGTGAACGTCGCCTTTTTCTAGCAACAACCACCACTGCCCTTGTCAAACGAGCGTCGTCGCCGCCATCACCCTCCATGGTCAGGTAGAAGAAAAAGGGAAAGGGAACAACCGACGTGGAGAAAGAAAGAAAATAGAATAGGGGCTTAGGGTTTTTGTTATATCTATACACACACACACACACATATATATATATATATATATATATATATATATATATATATATATATAGGGTAAAATGTAGGTGCTTAGCGCCCTTTTCTTAGCACCGTGCGAAGCGCGATCATAGCCATCCAGTAGAGATTTGTCGGCTCACACGATCATCTCTTGAGATTTTGACATCAATCACTCCCAAACCTTCTCTCTCACTCACACCCATTCGAACTTCAGTTATCTGCTCTCTGATCGACGGCGGTGCGGGACGCCGCCGCGATGACGAGGGCGACGAACTGGAGGCCGCGACGCCGACGATCGAGGTATTCGGTTGTTGGTGCTCTCGATCTCCCCCCTCTTCCTCCCTCTCGATCTCCCCCTCTCTCTCTCTGTCCTCTCTCCCTCTCTTGATCTCCTCCGATAGAGATTCACTGACCTCCGGCCGCCTCTGCGAATCTATCCCCCATGTTCCGAGATAGGACGTTGGCGATGACCTGCGCAGGTCGGGTGATAGAGAGAGAGAGAGAGAGAGAGAGAGAGAGAGAGAGAGAGAGAGAGAGAGAGAGAGAGAGAGAGAGAGAGAGAGAGAGAGAGAGAGAGAGAGAGAGTGAGTGCGGGGGGCCGCAGCGATGATGAGGGCGGCGAACTGGAGGCCGCGACGCCGACAATCGAGGGATTCGGTGGTTGGTGCTCTCGATCTCCCCTCTCTTGATCTCCTCCGATCGAGATTCACCGACCTTCGGCCGCCTCTGCAAATCCATCCCCCATGTTTCGAGATCGAGAGAGAGAGAGAGAGAGAGAGAGAGAGAGAGAGAGAGAGAGAGAGAGAGAGAGAGAGAGAGTGCGGGGGGCCGCAGCGATGATGAGGGCGGCGAACTGGAGGCCGCGACGCCGACAATCGAGGGATTCGGTGGTTGGTGCTCTCGATCTCCCCTCTCTTGATCTCCTCCGATCGAGATTCACCGACCTTCGGCCGCCTCTGCAAATCCATCCCCCATGTTCCGAGATCGGACGCCAGCGACGACTTGCAATCGAGTGACAAACAGAGAGAGACAAAGAGAGAGAGAGAGAGAGAGAGAGAGAGAGAGAGAGAGAGAGAGAGAGAGAGAGAGAGAGAGAGAGAGAGAGAGAGAGAGAGATGACTGATGGTCCCATTGGTGTCGCCTTGTCGGAGATCTAGATCTGGCGCAAATGGCCTCCCACTCTCCATCGCGGTTGATGGCCCTATCGACGCCGGTTCCACTTTGTTCGTCCCCATCCCTCGCCTCACCGGAGATCGAGAGAGGGAGAGAGAGATTCGCTGGACGAGAGAGGGAGCTCGGTGTTGCATTGCCAAAGATGTTGAGGGATTCATAGAGAGGAGAGAGAGTTGATGGAGAGAGGGATTCATAGAGGACAGGAGGACGACCACCAATTTCTTGCGAGATGGATGACCACCATCGGATGGGATCTGGATGGTTCGACGCACACGATCGCATGAGCCGACGGATTTCCATTGGATGGCTATGATCGCGCTTCGCGTAGTGCTGAGCAAAGGGCGCTTAACACCTTCATTATACCCATATATATATATATATATATATATATATATATATATATATATAGTGTGTGTGTGTGTGTGTGCAGGGGCGGATCTAGGACCCCGGAATTAATGGGTGCAAATTTATATTTATAATTAGATTATTTTCTTACACCTCTCATAAACTATCTCGATTTTTTGCATCTAAATTTAATATGAACTCACCATAGGACATCTTGACTTCATATATTAGGGTTAGATGCAAAACATAGTGATAGTATAGGAGATGCGTAAAAAAATAATCCTTTATATTAATAAATAAAGTAATAAAAAATGTGTACTATGCATCATATTATCTTTATCTTTTATATCATAGATTTTATGCACATTTTATTATTTAATGAGTGAGTTTAGTAATTAATGAATGTATAGGTATGGTAAGAAAAACATGTTGATACTTGATGATCACATAAAATTTAGCCTTTAGTATATATATGTAACTTCTAACTTCGAATTTTTTTTATCAATGTTTTCTTGTTGTATAAGGAAATGTAGAATTGTAATAGTATAAGAAGTTTGACAAGCAAAGATCACTTAAAATAAGAGGGAAATGCACTAAGAAAAGAAATAAATATTATAAAATAGTAGGAATACACGAGAAGAGACAATATTAACAAACATTCAAAGAAATAATATCTAACATTTGAAAACTTTCAAATATAAAAAATATATTACTTAATTAATAATAATACCTAATAAGACTAATCATTAGAGATTAATGGGGTCAATTGACCCCATTACTCTCCATGTAGGACCGCCCATGTGTGTGTGGAAATTTGGAGCCATGTGGACTTTCCAAAAGAGGGTTCGGAGGCAATTTGTCATCATCTCCGACCTCGCGAAGCAAAAATTTATCATGTTCGGGGCCCGAGGCCCCACAGGGGCGGGGGATATTGCCATCCGTAAAGTTGGCCCACCTTTTTTGAAAGGGGAACGAAGTAGTGGTATTTTTTTTACTTTTTTATTTGACCTTCCTTTTTTCTTTTCTCATGTTCTCATTTATTCCTTTCTTATATAAAATAATTTATTTATTAAATAAAAAATATTTATAATAAAATATTAATATAATATTAGTTATTACTTATTATTTTATTAATTTTTAAAATATTTTGTTAAATACAATTATTTTTAAAACTAATTTTTATATTTAATTAATATATTTTTAACAAAATTTTTTCCATAAAAAAATTAATTTATAATAATTGTAAATTTATATTTATCTATTTTTATTCAAATTTTTATTAAAATTAATCAATCACATTTATTTTTTTCTATCACATCAATTTTCTCGTTCCTCATTATTACGTTCCACTTTATCTAAATATATCTTGAATTAATCTATTAATGCAACTATTCATAAAGAACTTAGAAGTAATTATAGTTTGTTTTGAAATGCTAAGCTTTTGACCATATGAAAGGATAAAAAATGAATTCCAACCGACTTAGGGTGAAAGGATATAAAATTTTTAAGGATCGAAAGAAAAATTAATATAGTTTTTAATTTAATTTAATTTTTATTTAATAAAATTATGTGTCAATTTAAATTTGCAAAATGTTGGCAATGGATAATTTCTGGGATAAATTACGTCAAATGCTCTCCAACTTTGATGTTTACTAAGTGATACTCTCTAACTTTAATTTGTAACACAAATGCTTTATCTTTTAACTCGTTGCACCGTATGCAGTTTTCACTGTTGTTCGGGTTGCCCGTTCCCCGGTTACTCTCGCTGACGTGATGACGCTTTCTCTACCACGCAAACAAACATCCGACACAGACTATTCTTCACGTCAAAAAATTATTAAAGTAATAAAATAAAAATATAATAATAAAAAAGGAGCACCGACGAGCTAGCACACCTACAATGCAATGTCTCGCCAGCGACGGTGGGGGGCGACGCCCCATCTCTTGCGCTGCCTTACCGAGGCCAACGCCCGGGGGGGGGGGGGGGGCTTGGTCGCAGACGAGGTCGCGGGGGGCAAGAAGTGGGGGGAGGGTGGTGGTGGTGGTTGCCACCTTCGTGACCTTGCCGGCGAAAAAGGAATAATTAATTTTGTGTTAACTTATTTGACTATAGTAGTTATACGATTATATTTTCTACCAATATTATCATCCTTTATTCATACATAATTTTGCAATTACCTTCCATGAAAAAATTATTTTTTGTTTTCAAAGTTAAACCTCTTAAGTTTTCATATTAATCACTCTTCTCCCTTGAACTTTACAAATAGCTTCAGTTTACCACCAAAAAGATTAACAGTACAACTCTATTATATATATTTTTAAAATCAGTTATACCATTAATTTATCCTTGAACAAAATAAATAGTAACAGTAAGGTTGAACTCCGCCTCCTTTCGTTGAATAAAAATATAAGCATAAAATAATAGAAAGAAAGTTAATATTAATAACGGACGGAGAGATCAAGCGAAAATATTTGTGAGATGACTTCTAAGTTAAAGGACTTTAAATTAAAAATAAATTCAAATTTTTGTGGCTACTTTCACCTACCACTTCAAACATGCAAATCAAGACTTGCTTCCTCTCTCTCTCTCTCTCTTGGAACCCACCTACCAATATGTTCGAAATATTATATATGTCAAACCTCTTACCTAAGCTTTTTAACTTGACGTGCATGGGTAGGTGTGAGTGTGAGGAGAAACGAGTGGTTGAGATAATATACGAATTTAACACAGGTTTTTAACTATACAGGGACACTAAACGTGCACGTTCTCATGTTGCATGCATGATTGGTGAACCGGCTGACTCAATTGGATCGACCATGCAAGCAACTAATTACGATGTTGATATGGAGGTCGACTTAACTATTAATTTAACTAATTGAATGTCACCATGAACGTGCCTTCGCCAGGTTGCAGTGAAGTGATTGCATGTCACCTGTTGCTGTTGTTGTTCTTCTTCTTTCTCCGGTAGCAATATGTGTTGGGTAGGTGGTCTCAACTGAGTCTTTTGTTGTTGCAGAGTGAATGCCAAATTAATCGAATCGATGGACCGAGGTTTTAATTATAATTAGTTCTTATAATTAACTCTTGGTGTCAGTGTTGCTTCAAATGATCATCGCACAAGGTGACTAGCAAAAAAAAAAAAATGTTATGTAGATATGTTACTCTCGAAAAAAAATCCTAAATATTTTTAGAAATTGATATTCCAACTCAAAAACTATCCTCGTGTGTACTAGAATTAAAATAAAAAACAACAACATATTAGAGAAGAACGAATCCTTTTGTAAAAATGTTATTTTGACCACGTTGGGAAGGAATATATGCTGCCTTTCATGACGCGTAATATGGCTTAATATATGAAATGATACGTAGAAAGAAAAATAATATATGATTATCTATTTTTTTTTTTACTTTCGTATTGCAATTTATACCATTTCTTTCATACTCACAATAGTAATAATCAACCTATTAAAAGTATGCATGGTGCCATACAATATCGCGCATGATAAGTTGACCTGTCCTCAGAAAAAAAGTTTTTAAAAAAGGACACCTATAAAATTACTAGTTGTGCACTAATTAAACACCCTCTTAGGTAATTTTAATGTTCCCAATTAAAGTTGGTAGGCCACATTATATATGTTGACGAGCTCAATTATTTTGCCCGGACTTTTCAACATGCGTGAAGCAGCCGGGAACATGGCGGGCATCTTGCTTGTGTAACTCTTCTACCAACAACAACATCTCCATGCACATATATAAATACGAGGGGAAGGACGACCAGAATTCTTCACACATCCCTCGAGCACAAGCCGTCACGAGGGCAAATAGCCATCATCATATACGAACTGAAGTGCACAGTCCCCTCGGTGCAGGGTTCGAATCCATGGAGACCATCCGTGCAATCCGCAAGGCGCAGAGAGCTGAAGGTCCGGCCACCATCATGGCCCTCGGCACGGCGAACCCCGCAAACCTCGTCGAGCAGAGTACGTACCCTGACTACTACTTCCGCGTCACCAACTCCGAGCACAAGCAAGAACTTAAGAACAAGTTCCGGCGATTCTGTAAGTACATGCATGATCTGTAGGAGTTGTGCGTGCGTCATGGATATCCTTTTCTGTATCTATATATGTGATCGATAGGTGCAAAGTCGTTTGATTTGCTCTTCTTCTTCTTGGACGTAGGTGAGAAGACGAGGATTAACAGGCGCCACATGCACCTGACGGAGGAGATACTGAAGGAGAGGCCGAGGATGTGCGGATACATGGATGCCTCCTTCGACGACCGGCAGGACATCGTGGTGGAGGAGGTGCCGAAGCTCGCCAAGGAGGCCGCCGAGAGGGCCATCAAGGAATGGGGACGGCCGAAGTCCGACATCACTCACTTGGTCTTCTGCTCTACCTGCGGCGTCGATATGCCCGGCGCCGACTACCGCCTCGTGCAACTCCTCGGCCTCCCGGAGACAGTGAACCGCATCATGCTCTACAGCCAGGCCTGCCATATGGGCGCGGCTATGCTCCGCATCGCCAAGGACCTCGCCGAGAACAACAAGGGCGCGCGCGTCCTCGTGGCGTCCTGCGAGATGACCGCCGTCCTCACCTTCCGCGGCCCGGACGCAGGCGATCTCCAGGACCTGGCGGGCCAGGCCACGTTCGCCGACGGCGCGGCGGCGCTCATCGTGGGCGCGGATCCCCTCCCAGGCATCGAGAAGCCGATCTACGAGATCATGTACGCCGCGCAGGAGACGGTGCCGGAGACCCAGGGAGCCGTCGGTGGACACTTCAAGGAGGCCGGGCTCACCTTCCACTTCTTCAACCAGCTCCCCCAGATTATATCCAACAACATCGAGAGCTGCCTCCTGAAGGCGTTCGAGCCGCTGGGCATCACCGAATGGAACGACGTGTTCTGGGTTTCGCATCCAGGGATGTGGGCGATCATGGACGCGATCGAGGCCAAGCTCAGCCTTAAGCCAGAGAAGCTCCGGGCGTCGCGGCACATCTACAAGGAGTACGGGAACATGTTAAGCGCCACCGTCTTCTTCATCATGGACCAGGTGAGGAAGCAGTCTGCCGCCGAAGGGAAGGCGACCACCGGAGATGGATTGGAGTGGGGCGTTTGCTTCGGCTTTGGACCAGGCCTCAGCATCGAGACCGTCGTGCTCCACAGCGTGCCCAACTGAGAGCCCTGTTACGGGTCGACGGTTCACGTAGAGCAGATACGGACTCCTAGTACTGCTACTACAAGCATGCTAATTCGTTAATTCTTTTCTACAACACATACCTACGAAAAAATAAACCTTTTTTTTATGCATTTCTTTGTAACATATATACAAGCATACGATATTATTATACATCGACTTAGAAAAACATTATGTAATTCTGACACCAAAAGATTATAAATAAAATTTATAATTTTTTATGTTTATATGTTCGTAGTAGTCAAAATTATTCTTCAGTTCGCTATAACTTTTTATTATTTTTTATGTAGAGGAGAAAAAAATGTAAGTGAAACTTACCCTTAAACACCGGAAAATTGGTTTAAATGTCTGTTTCTTACATTACGCAATAACTAAGTAATTTCATATAAGATTAGAAGTTCTAAGGTTGAGGGGAGGGTTATATTTTTAATCCAATCTAATATTTTTAAATAAATGAAATAATGATAATAATTAACATAAAGAGCATAATCTTAATTTTAAACGAGTGTTTATTAAAATTATATTTTTATTTGTTGAAAAACTTCCAAAAATTTTACAATTATATTATTTCCTATTTTGGATATTTTGAAATAAAAATTGCGACATTAGTAAAATTAAATTTAGTAGGAAAATAATATAATTTAGATCTTTAATTAATCTAAAAAATGTGCAATATATATATATATATATATATATAATATACTACTTTTTCTTCAAAGGATGTTAAATATTAATTTTATTTTGTTAGATTCTTTTTATGGTTTTTAGTGTAAAAAAAAACAGAAATCTTGTATTACTTTGTAAACAAATTAACTAAACTAAGGTAGCTACCTAGCTTATGGGTACTAAAGAAATATTTGTAGTTTAATTTTCAATTTCCATCTGATCGCGAAAGAAACCTTTTTAGATTTTTTTTAAAACCAATAAACTTTATCAATTTTGACTTCTTTATAGTATATATATATATATATATATATATATATGTGTGTGTGTGTATGTGGGAATAATGGGTGTCCCCCCAACTTAAACGGGGGACATCCCACCCAACTCAAGGCGCCGAAGGAAAATGACTTTTTCGTTATGAATCGGCTTCTAGACGTGGTTCATGGCAAAAAAACTGATCGGCTCATTCTGGTCCTAGTTCAGCCGTGGAGGGTGAGTACAAAAGGGCGAAATTTTTTACCCCTTTTGCTCGCTCTCTCTCTCTCTCTCAACTCTCTCGCTCTCTAGTTTCGCCGACGCCCGAGAGATCGCTCCCGAGTGCGACCGTCCCCGCCGATGAGATATCCGCATCCACGACCTCGTCCGACCATCCCAGATTTGCACGAGTGCGGCCGCCGATGAGATCTCCGCATCCACGACCTCGTCCGACCATCCCAGATCGCGTGAGTGCGACCGCCGGCGAGATCTCCGCATCCACGACCTCGTCCGACCACAATTGACGGACGCTGACCAGATCTGGTCCTCGGCGAGATCTGTGACCCCTTGCCGACCAGATCCCCGAGCCCTCGCCAACCTCAACCCTGACCAGGTCCCCGCCTGTCCGCCGAGCATCAAAGACCCCCGCCTGTCAGCCACCGAGCTCCACCGCCAAGCGTCGACGATGAGCCCCGCTGAGCGTCGTCGACCCCCGTGCACCCTGACTCCCTGTCCGCCGCCGCTCCCCCACAAGATCCACCGCCAAGCACCGACGATCAGCCCCGCCGAGCTCCACTACTGCACGCCCCCCGCCACAGCGCTGCATGCCACACGCCAGCCTCGCTGTCGCCGTCGAGACCCGCCCCACTTGCCCGCATACGGGAGTCGCCGCCGGTGTGGCCGTCGAGATTCCCCTCCGAGTTGATATGGATAGTGATAAATGGATGTTATTGTTAGCCGTGCTACTTTGTGGCTGATACTTGGATTGTATACTACTTTGTGGATTGTACACGTATGAAATTGCTACTTTGTGGTTGAAACTTTTGTTAATCCATATTGTAAAATTCTTTTTCTTGCTTGTATGCGATTGACAACAATGATGAAAAATGTTAATCTCTATCTCGCTTTCCGTCGAGCTCCGCCAACAGGGGGAGCGAACTACATTATAATCCTCTCCATGTTAACAAAATCATCTCCATGTACACAATTCGAGCTATCCGAAAGGTCAATCTCATTTATAACATCAATAAACATTTTCGAAAAACAACCTCGACGATAAGAACATTTTGAAGTTTTGAAGTTCTGGAGGCATCGCACAATTGCACAAATCTATGCTTTACACGACAAGAACATTTTGATAGGAAGAAAGAAAGTTTGACTAATTTACAACATGAATTATCAACAAAAAATTTACAAAAGTGTAACTAATCATGGATTAATTAAGTTTAAATAGTTTACAACAAAATTTACACCATGAAGCATTAACGGATTAACATCGATTAACAACGAGCTCGACGAGACGGACGAGCTTGGCGGCGGCGGGGCGGGCAAGGTCGATGGAGGTGATGGCGGTGCACGAGCATGGCGCCAGCAGGAGCTCAGGGTGAGGGGGTAGCGGCATGCGGCGGGGTCATGGCGTGTGGGGTCGGCGGCGGGGCGATCGTACTCGGCGGCGACGGGGCGGCGCTCAACGTGCGTCGTGCGGCGGTGCTCGGTGTGCGGATCGTGGGAGGTCGACAACACCACGGCTGGGTGAGGTCGGCGGCACTCGGCGGGGTCGAGGCGGTCTGCTCGATGTGAGGACCGCGTCGATCTGCTCACCGACGGTTGGATCGGGCCCTGTTCACGCGCAGATCTGGTCGGCAGTAGGCGAAGGACGAGATCCCGTGATCGAGGTCAGATCTCGGCGGCGGCGGGTAGATCTCTTCGAACGCGGTCGCCAAGGCACATATTCGTCGGCGGCAAGCAGATCTGGATCGAATTTGCTCGCCGATGGTTGGATCGGGCCCTCTTCACACTCAGATCTGGTCGTCGGTAGGCGAAGGCGAGATCTAGTGCTCGAGGTCACAGGCGGTCACTGAGGCGCAAATCTCATCGGCGGAGGGTAGATCTCTTTGGATGCGGTCGCCGAGGCACATATTTCGTCGATGCCAAGCAGATATGGACGGACGAGGTCGCTGTGGTGCAGATCTCGTCGACGGTGGGCAGATGTGGACGGACGAGGTCGGAGAGTTCGCTGCACGCTGAGGAGAGGGGCAGACGTCGGCCGCGGTCTCCGGTGTCCTGGTCTCTAGTGGCGAAGTCGCAAGAGGAGAGGGGCAGACGTCGACAGAGAGAGAGAGAGTAAGAGAGGCGAATCTTTTCTCCCGCTTTTGTACCTCGAAATTAGACCGGACCGCCATCGAATTTTTTTCTCCTCGAATCGCCGTTGACCGCTCCATTTTGGAGACAAATCAGACTTTTATCCTGCGCCCGTCCGATGCGCATAGGACATGCGTTTAATGGGGGGAGTGTCCCCCATTTAAGTTAGGGGGACACCTGTTATTCCCTATTTATATGTACATATATATAATACAAAAGGAAATGTTGATAAATAAATAAAAGAATTGTTCGTTCACTCGCCGGACCGCACGATGATGCCCTGCCGTCGAACGCCCTTCTCGTCGATGAACGAAAACAAACCACGTGCACTGTGTTCTCTGTGCCATCGCGGCTACTCGCCGGGATACGGAAAAATGAGCCACAATGCAAGAAACCTAACAAGAAGCCTTGATCCTCCGCCCTCCACCATAAACCTAAAGAAGCCAGGAGAAATCGACCACGTCGTCGTGAAGAGCGAGAAGCCGCCGAATTCGTAGTTTCCGACCGCCATTTCAAGGTGCGTCTTCCATATCTAATCGTAAATGAGCTGCGTCTGTGTCTCGGATTTCGACGCCGTTTTTCCTAATCTATAGTCGTCTTGGAGGCTTCGAGAGTTTTTAATTTTTTATGATTGATTCATGTGCCAACCACGTCATCGTGAAGAGCAAGGATCCGCCGAATTTGTAGTTTCCGATCACCACCATTACGAGGTGCATTTCCATATCCTAATCGTAAACGAACTTCTATATCTCGAATTCCCATGCCATTTTTCCTAATCTTTTGTGGTCTTGATTTCTGAGTGTTCGGGAGTTTAATTTTTTATGATTGATTCATGTGTCAACCACGTCGTCGTCAAGAGCTCCGAATTCGTAGTCTTCCATAACCCGATAGTAAAGGACTTATGGCCTGTTTGGGAAGTGTATTACCATGCGTACAAATTTTATATTTTGATGCAAATTTTTAAGTAAAGAATAAACAAATTAAAAAGTAGCAATAGTTAAATCGTACATAGGTCATTGCTGTCTTTAACTTGTCATAAGAAATTTTAGAAAGCTGAGGCCCTCATATTTTTTTACCTCATAATTAACATAAAAGTACAGAATGTTATCCTATACTTTTAAGATCCAAACACCCAATTGGAGGATTTTCTTCAATATGGAAGATATCCTATAGAATTCTAAGTTTCTTTGGTTTTTCCAATGATGCCAAACAGGTCCTTAGGGTATGTTTCTGCAGATTTTTTTAGAAGCTTAAATTGGTTAGTTTGAATATGATCATTTGTACTTTATTTGGCTTATAATTGGACTGGAGACATGGGTTGATCTGTAACTGCCTGAAATCAAAGAAATGTTTTTTCTTTTATCCTAAACTCTCCTTATTGTAGATTTTATGTAAAATTTATTACTTTATGAAATCACGGAAGCAAGTCCGTTCTTTTTTTCAATCTTAAACTGATGTTGTTTGTCTTTGAATTCCTCTCATCCTTGTGCACAATAATGTTAGTGGGCAACTTACTTGAGTTATAATTCTGAATGTGCTTGTTTATATCATTAAAAATACTGAATAATAAGCAGGCTAAAAGATCATGCGACGTGAGAGAGAAGGGCTGAGATATGTTTGGTCTGAAATCCCTCACGACTTGCTCAACACTATACTGGAGATGATATCCACTGTGTCCGCCTACATCTGCGCCCGTGCAGTCTGCCTCTCCTGGCGCTCCGATGTGCAAAGTTCCTCTCCCTTGCGTCCTCACGTGCCCTTTATGCTCCTCGAGCAGCATCCTATTCCCTGCAATGGTGCTTTCTCTTTCTTCGAACTTGTGACAGGCTTTGTCCGAACCATTCAGCTTCCCCAACCCATCACTGGCTGGTCTAACGTCAGCAGAATAGTAATACTATAAGAAAATTGATGATTAGCGACCCAACACACGCGATGCTACGGAGGTGATATTACGTTGTGAAGAGTGTCTCATTAGCGTCCAATTAGCGTCACAAACGGGGGATGCTGAAAATGGATAATTAGTAGCATCGCAATAGAGTTAAAGAAAATGAGACGCTACTAGCGTCACGTGTTGACGTTATCTCAACGTTATTAAGATGCGTATTTTCCGGCTGTGCGTACAATATGTGTGTGGCTAAGTCGACGCTGAAAGGGCGCTAGATAAGAGGCGCTATTCCGGCGCCCACGAGTCGCTAGTTTAGGCGCTAGGGAGGCGCTGAAGTGACGCAAAAATCATGCTGTACGCGTCGCCAATGAGACGCTAATATGGCGCTAAGTACGATATCTTTAAATTAGCGTCGACATCCTTTGCGATGAAAATGCGACGCTATAGAGTCGCTAATTGGACTTTTTTTTTACCCGTACCAGCGTCATTTTTTCCTTTCCCACACTATACAATTTATAATGCATTTCAAAATACATTGATATTCATCACAGGCATTATAAAAGCATCACAAACATAATATATAACATAAGAATATGAAAAGTAATAAATCGAACTAACAAACTATATGTATATCCAAGTCTACAAGTAACAAATGCATAGTTTATTTTCTATCCTAGGTTTGAGAGTTATTGTTATGATTCCGGACGTTCGATCCAGACGTGCTCGGTCCATGGCCTCGCGGGGATGAATTCTGCGTCGGAATCAATCCCTGAATCACCTACAATAAAGGAGCCAACTGCTGCGACACCTGCTGCGATAACTGTTGCGACACTTGTTGCGACACCTCCTACGATAGCTGCTGTGATAGCTACGTCATGTCAGGTGCAGCGGATGAGCTCGAAGCAGATGCACCTCCTGCATATCCTCTGATCCTCCTAAGTATCTGAGCGGCTGTGTCGAGGCCACGCAAGTATCCTCTCGTGTCGTGCCGGCCACCTCCTTCCAAACAACAGAGTCCTCTACGAAATAGAAAATTTATACAATCATATAATATATAAATTATATATCAAGAAACACATAAATTAAAAACATGATTAAAAACGAAGAAACATTACCTGGTGGCTGAGTATTCGGATCATCTCCATACTTTTCAGCCATTTTCGCATTATACTCATCCTAAAAAATTTAAATATTGTGTATTTAAAAAATAGTGCACTAACGTCAAGAATCAAATGACCATGTCATGAGACTTACTTGAAGCCTACGAGCAGTGGGCGTGACTAGGTCGTTTGTCTTCCGTCTCTTATGTGTGACCTCATAGACCGCGCGAAAGTCTACGGTACTGCCTTCTTTCTCCTCCTACGATAAAGTTTCAAATTTGATAACAAAAATATAAGTCAAAAGGTTTGATAAATTGAATTTATGTGTAAATTACCATGCGCCATCGATGCTCGTCAAATCACATCGACCCCCCGTGTGGATGTGTCATCGGGCTTCGAAAGACGGTTAACTCTTGCCTTTTCCGACTTTCTTTGTCATCGTTCATCCGTCCTTTATGAACATCAAATACTTAGACTTTCAAAAACTATAAATTTAATAAAAATAATTTAAAAGTAAACATATTTACCACTTCCTACATAAGGAGTTCCAAACCGAGCGCCTAATATACCTTGGACATCTTTGTATGCTCTGCTCCAAAGTGAGGCCGGCGGACGTGATGACCTTGCGAAACTTGTATAATCGATTTCGGAGGCGTTTCGCAGCGACCTCCTCAAAAGCTCTCTGGATCGTCCCTAAACTAAGATCCGGATGAAACTGATTTGCTTCCTGCAAAATACGTTAAAACTTAGTACTTTTGAAATAATATAAATCCAATTATGTAATCCAAATAGAAGATCGTATCGTAAAGGCTCGAAAGATGTCATCCCGCACTTGAATTGGGACATCTTTTCAGGATCGTGCCCCTTCCGGCAAGTGGGAAAAGAACGAGAGCACTGACATTCCGCACAGTACTAGCGGGTATGAAAGTGATCCTACCAATTACAAAGAAGAATTAATTTTCAATGATAATCAAAACTATAACAAAATTTGTACAACTTATTTAACTTGCGGTCGAGCAATATTATTCACAGTGACCACCCCATTATTGTGTAATGCCTCTTCATCACTCGAAGAGGAATCATTATCCGGTACAGCTGGGGTAGATTGTGAAGGTCTGACATCATCACGAGCCCTAATACATAATAAATCATTAGTGTCATACTAAATTAAAATTGTGATAATTGATAGATGTACAGTAATGTTCTCACCTCGATTGATGTGTACCGCATGATTAGTGACAGTCCGCTCGTCTGAATGAATTAAGTCAGGTGCTTGTGCTATCGGCGGGGTAGCAACTGATATTATTAAAAAATAATTAATATAATTAATTGAGAAATGTTAATAACAATAAATATATCACCTGTCGTAAGATGTCGCTCACCAACGCTAGAATGTGATGAAGCATCTGGTATTCTCGACGGTGGCGGTGGAGTAGCAACTGTCACCATAAGAAAATACATAAAATTTGGCTCTTATATAAAATTATGGAATATACAAAAAATAACCTGATGTGACATGACAATCATCATCATGCGATCGAGACGTACCGACTATGTTCCCCGTCGACGGTGGAGCAACTGTCACAAAAGCAAAATATTTAAAAAACTCTATCTCCTACTATGTATCGGCTACAATGTGTCATGTACCTGTAGTGATACGCTGAGCAGACCCACCAATGGATCGCCTACCATGTGATAATCCGGCTACGTGCCCCGTCGGCGGTGGAGGAAATGATATTATTAAAAAATAAATTTAATTATTATAATCAACTATAAATAAGCAGCTGATAATAAATATATTACCTGGTAGTTATGATGGCTGACTCATATTGAGTGAACATTTGGAAGAGCGAGATGACCTAGATGCTCGACCCTTAGTAACCACGACTAAAAAAAGAAAGAAACTTATCTTATTATCAGTAACCATATATAACTTAAAAAAAGTAAAAAGCTTATGTCATTAGAATAACTACGGGATTCATTCGCTTGTTTCGTATTCTGATTCATTTTCATCATCTTCATTATCGTCGTTATAATTTTGGTTCGAGTCATCGTCAACAAATTTATCAAAGTTCACATCCAAGAGGTCATTTGAATTGAACTCTTCCATTGGCTCAACGTCATCGACCAATTGAAAATTCTCAACTCCATCGGTCACATCAATCGTCTCATTCACTCTATCTTCTTGATAGTAATTGTCTCATTCACATCTTGAGTTCATCAATCAAAGTTCTTAAGTAAACATCTAAACTTTTACCAGGAGATTGAGGACCCCGGATTATACAGGTAAGCAATATATTCTCTCTTCTCATACACATGCTTGGAGGCAAATTATAAGGTGTCACAAAAATTGGCCAACATGAATAAACAGTACTTGATGAGTCAAATAGGTTGAAGCCATCTGTGCAAAGTCCTAATCTAACATCGCGTGATTATGCAGAAAAAGCTGGATGAAGTGCATCAAACCGTCTCCATGCCTCCGCATCCGAAGGATGTGTAATTGAATTTTGATCTTCACATGCCCCTTCTCTGTGCCACCTCATAAATGATGCAGTTTTTTCAGAAAGAAATAGTCGTTGTAATCTTGGAACAATCAGAAAGTATTTAAATATTGCATTTGTCACATTTTTTTTCGAACTTTGAGAATTCTTTTTCGGCTTGAATCTGGGTTCACCACAAATAGAACAACTCATAAGTGAGTTGTTTTCCTTATAGTACAACATGCAATGATTGCAGCATGCATCAATCTTCTGATATTCTAATCCTAAATCTCTCATCAACCATTTGCACTTGTAAAAATATTCCGATAATTTCTCTGAAGCAGGAATCATACTCTTAATAATGGCAAGCATTCGGTCAAAATAACTTTCGCTCATATTAAATTCTGATTTTAATTTCATTAGTTGTGCCACTGCAGAAAGTGTAGTTTGCTTCACACATCCATCCCATAAAGGTTCATCTATTTCTTCGAGAAGATTATAAAACTTAGAATCCGAAGGATTCAGATCTTCTTCAATCAATGTTTCGTCAACATTTTCTTCTAACATTGCATCTCATATCATGTCCCTGTACGTATTGCTCGAGTCGTCCACAACGATATCTACATTACTTGTTTCTTTAGCCCATCTTTCTTCACCATGAAAGAACCAATTTGTGTATGTCAGTAAGATAAATCCTTCTGCACATCATATCTTACTTTCCACTGATAACATTTGCACTTCCGGCATGGACATAAGATTTCGCCATACAAAGAAGCAACGCCTTCATTTTGATATGCCACATTAATTAATTCATCAACACCATCATTATATTCTTCAGTTATGACTCCATGTTTATCCTTCCAGCGACGAATCCAACTACGATCTGGCTTTAGCATTTCTATAACGGACAATATTAAGCCATATGTTAATAAATTCGTGTACTTGAAACGTGTGATTTTAAACTTACGAAGTCCAAAATCATATGTTTCAAGTACTTCATCGTCGAATCATAATCTCATTTTATCACCAAGAATGTGGAAGTACATCCTTAGTAAAATTTATGAGAACATGATCAAAAAGAGGTTCTAGGCTGGATGAAAAAAAATAGTTTAACTTAACATGCATTACTAACTTAGTACATCCCTAGTAACTAACTTAACAACAATAATTTCAAATAATTAAATAGTATTCAACTTAACATGCATTACTAACTAACTTAACAGCAAAATAATCAAGTAATTAAGTAATATTTAACTTAACATGCATTAGTTCATAACTTTTAAGTAATTAAGTAGTATTTAACTTAACATGCTTTACTAACTAACTTAACAGCAAAACAATCAAGTAATTAAGTAATATTTAACTTAACATGCATTAGTTCATAACTTTTAAGTAATTAAGTAGTATTTAACTTCATGCATTAATAATTAACTTAACATACATGATGGCGGGCTAGTACCTTCTTAACCAGTGAGGGATGGCGGCGGCCAGCGGTGGAGGAAAGCGGTAGGCGACGACTGACAGAGGAGTGGTGACGGAGGGCGGTGGAGGAGGCGGCGGTGGAGGGCGGACGAGGCGGAGGGAGGAGGAGGATAAGGAGGCGGCGGTGGAGGGGGAGACGAACGTCGACGCGGTGGCGGAGGGCGGTGGAGGAGGAGTAGGCGGCGGTGGAGGGCGACTGAGGGGCGCAATGGAGGTGGCGGACGGGCGCGGTGGAGGAGGCGGTGGAGTAGGCGGAGGGTCGCGGTGGAGAAGGCGGAGGGCGGACGTCGGAGGAGGATGTGGTGGCGGCGGAGGGCGGACGTCGGCGCGGTGGAGGAGGTGGCGGAGGCGGACGTCGGCACGGAGGGAGGGAGGAGGAGGAGGCGGACGTCGGCACGGTGGCGCAGGGCAGTGGAGGAGGCGGAGGCGACGGTGGAGGGCGGCGGAGGGGCGCGGTGGAGGAGGTGGAGGCAGATGTCGGCGCGGTGGAGGAGGCAGCGGAGGAGAAGGTCCGACGTCGGGCATCGGGCGTTGGGCGTCGGGCATCGGGCGTCAGCGTCGGAGGTTCGGTATCGGGCGTCGGAGTTCAGGCGTCGGGCGTCGGAGGTCGGGTGTCGGACGAAGAAAGTAAAACAGTAAAAGTGAAAACGAAGAAGATGGGCGATGCATGCAAAATACAACATATTTTAGATTATTATTTCAGTTAATTCTTCTTTAATTTGATCATGGCATGCATCATTTTTAGTCACTTTTAGTCGTAATTCCAGATTTATCGATTTTGATTAATGTTTTGAATATTTTAACTAAAGAGGGATTTACTTAATTCTTATAATTATTTTGCAGGCAATATGAATCGGCCGTAAAGAACCGAGATTACATCTTACTTCGTTGGGGGTAAAAACGAATGCAACTTGTGTTTTGGGCGCGTAATGATTAAAGGACTCTTCTTCGTTTTGGCCGAGATTAGGATAAAGGACTTATCGTTTTGGGCGAGATTAGAAGAAGTGACTTATTGTTTTGGCCGAGATTCCATGAAGAGGGTAAAGATAAGAAGATGTTAACGTTTTGGGCGTAACGGAAAGAAGAACTCATCGTTTTGGCCAAAATTGAAGAACTCATCATTTTGAGCATAATGGAAAGGACTAAAGATAAACGAATCTTCGTTTTGGCCGAGATTCCATGAAGGGGTAAAGAAGAATCCATACAGTTTGGACGTAATGATATATGTTTTGGCTGAGAGCGAAGAGAAGTTTATCACTTTGTGGCCGGTAACGAAGAGGTGTAAAACGGATAACCTTTTATCATCAACCAAAGTTTTATCGACACCGAGTTTATCTCGTGAAATTAAAGTTGGGCGTACGATTTATGCTCGTAATCAACCCGAAGACCCGTCCACACCTATAAATACGTGAAGAAACTGTCGTCCCCAATTCGTGCTTTGAAGTTTGGTTTTCTTCCACATTTGAATCGTGAGCTCTGCAGGCTACGATCGAAAGAAGAGAGGTGCGATGGCTGGAAGTTGATCGTGACTCTGATCAAGTCCGAGAGGCTGCCCGACTGTCTGCCCGTGATCCGAAGCTTCAACTTTTATTCTTGGTGTAATTCTTCCAATTATTATTTTTATTTTATTATTATCTCTCCACAATTTCTAGGATGAACTCCATATTTCTATTTATTTCATTTTAGAAGATTATTATTGAAGGAAAACTATTTGGACCCTATATTATTTATTTTAATCTTTTCTGATCAATTAGTTAATTGTGCTTAGTGCTTTTGATTTAATTATTTGGATTTTTGAGTTGAGTAATTATCAGTTTGTGGATTATTTAATTTCAGAATTCATTAATTAAATTTGTTAATAATGCCTTGAATCTGAACCCAGTTGATCCCCTTATACAGTCAAGCGCTTCAGCAGAATTCCCCTATGGGGGTCTCGCTAGATTCGGAATTTTAATATATTTTGTATGTGATTCGGATTTGATTTATTTTCTTATCACGAGATATGTGTCCTATTTTTAGGAGATTTATTTAGAGTTCAGTCCGTATGTAATTCCTATTATCTGTCAAAGGGAGTGCCTATATAAACTTCTTAGGGGTCTAGACAGAGACCCATCCTTATAATCATCGTTATTCCATAACAAAGAGCCGCTGTCGTTTTTCCTCTTCGCGTTCTTTTGTGTTTCGTGCGACCCCTCTCTCTCTTTTCGTAACAAAATTAATTGATTTTATATGAAATTAATAATTGACATAAATTTGATAACTAGTGTGTGGAGAATCAAATTTATGTGATCTGTTAATCTATACCAGTTTCTGGAGTGATTAATAGTCTAGGGAATCTAATTTAATGCATCTTAATTTTAATATGATTTGATGGGATACCAGTTTGTGGAGACTTCAATTAAGATAGTTTAATTTGCATACTTAGATTGAGGGGATGCCAGTTTGTGGAGATCGGAATTTAATTATATCAAGTTAATAATTTAGGGGGACTCTAATCCATTTTTAAAGATTAAATTTATTTTTTATGGTTCAAATATTTATCCTGATATATTTTCATGCTAAGACCACTATCTTATCTTTATCTTATTTTCTTTATTTTATTTTTCAAATCTTCTTTTCCAAAATTCCATGTTTTTCTTCTCTCTTATTAATTTATAAGATCAAATATTTTATTAATAATATTTTTCGTAGGATCGACACTCTTTACTCCTATTTACTATATTACTTGAGCGACTAGTGCACTTGCTAGCGATTTTATTTTGTTACATCATTTTACGCATCAAGGGGTTAGGAATTTAAGTAAATTTTTTAGCGTCTCCAAAGAACGCGACGCTACGTAGACGCAACGTAGGCGTCGTTTCTAACAAAACTCGGCTAGTGCGGCGCTATGGAGAAGCTAATGTGTCGCTACTCCAACGTAGCGACACTATAGCGTCGTAGGGGAGTCTCTATAGTGGTAGCATCCCAAGGATGTGACGCCATTGAGACGCTCATTAAAAGTCTTTTTTAAATTTTCTAGTATGTATGTAATTTTATTTATCAATATAGCGTCTCATGGCATTGTGCCCCGTTCTAATTGTTTTATTTTCTTCCGACAATCTATCATGTATGTATATAAAATTATAAATCTATATGTATATGTGTCTATAACAAAATTGTGTGTGTGTATATATATCGGTGTGTAATATATGCATATGTATATATATGTCTACATGTGGGAGATTAAGTTACAACAATGTGTTTATCTGTATGTATTATAAATATATATGTGTATGTATATGTCTATACACGTGCGAGTCATATATATATATATATATATAGATAACGTGTATATGTATACGTATTCGAAGTGAATATATGTGTATATATTTATATGTGTGAGATTAAGTTATAATAATATGTATATATGCAGTTATTATATATAAGTATAAGCATATACGCGTATTTATATATCTATATGTGCCCGATTAAGCGAGGGGATAAAAAGTCGGCTTAGGAGGCGCCATACAGACGCTATTGAGTCGCTAGTTACATTTAGCGACACCGTAGAGCCGAACTAGCGTCTAATACTTTTTCGCGTCTCAAGTGTGCGACGCTACAAAGACGCCAACAGTGTCACTATAGCGTCGTCGATATTAACGACGGCTCTAGTTAGACGTGACGTGGACGCTATTGAGTCTCCACGGTGGTGCTAAAATGGTAGCAAATCACTCTCTTAATTCAACCACCGTAATTTCATGATTAAGTATATAATAATAATATATGCATAATTAAGATATTATATATATTATATGTATAGTCAAAATAAATAATATAGGTAACAAATTATATATTTAAGAACACTCCTATCATGTAAAAATACATATATATATATATAATCGTGTAATTAATACATATATATGTTGATAATACATATATACGCTATTGATAATATGTTGATAATCATGTAATTAATACTAATATAATATTTAATTAATTTATTGATTAATATATAGTATATATAATATATAGAGTTTAAATATAAAATAAATAGCGAGATAAATATAGATAAGTTATGAGTAACAAGTAGCGTCCAAATAGCGTCGCTTCTCACTGGGACGCCATATAGCGTCTTTTTAGAGTCGCAAATCTTGCGACGCGGGATTCGCGTCGAACATTGCCGACGTGAGAACGGCGCTAGGTGCTGCCGCGTATTTCCGCTTCGTGACGTGAAATAATAGCGTCTACGTAGCGTCTCCATTGCGCCAGCATTAGTGTCTATCTCCTGAATAGCTAAGAAGGTGCTAATGAGACGCTATCGAGAGGCAAATACCGTCTCATAATTGTGACGCAAAGTAGACACCATAAAGACACTAGTGACGTCTATGTAGCGTCACTACTTTAGGCGACGTTACTTTGCGTCGCTAAGCGCCCATTTTCTTGTAGTGTAACTTTAACATATGGATGGCTTGTAATATTGGCAAGCTGCGGGGCCCTGTCTCTGCTTAATGTAATGACTGGACAGCACATTAACCTTCCCCCAACTGAAGGCTTTAAATACATGCTGGCTAAAACTGATAAAGAAAAGAGTCTCAAGAAAAAAACTTTAGCAAACCTGTGTGTCTACCTGTCGAGCAGCCCTTTGTCCCCTTCTTGTGTCGTGATCGTACTGCACTGCTATATGCACCCAAAGTCCTTTGCATATCGTTCAATTGGTGATGGAAGGACTAATAGATCTGCTGAACATGGATGCCCGACTAAAGTCATATTCTACAAAAATACTTTTTTCTTTTATGAATGTTTGTTAGAGAGATTTTGGACTTGTAATTGGTTGACATATTCAAACATTGTTGATCTCCCCTATGGGACTCAACATTGTTAGTTTGGGTCTGGTCTAATAAATAGAGGACTTCAACGTTGTCTACCAGGTCATATATATTCTACTAACAAGATCAGGGACGGAGCTACCTTAGTATTAGGGGGGTCCCCCTAACTTTTTGGAGTATTAGATATATTACTAATATATATTACTATTATATATATCATATATATCATAAGCCCCCCTAAATTTTGTGAAATTAATATAATTAAGGCTCCTTAACTTTTTGAAATATTATATATATAGTATATAATAAGATTCTTCCTGATATTATGAACTTAACATAATTATAATATGATATTATATTTATGAGAGAATATGTGCATGTTTATAATAGATTTATACTATATTAAGTGTATTTATGAATATGTAACATATGTACCAATAATTTTGATTTCTTTCTATAACAAATTAAATTAGTTAGTTAAGTAATAAAAGGTGAGTTACATATGCCATTCATTAATATGATAAACACAAAAAAGATAAACATGACGAATAACAAAAAAATATTTAAATTAAAATACAATAAGATTTATAGTTTTAAGTTATATTCTAAAATAATATTTTTTTATATTTTTAATTTGACTAAAAATTATTATTATATAATGCATGTAGATATACATTTTATCGATTTTTTACTTTCTACATTTGGCCCCCCCTAAGTTCTCATCCGGGCTTGGTTCCTGAAATGGAGACCGCCGTCCAAGAACAAGTGTCTTGTGGAAATTGGCTGTTGCCAAAGCCAGGTTCGGACTTTAAAAAACCCATGTGGATAACGTTGTTGGACATGCGGTAAGTGTTGAAAACTTTTGTTGGGTATATGCAACGATTAAATTAGATGTGGAACCGGAAAATACAACACTTATTGTTGACTTTATTTCTATGCAGAGGCAATTATGACAACCACAAGCTAGGGGAAGATGACAAGAATTCAGAGTTATTTCTAAGAATTTGATGACTTGACATTGTCTCATTATTACTTGCCTTCTGTGTTGTCGCTAGTAATTCTGTCAATGTTTCTCAAATTTGTACATATGATGGAAGGTATCTTCTTAGGCAAAGCTACTTCTGTGGAGCCTTACCGAGTCATTGATTAAGGGATCCAAAGAATACAAATATGAGATATTTTTCAGCAAATAATAGCTTTTAGTGGATGGTTAAACCAAATTCCTTTATTTTACTTTTTTGTCTTTAGTATTTTTCCTGGTCTGTTAACCTCTATGGTTTTTTTGCATTGGTAATTTGGTTTTCTCCATTTGTAATAGCTTCCCAAATTGTCTCTTTTGGACAAAAGCAATATTTATTTGGATGTCAATGGTGGTGCTGATCATCCTTGGTATGGTAGGGGCTTATTTCCACTATGCTGGAGGCTTTGAACAACCTGCGTGGTTTTCTAGTTTCTTTAGTTGATAAAAGGCATCGCATACTTGAATTCTGTTATGTTAGGCAAGTCATGATGGACAATCTATTGAATTCCACCTGCCATAAAAAAAATGAAAGTGATATATCTTTTAGGCTAGCGATTTGATTAGAGGATAGCGATTTAACTAGAGGATAACGATTTGACTAAAGTATAGCGGTTAGATATTAGAGGATAGCGGATAGCAATTTGTTTATAAATTTAATAAAATATGTTTGGTAAATATAACGGTTAAATTAATGTATAATATAAAATGACAAAAATAGACATCACATATAATTTATGATTATTTTTATATACATCATATTCATATAATTTAATTTAAAATAATTATTTTGAATGTTAATATCTTTTAAAATCTTATTTAATATAAAATATTATTCAAAAATTAAAAAATATTTTGATTGTAAGTAAAATTAAAGATGTGATATATAAAATAACAATAATATATGATGATTAATAAGTAAATATTAATTTATTTATTAATGATGGTATAATAGGAAGAAAATATTAAAACGCTATCTCTATACTCTATAAGTTAGTAGGAGTAGCTTATAACGTTTTGTGTTCAAACCTTTAAACGCTACTAAGAAAAAATATTTACCAAACGTTTATACTAACATTTTTACTCTAACAAAATGCTATCCTCTACTAAATACTCTACTTTTTTACATGCCAAACAATGTCTTAGGCTAAAAGAAGTGGCGCAATTTCTTACCTTGAATTTCATTCATTATAATGGATAAAAGTAAAAGGTGAGACAATACCTGGAAGTATTATTTTCCTTGTTGTCTTCTATTTTATACATAGTCAATCTCATTGCCCAAGAAATTTATATGTTCTATCTTTTTTACTATGCCTGGCTTGGAAAATTCTGCTCATGGTCATTATCAAAATTGATCTTTAGATTATGGAAGCCAACATCCTCATAATAACAAACATATGCTAACACAATTAGGTAAGTTAGTGGTTGGGAATGTATAGGGTGATTTTTTTTACTGTTTGTCTTCAAGTGTAATCTGAGATATGGATTTGGTACTTGTTAGAAAATTTGGAGGTAATGGCTCCATGAATGAAATGTGATTTTTGATCCATGGGCCATTGATATATATATATATATATATATATATATATATATATATATATATATATATTAGATCCTGAATTCATGGGAATGTGCCAGTAGATAGTGATTATGTTCTGCATGATTGCGTCTTGATCAGCAGAAGGTGTGATAGGAGCAAGTCTCAGGGTGAGTGGATGGAATAATTCACTATTACTTTCTCAAAAAAAAAAAAAAAACAAGAAAAGAAAAATACTTCACTATATCTTACTATGGAGTTAAAGAGAGCAAACTGAGAGATTATTGTTTTCGTAGGCAAGTTAATAACTTGCTTCCTTGAGGAAAAGTGAGGGATGTTAACGTTGGTTAGTGTCGACCGTGCTTCTTGGTTTCTGATCAAGAAGACAATAAATTGATTGTTTCTAGGCATTGAAAGGATGATTGTTTTGCATCGTTATGAAGGAGCTAGTCATCTGAATTTCAAGGATTTAATATTCTTTCCTCTTATTGGCATCAGTTATTATCTCTCTTATACTTTTATATCTGATTTCATGATATTGTCGTCTGATTATAGAATTCTAGAACATCAAAATATTGTTCATGAATTTTAGCTCGTATAATTTTAATATGCTTCTATAGATGGTTCTCCGTGTTGTGGCGTGGACGATAGCATCAAATTGTGATCATTCTCTGACTAATCCATTAGTTTTTTTTGAAGAAAAGCTGAATTATATCATATTAAAAGAGGTAGAGTCCTGATACAAAAGTTAAAGAAGGCCGGAAGGAGGGCGTTCTTCCCAAAAGTGATCGCATTGCGATCGTCGGACATAACCGGCCAAAAAATGAGCAGCAGCATTAGCGCTCTTACTGATATGCGGACAAGAAAAGAAAGCAAAAGCAGAAATTGTGTTCCAAATGTCTTCAATGATGGATCTAATCTTCCAATGAGGTGAGCGTATACGATTGATTATTTGTACTAGCACTTTAGAATCCAACTCAGCCTGAATATTAAGGAGGTTCAACATCACGCAGTGCCGAACGCCCGCCAACAGACCATACGCTTCAGCTTCCAAGGCAGAGGAGAAAGATCGTGATATAGAACCTGCAAGAATGAAAGCATTAGTAGACCTAAGAATATAGCCTGCACCCCCAAGTAGCCCTGACTCACAAAGGAGCCATCAGAATTCAGCTTGTGATTCTGACCACTTGGAGGCTCCCATCGACACCGCGTTTGGGTCGACAGGGAAGTTCCCTCAGAATTGTGGTTGGAATGTAACTCAGAAGTTAGCCAACACCCTTTCCCACAAAGCAGACGCGATTGTCTGGTTAGAGCGGAAGTGGGCATCATTTCGGGCTTTCCAAATATACCAAAAGCAAAGGGCAATAAGGGTTAAAAGTTTAGAGTGGGAAGAAGGATCAAGCCTGTCGCCCTCCTGGATCCAGGAACCCTTAGGCCAGGAAGGTAGATAAGCAAAAGTGAAATGGGTTGAAAAAGGTTCCAAATTTGAGAGGCAAAATAACATTCAAAAAATAAATGATGGACAGATTCCACACTAGAGTTACAAAGGGTGCAGGATGGATTGACAGAGTGATTAAATCTTGCCAACATAGCACAAGTAGGAAGTCTTTGGTGTGAGAGTTTCCATAAGAAGTTCAGAACCTTTGGGGGAGCCTTGATACGCCACAAAGCATTCCAACCAGACCATCCTGCAGGCTACTTATGCAAGGGGGGCCCACTAATGAAGTTATAAACAGATTTAGCCGTAGGTACCCTAGAAAAATCTAGAGTCCAAATCCACATGTCATAATAGGGAAACACAGGCAAGATAATCTCAAAAATCTTAGCAATCAAATAAGAATCAAAGTAAAGTAAAAGCTTAGAGACATCCCAATTAGCATTAGTAATAAAATTAGAGACATGCAAAGATAAGTTTACATTTGCCATATTGACATATGTTGGCATGAAAATCAGTGGAATATTAAATAACCAAGGGTCCAAAAATATCAATGTGTTAGCCCCATTCCCAATTTGCTTCCTCAGTCCTAATTTGATGTCCTCAAGACCTTGTAAAACTAGTTTCCAGCTCCAAGCCACTTTATGTTGAGTAAGAGAATTATTAGTCCAAGGATGAAGGGGTCCATATTTGTTGGTAACTAAATCCACATAAGGAAGATCCTGCTGGTTTAGAATGGATATCACTCGTCTAGCCAAAAGTGAGGTTTTGATATAGTTTAACCTTTTAATCCCAAGACCGCCATTATGTTTAGGTGGTCTGCCAGCAAAGAAGATGTAAACTTTTTTTATCCCCCGTTGAGGACCAAAGAAAACCCTTAGAGAGTTTCTCAAGGGATTCAATGAAACTTGAGGATATGTATATAGAACATAGAGAGTAATTGGGAATGGTGCTCATAGTGGACTTTATAAGGGTGGTTCTTCTAGCCTGGGTTAAAGTTTTCATTTTCCGGCCCGAGAGTTTACCAGAGATCTTATCAGTTATATATGTTAAGGTGGGCTTGTTTAGGGACTTGTATGATATAGGCACTCCTAAATAATGAAATGGAAAAGTTCCTTTCTTGATATTAAATATGCAATTAATGTTGTTTCTCCTTTTGGAATTGAACTTAGGAGGGAGGTAGTAGGCTGATTTGTTTGGATTAATCTTCTGATTGGTCAAAGCTTTGTATTACTAAAAAATCTTCATTAGTCTCTTGCAATTTAAAGGAGTAGCTTCCATATTAATGAGAAGGTCATCTGCATAGAATAGATGGCTCATAGAAAAATTACCAGATTTGAAAGGCTTAATATTGCCTAAATTCACCTCTCTAGAGATAAGGGATGAGAAAGTTTGAGAGACTAAAATGAAAAGATAGGGAGAGAGTGAGTCACCTTGACGAAACCCTTTATATCTGTTAAAATAACTTGAGTATGAACCATTGATATAACATGTGAAAGATGACGATTGTATGCAGCATTTAATCCAAAAAATAATTTTCTCAGGGAAGTTCATTTGTGATAGTACATTGATTACAACCTCCTATGATACCCTGTCAAAAGCTTTTTCCATATCTGCCTTTAATAATAGATACTTTTTCCTGCCAGAAGACATGGAATGAGCAATTTCTTGGGCCAAGTGAATGTTATCATGAATAGTTCTATTGGCTACAAAAGTAGATTGGGAGATATCCACTAATTCATGTAAGGTGGGTTTAAAGGGAGAAATATCCTTAGGGAGGGACTTTTTAGGAATGAAAGTCAATGCTGTATTTGAAGAACCCTGCAGCAAGATATCAGATTGGAAAAAGCAAAGAATTTCCTTAACCACTTCTGGACCAATAATATTTTAATAATTTCTAAAGAATTCACAGGTGAAATCGACTAATCCATTAGTTTGAGTACTTTCAAGTACTTGGTATTATTGCATAGAAGAATTTAGGCATGTAAAATGTAGAAGCCAATGGCAACTTTGAGAGATCATATCATATCCATATTATTTCTTTCGGTATCATGTCTTGCTTTCCACTCATCGGATTATTTCTCTTTCTAGAAGGTACAAACAGAAGGGCCATCAATATCTCTGCAAGAGAAAGATATTTATTAAATTGTTCGTTGGAGTGCATGGGTTTGTCAGTGGTGTAAATGTCATACATCTCAGCACGTAAGGAGTACTTTGCTTCTTGATCGTCGAATACATCTTCTTTCTTGCATGTTTTTTTTTATGTGGTTAAATGTTGTGAGTTATCGTAGGAACTTGGTTTGTGCTTACAGTGAAACTATATAGCTATATAAGTTTCACCCATGTTGGATAATTGTCTGTTGTGATTTGTGACCCCTAGCTATGCTGGAAGTTTGATTTCTGTTTTAATAACTATATCTTTCTCCTCTCCATCTCCAACTCCATCTTGCTCGTAAAAATGCATAATACATGGATTGACATGTAAAAATGGCACATAACTTACACTGATTTGAGAGATCATGCAATCTTATATTTATATAAAGCTCATGCATAAGAGGAGGTTTCAAAGTGATATCCATTGAGCATTTGCAAATATCTTTTTCCTCAATTTTTTGGCTGAATCCGTTGCTTAACCTCATTTACAATTTTTCCTTGCATTTGTGCTTTTTAAACTGTCAGTTGAGTACTTAACCTCATTTATATTTACCCCATTTACTACTTAACCTCTTATATTCCAATTTAATGCTTAATAACCTCTTACATTCCAATTTAATGCTTAATAACATCTAACCTTTCATATTTCTTATGTATTCTATATTTAAAAATCGGGGAACCCTCCGACATGCATCGACTAGGTGGTTCTGCTGCTTTGTATAGTTTCTACCTTCCATTTTTCATTTTTTTAACACCGAATCCCTCTTTGAAATTTGGTGGCCTCTCTGTCTCTCTTGCCTCTAACTCTCCCGTTCTGTCGTATCTCTAATTCTTCACCAGAGGAAGAGAGGATGCAAGGTCGTCTCCCGCTCCCGTCCTTCCTTTGCCGGCACACACATGCACATCTCTAATTGGAGGAGATGAACTGGTGCTCATCTTTGGGACAGAAGCTGACGATAATCTTGGTCGGATTCTTGAACCTTTGTGGATTCTTGCTGGGATTGCAAGCGTCATCACCTTCTGAGGGAAGACAAATGACTGCATCAATTAGTCTATCGTTGTGACAGATTTTCTTGCATCCAAGTGCACTTATAAATTCTAATTATAATACAGTGCTTTATGACCAACCAGGAAGATCACGCATGAACTCTAGAGATAGAACGTTTCCTTCTACGTGATCCAATAGGTACGCCAACAGAAAAAGGTGTTCTCATGTTGAGCTGCTGAACGAATTGAGGGCACCGGGAGTCATGCTGGACATGCTAACGGCCGGGTACGATGCTGTCCGCAAGTACACATCCGATGCCTACATCATCATGTCGAACCGTCTGTCGGCACAGAACAACACGGGGCTCCTCCAGTCCGCCAAACTTCCAGCGCGTCTTCATCGACGTGCACTAATACAAAATCAGATTCTAGCCAGAGAAGTTTGGCGGGGTGATCTGCAACACAGAACATTGTGTTCAATAAGAACGACTAGGCCAGCTAACTCGGCCTGGTGAACACCCCACCACCAGTGGCGTGCTGGTGCTTGTGGGGGAGTGGAGGGTCCAGAGGGCCACGAAGCAGGACTACCACAACTTGGCACATGCGCAGTTGATGTTTGGGAAGGTGACCTGAACTTATTGGAGTTACAAGAATGATAACAATCACTGGAGCTTGGAGCTTATGCCGAAAATTGGATACGCTGCCCTGTAAGAAACGTGTTCCCTCCCTCGAATCATGCAATCATTGTTCTTTAGTTCACTATTTTCATAATGTCTTTGTAATTCGAAAGAAATAAAGTGAATACTCTGCATGGTGATCTTTCTTTCGTTGAAGCAGGATTTGATATTACGACCTCATCGTACTTGCAATTTTATGCAATTATACACTCAACTTTTGAAGGATTATTGCTATGTTTTGAATATAAATTAATCAAATTTCAGTTAAATTAGATGAGCTATTAATACACTTATAAACTTTAAGTCAGTTCATAAGAATATCTATATGGATAAATAATTATTTATTATTGTGATATGGATTAATGATCTTTTGATTCTACTCAAATATCGATAATTCCAAAAATTGAAGTTGTTAAGAAATCATCGGCTTTATAGTTTAACTAGGTAATATACTCCTGCTTCATGCAAGTTAAATATATTTTAAATATGATTTTAATTTTGTAGTATGTTTACAACAAATTGGTAAATATCTTACAAAAAAATTGTTAGTTAGGTTTATATTTTAAAATATTTAAATTGACTATAAGGAATATTTAATCACGACTTCATCTTTTCTTATTTTAAAATATTTTCTTTCCATTTAATGCGTTATAATTATTAACTTAATAAAAAAATTAAACCAATTTGCCAAAAACAAAATAATTACATGAACTTTATATATGTATGTGTAAATGAAATATGAAAGTTTATGTGACATTATAATTTGTTTAGAAAATTTGTACTATTAATGTATCTTTATGACCCTCATACAACAAAAGAATAATAATGATGATTTATAATGCACTAACATTTGCAAAAGATAAAATATATAATTATACAGAAAAATAACACATATTTTATTTATGAATAACTTTAGGATATGAAAAGTCTAATATTTATTTATAAATAACTTATAACTTTAATGTCCATTAATAAACATTGCATTTAGTTTAACCACTAATGCTAATATGCTAACATTTTATCATGGAAAAAATTCAAAAAAAATCCATCATAATTACAAAATAGTCATGAAGCAATGTTTTATAATAAATAATAGAAATAAAAAATAATTATAAAAATATGAATGAAGTTTGATCTTAGAGCTCTTTCTATAGTTATAGAGGGAAGATGAAAAGTTATTTTCATTTAATTTTAAAAATACTATTAATGACTTTTTATAACATGTAATTAAAAATGAAGAGTTATGTTTACATTTATAAAACACAAATCGCAAATATAATAAGGATATATTGGAAAGTTCAATGCCATTTCTTTTGAATATATGATATTATTTTAGATAAAATATTTACTAATTATCATAATCAATTTGTATCAAAATTTTAATATATTGTTCTGAAACACATGCAAAATGTAAATTATGTAGAAAACCTATTCCAATATTTTTTAAGGATAAAATATATTTTATATTCGTTTTAAATATTATAAAATGTAAACTTAACTAATGTATGCAGCTTATTTTAAATTGTAAGATACTTATTGATATGTATTGTGTTTTATATATAATAATAAAAATATAAAATTTATAATATTAATAAAAAATATAGTACCTTATTTAAAAACCATTATTCCTAAGCTAATAATGGTTGGTCTACTGTGCACCTGTCCCGGGGGCTTTTCCCGGGGCACGTCGAGTTATCTTACTTCATGTATTTTTTCATTTTCAACCCACTTCTGTACTTGGTTTTATTTCCAAGTGTGATAGTGACAGTTTTGTAATTTCTACACTCCTGAAAAGTGCACCCCTTTGCTTGTCCTCCACATCACAAGTCGCATAGAGGCCTCCCGGGCCTGCGATATATTAGGGGAGATCCACTAGTCCTCTCCCGAAGCCTTGTAATATTTCAAACTTCCCTAAATTTAGCACTGTGCCTCGAGCGTGGGGTGGCAACTCACAAGAGCTTCCCAAAGCGTCCCAAAGCGATCGAGCGTTACGCCGAGGTGCTCGTTTATTTACAAACGTCTTCATCGAAGAAGCGTCCACTCGGGATCGAGCGTCCCAAAAATTGTGGCATTTGAAAAGTGGCATAAGCAAGATTCCGCAAAGCATTCAAAAGATCTTGCTTAGATGTTGGGCACGTCTAGGCGCCGCAAAAATCATAGAACAGTGTCAAAAGTGATTAATCAACATGAAGGCGTAAAACTTGTTGGATTATGGCCGAAACAAAATCGCAAGATGGCGTAAAAATTAACTGAATTATGTCGGCCGAAAGAGGATTAAATTGACTCTGGGCATAAAGAACTGAAGTCGACAACCTTTTGACCGTAAAATAGAACATGTTTTCGGCTGAAATAAAAATTGAACGAAACGTGCGCCAACTAGGGGGTAATCAAATCAGTATGGTGGCGTAAAAATGAATGTTCAGAAGAGATCGACCGGTAAAAAAAGAAAGCTATCCACGTCTCGGTCGTAACACAATTTGTATCAGAAAATTGAAATACGAATCCAAAGCGACAAATAAACATTACGGTCGTAAACACAATGAAGAAAATAATTCTCGGTCGTTAATCAATATTGAAAATAAGAGAATTCAATTCGATCATAAAGTGAATCTCGACCGTAAAGATAAAAATTGTCAATTAAGCCGAAACGAGGTCACATTAATCAGAAATATATTACGGCCGAGATGAAGTCAACACGATTGACCGTAAAGCAAAATAGGATTTCGGCCGAAATAAAATCGAATGAAACTTATTCTTATGTTGACAGAAGAATCGTTACGGCCGAGAAGGAGTAAAATTCATGTCGGATGATCCATTACGGCCTAGAAAGAATAAACCACTTTGGCCAAAACAAAGTCAAATCAATATGAAAAGTTCAAACAATTAAAACGTTACGGCCGAGAATGAAAGTCGAAACTGATTCGAATATGGCGTAAAAAATTTAAACCATAGATAAACCGGACGAAACAAGGTCAAATCAATATCCATTACTCATGGCGTAAAACAACGTTCGGATAAAAACATTACGGCCGTAAAACAGAAGATTAGAACTCAGAATCGATATTGTAAGGCCGTAATCGTTAAAGCCGAGAAAATAAATCAAAGTCGTAAAATCATAAGTCGACAGTGTAATCTAGAAAATCCAATCGGCGTCAGATTTTAAACCGAAAGTCGACAAATTTAAAAATGTTGTGACCTTTATCTGCAAAAGAAAAAAAATTATATTATTCACAGAAATAAAAATAATTAAAATAAATAGTACATATTTATAGATAATTTATTTACATCTCCTACTAATTCATAAAAATCAGAAATTAATTAATAAAATATTCCTCGGCAACGGCGTCAAAAACTTGATGCGTTGAAATGATGTAACAAAATAAAATCACTAGCAAGTGCACTAGTCGCTCAAGTAATATAGTAATAGAAGTAAGAGTGTCGAACCCACGAGGAATATTATTAATTCAATATCTGGATTTATAAATTAATAAGAGAGGAAAAGCATAGATTTTTGGAAAGAGGTTTTATGAAATAAAATAAAGAAAATAAGATAAAGATAAGATAGTGGTGTTGAAGTTAGACCTTAGGATGAAAATAGATCATGATAACTATAAAAGATAAACTTAATCTTTAAAGATGGATTAGGAATTTTCTCAAGTTATTAATTTACAAGATTAACATCACAGAGTCCACAAACTGGTAATTCTACTATTTAATCCGGTGAATCAAACTATTTTAAATTTAATCAAACTTAAAGTCCCACAAACTGGTATTCGTCAGATAAGATTAAAATTAAGATGCATTAATATGAAAATCCTAGATTAATAATCACTCCACAAACTGGTATAGATTAATAGACCACATAAACTTGATTCTCCACACACTAGTTATCAAATTTATGTCAATTATTAATTTCACATAAAATCAATTAATTTAATTAATGAATTCTAAAATTAAATAGTCCACAAACTGGTAATTACTCAACTCAGAAATCCAAGTAATTAATTTAAAAGCATTAAGCACAATTAACTAATTGATAAAAAAAGATTAAAATAAATAATATAGGGTCCAAATAGTTTCCCTTCGATAATAATCTCCTAACATGAAATAAATAAAAATATGGAGTTCATCCTAGAAATTCTAGAGAGATAATAACAAAATAATAATAATTAGAAGAATTACACCCAAATAGATAAAAGTCGAAGCTTCGGATCACGGGCAGACAGTCGGGCAGCCTCTCGGACTTGATCAGGGTCGCGATCAACTTCCAGCCGTCACACCTCTCTCCTCTTGGTCGTAGCCTGCAGACTCACGACTCGTCGTGGAAGAAAACCTGAACTTTAGAGCACGAATTGAAACGACGGATTCTTCACGTATTTATAGGGTGCGGACGGGTCTTCCTGTTGATCGTGATGTACGTCCGAATTTAAATTCACGGATAAATCTCGGCCAAAAATGATAATTCTTTCAAAAGATAAATCCTTTTATCTTTACCCCCTTTGAATCTCGGCCAAAACGAAATTCTTATCGATTACGGCCTTACAATATCGATTCTGAAATATCGATTATAGCCTTACAATATCGATTCTGAGTTCTAATCTTCTGTTTTACGGCCGTAATGTTTTTATCCGAACGTTGTTTTACGCCATGAGTAATGGATATTGATTTGACCTTGTTTCGCCCGGTTTATCTATGGTTTAAATTTTTTACGCCATATTCGAATCAATTTCGACTTTCATTCTCGGCCGTAACGTTTTAATTGTTTGAACTTTTCATATTGATTTGACTTTGTTTTGGCCAAAGTGGTTTATTCTTTCTAGGCCGTAATGGATCATCCGACATGAATTTTACTCCTTCTCTGCCGTAACGATTCTTCTGTCAACATAAGAATAAGTTTCATTCGATTTTATTTCGGCCGAAATCCTATTTTGCTTTACGGTCAATCGTGTTGACTTCATCTCGGCCGTAATATATTTCTGATTGATGTGACCTCATTTCGGCTTAATTGACAATTTTTATCTTTACGGTCGAGATTCACTTTATGATCGAATTGAATTCTCTTATTTTCAATATTGATTAACGACCGAGAATTGTTTTCTTCATTGTATTTACGACCGTAATGTTTATTTGTCGCTTTGGATTCGTATTTCAATTTTCTGATACAAATTGTGTTACGACCGAGACGTGGATAGCTTTCTTTTTTTACCGGTCGATCTCTTCTGAACATTCATTTTTACGCCACCATACTGATTTGATTACCCCCTAGTTGGCGCACGTTTCGTTCAATTTTTATTTCAGCCGAAAACATGTTCTATTTTACGGTCAAAAGGCTGTCGACTTCAGTTCTTTATGCCCAGCATCAATTTAATCCTCTTTCGGCCGACATAATTCAGTTAATTTTTACACCATCTTGCGATTTTGTTTCGGCCATAATCCAACAAGTTTTACGCCTTCATGTTGATTAATCACTTTTGACATTGTTCTATGGTTTTTGCGGCCGATTAATCTTAATTCCTCTCTGAAAATAATTTTTGCTAATCTCTGATTATTAACTTTGCGGCCGTAAATTAGTTCTGATTCATTTTGTGCCGTTTATTACATGTGATTTACTTACTTCCGGCCGAGATGTTATTTTTGGCATTTGAATTGGTTTGAAGAGCGTTTGGCGGTCGTAATTCGATTTCGGATAATTATTCTTTGACCTAATGAATTTTTTTTTAATTCGATAATGGCCGAAAGATTTTTATCTTTATCAATTGAAATCTTATTTCTTCGTGACCTATTATCTGTATTTCTTTTTATTTATTTTTGTATATATATATATATATTTCTCTTTTATTTTACTAAAAATTAGTTGTTGCAGGTACTATTGAAGATTTAATCACAACTAATCTTGGAATCTTCTGATAAGCGCACTAGGAGTTCAAATCCAATTTTGGAATTTGATCCTGAAATTGAAAGAACTGCTCGCCGATTAAGAAGAGATATAAGAAGAATAGCTGAACAATGAGCAACGAAATGAATTAGTTCCGCCACAAAATAATCGACGGGAAAATGAAGAGGAACTCTCTATGAGAGAATATGTCTCGGTCAGATATAATGACCGATAATCATGCATTGTGCTGCCTGAAATCAACGCAAATAATTTTGAGATCAATTCGGCAATCGTGAGGATGATACAAGCATCTTAATTTGGAGGAGGATTTCATGAAGACCCTCACGATCACCTTGACAAATTTCTTGCTACTCTGAGCACCTTTAGAAATAATAATGTTTCTACTGAAGTTATTCGTCTTTTATTATTTCCACAATCTTTACGTGACAAAGCTTCCACTTGGTTTAAAATTTTGCCTGCAGGATCGATTCACTCATGGTTGGAGCTGGTAGAAAAATTTGTTGGAAAATATTGCCCACCACAAAAAGTAGGCAAATATCGAAGGAAGCTGAGGGCATTTGTTCAAGACGATAACGAGACGTTATATGAAGCCTGAGAACGATATAAGGAACTGCTGGCCAGAGTTCCTGACAATAGAATTCCAAAGTGGCAAGTGATGGAAGATTTCTATCATGGATTACGACTTGCAGATCAAGATAAGCTCGACCAATCAGCAGGAGGGATAGTGTTGGGATCTAAACGCCCTAGTGAGATACATGATATTATTGAAGCTGTAGCCATCAAGTCAAGTCAAGAAAGGAGACCATCTCGCCGAACTCAAGATGTACATGCTGCACAAGGAATACAATCTTCAGAAATAGTGGCTCAGCTGGAGTCACTTAATAAAAAATTCGAGCAAATGATGTCATTAATGGGAAATTCCAGCAATTATAGCCCTACAGGTAACACTTCATATTCAAATCAAATTGAAAATGCTAACTTTATTTCCAATCCATTTTACAGGAACAACGATTATGGTTGGAGACACAATCCGAAGTTTGCCTATAATCAGAATCAAGGCCAATCTTCTGGTCCATCAAAAGATTATATACTCAAAAGGCAACCTGATACTCCCCAATATCAATCATCAAATCACATGCAGGAGATGATGGCACAAATCATATACACAATGCAAGCATTGCAAAAAGATATGGAGTCTAGAGCCACTAATCAGGATGCATCAATTCGAAATTTAGAAAGACAACTGGGCCAGATGGCGGCACAACTAACTGGACGTACACCGAGCTCTCTCCCAAGCAACACAGAGAAAAATCCAAGGGGAGAAGAGCAAAATAGGCCTTGATTTTCATCAGAACTAAGTCAAGCTGACGACTATAAATCAGAACTATTTCTATCTTTTTTTATTTATTTATTTATATATTTTTTAGGTTAGTCTAATTAGTTGTTAATTAATATCTTAATTTTGGGAGATAGTTTTATTTCATTTTATTTTAATTAGGCATCTTATTTTTATTTTATATCGAGTTCATCTAATCGATATTTCTTTTTGTGCACGGAGCGGATTCGGATACGTCGATCGAGCATTAACACGTCGGGCATGACCTCAGACATGACAAGCTGAGACATATAGCAGACCGTAAAAATCAGAAAATGTACGCCGAGCAACACCTGACACCGACATGATTACACCTTCAAAAAATGCCAGATGTCTTTTTACGGCCGAGGTGTTGTGCGATCACACCACGGACGAGAATGACAAGACAGAAGCTTCTGACATCTGCATGCACAAGTCCAATCGAAAAAATGCATGCTTTTGCTTTTACGCCCGGACATGACCTTTCACTGCTAGCCATCACGTCGGAACATGTCAGATTACGCTCGAAGTTTTATCTATAAAATCTTACATCTCATGTTTTGCAGATCAAGCACCGCCTCCATTTCATCTGCTCCTTACGGCCGAGGTGCCTCCGCTATTACGCCCGGACGAGAGCCGACGCCGTCACCGCTGCTCCCTTATACCCAAAGTGCCACACCTTCTACTCGTTAAGGCCGATGATTACATAGATGACCACGCCATTTGCCACCAAGCCGGACGCCAATTCCTCTTACGGCCGAAGTTCCGAGTCTCACCACCGATCCTTACGCCCCCTGTGCGTTACGGCCAAGCTTCCACGCCGACTTCATTTTACGGACGAAGTCTCACGGCGTCTCCGCTGCTCTTTTATGCCCGAAGTCACGCGGCCGTTATCACGCCGCCTCTTACGGCCGAGATTGCATGGCTGAGATCTTCATCAACAAAATTTTGCGGCCAAGCTTTTACGGCCGAGACTCTCCATTATCGGCCGAGATCCATCAATTATCGGCTGAGATCTCCTCTCACTGACACCATTTGCGGCCATGAAGTTCATAACACTGACACCACAAGAATTATCGGCCGAGCATATCTCCACCGAAAATAAATCCGGTTGTATCTTTTCCCTTTTCTTTATTTTCATTTATTTAGCTTTTCCATATTATCTTTACTCTTTCCCTTGTTGGCCTAACACTGAGGACAGTGTCTGGTTCAACCTTGGGGGAGTTTGCATTTCATGCATTGCATGTTTCTTTCTTTTTATTTGCTTATGTTTGCATCTATTTGTAAAAAAATCCAAAAAAAAAGTGAAAAAATTGAAAATTTTTCGAAAAATACCATTGCATGCATTTATTTTTGCTACCATCTTACTAACTCTTGTCTTACTGTTTGAATTATCTTTAAGTAAAAGTTCAAAGACATGTTGTTAATTGATGAAATTTGAATGCTTTTCTTTCTTATCACTTGCTATTTTAGTATCAAACTTATGGACTATGTGCCTATGCTAAGTAGAATTATGAATGACTAGATGACAAAATCATATTCATGCCTTTTTATTTCTTTTAAGTCTTGATAGTAGTAGCCTTCTTATTGACCATATCAAGTACTTTTTGAGCTTATAAAATAAAGAAGGGTTAGTTAAACCCCAACAAAAAAAAAGAATAAAAAAGAAAAAAAATGATGAATAAAGTTATGTGTAGGTACAAAAGTGTTATCCGGAACCAAGATGTGTTCGGGTAATTAGATCCGTAGGGGTTCATGCCTGACGACCTAAGGACAACTGCTCTAGGATCCGTCGATCGAAAATCTGCTACATGGACCATCTTGTGGAATATGGAGAAGCACAATAGTACTAAATCATGGCTAAGTTCGAACTCTTCATTCAGAACCTTGATTGTTCGGGCAAGTAAACTCGAGGGGTGCTTTATCACCTGGTGCCCTAAGGTCATCTGGTCTGGGTTTCATCAGTCTAAAGCCTGATGAAGATTAGAACTTTTAAAATGATTGAAAATAAAGTTAAAAAAAAGAAAAAGAAAAAGAAAAAGTTTTAAGCTCAATTAATACTTATGTGTTCAATATTAATGCTATTATTTGACAGACAATTTATCTTTCTACAAGGCTGAATTTGAAATTGTTTAAATTTGTGTAGTATTCAGAACCTCTATGAAGCTAAATGCATGGAAAGTGGTAAGATACTAAGTAGCAGGTGTGCAGAAGAACTGTGTGAGAAAATTAGTCAGTTGATTATATGGATGATATGGAGGCTATGATGGAACTTTCTTGAGCCTTGCTTTGAATTTTTGCTTGAGGACAAGGAAGACTTTAAGCTTGGGGGAGTTTGATGCATGCAAAATATAACATATTTTAGATTATTATTTTAGTTAATTTTTCTGTAATTTGATCATGGCATGCATCATTTTAGACCACTTTTAGTCGTTATTCTGGATTTATTAATTTTAATTATTAATTCTCTGGATATTTTAATTGTGGATGAATTAATTAAATTTGGATAATTATTTTGCAAGAAAATTCGAACACGTGAATATCCGAGAACACCAACGTATCGGCCGAAATTTAAAGAATTTATTTCTTACGGCCGAGATTCAAAGGGGGTAACAATTAAATGATTTTATCTTTTGGGCGTAACAAGATTAAATTCTTTATTACGGCCGAGATCCATAGGGCGTAAAGATAAAAGAATTTCGTTTTGGCCGAGATTCGAAGGGGGTAAAGATAAAAATATTTATCTTTTGAAAGAATTATCATTTTTGGCCGAGATTTATTCGTGAATTTAAATTCGGCCGTACATCACGATCAACAGGAAGACCCGTCCGCACCCTATAAATACGTGAAGAATCCGTCATTTCAATTCGTGCTCTGAAATTCAAGTTTTCTTTCACGACGAGTCGTGAGTCTGCAGGCTACGACCAAGAGGAGAGATGTGCGACGGCTGAAAGTTGATCGCGACCCTGATCAAGTTCGAGAGGCTGCCCCACTGTCTGCCCGTGATCAGAAGCTTCGACTTTTATCTATTTGGGTGTAATTCTTCCAATTATTATTATTTTGTTATTATCTCTCCAGAATTTCTAGGATGAACACCATATTTTTATTTATTTCATGTTAGGAGATTATTATTGAAGGGAAACTATTTGGACCCTATATTATTTATTTTAATCTTTTCTGATCAATTAGTTAATTGTACTTAATACTTTTAAATTAATTACTTGGATTTCTGAGTTGAGTAATTACCAGTTTGTGGACTATTTAATTTCAGAATTCATTAATTAAATTAATTGATTTTATGTGAAATTAATAATTGACATAAATTTGATAACTAGTGTGTGAAGAATCAAGTTTATGTGGTCTATTAATCTATACCAGTTTGTAGAGTGATTATTAGTCTAGGATTTTCATATTAATGCATCTTAATTTTAATCTTATCTGACGAATACCAGTTTGTGGGACTTTAGGTTTGATTAAATTTAAGATAGTTTGATTTACCGGATTAAATAGTAGAATTACCAGTTTGTGGACTCTGTGATGTTAATCTTGTAAATTAATAACTTGAGAAAATTCCTAATCCATCTTTAAAGATTAAATTTATCTTTTATAGTTCAAATATTTATCCTGATCTATTTTCATCATAAGGCCTAACTTCAACACCACTATCTTATCTTTATCTTATTTTCTTTATTTTATTTCATAAAACTCTTTCCAAAAATCTATGTTTTCCCTCTCTTATTAATTTATAAATCCAGATATTGAATTAATAATATTCCTCGTGGGTTCGACACGCTTACTCCTATTACTATATTATTTGAGCGATTAGTGCACTTGCTAGCGATTTTATTTTGCTACATCATTTCAACGCATCATACGCCCAAGGTTGTCGCCACTTCTTATGATGGCAAAGTCACTGCCGCTCACCGCATGGCGAGGGAATGATATGAGCAGAACGACATGGCGAGAGCATGTTTACACAAGGCATCGAAGCGCATGAAGAAGTGGACGGACACCGTCCGACGGGATGTTAACTTTGAAGTCGGAGACTTGGTCCTTGTGAAGCTGGTCTAACATCTGTGACTAAGTGGGAAGAATCTGCACAAGGGTCTCGTTAGGTGTTACGAGGGCCCGTTCAAGATCTTGAAGAAGGTAGACAATGTGGCCTACAAGTTGGAGCTCCCGCCTCAGATGCAGCAACACCCAGTCTTCCATGTCAGCCTGCTCAAACCTTTCATTGAAGACCCTGAAGATCCCGGGCGTGGGGTTTCAGACCGCACCCAGCCGGCCATCCGTCAGCAGTTCACTGATCAAGTTGAATAAGTACTCGCCGTCCGCACGAAGAATCGGAAGAAGGAGTATCTTGTTCGATGGAGCGAAAGACCGGACGTCGACACAAGTTGGGAGACAGCCGAAGACCTGTGGCAGTTCAAGCAGAAGATTGAAGAATTCCAAGTTGTAGCTCCAGGGACGTCGCCGACTTGAGTGGGGGAGAATGTCCCGGGGGCTTTTCCCGGGACACGTCGAGTTATCTTACTTCATGTATTTTTCTCCGTACTTAGTTTTATTTCCAAGTGTGATAGTGGCAATTTTGTAATTTCTGCACTCCTGAAAAGTGCACCCCCTTGGCTTGTCCTCCACATCACACGTCGCATAAAGGCCTCCCGGGCCTGCGGTATATTAGGAGAGACCCGCTAGTCCTCCTCCGAAGCTTTTTAATCATTCTTATTTATTGATCAAAGATTTCAAGCTTTCCTAAATTTAGCACCGTGCCTCGAGCGTGGGATGACAACCCACAAGAGCGTCCCAAAGCGTCCCAAAGCGATCGAGCGTTACGCTGAGGTGTCCGTTTGTTTACAAACGCCTCCACCGAAGAAGCGTCCGCTCGGGACCGAGCGTCCCAAAAACTGTGGCATTCGAAAAGTGGCATAAGCAAGATTCCGCAAAGCATTCAAAAGAGCTTGCCTAGATGTTGGGCACGTCTAGACGTCGCACAGGTCAGTCGAGCGAAAAACGACATCGTGACACACCCACCCGATGCCATTAATTAATCAACGGCAAACATATCATCTCATACAAATATCATTTGATGGCACGACAATAGTAGAAACCAATTTATGATATCTTATGCAATTCTAAGCATTAAGCACCTCTATTCTTCTCCTCCATTCTTTTTTTAATTATTTTAAAATTTCTATTTCACTTCATGCATAAACTTATTTAACGAGAAACTAAGATAACCTAAGTCTATTAATTGCTTTTAGTTAATGGTGACAAGTCATAGTTATTTTCTGATTTAAAAGATTACATATATTTATATCTACCTGACTCCATTAATTGCTTTTAGTTAATATGAAGTGTCATAATTATTTTTAAATTTGAATGATCGCATATGTTAAGTATATCATCCTTAATTATAATTTATAGTATGATCTGAAAAAAATCAATATCATTATCTTATAAATATATTATATTATTTTAAATAAAATATTTATTATTATTGGTAGAAAAATTCAAATATATATTTTTATCACATGCATGAATCTTATATATATAATTCTAAGCATTAAGCACCTCTATCTTTCCTTGATCCTTATTTTCTTATTTTCCTCTTTTTCTTGAATTATTTTAATATTTCTTTTTAAATTTATGCGTAAATTTATTTAAGAAGAAGCTATGATCACTTATGTATATTAACTGCTTTTAGTTACCGATGACAAGTCATAATTATTCTTTAATTAAAAAAATCATATATTTTATATCTATTTAACTCCATTAATCATGTTCAGTTAATATGAAGAATCATAATTATTTTTTATTTAAAAGTTCATATATGTTAACTATATCATCTTTAACTATTATTTAGAGTATAATTTGAAAAAAATAATATCATTTTCTTATAAATATATAATATTATTTTTTTATAAAAATTATTGATTATTGATAGCAAAATTTTAATATATTTTTAACACACAAGCATGAGTGTAAAAGAATACTTATTCATAATGTTACGATAGACATAATATTTTTTTATAGTCATATTGAATATTTCAAAATGTAAAATTAATATGATATTTATAAATATGTTTTTTGCTACAAAAATAGTATTTATACGTTATAAATCATAATAAAAATGTAAAAATATATTTTAATTATATGTTTAAAATTTATATTTTAAAATATATTTAAATTGCGCGAAGCGCAAGTGAGTTACCTAGTTTGATTATTAAACTAAAATTGATCAATATGTAATGCACATTTCTCGACTCTTGATAGATCATGTTTCTGTAAAAATCATACAAGCTGAATTCAATCATAGATATATTTTTTCGATTACCAAGAGAAGCTCAAATTCTAGTACAAGAAAAAGAAAGATAAATTTGAAAATAAGGGATGTTATTTGAACTCAAGATAACTTGGTTTACGAAATTAGGAGTGTCTCGTTCGTAGCAATCTCAGAGAATAGGAAAACAAATGGCAAATCACACCAAAATTGTCATGTAAATGCAACAGTTATTTTTGTCCTCCAAAGGAGCATATGGATGAAAGACACTAAGATCATGGAGGGTAAATTACATGAATGATTCTCCAACTTTAAGTCGATTTCTAATTGGTCCTCCAACTTCAATTTATAATCAGAACGTCCTCCATCTTTCATTTTTTTGCACGCTTAGTCCTCCTAACTGGTGATAATGGATTTCCCGGTTGCCTTGCTTACGTGGTGGATTTTCTCTCTCATCCACGTCAGTATAAATCTGCCACGTCATCATAAAAATTTTAAAAAAATAAAAAAGGATGAAGTTGTCCACGTCATTAAAAAAAATTTTAAAAATAAAAAAAGTCAGCTGCGGGAGAGAGAGAGGGGGGGGGGGGGGGGGGGGGGGGGGGGGGGCGACCGCCCCCCTCCGGTCAAGCTCGCCGGAGACTCCGGCGAGCTAGACCGGAGGGGGGCGGTCACCTCCGGCAAGCTTGACCGGAGGGGGGCGGTCACCTCCGGCAAGCTTGACCGGAGGGGGGCGATCGCCCCCTCCTCCCTCTCTCTCGCCGTGCTGGAGAGAGAAGGAGGGGATCGCCCCCCTCCCTCTCTCTCCCGCACGCGCGGGTGAGAGAAGGAGGGGGCGATCCCCTCCTTCCCCCTCTCTCTCTCTCGTCGTACTGGAGAGTCGCCCCCCTCTCTCCTTGCCGTGCTGGAGAGAGGAGGGGATGATCGCCCCCCCCCCCCTCTCTCTCCCGCACGCGCGGGAGAGAGGAGGGGGGCGACCGCCCCTTCTTGGTCGATCTCCGGCGAGCTGGTCGAGCTCGCTAGAGGGGGGCGACCGCCCCCTTCTGGTCGATCTCCGGCGAGCTGGTCGAGCTCGCTAGAGGGGGGCGATCGCCCCCTTCTGGTCGATCTCCGACGAGCTGGTCGAGCTCGCCAGAGGGGGGTGGTCGCCCCCTCCTTCTCTCTCCCCCGCGTGCGGGAGAGAGAGGGAGGGGGGCAATCTCCCCCCTCCTCTCTCCAGCACGGAGAGAGAGATATGACGCAGCTATCACAGTAGTTATCGGCGCAGATATCGCAGGTTATAGCAGGTGTCGTAGCAGTTGTCGCAGCAGGTGTCGCAGCAGTTGGCTCCGCTATTGTAAGCGATTCAAGGATTGATCCCGACGCAGAATCCATCCCCGTGAGGCCATGGACTGAGTACATCTGGGTCGAACGTCTGGAATAATAACAATAACTCTCAAACCTAAAATAGAAAACAACTATGTTTTTGTTACTTAGACTTATATATACATATAATTTGTTAGTTCGGTTTATTACTTTTTTGTATTCTTATGTTATATATTATGTCTGTGATGCTTTTATATTGCTTGTGATGCTTTTATATTGCTTGTGATGAATATCAATGCATTTTGAGATGCATTATAAATTGTATGGTATGGGAAGGGAAACAAATGAGGCTGGTATGGGTAAAAAAAATTTGCAATTAGCGACTCCATAGCGTCGCATTTGCGTCGCACATGCTGTCAATGCTAAGTTAAATATATCGTACTTAATGCCATATTCTTGTCTCATTGGCGTCGCATACACCATCATATTTGCGTCACTTCGGCGTCTTCCTAGCGCCTACAATAGCGACTCGTGGGCGCCGCAATAGCGCCTCAGAGATAGCGCCCCTTGGGCGTCGACTTAGCGACGCACATCTTGTATGCACAGCCGGAAAACATGCGTCTTAATAATGTCGAGATAGCGTCAACACGTGGTGCTAGTAGCGTCTCATTTCCTTTGACTCTATTACGACGCCAGTAGCCACCGATTTCCAACGTCCCACAAATGCGGCGCTAGTTGGACGCTAGTGAAATGTGCTTCACAACGGACACGTAATACCACCTTCCTAGCGTCGCCGATGTTGGGTCTCTAATCGATAATTTTCTTGTAGTGGTTGCACTCTTTTGAAGAGAGAGATTGATGTAGTATAGATATGATAGATTCAGCCAAATATTATTCTTATTTAAATGTTTATTATTTTATTTCTTTATCTTTTTAGATTATTTTAGATTTAGTTGCAAATGCCTATAAATAGGCATAAACTCTTTCATTATTCAACAACTCAATATCCAATTATTTCATAAACTCGTGTGATTTATTTCTCGATGGATTTCAAGTCTCGTTGGATCTCATGTTTATCAAGCCATTGATGGTGTTTTGAACTATCAACTTTTTTTATATTCGTTTGGAAGTTATAATCTCCTCCGCTTTACGATCTTCGTTGTGCCATTACACCAACGTCCAGCTGCATGAGCAAAAGCTTTGTAATCTGGATGAAGGCATTGGGAACAATTTGGTGCCCAAGAAGAATAGAGTTGTCATCAATTGCAAAGAGCTGACTTACAAAGAGAGAGGAAAATAGAGAGAATGACCATTTATGTGAAGTGAGGAATTGGGCATTCACTATAGTGGCACAATGGCAGGGGATGCCTGGAAGATGAAAGGGAAAATCAATGTTTGCATTGGAGTCGATTTGTTCTAAACTAGAAGTTTGGATTTAGGAGATACTTCTCATAAATTTTGTAGTAAAATTTTGGAGGCAGAATTAGGCGCTTTGGGGAGGAAGGAAGACTGAGTTGAGTTGGCAGCCAAAACTAATGATTCTTCTGGTGATAATCATGTCCTGTGAACAAATTGTTGAGCTGACCAGGATGCAGGCACCTGGATCGTTAAAAGGTCGTCGGGGTGGAGGACGGGAATCCCTACCTTGACTCTTTGTCACTGACATGGCTGCCTCCAAGGTGTGAAAATAGTCGTCGTCGATCCTTGTGTCCATTTTCTTCAAACTTTTTATTGTCACATCTCGCTGAACTCCATGCATGCGCTCGGGTCGTCGATCGCTTCTCCAGCTGTGACACCTCGTACATATTAAAAAAAAGTGAAACGATCGGTCGGCAGGGGAGGCGTCGCCTCCCTGGCCTTCCGACATTTCACCTCCGGCCGACCAAGGGTCGGCCGGGGCGTATAAGAAGGGGAGGGAGGCCGCCCTTCTCGCCTTTGGAAACCTTGGCCGACCACCTCCCTCTCTGTCTCCGTCTTCTTCTCTCGTTCTAGCGACCGGCGGCGAGACGTACGAATAGCAGAGACGACCGGCTTCCACGTGAACCAACCCCACTTTGATGCACTTCGCTCCCTCCTTGACGTGCGCTCGGAAGAGGCGACTTCCCCTCGCCAAGCAGGAGAGTCCGGCGATCGACGGACAACAACAGGAACTCCGGCGAATCGATTCGAACGGAATACAAGGTACCTTAGCGTTTAAATCCTATAAATGGAGAGATAAGAATCGTTTGATGCTCATGAATAGATCATTTCAATCCTGAGATCATTATCTACATTTTTCCTATTCATGTCGCGACCTAATTGTGGCCGGAGGACCGCCGGAATTGGAGATACAGTCCGGCGGCCCTATTTTATCACAGGGACCAGTCGACCGATTCTGCCACCGGTCGACCGGTCCATGTATAGAACTGATACGAGTTTTCCTCTACCGGTCGATCGGCCTCACCATGGCGGTCGATCGGTCCATATGTTGACAAACAAAAATTTTTATGCGATCGGTCGACCAGTTCCACATGAACGGACGACCGATCTGATGTGCAATGCGCATCCGTATGATGTCATGAGCGGTCGACCGACACCCACACCGGTCGACCGACTCATGGACAACCCAAAATGAGAACATGGTCGATCGGCCCAGAATACCGGTCGACCGGTACTAGTGAGCGGCTGACCGGTCCATCGGGGCGGTCGACCGGTCCGACGGGAACGCCCCCTCAATCAAACTTAATCAGAGTGATCCACTCTTAATCTTAATCACGACTTTGACCAGTTCACTATACTGGTTGAGTCTTATTGTACGAAGATCGATTTCCATTGAACCTCAAAATCATAGTTTTCATAGTAACTAAAAATAATTAAAGTAAAGGCAAAGATGTGGGATTGCTATGTGCCGCCCCTAAAGTTAAAGCAGAGTCAGAGTTAAAATAATGGGGGGATATGTAGTTAGCTGAGGGGACAGCGAAGCTACTGGCTTAAATGCCCACTATTCCTGATATTTCAGGTGTTCTCCCACCGATATCTCGAACTGAAGGGTGATGCTATGGTCACACCTCTTCTTTTAAAGATTAAAGAATTATGCCAGAGGGACAGGTAGCTAGCTGAGGAGTCAGTGAACCTACAAGGTCTTGTAACCTACCACTGATCCTGAATTGTATGAATTCTTTCCCCTACCTTCCGAATTGGGTGAGGCAGTAACACCCACCCTCTTTTCCCGTTTACGGGCTTATTGGCATCAGTAAATCAGAGAGGCACCCCTGTCATCTCAATCTAATAAAGTCGAGCCCACATATGACAACAAATCCTAAGGATATCCAAGTAATGTAAAAGACGTAGTACAACTCACAATAGAGTAATGTAGAGTAAAGTAAAGCAGAGTATTGAAAAGCAAAGTAATGTAAGGTAAAGCAATGTACGGTACAATAATGTAAAGCAAAGCAATGTAAAGTAAAGTAGAGTTATTGTAAAGCAAAATCAGAGTAATGTGAAGACAAGGCATTATTATAGTAAAGAATAGAGCACCGATATGATTGAGATTTACACATTGATTTTCTTATCATCGCTGATTTTTATTTCACGTCTATTGCTATAGTACTGGGCATTCTTTGCTCATGGGTATTCTATTCCTCTGCATTGGGATTTTACAGGTGAGAATGCCAACTGATGGGGTGATGGAGAACGTAAAGCTTGGAGAATGCTGCACATAACCAATATTTCTGCTCCGAGCTTTTATTTTCATATATGTTACTTATTATTGATCGTCCAGAGACATCACATTTTCTTCCGCACATTTTTCTATAGTACAAGACATCATGAACTTCCGCATGTTTTATATGATATGAGACCCTATGAATTTCCGTATTTAAGTCCTTCGTCATGGCATTTCGATTTTCTTCCGCATTTAAGGTTCTCTATTATGTTACTATTATTTTATTAGTGTCACGTAAATCATTTTATTGAATGGTCAAAGTCATTAGAGCAGTAGACAATGTAGTGCCCTCGGAGTCAATCTGACCGCCTACGTGATGGGAGGTACGATTTTGGGGCGTTACACCAGCTATCCATCGTCACTCTCATAAGCATAAGGTTGCCTCTCCATGCCTGGACACTTATAGACTTAGACATCCCCCACGCCTATCTCCATTGGCTCATTGCCGCTGGTGTTCCTCCAAGGGACGTTGCCATCCTCACCGTTGATTTCAGCATCGCATCCACTACCAACATTCAATCCGTGGTAACATCATGGCCTTGGATCGCTGAGAACTATGATTAAGAACCACGAAACAGTGATGCCGCACTTGCTCATAGGAAGAGTAGACAGACTTTCGTGGAAGAGTACCATACCTGTAGCTCCAAGTGAGAAAAGAAAAGAGGTAGAAGAGACAATATTTATATGTTTGTAGGATCAACTCTAGCCATCAATGCATCATCTACGGACAAAAATCGCCCCGTTTCCTTGAGTGATTTGCAGGGCGACATAGGCCATTCTTACCCATGATATTATAATCGATATACATGTATGTATGTGATATTGTTACATGTTGACATAAACAAATATTAATTATGGAATTCAAAACTATTATAGTTATTTTATATTTTTTGTGATTATGTATTCATAATAATAATACTTTTGTAATTTCATTACAATTGTTTTCTTACTATTTTCACTATTTTTATATAAAAGGAAAAAAATCTACGTGGAATTTATCCTAAGAAAGACTAAGAAATGTTTGGATGGATTATATTCCTACAGTATTTAATGAATAAATATTACTAACTAATTCATTATAAGGTTGATAAATTCTTAAAGGAAAACTCAAAAATTACACATACAAATATACATACGTATATATACAAAAAGGATAATGATTACAATTTGAAATAATAAGAAGTTAATATGGGATATTAATGTTCCCCAAAGATTAGTTCTTTTTTGTGGACACTAGATGGTGGCGCCTTCCAACCTCGGACATGTTTGGTAGATTTGATCCGGCTATTAACACAAACTGCCTTTGTGTGGGTTATCTCGAGACTAATAGGCACCTATTTTTCTCCTATAATGTTTCTAATGAGATATGGAACCTTTTCCAGAATCAGATTGGGTGTCACCTAATATATAGGAAAATATTGGGCCAAAGAGGGTATCCACCTTACCAGTGACTCGGTGGCTTCCAGATCCTTGTATGCTGTGCCCTTTAGCGGGCAACCATCCTCTTCTGTGGTCTCGATGTCCATCCTAAAATATTAATCATATTTTTTATATTATTATTATATATAGTATTATGAGTGTAAGAAAAAAAATCTGATGAGGTCGAAAAATTTATTTGACTCGAAAAAATCAAATCGAAAGAATAAAAAATTAGGAGTCCGAATATTATTTAGGGTGATTTTTTATAAACTAAAAATCACCCGCTAAAATTAAGGCCCCACCCAAAAAAAATTGTAGAGGTTCATGGAGCCCATTTTTATTTATATTTTTTTATTTATATAATTAATTCATAAGTTATCCATTTTTTATTATAGATATAATACTTTTTTATATAAAATCTCATACTTTCCTATCGCATTATTGAACTTTAATTTGGTAAATTTAAAATATTAGTAGTATATTTGACATTTAATATAAAATTATATATCTTTTTATGTTACTTTTAAATTTAATATCTAATTTTAAAAATATAATTATATAAAAGTAAAGGTCGAAAAAATCACTGAAAAAAATTGACTTACTAGATGGTGATTTTTATTTTTTAAATGGTTTTAGGGTAGTTTTCTAATTAAAAAAATTGACCCAAAAAACAACGGATGATTTTTTTAACCAAAAATTCGACCCGACCCGAATCACTTTCATCCATATATAATATTATAATAAATATTTACCGATGAGTCTGCTGTTGGGTAGTATCGATAGTACTACCGAAGGCTAAACCCGGTAATCATAATATGAAAATATTAATCGTATCTTTTATATTATATTATATAGATAATATTATAATAATATTTATCGACAGGTATGGATACTACTCAAGGCCAGTCCCGTAGGTAATCATAATGTTAAAATATTAATCGTATCCTCTATATAATATTATCATAATATTTATAATAATATTAGTAAACTATTAATCATATACTTATATTATATTATATTTTTTTATTATAATAAATAATTACATATAAATGCATCCTTAATTGATATGAAGAGTCGTATTTATTTTTTATTTAAAATATCAAATATCTTAGGCATATCACCTTAATTATTATTTAGAGTAGGATTGAAGAAAAATAATAACATTTATTTATAAATATATGAATTATTTTAATTATTTATAAATATTATAAAATGCAGATTATAAAAAACATAATATGTTGTTTTATAAATAATTTTATCCACATTTTTTATTTTTAAAAAATGTTTCTTGTAATAAGATAGTAAAGATGAAATTGACATTTCACAATTATTAAAAATAACTTAATATGTCAGAAAATTTATGACTAATTTTATAATTTTAATGTATATATAATATCAATCTTAATCCATATGTGTATATACTAACAATATTATATATCCTAATATTATCCTAAGACACATATATCTTAATATTATCAAGACTTATCCTAACCATTTTCTTTAATATGTTTAAATTGAGTTGAAGACTTATCATAATTTTATGTCATTAATTAATATATAGTATGAGGGGTCATATAGTTGAAGCTTTATGTTAATTCTTACTTTTCATAATTTACTTCCGACAGTCAAACTCGTTGAAAAGTTTAATATTACAAATATTAATATTATTTTGATATTATCATATATAGATGTTTATTGATTAAAGAAACATCTATCAAGATTATAAATTCTCCCTCTTTTATAATCTTACTTTTCTTTTTTGATGTTGCAAATCTAAGAGTGGGACTAAAATAAACAATAGCTAGTTTTCAATATTTTTACTATTTATTTTAATATATTATTATTTTTAAGAAATATATATATATATTATTTTATTATAAATATAATTACCGATGGATCTAGGCTTCGAAAGTATCGACGGATAAAAAACCTATTGGAACTACCGAAGGCTAAACTCGTTAGAAAGTTTAACATTATAATATTAATTATATTATATTATATTATTATAAATATAATTATTGATAGATCTAACTTTCAGAATTATTGACGAATAAAATATTCGTTGAAAATTTTGAAGGCGTCGACCGTCCATAAATTATCGACGGAATTAGTCGTCCGTACTAACCATGGAAATTTTGCGCGTCGACATTTCTTCACGCCGTAAATATTGTTGAAAAATGCCAAGGATCCTTCTTGTATGAAATGAACATTTTATAATGTAAGTCTCACCTATGCCTCCTTTCTCTAAATAATGTGCCTAAGGACTGCATTTTCATTGTAGGTATGCGGAGCGAACCGTATCCTTCCTTCCAGACGACCGATAAGTTAATTAATGAGCATATATATTGATTTCCATCGATCCTTGGCTACTCAATAGCCGAGATCAATATGGCCGAGATCAATGTCGACATGTTTCTCCGTATTCACGAGGTGCATGAGTGGCACTATGAAATCAACTTTCTCATCATCAAAAGGAGGATGGAGTGAATAATAATTTCTATCGCTTAAATAAAAGTATTGAGTTCGAATTTTTATGAATGTAAAAAATTCTTGCTGAGAGTTTCATATGCCATAGTTAGACATAATGTTCAGAGCGACATTAAAATAGTCGGGGGTAGGTCTAAGACTTCAACCCGTGATCAGTGCGTATAACTCTTAACGTCAACTGAATTGGACGATCGACACTACTTTCCGAACACCGGGGTGAAAACCGAAAAAAAACTTTCTCATCGATCATCCACTTATTGAACAGGGTCTGTGGTCGGTCCGTGAGCCAAATCTTCATTTCAATGTTGCTCAGTGGCGGTAAATGCACAATATGATTCTTTTTTATTTTTGTCGACATATTTCATTGAGTATGACTTTGGAGGACTATTATTATGCTTGAGAATTATTTTTCAAACATATTATTATGTTCATGAAGGCTTCTCCACAAGCTCCCATAGTAAAAAAGACTGATGAATAAATAATAGTCGAGTTGTTAAAAACCATTTTTTTCGAATATTAGTCTAAGGACATATAAATATATACCAATTAAATGCGATAAGAAAAATATAACATTATTTATCCAATTGAATTGCCTTTTAATTTATCCAATTGAATTGTTATTTTTAAACCTTTACTGTCAAATGAAAAAAATAAAAAAAATATCTGACAATCTAAAATCCAATAAATAAATAATATTTAATTTGTAACTATTTTTATTTCCTTTTAAATTACAATGAATAGTACAAATTTAATTAGGAAATAAATAAGATTATTTTCTTAAATCTCTTATAAACTATCATAATTTTTTACATTTAACCTCAAAGTAACTTACTTTACGATATCCCTAAATTTTATCGCATTTTCTAATTTAGTTCTTTCATCTAATTCGGTTTATTTTTTTCTCATTTATGAATAGACTAAAATGTCCGAACTCTTCTTGCTTTTAAATGTGAAAGATAATATAAAAAACTAAAAAATATAAAAACTTATGTGGAGGAAGGGCATTAATATATCATAGTAAATTAAAAAGTATTTATATTTTTAGTTTTTAATATTATTTTTTAACATTAAAAGAGAAGAGTTTGTGGAATGATATTTTAGTCTTTTTATAGATAAAAAAGTAAAAATAATAGAATTAGACGAAAAGGCTAAAATAAATAATGCGAAAAATCAATGGTAGTTTAGGAAACAATTATGAAAATAATTCAAAGAAATAAAAGAAAAATAATCAACAAAGGGGATAACTTTTAACAATTTAACAATGGTAAATGACTAATTCTTTGTGTTGAAGTGGAAATAGGCTACTGGAATTAAGAGAAACCGAAATAGACCAGATTGTGTTTGGCTTTGGAACTGTGGGCTAGAACTTGGCCCAAGTTTCAGACCTTTTGTCAAACAGCCTTTACAACAATCACGTGACGTACGGCGGAAACTTTTGGCCAAAAGTTTCCGCCGTAAGTTCTTGCTAATTGCAAGAACAATCCTATTTTTTTATAGATCTAAAAGTAGGTGGAGCTACTTTTAAACTTATAACATATTATTTTAATAATATCATTACATGTATATATTATATATTATATGCATATATTATATTATATATATTATGTACATATATTATATTTATTTATTATTTATACATTATCATAAATTTATAGTTTATTTAGGTATAATAACCAAAAAAGTACATTTATTATTTATTATAATTTATTTAGTGTTATAATAAAATAAAATTTTCCATTTTTATTTATTATGAAAATGTATATTTTCTTGTTTAAATGTTGACGTAAATATTTTTATTTATTTTACTTATCATATATCATAATAAAAATTAACTAGTATGATATTAGTATAATTATTAATTATGGTATTCTAAATAAGTGATAATTATATAATTATTTTATATAAATATGTTGTTAAATTTTCTTTTTATTTCATTTTTAGTTATTAATTAGTTTATTTTATTTTTTTCTTCTATCTAATTTGATAATTATAACATTATTGTGTAATTAATAATATAAAAATAATCTTATAAAATAATAAAATATATATTTACCTTTTACTTTTTTTATCCAAACACCTACTAAAACTCATCTATCAAATCAACTTTCTAAATTTTCATCTTTACATTTTTTCATCCAAACACTAACTTAAATTTTTTTATCTAATCGATTAATTCTTAGAAATTAACTTTTTTTAGAAAATTCTGGTACCAAACGGAGACCTAATGTTGATGATTCTTATAGCATGCACATCCATTTCCGACATCAAACAAAGCATCAACGAAGTCCTCGTTGGAATAGGCACTCAGATATTTTTGGCATGTGCGACTATTAACTATGTCACCATGTACGTACGTACATAATTGTCAGGTTGAATTCACCTGGCCGTCATTTCTTTTATATGCCGTCAATTAAGTGCATGATTGGGAAACTAAACGTCGTCATTGCAAACGATCGATTTGTGTGACGTATCCACAAGCTACACGTCTCCTGCTCATTGTTAACAACCGCGGTAGGTGATAATAAGATTTGTTCTCCAGTTTTTTTGTTGTTAATTACAAGGTGCAAATTTTGGCACGTGAAGAGATTTCGTATTCATTTTTGTGTTGTTTCATATATATACGGTTTATTTTCGAATTTATGTCCATGTGGTCACTTTATTTTCAAATTTCTTTTCATAGCCCAGAGTTCATTTATCAAAACCAATATGTGATATATTTTCATGCATGCCTTATGATATCAACGTTAAAGAAATATCGTGATCAATTCGCCAGAGGTTAATAACCTCTTATTTAATTAGTTGATTTAAGCCTTTTTTTTTACGAGATCAATTATAATTTGCACGGTCTTTTCAAGGTGTATGACGCGACCGGGAACGTGGCGTGGCGGCTATCATTATGATCCCCAACTAACTCTTCGGCCAACAACATGCATGCACATATAAATACGAGAGGGACGGACGACCAGCTTCATCACACAGTACAGCACGAATACCACATGGATACCATCCGTGCAATCCGCAAGGCCCAGAGAGCTCAAGGTCCGGCCACCATCATGGCCCTCGGCACGGCGAACCCTGTAAACCTCGTCGAGCAGAGTACTTACCCTGACTACTACTTCCGCGTCACAAACTCCGAGCACAAGCAAGAACTTAGGAACAAGTTCCGGCGACTCTGTTAGTACAGATCATATGATCTATATATGGGTCATCCTTCTGTATATGTATACCTATTCTCGATGCCTCAATACGTGCAAGTTGTCTGATTTCTTCTTCTTCTTCTTCTTCTTCTGCTGCTGCTGCTGCTTGGACGTACGTAGGTGAGAAGACGATGATCAACAAGCGCCACATGCACCTGACTGAGGAGATACTGAAGGAGAGGCCGAGGATGTGCGCATACATGGAGGCCTCCTTGGACGACCGGCATGACATAGTGGTGGAGGAGGTGCCGAAGCTCGCCAGGGAGGCGGCGGAGAGGGCCCTCAAGGAATGGGGGCGGCCCAAGTCTGACATCACTCACTTGGCCTTCTGCTCCAACTGCGGCATCGACATGCCCGGGGCCGACTACCGCCTCCTGAAGCTCCTGGGGCTCCCGATGACAGTGAACCGTGTCATGATCTACAGCCAGGCTTGCCACATGGGCGCCTCCATGCTCCGCATCGCCAAGGACCTCGCCGAGAATAACAAGGGTGCGCGCGTCCTCGTGGTGTCCTGCGAGATGACCACAGTCCTCACCTTCCGCGGTCCGGACGCAGGCGACCTCCAGGACCTGGCAGGACAGGCGACCTTCGCTGATGGAGCGGCGGCGCTCATCGTGGGCGCTGATCCCGTCCCAGGCATCGAGAAGCCGATCTATGAGGTCATGTACGCCGCGCAGGAAACGGTGCCCGAGACCCAGGGAGCTGTATGCGGAAACCTCAAGGAGGCCGGGCTCACATTCCAATTCTTCAAACAGCTCCCCGCGACCATATCCAGTAACATCGAGAGATGCCTCCTGAAGGCGTTCGAGCCGCTGGGTATCACCGAATGGAACGACGTGTTCTGGGTTTCGCATCCAGGGATGTGGGCGATCATGGACGCGATCGAGGCCAAGCTCAGCCTTAAGCCAGAGAAGCTCCGGGCGTCGCGGCACATCTATAAGGAGTACGGGAACATGTTGAGCGCCACCGTCTTCTTCATCATGGACCAGGTGAGGAAGCAGTCTGCCGCCGAAGGGAAGGCGACCACCGGAGATGGATTGGAGTGGGGTGTTTGCTTCGGCTTCGGACCAGGCCTCAGCATCGAGACCATCGTGCTCCACAGTGTGCCCAACTAAGAGCATTGTTACTGGTGGACGGTTCGCGTAGAGCAGAGCAGATGCCTACTACGACAACATATAATATTATTATTACCCATCTATACGATACAGATATTTATACTTGCGAAAAGACATGATATCACAATACTGCAAAATGATTGGCAAATCTGATATCCAAAACAAATATACATGTATTTTTTTGTCTATTTGTAGGAATAAGAATAGTAATAATTTTGTTGTTCACTTTGTTTGTTTTATAATTATAATCACTATTTTTATATAACAGAAAAAATCTAAGTAGAATTCATCCTTAAACACCCTAAAAAAATTTTATATTGTAGACATATATATACCTTGTTAGATTCACACAGTTCCATATGTTTGTCTGTTTCTATATATCAAATGTATGCATATATGTATATGTTGGAGGTAATCCTGATTACGCACTATTTGGATTTAAATTTGTAGGAATTTCTTTCCTGAATTCATGGGAATGTGCCAGTTGATAGTGCTTATGTTCTGCAAGTCTCATGGCGAGTGGATGTAATACTTCACTATTACTTTCTTAAAAAAAACAAGAAAAGAAAAGAAAAATACTTCGCTACATATTACTATGGAGTAAAGAGAGAAAACTAGTTATCAGTACTGAGAGACTATTGTTTTCGTAGGCAAGTTAATAACTTGTTTCTTTGAGGAAAAGTGAGGGATGTTAATGTTGGTTAGTGTCGACCGTGCTTCTTGTTTTCTGATCAACAAGACAATAAATTGATTGTCTCTAGGCATTGAAAGGATGATTGTTGTGTATCGTTATGAAGGCGTCATCTGAATTTCAAGGATTTAATATTCTTTCCTCCTATTGACATCTATAACTAGCCGACCCTTCTGTTACGGTGTCGGTTTCCCTCTCACTGATATTGTCGACCGATCCGCTGCTTCGCTCCGTCGGCGACGTCCGATCGCCCTGCCGTCTGCGCTCCACCATTGCCTATGAGACTCACCGTTGCCAGCGCTGCAACTGCGTCGATCCACCACTGCAACCATTCGGTTCCGGCCGCTCCCCTCCGCCCTTGCCCACGCCGATGTTCGATCCGCCATTCGATTCGTGTTGAATATCACATTCGACCGTGGCAGCCCGATCAAATCCGGCCACCGCGGCCATATCCAATCGCTGTGGGCAGATCCGACCGCTGCGGACAGATCCCGCCGCCGCGGCCAGATTCATTTTCGCAGTCGTCGAATCCGGCCGGCGGAGACTAGATCTGGACGGCAGCCACTTCCGGCGGGGCACGACTTTGTTTAGTTTATTTTTTTATCTCATGTATGTTGATATACTTGCATTTTTCGTACAGGACTTTGTTATCTTGCTTGATAATCATTGTGAGGTTTTTCCTTTCGACAAGTTCAAACGTGTAAGAATGCATAAATTGAGTGTTACATAAATTTGGAGATTATATTTTTTGTTGTCTTATGTTTCATTTACATGCAGGTTATTGAAATTATTTTATCGTCTCTATCATTTCAAAAGACGTAAGTTATTTATTTTTAAATCATTACTACTTGTATGTTTTGACAACGAAATATGAATTCTATTTATTGTATTTGAATTTGACTTAAGTTTAATTATTTATTTTAAAATAATTTTAATTCGAAATATAGCAATTTACCTTTAAATACGAATTATTATTTACTTGCATATTATCTTTTATAAAGAAACTTTGTTTATTTTAATCATACTCATATTGATAAAAATGAAGGATTAATCCTAATTTGATTGAAATTGTATTATTTATTTTAAATTATTTTTAATGCAAAAAGTAACAAAATTATTTTTTAGAAAGGAATTTTTCTTATTGTAATCATACAAAAGGAATTAATCTTAATTGAACTAAAATTGAAATATTTATTTTAAATTATTTTTAATTCCGAAAATAACATATTATTTTTAAACAGGAATTATTTTTTAATTGCATATTATCTTTTGGAAAAATTGATAAAGGAAATATTAATCTTATATCGACTCAAAATAAATGATTTATTTTACATTATTTTTTAATTCCAAAAATAATAAATTATCTTTTAAAATGAAATTATTTTTACTTATAATAATACTCAAATTGATAAAAATGAAAGATTAATCTTAATTTGACACAAATGGAATTATTTATTTTAAATTATTTTTAAATTCATAGAAAGAAAAAATATCATTTAAATAATAATAATTATTTACTTGCATATTCTTTTGGAAAGAAAATATTATGTATTTTAATCATACTCTAATTGATAAGAAGGAAAGATTAATCTTAATTTGACTCAAATTGAATTATTTATTTAAATTGTTTTAATGTCAACAATAATAAATAATATTTTAAAAAAAAAGAATTAGTTTTACTTATAAATTATCTTTCAGAAAGATAATATATTTATTTTAATCATATTTAAAATATCTGATTCTAATCAAAAGATGCTTATAAATTTAATTTAAATTTAATTTAATTTTACTTTTTTATTTTAATCATACCATGAAACATCATTTTGATGCCAGTTTATGAGGATTTCTATATGAAAAATTTATTCACCGAAGAACAAACCGAGAATTTTAAGGCGAAGAAAAATTTTATTAAGTAGTTTATATAGACATTTTCTTTATAAATGGTAGGAAATACAAACTAATTAGAATTATGTATTAATTATTTAAAATAGGACACCTATCTCGTGACACCTATCTCATAACGCGAGGGCATATTTTATTGTGAAGAGTTTTGGTGACCATATGAACTTTTAATTGGGATAGGATTCAAAACCTTATAACAGTATCCAATTAATTAATATATGGGGAATGTGATCGGGTATAATAGTACGAGTGAACCTAGCTTTAAGCAATTTATTTTCGGAGTTGTTGTCTCATGTACTTGTACAACAGCCGGGCATCTTAGCTTGTGTGACTATTGTAACGTTATGGCTTTTTAAAAAAAAAAGAGAATTGGAAACGAGCGGGCGGCAGGGGAGGCATCGTCAAGGTTGTTAGGATCGCTTTTCGAGGTAGGATCGTAAGGGGCTTCGAGAATCGAGGATCGCATGATCGGATCGACGATCGTAAGATCCTACCCCATGAATAAAAAACTATTTTTTAATAAAAAAAATAATAAAGTAGTATATTTATTCATAAATATTATGTTTATATATAAGTTAATTAAACATTGACCATTAATACTTTATTGATGTTTTCAAGTCTAATAGATAATTTTTTTATATCATTCGAAAGACAATATGATATATTCTTAAAAAACACTAAAATAATAATATATAATATTTGATCTTAATGAATTATAATATTTATTAATGTGCAATATGATCCTTAGTATATGTGCAATAATAAAAATTAATTTTGATGTAAGATAATATAGTATTAGATTCATAACATAACATTAGAGGATATTAAAATTCATGAAAGTGAAACTAAGATATACAATATATATAAATAAAATAGTTAAATCTAATTTCCTCAAGGACCTTTATGTTTACTTCTATTTTTTTATTCGAATAAATTAAGTTGTGCCAATATTGTAGGATCGCTAGGATCGTAAGATCCTACCGATTTTAAGATCCGGCTATAGATCCTACGTTTAAGATCCTCTAGATAGGATCGTGATCGTTTTCTGTCCGGAGGAACGTAAGATCGTAAGATCTTACTATCCGGATCGGGACCCTGACAACCATGGGCGTCGCCTCCCCTGGCCTTCCGCCGTTTCGCCTCCGACCGACCAAGGGTCGGCCGGGGCGTATAGGGGGGGGGGGAGGGAGGGCCGCTCGTGCGCCCTCTTGGAACCCCCGACCTCTCTCTCTCCCTCTCATTCTTTCTTCTCCCTGACCGATGATCGGCGTACGTGACCGAGCAAGCAGAGCAGCGGCATACGACGGCGACCGACGATCCCTCGATGCACCTCGACCCTCCATCGCGCACGCAGGGACTAGGCGACCCTCTTCAGCAGTAGAAGACCGCCGGAGATCGATCGGATTTCGCGCAGTTCGTCGGCAAACTCATTTCGAACGAAAATAAGGTACACGAAGCGTTTGAATCCCTAAACGATGAATTATCGATTGTTGAATGCATAGGATAGGTTCAATATGATCTTGAAGTTATTTCTTACATGTTTCATATTGATGTCGGCATCAATTGACGGCCGGAAGGCCGTCGGAATCGAACAAGAAATTCGATGACCCAGTTTTAACGCAGTGACCGGTCGACCGATTTCAGTGAACAGTCGACCGGTCTACGTACAGAACACATAGAAGTCTTCTTCTACCGGTCGACCGGTCTCACCATGACGATCGACCGGTCCATATATATTGACCAACTCATTTGACCTTACGATCGGTCGATCGGTTCCAGAGAACGGTCGACCGATCCATTGCGCACTGTGCATCCTCATAGTCACACGAACGGTCGACCAACATCACGGACGGTCGGCCAGTTCGTGGACACCGACTTAAAGAACTCGGTCGACTGATCTCACAGGACGGGTCGACCGGTGTCAAGAGAACGGTCGACCGGTCCACTAGGACAGGTCGATCGATTCTGACAGAAACTCAACTATTCCAATCGGACTGATCTTCCCCAAACAAAACCGAGACTCTGACCATTTCATCTACACTGATTGAGTACTATGGTATAGAGATCAATGTTCCGCTAGATCCTAAAATATAGATTCACAATGATTAAAGATAAACAAGGCAAAGACAAAGGCATGTGATTGCTATGTGTCGCCCCCAAAGTTAAAGTAAAAATAAGAGATTAAAGCAAAGAAATGATATGTAGTTAGCTGCGGGGACAACGACGCTACTGTCTTAAATGATCATTATTCCTGAGATTTCAGGTCTTCTTCCACCTGTATCTCGAATGAAGGGCGATGCTAAAGGACATACCCCTTCCCTTAAAGATTAAAGTATTATGCCAGATGGACAGGTAGCTAGCTAAGGAGACAGTGAACCTATGGGTCTCTTAACCGATCACTGTTCCTGGATTGTAGGAATTCTTCCTCCTACCTTTCGAACTGGGTGAGGTAGTAACACCCACCCCTTTCCCTTTATGGGCTTTCTGGCATCAGAGAATCAGAGAGGCACCTCTGGCATCCCAACCTAATAAAGTCCAGCTCGCATAGGATAACCAACCCTAAGGACATTCTAGTGTTGTAAAAGACGTAGTGCAACTCACAGTAAAGCAAAGCAAAGCAGAATATTGTAAAGCGAAGTAGAGATAATGTAGAGTAAAGTATAGCAGAGACATCGTAAAGCAAAGTCAAAGTAAAGCACATATAAAGCATTGATATAATAAAGAACAGAGTACTGATATGAATAAAGATTTATACATTTCTTTCATCGATCCTTATTTCATCGTTTATTGCTAGTGTACTGGGCATTCTTTGCTCATGGTATTCTATTCCCCTGCATTAGGATTTTACAGGTGAGAATGCCAATTGAGAAGATGTTGGAAGGCGTAGAGCTTGGAGAACGCTGCACATGACTGATCTGTTTACTCCGAGCTTTTATTGCATTTATGTTTAAAACATATTATGTTCATAGATATCATGTTTTGTTTCTGCACATAGAACTTCAGACAAGCTTTATTATATTTCTGCATAATTTTCTATATGGCAAGTCACCATGAACTTTTGCATACTATCTATAATATGAATCACCATAGACTTCCGCATATTTTCTATAACACGAGACGTTGTGAATTTTCGCATTCAATTCATTATCATGGCATTTCGACTACTCTTCCGCATTTAAGTCCTATAATATGTTTATTATTATTTTATTAGTGCCACGTAAGTCATTTTATTGAATGGTCAAGGTCAATAGAGCAATAAGTAGTGTAGCGCCTCCAGGGTCAAGCTGACCGCCTACGTGGCGGGAGATGCGATTTCGAGGTCGTTACAGTTTGATATCAGAGCCTAAGTTCTTGGCTCCTTCATTGATCATAGTCGAGTATAGGTTCATGCATAGCATTCATCGTTCTTCTCATTGCATAGCCCAAAGTAATGTCATGTGCAAGTTTCTCAAACATCTGCGGCTCCACTCCTCAAGTAAGTAATAAGTACTTTCCTATGTGAATAATACTTATAATATTTAGTTTATTTTGTTATAGATGCCTCCACGTCGCATGATTATCAGGATTTTACGTATGAGAGGTCATATAATTGGAATTAATAGGCGCCCATTAGATCCCCCAACCCCTCCACAGCTTACTCCAGAGAGACCAAAGTATTCAGACTTAGAGAGCGTTGGAAGCAACGACCCTGATTTCTCTTCCCCACCCAGCGGGACATGGGAATATGTAATTTCAGGGGAGAACCGACTGATGGAGGGAAGACATATAGATAACCCGATTTATATATCCTCCGATGACGAAGAAGAAGAAGACCTTGCACCACCACAGGAGCTACAGTTCAGAGACGCGAGCCCTATCAATCATACTGATCCAGAGGAGTGCTGTGATCGCTGTTACATGGGACACACTGATGATGAGTGCCCTTATCGTTCTAGACGTAGTGATTAGAGTTTGATGTATCTTGTTGCGAAGGCATTAGTGCGCCTCAGACATATGTTATGCTTTTGAACCTTAGCAAGAAAATAATATTTGCCTTAATGAATATTGAGCATCTTGGTTTCAAGTTTTATCTGAGATTTTTATTTAGATTAAGAATCTTCGATTTTATATGCCTCTCTCTCAAGTATGGTTATGATCCTTTTATAGATGTCAAGTCAAAGAGGAGAATATGGCTACACCAGTGAGGGTGAGAACTTCATTGAAGGGGAGAACCTATACGGTCCCCCACCTCCACCGTACCCACCTCCACCGTATGTTCTCCCACCTTCACCGTACCCACCTCCACCGTATCCACCTCCACTGTACCCATCTCCACCGTATTCTCCTCCACCAGAGCTGCTGGCCCAGCACGGGTGACAGGTCCCTACCGGCTGCACATTATAAGATTTCTGGAGGTCAAAACCTCCAATGTTCAACGGAGGAGGAGGCATCGTGGTGGCGGAACAATGGATGGAAGCTATAGAGGACAAGTTTGATATGCTCGACGTTCCCGAGCACAAGAAGGTCCTCTTCGTTGGGGACACCCTCCAAAAAGACGCCAAGGAATGGTGGAAAGCAAGAAAGGTCACCAGCTTTCCTCATGTAAGGATAGTTGCATGGGAAGATTTCCGTAATGCATTCGAGGCGTAGTATTACCCCAAGTTCCAGAGGGATATGAAACAGAATGAGTTCCTGGAATTGGTACAAGGAACCATGACTGTGGAACAGTACATGACCAAGTTCGTCAGACTTAGGAAGTACTCCAAGTTGACCATGGACGAATTGGATGTGACCAAGCATTTTGTGGACGGACTGAATCCCCTTCTGAGGCCTCATACAAGATCTGGAAACTGCAAGACATTAGAGGACGCCATCATTTTGGCTACTCTGTTAGAGAAGGACCATAAAGATCTGCAAAATGCTCAGAAGGCCCAGCAGAAAGTAGGGCAGAGTTCCCAGCCGCAGCAACAGCAGCAACAGTTTCGTGGTAACAACCGACAACACCAAAGACGGAATAACCGATATCATCTTTATGCGGCACCTCAACAGAACCAACGCCCTCAACAACAATAGCAGTCGTACCGTCCGCCACAACAAGCTCCTCCCCCACTGCAACAGTAAGCACAACAACAGCAACAACAGCGACTCCCTCAGCAGGCGTAGAGGTGCTAGGCTCAACAACAGAGGCAACAGCCTCCTAGGGCCCCTCAAGCACCACCCGCACAAGGTGAGCAGATTTTATGCAACACTTGTGGCAGGACCCATGCTGGGGAATGCCGGATAAAGTCAGGAGCCTGCTACTATTGTGGCGGAATGGGACACATAGCATTGAATTGTCCGAGACGTGGACCGCAATAGTTGGTACAGGGAAGCTCTTCAACCTGGAAGAGGATGCACCGCAGAATGACGCGGATGTCATTCGAGGTACGATATTCATAGCCGATTTACCTACAAAAGTATTATTCGATTTTGGTGCATCGCATTTCTTTATATTGGAAGAATGTGCCAAAACATTAAGGATAAAAGCAATGAACCTAGAGCAGAAGATGAATATATTGACCCCACAAGGCACCCTCATTATCACAAAACATCTCCCTAATGTACCCATAGAAATAGAGAAAAGAAACCATCCTGCCAATCTCATCATCCTCATGAAGGATTATGATATAATTTTGGGCATGAATTGACTAATCTCACATGATGCCTCCATCCTGTGCAAACAAAAAAAAGTAATCATAGGCACACAGAGTAAAGATAAAGTTATAGTCAGGGAAATTGCACCAAAGGAACAAAAAAATATAGTATCTTCTATAATGGCACAGAAACTATTGAAAAAAGAATGCAGAGATTACCTAGCCAGTATAACCAAAGAAGACTCCTCAAGACATAGAAGTGGTGAGGGAATTTCCTGATGTATTCTCTGAGGATGTGAGTGGTCTACCGCCCAGAGGGAGATAGACTTCCACATCGAAGTGGCGCCCGGAACTGCACCAATCTCCAAAGCCCCATACCGCATGACTCCGGCAGAGATGAAGGAATTGAAGGATCAGATTCAAGAGCTGCTAGATAAAGGATTCATAAGGCCTAGCATCTCACCTTGGGGAGCGCCAGTTCTTTTTGTCAAAAAGAAAGACGGATCATTGAGACTTTGTATCGACTACAGAATGTTGAACAAAGTCACAATAAAGAATATGTACCCACTACCTCGTATCGACGACCTATTCGATCAGCTGTCCAAGGCAAGGATGTTCTCAAAGATCGATCTGATGAGTGGATACCATCAGTTAAGGGTGGCAGAAGAAGACATCCGAAAGATGGCATTCCGATCAATATATGGACACTATGAGTTCATGGTGATGCCGTTTGAGTTAACAAATGCCCCGACAGCATTCATGGACCTCATGGATCGAACTTTCCACGAGCACCTGGATAAGTTCGTAATTGTCTTCGTCGACGATATCCTCATCTATTCGTCGAGCATGGAATAACATAGAGAGCATCTGAGGACAGTACTAGAAACATTGCGAGCAAAGAAACTATATGCAAAGTTTTCAAAGTATGAATTCTGGTCAGAGCAGATCATGTTCCTCGGACATATCATCTCTAAAGACGGAGTGGCAGTGGATCCCGCGAAGGTTGAAGCGGTGTCCAATTGGACCCAACCGAAGAATGTCTCCGAGATTAGGAGTTTTCTCGGGTTGGCCGGCTACTATAGATGCTTTATCAAAGACTTCTTCAGAATAGTATTGCCGCTGACCAAGCTCACAAGGAAAGGAGAAAAGTTCATCTGGTCGCCCAAATGCGAAGAAAATTTTCAAGAGTTAAAGGGGCGACTCACTTCCGCACCGATCCTGACATTACCATCGGGCAACGGTGGTTACGTGGTATACATCGATGCTAGTGGTACAGGGCTGGAATGCATATTGATGCAACATGGGAAGGTGGTGGCATATGCATCCAGGCAGCTGAAGAAACACGAGATTAATTATCCAACGCATGACCTCGAGTTAGCAACAATAGTGTTCGCCCTCAAGCTTTGGCGTCACTACTTATATGGAGAAGAATTTGTGGTCTATACAGACCACAAGAGCTTAAAATATGTGTTTACAAAGAAGAAGCTGAACATGCGTCAGAGGCGTTGGATGGAATTTCTAAAGGATTATGAGTTTGCCATTAACTACCAATCCGGTAAAGCAAACTCAATAGCTGACGCTCTCAGCCGAAAGTGGGAACGATCCTTAGCCTACATGCGCCTACGACGGTTCGAACTCATGGAAGAACTGTTCAAATGGACGCCAAGAGTGAGGCACGATGGATCGTTAATGATGATGTAGCGCACAGTATCAAATGTGATAGGAAGAATTATAGAAACACAAGTAGAAGACGAAGAATATCAAAATATGATGATAAAGACAAGTATAGAAACAACGAACCTCAGGGTCTCTTCAGATGGTGGCATCAGGTACCGCGACCGGCTATGGGTACCGAACAAACCGGAACTCCGAAGAGAAGTGCTAGACGAATGCCACAAGTCCGAATTTACAATCCATCCAGGGAGTACAAAGATGTACAAGGATGTACAGAGAAGCTTCTGGTGGCCAGACATGAAGAAAGAGATAGCGGAGTATGTCTCCAAATGCATTGTGTGCCAACAGATCAAGATCGAGCATCAGAAGCCACAGAGGACCTTGTAGAGTCTGGGCATCCTACAATGGAAGTGGAAAGAAATATCGATGGATTTTATCACAGGCCTACCTCGGACCCAGAAGGGGCATGATGCCATTTGGATTATAGTGGACCGACTCACTAAATTGGCTCACTTTCTACCCATCAAGGTAAAATAATCTATTGAAAGCCTCATGAATTTATATGTGCAGGAGATTGTTAGGCTTCACGAAATTCCGACAGCCATTGTATCCGATAGAGATCCCAGGTTCACCTCCAGATTCTGGAAGAGTCTCTAGAATACTTTTGGGACAAGGCTCTGGTATAGCATGCCTTTCATCCACAAACTGATGGACAAACCGAGAGGACAATCCAGACAGTGGAGGACATGCTGAGAGCATGCGCTTTGGACTGGCACAGCAATTGGGATAAACACCTTACTCTCATAGAATTTTCCTACAATAACAGTTTTCATGCTAGCACAGAGATGTCTCCATTGGAAGCATTGTATGGTCGCCCATGTCGTTCTCTGGCATATTGGGGCAAAGTTGGAGAAAAGAAAATTTTAAGTGCTGAATTACAAAAGCAGACGCAGGAGTATACAGACAGGGTAGAACTAATAAAGAAAAGAATGAAGTCTGCTCAAGACCGACAGAAAGCCTACGCGGATAAGAAGGGCCGAAAACATAAGTTCAAAGCGAGCGATCAAGTTTTGCTCAAGGTCTCCCCCACTAAAGGGGTAATGCGCTTCAGCAAACGGGGAAAATTGAGTCCAGGGTACGTAGGCCCATTCGAGATACTCGAAATGGTTGGAGACTTAGCATGAGGTTGGCCCTGCCTCCGATATATTCAAGGGTACATAACGTCTTTCACGTCTCCCTACTCCGAATGTACAAACACGACTACGCCAACGTGATCCAAATTGAGGAACCAAACCTCAAGGAGGATCTAACATATGAAGAACAACCCACAGAGATTCTGGAATACCAAGAACATCAACAAGGGAAGAAACATGTAGCACTGGTTAAAGTCGCATGGAAGCATCACCAAGGAAAAGAAGCGACTTGGGAAGTCGAATTGGAAATGCGAGAGAAATTTATTGAACTTTTCGGTAAGCCTTAACCCTTATCCAAATTCGAGGAAGAATTTTCTTTTTAGAGGGTAATAATGTAACGTTACGACTTTTCAAAAAAAAAAAGAGAATTGGAAACGAGCGGGCGGCAGGGGAGGCGTCGCCTCCCCTGGCCTTCCGTCGTTTCGCCTCCGACCGACCAAGGGTCGGCCGGGGCGTATAAGGGGGGGGAGGGCCGCTCGTGTGCCCTCTTGGAACCCCCGACTTCTCTCTCTCCCTCTCGTTCTTTCTTCTCCCCGACCGGCAACCGGCGTACGTGACCGAGCATGCAGAGCAGCGGCATACGACGGCGACCGACGATCCCTCGACGCACCTCAACCCTCCATCGCGCACGCAGGGACCAGGCGACCCTCTTCAGTAGTAGAGGACCGCCAGAGATCGATCGGATTTCGCGCAATTCGCCGGCAAACTCATTTCGAATGAAAACAAGGTACCCGAAGCGTTTGAATCCCTAAACGATGAATTAGCGATTGTTGAATTCGTAGGATAGGTTCAATATGATCTTGAAGGTATTTCCTACATATTTCATATTGATGTCGGCGTCAATTGACGGCCGAAAGGCCGCCAGAATCGAACAAAAAATTTGGCGGCCCTATTTTATCGCAGTGACCAGTCGATCGATTCCAGAGAACGGTCGACCGATCCATTACGCACTGTGCGTCCTCATAGTCACACGAACGGTCGACCGACATCATGAACGGTCGGCCAATTCACGAACACTGACTTAAAGAACTCGGTCGACTGATCTCACAGGACCGGTCGACCGGTGTCAAGAGAACGGTCGACCGGTCCACTAGGACAGGTCGACTGATTTTGACAGAAACTCAACTATTCCAATCGGACTGATCTTCCCCAAACAAAACCGAGACTCTGACCAGTTCATCTACACTGGTTGAGTACTATGGTACAGAGATCAATGTTCCGCTAGATCCTAAAATATAGATTCACAATGATTAAAGATAAACAAGGCAAAGACAAAGACATGGGATTGCTATGTGTCGCCCCCAAAGTTAAAGTAAAAATCAGAGATTAAAGCAGAGAAATGATATGTAGTTAGCTGCGGGGACAACGATGCTACTGTCTTAAATGATCACTATTCCTGATATTTCAGGTCTTCTTCCACCTGTATCTCAAATGAAGGGCGATGCTAAAGGACATACCCCTTCCCTTAAAGATTAAAGTATTATGCCAGAGGGACAGGTAGCTAGCTAAGGAAACAGTGAACCTATGAGTCTCTTAACCGATCACTGTTCTTGAATTGTAGGAATTCTTCCTCCTACCTTTCGAACTGGGTGAGGTAGTAACACACACCCCTTTCCCTTTATGGGCTTTCTGGCATCAGAGAATCAGAGAGGCATCTCTGGCATCCCAACCTAATAAAGTCCAGCTCGCATAGGATAACCAACCCTAAGGACATTCTAGTGATGTAAAAGACGTAGTGCAACTCACAGTAAAGCAAAGCAAAGCAGAATATTGTAAAGCGAAGTAGAGATAATGTAGAGTAAAGTATAGCGGAGACATCGTAAAGCAAAGCCAAAGTAAAGCATTGATATAATAAAGAACAGAGTACTGATATGAATAAAGATTTATACATTTCTTTCATCGATCCTTATTTCATCGTTTATTGCTAGTGTAATGGGCATTCTTTGCTCATGGGTATTCTATTCCCCTGCATTGGGATTTTACAGGTGAGAATGCCAATTTAGGAGATGCTGGAGGGCGCAGAGCTTGGAGAACGCTGCATATGAGATCTGTTTACTCCGAGCTTTTATTGCATTTATGTTTAAAACATCTTATGTTCAGAGATATCATGTTTTGTTTCCGCACATAGAACTTCAGACAAGCTTTATTATATTTTTGCATAATTTTCTATATGGCAAGACACCATGAACTTCCGCATACTATCTATAATATGAATCACCATAGACTTTCGCATATTTTCTATACTACGAGACGTTGTGAATTTCCGCATTCAATTCATTATCATGGCATTTCGACTACTCTTCTGCATTTAAGTCCTATAATATGTTTATTATTATTTTATTAGTTCCACGTAAGTCATTTTATTGAATGGTCAAGGTCAGTAGAGCAATAGGTAGTGTAGCGTCTCCGGAGTCAAGCTGACTGCCTACGTGGCGGGAGGTGCGATTTCGGGGTCGTTACATGTGTAATCACACATTTTATACTCAACAATGTAGACAATTTACTTTTTATCTATCATATTAAAATGATAATTAATCCAAAGGCTTTCTGTGTGGTTACATGTTGTAGTTATGCTACTTTAATTCATATATATATATATATATATATATATATATATATATATATATATATATATAGGGTAAAATGGGCGTGTTGAGCAGATTTTGCTTCACACCATGTCACGCAACATCCTAGCCATCCTTGTGAGATCCAACGATCCATATGATCGCACATTTTTTACCGTTCAGATGTGATCCCATGGCTGATTGAATTTCTCGTGTCCGATCCCACCTCCCTCCCCCTCTCTCTCCTCCCTCTCTCTCTTTCCCTCTCTGAGATCCCCAACCCTTTCTCTCTCCCCTACCAGATTCGGCGAGTTCAACTCTCCAGCCAGATCTGGCGAGTTCAAATCCCATCCTTCTCTCCCCCTCTCTTTCTCCCTGTACCTTCCCCTCTCAGATCCTCTCTCTCTCTGGCCAAAGCTGGTGAGTTCAACTCTGAGATCGTGCCCAAGTCGTGTTGCCTCACAGTCCCGGCCTCCAAGCCGCCTCATCTCGTCGCCGCCGCCTCTAGGTCACCTCGTCGACAGCCTATAGGTCGGCGGACTCCAAATCGCGAAAGAGGTCGCCGGCTTTGAGATTTTTGTTCCATCGGCTTTTAGATCGTGAGAGAGAAAGGGAGAGAGGATGGTACGCCCTCGCCGTCAATCGCCGCGCTGCGACCTCCATGTTCGCTGCCCTCATCATCGCCATGGCCTCCCTCACCACCCTCGTCGTCGATCGAAGAGAAAGGGGGAGGAAAAGGAGAGCTTCACATGAGAGAGAGGAGAGGGCTCCAGATCGGCCGCCCTCGCCGATGCTGTGGCCTCCACCGTCCTCGTCGTTGCCATGGCCTCGTTGTCGATCAGAGAGAAAGGGGAGGACTTCATGTGAGAGAGAGAGAGAGGAGGAGGAGAGGGCTCTCTGTAGGCCGCTATGCGTGTTGCATGACACGGTGTGAAACAAAACATGCTCAGCACGCCCATTTTACCTATATATATATGATTTAATGGGTGCTACCCATAACTCCCTACATTCTAGAATCGTTAGATGTAAGATCAACGACAGTGAAAAAAAGCGTGGTTCACTATGGAACACGAGCAGTTCAGCTTGGTTCATGACCGGTTCGGCGGTGGTTACTATTCGGCGCAAGGAGATCATGGAGATGGTGACTTGGACAGCGACTCAACGACGATGGGAGGCGACTTCAGGCAAAGGGAGACGGAGCTTTGGCTAGGGCGGCGACGAGGATATCGCGATTTAGATGAGGAGATCGTGATTCGTGAGCGGCCTCAAGGAGATCGTGATTCAGGCAAGGCGAGGCGGCTTCAGGCGAGTAGGTGCATCATCTCCGATCGCCCCACTCGCGTCCTGTTTGCTTCATTCGTCGATTTGGTCAGTGAGTCGTTCAAGAGCTCCAAGACGGAGGTGATGGAGGAAATCCTCTCGGTGCTGGCCACCTTCCTCCCCCTCGACGATGACGTGCGCTGGCACATTGGTTCTGCCAAGTCCATGGTCGGCGTTCTAAAGTCTGGGAGCTTGGCAGCGAGGCTTAGTGCAGTCTTGATGCTGAAGGAGCTTGTTTCATCCCTAACTGCAGACTGCGTCGATCTCGTCACCGAGACCGATGGCCTCACCGAAGCACTTGCAAAGCGGATCAGGAAACCGGTCTCCCCGCAGACCACGATGACCTCGCTGGTGACCTCCTACTACTTAGCCCTCGCTAGCCAGAGGACGGCGGAGAGGTTCGTGGAGGTGGGACTGGTCAGCACAATACTCGACGTCCTCGTGGATGCGGAGAACTAGGGCACGAGTGAGAAGGCCCCGAGGCCCCCGACAGTTCTCAACGCCCTGCTGCGCTGCAAGAGGGGCGAGAAGCACTTCGAACCACGCATTGGCCGTGCCGGTGCTCGTCAAGAAGATGTTTCGGGTGTCAGAGTTTGCTGTGTCGGCGCTCTGGACTGCAAGCACAGCGATTTCAGGTGGGAGCGTTTCAGAAGCTGCTGCTGTTGCAAGTCGGATGTGAGGGGGCGACCAAGGAGAGGGTCACTGAAATGGCGGCTGCGGCAAGGAGAGCGTGAGTGTCGGTGAGATGGTTCAGTCGACCGGTGAGGTGTGGGAGGCGATTCAGCGATGACCATGGGCGATTTCAAGCGAGGGTGTCGAGAGGTAAAGAACCGGGCGGGTGCGAACCGTGATGAACCTACTGTCTGCTACAGTGAATCGCACACGCCGTAGATCTTGCATCCAATGGTTATACTTGTATATGTTTGCTAAACATCTTTAATTTTAATCAATATCTTCCGTGGATTCATGCACTTTGTCTATGTTATATTCTGCGATTTGATGACCATGGATTCATGCATCCAAAGTGGACGTACCAAAAGAAATGGTAAAGTGATATTTGAAAAGTACGAAATCAGAACGGTGGGATTAAATCCTGAACCTCTATGCATCCATGTATTACTATGTATAGAATCTGTCCGACATTTGCAAAAAGGAAAAGCACTTGTGGTAAAAAGAGAGTTTAGTTACAATTAATTGGGATATCTTTCCTTTTCAAAAGAATAACGATTCGTATCGTAGTCAGTTCAACATTATTTGAAGTTGGATCCTCCTGCAATATCGTTTTAACTCCAAGCTATCGAAGCTGCCTTGAAGCTGCTAGAATGCTTCGTTGGAGAGAGAGAGAGAGAGGAATGCGAGTGCGTTACTGACTAGATATTTATAATTATCTGGTCGTTGGTTCAATCGAAAAACTATTCTCTGGAGAGAGAGAGAGAGAGAGAGAGAGAGAGAGAGAGAGAGAGAGAGAGAGAGAGAGAGAGAGAGAGAGAGAGAGAGAGAGAGAGAGAGAGAGAGAGAGAGAGAGAGAGAGAGAGAGAGAGAGAGAGAGAGAGTATTGCGATTCTCCCTAGCTATTAATAAATGGTAGTGCTTTACTTACTGAGTAGCTACTTATAATTCTCTGGTCGTTGGTCAAGTATATATGGCCATAATAACATGGTCGTCACTCCCACAAGGTCTTTGACGGCTTCGTTTGCACTTTGCCGCAAGGAAAAAATAACTTTTGGAAAAAAACTATTTCTAAGAAATATATTTTAGACAATGTGCTTCTCAATATTAATTAAAAGTATTTATGGGTTAATCAACGGTATATCTCTTTAAAATATATTGTAGACTTGAATTTAATCTTATTAAAGAGAGTGAAGGTCTCAGAAGAAATATTTATATTTATTACGCAAATCAATCTTAATAATCATATGTATTTTTGTCAACATTTACTTTTTCTGGTTTTTTTAATTTTTTTTATCTTCTGATAATCAGTACATATTTAATAATTATTATTTTATTTGAATAGTTTAAAAAATTCTGCTTAACTTCGCCTATATTTTATAGCCGGTCCCAAGCCCGGATAAAGGAGGAGGGTTGTGTTAGGCCCGACAGCCAGCGTAAAATTCTGTCGAATCTTATGAACATGGATCAACAAATATATTGTGTTAATGCTAGGTCGTTACCCGTAAGTAACGCGCTGTACAGTTCGGGTACAGTGATAAGAGAGCAAGAGCCGCTGCATCCTCGCCTGAATACAGTGTTAAATGAGCAAAAGCTACCGCACTCTAATGGACAGAGGCGGTTAAAGAAGCTAGTTCATGAGACTAAGATCAGATTAGGTTCTTGGAACATTGGGACGTTGAATGGGAAGCGCCTCGAGGTGGCACAAGTAATGGACCAACGTAAGATTAATATCTTATGCTTGCAAGAAACTAGATGTGTAGGAGAGGGAAGTAAAGAGATTATGTTAAATGGTTCCAAACTTTGGTACACAGATAAGATAAATGGAAGGAATGGTGTTGGTATTATCGCGGATGCAGAATGGAGAAAGAATGTTGTGGAAGTTAAAATGATTGAGAATCGAATCATTTTCGTGAAAGTAATTATTGAAAAGGAGACTATGAACATTATTAGTGCATATGCACCCCAAGTAGGAGCAGAATCACATCTCAAGGAGAAGTTTTGGATAGATATGGAGGGTTTGATTGAAAGTATACCAACAATCGAAAAAGTTTATATTGGGGGAGACCTTAATGAACATGTTGGTAAAGAGGCAGGACCACATGCAAGGGTTCATGGTGGTTTTGGTTTTGGGGAGTTGAATGAGGAAGGACAAACTATTATTGATTTTTCTTTAGCATACGACCTTAAGATTATCAACACTTATTTTAGGAAGGGAGGGGAATATTTAATCACATACAAAAGTGGAACTCATGTCTCAAATCGATTTTTTCTTGACAAGAAATACTGATAAAAAATGTTGTACTAATTACAAAGTAATTCCTGGGCATGGGGTGACTACACAACATAAATTGTTAGTTCTTGATATGCAAATGAAATGTATAAAATCAAAATCTCGAACAGTTTTTGATCGAAAGATCAAGTGGTGGCAGTTAAAGGGGGAGAAGCGAGAGACTTTTAGAAGTAAGTTATTAGAGAAAAGTGTGTGGGAGTTAGAAGGAGATGCTAGTATCATGTAGGAGAATGTGGCAAAAAAGGTTGAAATGGTTGCTAAAGCCATTTTAGGAGAATCAAAAGGTTTTGGACCACTAGATAAAGAGACTTGGTGGTGGAATGAGGAGGTCCAAGAAAAAGTGCGTAATAAGAAGAATTATTTCAAGGCGATACATTGGACAATAGTTCTGACAATTGAGAAAAGTATCGTTTGGCGAAAAGGAAGGCTAAGAAGACAGTTAGTGATGCTCGTGTTAAAGCATATGAGGGGTTTTATAAGGAGTTAGGGACAAAGACTGGTGAACAAATGATTTACAAGATTGCAAGGAATAAAGAGAATGAGTCGAGAGATTTGGATCAAGTAAGAAGAAGAGAACCAAGCCTGCCAACTCGATTGAATTCAATCAAATCGATTCAACCACGACCCAAGTGATTACGAGATCCGGTGGACTGTCCGGTTATTATAACGTTGCGGCGTAGGAAGAAGAGAACCAAGCCTGACAACGGTCGATGTGTGCGCAGTAGTTGGCTTCGTATTGTGCGACCTCAACCCCCCTCTCTTGACCGCATGACGTCCACGTTATAGAAACGGCATTATTATTATATGATGTATATATTCAAGACGCGAGACGACATACTGACTCTGGCACCGGACGAAGGCTATATATACGAGAGCTCGAAGCATTTTGTAGCCATCACAAGCACCGCTCCTCATCCACGTTTGATCCACCACAAGAAGGAGCACCAAGTTCTCGCAACGCAGACTACGGCGTGATCACCTCCGGCGCGATATATCGACATGGAGAGCATCCGTGCCATGCGCAAAGCACAGAGGGCGCAGGGTCCTGCCGCTGTCTTGGCCATCGGCACCGCGAACCCTCCTAACCTATTCGAGCAGAGCGAGTTCCCGGACTTCTTTGTGATAGAAAGTACTCAATAAAGTTAAAGAAAAATTCTATCGTACTGCTATAAGACCAGCAGTGTTATATGATAGTGAATGTTGGACTATGAAGGGATAACATGAACGTAAAGTGGGGGTAGCCGAAATGAGGATGTTGAGATGGATGTGTGATCATACAAGATTAGATAAGATTAGGAATGACCATATACGTGAATGGGTCGGAGTGGCTCCTATTAGTGAGAAAATGGTAGAGAATCGTTTGAGATGATTTGGTCATGTTCAGAGAAGACCATTAGATGCGTCAGTAAGAAGAGTAGATCAAATAATCTGAAGTCCGATTAAAAGAGGGAGATGGATGCCAATGCGGACACTTGGCGAACTAATAGAGCAAAATCTATTGGTGAATAATATATCGAAAGATTTGATTACTAATAGAGTGGAATGATGTCGTATGATCCATGTAGCCAACTCCACCTAGTGGGATAAAGCTTTGTTGTTGTTATTGTTTAAAAAATCCTGCTTATATTTCAGCTTTGCATAATTGTGATTTGACTTCTGTCCTCATATATATATATATATATATATATATATTTGTTACTATCAATATATATATATATATATATATTTTTACTATCATTTCGTTCATTTTAAAAACCAAAAGGAGAAGAAATAACGATACACCTTCCTCACGAAACAAAGGATGAGATCCCATTCCTTCCTGTATCCTTCCTCCTTGTGAGGACAAAGAAATAATAGTAAATAACTCATTTTTATGTTAATTACTTTTCATGTGCATCGTCTATTTGGTTTGAATATGTGTATCTTTTAGACAGTTTAAGAGGACCCGGCCCTTGAAAAAATCATCATTTTTCTTTAAAAAAACTACTTGAATAGTAAAAATTTATCTCTTGTTGACCAAAATTCTTGTTTCTTTCCGAATATAGAAAACACAAGAAGATATTTTGTTAAATCTACATTTGAATTTGTAAAAAAAATTGAAAATTTTTCCTTGTAATCTACATTTCCCTGTAATTCAAAATTTTTTTTGACTTGATATATGTATCTTAAAACATAAAAAATACTTTTTACTTTTCTCAGGATTTTATTTCAAAATTGATTTTCTGAAAATATATAATAAAATATTATTTGTCTAATAAAGGGCAATGTGTCCGTACGTATTCACATCTTATATTACAAGCAAAAATATATATGCATTGTATCCTTATCTCAATTATCATAAATATTGTAATAGTAACACTTTATGTTTATTTTCTCTGTATGGCACTATATTTTAAAGTCGATGTATGTTTTTTTCCGGATGAAGTGCAAACGTTTTTCATATGGAGTCATTAGTACTTGACTTGCGATTTTGTGGATGGTCGGTCTTCTACAAGAAATTATCAAATATAAGTTTATTTGTTACGACTTGACTTGTACCAAGTAATTAGTCCACGAATGCATACGCTACGACTGAACAATCCTTCTGTTTTCGCTTTCTTTTGACTCCTTAGCAATTCATGCTAGTGAAGGTTCGAGGAAAGAACATTCAAACTTGAAGATGACAACTTAATTAATTACGTTCATCCATAGAAAAAAAAATATTAAGATATATAGTCAGAGTCCCATACGGTAACGATCAACCCTTCATGTCACATCTTTTTTTTATATATATTAAGGGAAGTCTAATGAACAAACTATAAAATCGAAAAAAAAAGCATATGAAAATAACACATGATTTCTCTTTTTATATATACGTCGACCGTCTCAAGAGGAGGATGGATATCAAGGGATTAAGATCCCTACAAGAATTGGAGGCCTAAAACCCTAAATGAAATTTTTGGATATTTTTCGTAGTTCAAAATGGCCTTTCGTTTCACGTTTTATTATAGGAGTCCAATTTTTTTTTTCATAAGAGTTCTATTTGAGGAATATTTTATATCATATGCTACGTTAGGTGAATGCTTATACAAATTTCTTAGGATATCACATGATAAGTGCTTTGATGTCCCTAAACATAATATGTGCATGGACCATGCATATGCATAAATAATATGGTACTCATAACTCATGTGAGTTCTCCTAGTTTTGATATATATAAACCCTAAATGATACTTTCGGATCTTTTCTTAATTCAAAATGGCCTTTCGTTTCACGTTTTAATATATTAGTCCAATTTTCCTTCATAAGAGTTTTATTTGACGAATATTTTATATCATATGCTACGTTAGGTGAATGCTTATATAAATTTCTTAGGATATCACATGATAAGTGCTTTAATGTCCCTCAACATAATATGTGCATGGACCAAGCATACGCATAAATAATATGGTACTCATAACTCATGTGAGTTCTCCTAGTTTTGATATATATAAACCCTATGATTATTATACTTGTCATTACTGACCATTGTACAATATTTACGCACGTTATGTTTAACAATCTTAAAGTTATGATTTCTTGTAGTGGATGGCGTAGCATGGTTATTACAATCGGACCGGACCGGCCGGTTCAACCGGTTCAATCACGAACTGACAATTGGTCCGGTCCGGATTTATTGCAAAACCAGAAATGAAGTTGAACTGGACAAAAACCGGTTCAACTAATAAAAACCGGTTCAACCATTGAACCAGAGAAACCCGGTTCAATATTTAAAGGGAAAAAATTAGAAAATAAAAGTTAAGATAGGAAATAAAAAGGTAGAAAGGAACGTAAAAATGGGAAAGTATTTGAATTGAGAATTGGTATAAAATTATAACGGAAATAAATGTGAAAAATTAATTGGAGAAAGGAATTCATGGAAATAAAAAAGGAAATAGTAATAACATTTAAAATGAAAATTAATATTCTTTCTTTTTTATGAGTAGGAGAGAGAAAATAGTCATAAAATTAATAACTTAAAGTTTTTTATATGAATATAATTTTTAAAATATCTATGTATTATAAAAAGGAAATTAAATATGGAAATTGATAGGGAGAGAGTAATTAATGGAAATAGAAAAATAAAATTATTAAACTGAAAGTAAAGAATATGTCAAAATAAAAATACTCTTGAACAAAAAATAAAAGAATTAATATAATATAAAACTTTTTTTATTTATTATATTTTATTATGAATTATAAGTTAGAACTATTTTTTTATGCATTATATAATATAGATTATGTATATATTTATAAGGTTATCATAAATAATATTAATTTAATAAAATTTGATTGAACTTGGTTGAATTCAATCAAATCGATCCAACCATATGATCCTGTGGACTGTCCGGTTATTATAACATTGCGGCGTAGGAAGAAGAGAACCAAGCGTGCCAACGGTCGATGCGTGCGCGGTAGTTGGCTTCGTATTGTGCGACCTCAACCTCCCTCTCTTGACCGCATGACGTCCACGTTATAGAAACGGCATTATTATTATATGATGTATATATTCAAGACGCGAGACGGCGTACTGACTCTGGCACCGGACGAAGGCTATATATACGAGAGCTCGAAGCATTTTGTAGCCATCACAAGCACCGCTCCTCATCCACGTTTGATCCACCACAAGAAGGAGCACCAAGTTCTCGCAACGCAGACTACGGCGTGATCACCTCCGGCGCGATATATCGACATGGAGAGCATCCGTGCCATGCGCAAAGCACAGAGGGCGCAGGGTCCTGCCGCTGTCTTGGCCATCGGCACCGCGAACCCTCCTAACCTATTCGAGCAGAGCGAGTTCCCGGACTTCTACTTCCGCGTCACCAAGTCCGAGCACAAGCACGACCTCAAGAAGAAGTTCCAACGCATCTGTAAGTTCCATCTCCATTCTCTTAGTTCCGGAAAGCATCTCGACTCGTTATACTTATAACGATTTAAGATTCATGTTTGTTGTACTTTCTGTGGCCGGCTGATTTAATGAATTTTTATATGAATGAACTGAAGGTGAAAGAACGATGATTAAGAAGAGGTACATGCACATAAACGAGGAGATACTGAAGGAGCGTCCGAGAATGTGCGGCTACATGGAGGCCTCCTTCGACGACCGCCAGGACATCGTGGTGGAGGAGGTCCCCAAGCTCGCCAAGGAAGCGGCGGAGAGGGCCATCAAGGAGTGGGGGCGGCCCAAGTCGGACATTACGCACTTGGTCTTCAGTACCACCACCGGCATCGACATGCCCGGCGCCGACTACCGCCTCCTGCAGCTCCTCGGCCTCCCCCAGACCGTGAACCGGATCATGATCTACAGCCAGGCATGCCACATGGGAGCGTCCATGCTCCGCATCTCCAAGGACCTCGCCGAGAACAACAAGGGCGCGCGGGTGCTCATGGTCTCCTGTGAGATCACCGCCCACACATTCCGAGGCCCCGATGGTAGCAATTTCCAGGACCTCGCAGGTCAGGCCACGTTCGCCGATGGGTCGGCGGCGCTTATCGTGGGTGCTGATCCCGTACCGGATGACGAGCGACCCGTCTTCGAGATATTGTATGGGGCGCAGACGACGGTTCCGGACTGCCCGGAGGCCGTCGGGGGTCACTTCAAGGAGGTCGGCCTGACCTTCCACTTCATGAACCAGCTGCCCATGGTCATCGCCAACAACATCGAGGGGTGCCTCCTGAAGGCGTTCGAGCCGCTGGGCATCACGGACTGGAACGAAATCTTCTGGGTGTCGCACCCGGGGAACTGGCCGATCATGGAGGCGGTCCAATCCAAGCTGAGCCTGAAGCAGGACAAGATGCGTGCGTCTCGGTACGTCTTCCAGGAGTACGGGAACATGATGAGCGCCACCGTCCTCTTCATAATGGACCAGGTGAGGAAGCAGTCGACGGCGGAGGGGCTGGCGACCACCGGACACGGGCTCGAGTGGGGAGTCTGCTTCGGCTTCGGCCCTGGTCTCAGCATCGAAACGGTCGTGCTCCGTAGTGTGCCCATCGTCTAGATCACATTTGTTGTTGAGAACTATATTTTTTTTATTTTGATTGTATCAGTCAATTCTAAGTAAGAGAAAGGATAAATTTTGAGAACTTTATTTTTTTATTTTTCAATCGAACTTTGACAAACCTATGGGAAATAGTCGTCCTTTGATAAATTACTCTTTTTTTTGTCAGTCGCAATAACATATTTTTCTAATTGTGAATTATGGAGAATGGCAAGGCAAAAACTACTTGGTTACTATTGTAATTGTATTCTACCTCGGGGCCGTAACACACACACACACACATATATATATATATATATATATATGAAAAGAAAAGAAGTGTTAGGACAAATCTATATTAGTTTTTATTAATATCTAATTAATTCTAGAGTTGTTAGAATAGTTATTGTTAGATAAATATTTTGCATAATATTTGAATGATACTATGATTTTGATTTTCACATTAAAATTTGCAGCATCCAAAGAGAAGAATAAAACTAAAAAATAAGGAGAATTTATAATTTTCATTGACGTTTTTTAAGATGTGTTAAGAATATAAAATATTTATGTTGCTATTTTTAATGGTTTAAATTTTAAGAAAAACTTATTAGCACATCTCAAATTTCCTCCAACTTCGTCTGTCTTCTTCCTGCTCGAGGCTCGTCAATGGGTGACTACTAGGTTCTGAGTTTAAATGTCTTTAAACTCTTATTAATGAAAAGTATTATCCTCCTTTGTTGTCCACACGATGGGTTGAACTTTGTTGACAGACCACACGTGAAGAGAAGTGTTCAAACATAAAATCATTGACTATTGAGTTTTTAGGAAAAATAGTTTTTGAATTGATATTTAATTAATGAAGTTATAAGTTTGGTCAAAGATGTATGGCTCATGCTAAAATAAAGAAATTTTTTTTTGGGTATTAAGTTGAAAGTGTAATATTAAATCTCATATCCAAAACGATATTTTTGTGTTATTGTTGTTATGAAGTTAAGTATATATTTAATCATAATAATAATCTATACCTATATATATATTATGTATATAAAGTAGGGGTTAAAAGTGTTATGTGGCATCGTCTCATGAATTCCTCATAAACAAATTTTTTTCAAAGAAATTTTATAAGATATGGTATGAATAAGATTTGATGTATATTATTTTTGCTGTTGAAATTATTAAAGTATCATCATCATATTCAAAAGTTAGTTATTATTTTTAAATTTAATATTTATAGCTATAAATAGAAGATGCTTCCAAATCAAATAGCATATTCGACATACATTTAATTTCACAAGGAGAAGCACGTGCAAACGTTTTAGTATAGGTCCATGTGTGTTAAAATAATATTGTACCTATGTAGATGTATATATTTTTATATTTCTCTTTCTAAAATAAAAATATCAAATATTATAACTTATATATAATATGATAGTAATATTTATATTAATTATTAATAAAATATAAATATTTTAATTATAATTGTACGATAATAATAATGAATTAATATTCATAAAAATAAATAGTATAGCAAATTTAATAATGTTAATGATTATCACATCATTTAGTACAAACAAATTTTCTATTGAAGTTAATAAATACATAATCTATTTATATTTATATATACAAGGAAATGTTAAAAATACCAAGTACAATTTGTCATGAAATTATGTATCGTTAACGTTATTTTTTAAATAAATATTTTTAATTATGTTATTTATGAATAGTAATAAATAAAATAAATAATAATAATATTCAAACAATATTTTAACTGTAGCTAACAATAATATATGTATAAGTAGAGTTTAAAAGTGTCGAATGGCACCCACTCATGAATCCATGATTATCATGATCTCAATTCGATTAATAAGATCGCACAGTCAGGGATATTCCATAGCAGAATGTTGTTGCAGAACGAATGAACATGATACTTCTGGAGAGGATAAGGTGCATGCTCTCTAACGCTGGCCTGAATAGGATATTCTGGGCTGAATCTGTTAACACAGTTTGCTACTTGGTGAATCTAAGTCCGGCGACTGCGATTGATTTCAAGACTCCAACTGAAGTATGGTCAGAAAATCCTGCTGATTATACTTGTCTGAAAGTTTTTTATTGTCCAGCATACTATCACGTCAGTGAAGAAAAGTTAGAGCCAATGGCCAAAGAAGTGGTGTTCATGGAATATGATGCAGGAGTGAAGGGCTACAGAATCTGGTCTCTTTCAGAACACAAAGTCATCCACAGCAGAAGCGTGACATTTGATGAAGCATCAATGCTTCAGTTGAAGGTGGAGGCTGAAGAGAGTGTCAGTAAACAGGTGGATGTTAAAATCACTCCAACTGAGGATGATGCTGAAGGATCACATCAAGAAGCAGAACCAGAATGTGAAGAATCTGATGAGTAACCTGAAGAGGAGTCAATTGCTGCTAGACGTCATCGTAGAGAAGTGAGTCCTCCTAAGCGATATGGTTTCGAGGACATGGTTGCTTATGCACTACAGGTAGCTGAAGAGGTGGAGTCCCTGGAGCCGTCCTCTTATAGGGATGTCATCACATGTGCCGAATCTGGACAGTGGATCGCTGCTATGGGTGAGGAGATGAAATCTCTTCACAAGAATCAGACGTGAGAGCTGGTCAAGTTGCCTAAAGGCAGGAAGGTTGTTGATTGTAAATGGATCTTCAAGAAGAAAGCAGAAATTTCAGGAGTTGAAGGCACGAGATATAAAGCACGACTGGTTGCTAAAGGTTATAGTAAAAAAGAAGGTGTGGACTACAATGAGATATTCTCACCTGTTGTCAGACATACTTCTATCAGGGTACTACTTGCTCTTGTAGCACATCAGAATCTAGAGCTCGAGCAACTAGATGTGAAGACTGCTTTCCTCCATGGAGAAATTGAAGAAGACATTCTTATGAGCCAATCAGAGGAATTCTCCATTTCAGGAAAGGAGAATCAAGTTTGCAGTCTGAAGAAATCTCTGTATAGCTTGAAGCAGTCTCCCAGACAATGGTACAAGAAGTTCGACAGTTTCATGATCAGCAAGGGATTCAGTCGAAGTCCCTATGATTACTGTGTATATCACAAGAAGGTGAAGGACGGCTCCACCATCTATCTGCTCTTGTATATTGATGATATGCTTATTGCTGCCAGAGACATGACAGACATTCAGAATCTGAAGAAGCTCTTCAGTGCAGAATTCGACATGAAGGATCTTGGTACAGCACAAAAGATTCTGGGGATGGAAATTCTAAGGGATCGCGCACAGGGTAAACTCTTCTTATCTCAGAAAAGTTATATTGAGAAGTTTTTATCCATGTTTGAAATGTCTGGAGCGAAGCCTTTGAATACTTCATCAGCTGCAAATGTTCATCTTTCTGTTGCCTTCGCACCAAAGTCAGAAGCAGAAAAGGAGTACATGTCTCGGGTTCCATATGCTAGTGCAGTTGGAAGTCTGATGTATGCCATGGTTTGCACAAGATCGGACATTGCTCATGCAGTCAGTGTTGTCAGCAGATTCATGAGCGATCCAAGAAAGGAGCACTGACAAACAGTGAAGCGAATTTTTCGATATTTGAGAGGAACATTTGATATTGGCCTCATCTACAGAAGTGATAAAGAGTGTTTGGTTGCAGGGTACTCGGATTCAGATTATGCTGGAGATGTTGATGGAAGACGATCTATGACAGGCTATGTCTTCACTTTGGACAATTCAGTTATTAGTTGGAAGGCTACACTTCAGTCATCAGTTACATTATCCACCATAAAGGCTGAATACATGGCACTGACAGAAGCCGTCAAGGAAGACATCTGATTAAAAGGCTTAGTTGGAGATCTCGGATTACATCAGGAGTAGGCTATAGTGCACTGTGATAGTCTGAATGCAATATGTTTAGCCAAGGATCAAGTACATCATGAAAGAACCAAACACATTGATGTCAGATATCACTTCATCCGCACTGAGAAGAGGATCAAGGTGAAGAAGATTGACACTGAAGATAATCCAGCTGATATGTTCACCAAATTTGTTCTTTATGGCAAGTTCCAACATTGTTTGGACTTGCTTAACATAAATACTCGGTAATAGCTTCAAGATGGGACTGGCGGCGGCGTGACGTGCTTTTGTGCTATGAAAATGATTCAAGTCAAGGTGAAGATTTGTTAATAATGCCTTAAATCTGAATCCAATTGATCCCCCTACATAGTCAGGCGCTTCAGCAGAATTCCCCTACGGGGGTCTCGCTGCCCGGTCAGCGAGTCCGTGGGGGGTCAAGGGGGGATCCAGGGGATCCCCCCTGCGGGGGTTGCAAGGGGGCGGAGCCCTCTGAGCAAAAATTTTTTAGGGGTATTCTGTATGTGATTCGGATTTGATTTATTTCCTTATCACGAGATATGTGTCCTATTTTCAGGGGATTTATTTAGAGTCCCAGTCCGTATGTAATTCCTATCATTGTCAAAGGGAGTGCCTATATAAACTCCCTAGGGGTTTAGATCGAGACCCATCCTTGTAATCATCGTTATTCCATAATAAAGAGTCGTCGTCGTTTTTTCTCTTCGCGTTCTTCTGTATTTCGTGCGATCCCTATCTCCCTCTTTTCGTAACAATTCTCTTTGGTATGTTGGTTGTTTCTTGAATGGTTGAGATGATATGTGTTCAAATTTGTCTCCCTCAATTGTTTTTCGGTTGCATTGTCTTCCTCAATTTTGCTGTTCGTCTCAGAAAATTCAAGAAAATATTCTCTTAAATGATGTTATAATCCAAACTACAGACGCAACAGAAAAATATTTTATCTATTCAACTTAGAATTTGTTAGAAAAATCCGAAAATTCTTTCCACCAAAGGGGCCGGTAATCTACAATTGCAGTATCTTAAAACTCAGGTTAATTCCTTAAAAAAACTATAATAATTTTTCGTTCCTACACCTAATAGATGAACTTATGCCTCCTAATTATGTTATAATTTTCACTTTAGTCCATCTGTCGTATTCGATTAAAATTTTCAATATTTTTTTATTTTTTATATTTATTACATTACTAAATTACTCTTTGCACTTAAAATAAGTGACCATTTTTTTCTTCATTAAGAGTAGTTTAATCATTTATTAAATAAATAATAATAAAATATGACGGATGAATTAAAGTGAAAATTATAACATAATTTAGGAAGCATTACGATAAGTTCATATATTAGAGACAAACACGAAAATCATGAACAATTTATGGAATTAACCCTAAAACTTAAGAAAGCGCTTTTTTTTACTTTTCTTACGCTTTATTTTCAAATTTTATTCTGAATATATATATATATATATATATATATATATATATATAAAATATCATTTGTCCAATAAAGGGAAAAATGTGTCCGTGGTCACATTATACGTTACGTGCAAAGACATGTATGCATTTTATCCCTGGCTCAATTACGACAAATATTTTAATAGTAAAAATTTATATATGTTTATTTCTCCACGTGCTACTATAACAAGTTATAGTTTTGCATATGGAGTCATGAGCACTTGGCTTGCAATTTGTGGACCGGTCTTCCACAAGAAATAATTATCTCGTATAAGTTTATCTTTTACGACTTGACTTAAACTAAAATATTGGTCAACGGATGCATACGCGCGCTATGACTTAATTAACAATCCTTCTGTTTTCTCCTCTTTATCTTTCTTAACAATTCATGAGATTGAAGGTTCAAGGAAAGAACATTCAAACTTGAAGGTGACAAATTAATTACGTTCAACCATAGGGAAAAAATGAAGATATAGTCCAAGTCCCATATGGTAACTATCACCAACCCTTCATCTCACATCTTATTTATATTTTAATTATGGAAAGTCTAATGAATACTATATATATATATATATATATTTGTCTAATAAAAATAAAACAATATGGTCCGCCTCGAGAGGAGGATATCGAGGAATTAGAGATCCTACAAGAATTGAAGGCCTAAAATTAAATTTGTTTTGCTTATTATTGTCAAACACCAACTTTATTCCATATAATAATGAGGGGCAAAGATGAACTTAAAAAAGCTATCCCCATAAATAGGAAAAAAATGTGGGATAATCGATAATTTCTTAACCCTAGCTCAAAATTTCAAAAACGTAATTATTCAAATAAATTTTAGTGATGATCATCCAATTTAGGGAGCATTCTTAGTAAGGTCGTCCAATTTTATTTTGTAACACGATGGTCATCTAATTTTAGAATCATTTCAGCCAATGTCATTGCGACAAGTTATAGCCGGTAAACCAATAAATTATTGACGTGGATGCTTACGTGGTACCACGTCAGCATTTTCTCTTTCCTCCACGTCAGATTAAAAATTGACATGTTAGTATTTTTCTCTTTGCTCCATCCAAATTTTTCTTTTGTATCTACATGGTCATCCAACTTTTCAAAACTTTCACATAAGGTCATTCAACTTTTCAAATTTTCAATTGTGGTTAAAAAACTTAAATAAATAATAATAATAATAATAATAATAATAATAATAATAATAATAATAATAATAATAATAATAAAAAATATAAAAATAAAATTTTGAAGACACTTAGACTATCTCGGTACATTTTTTTGTACGACCCATTCATATCGAGCCACCCAAATTTTTTATGTTAATTAAATATATAATATTATGATAATTAACTATTTTTAGTTAAGGAAATAAAAAAATAACACACCATTTATTTTTTTGCATTAAAATTTAAAATAATAAAATATATTATAATTAGAAAATAAATATATTTTTTCATGTGATATTTCATCGGGGTCGACAAATCGTAATGGCTCCTCTAACGGAGTGCTGTGCACGATTAGCGAATTGTTGTGCCAAATTATCAATTATCATAATATTAAAAATCAAAATTATTAGTTATCATAATATTATATAAAAAATCGTGTTTGGCTCAGCAATCTGTTGGATGTTGGGTCGTGCCTAGCACCCCGCTGGACGATGATTTGACTCGGTATTATATAAAAATATCATAATATAATATAAAGATATAATTGGTATTTTATTTTTCTAATTTTTATTTTCATAATTAAAAATATTAATTATTAAATATTATATATTTAATACACGTAAAAAGTTTGGACGGCTCAATCTGAATGGGTCGTGCCAAAAAATGTACCGTGTCAATCTAAATGTCTTCAAAAAAATTTTATGTCTATTATTATTATTATTATTTTTATTTTAAATTTTTAATGATGACCGCAATTGAAAATTTGAAAAGTTGAATGACCTTGTCTTGAAAAGTTGGATGACCATGTAGATACAAAGAAAAATTTGGATGAAATAAAGAGAAAAATGCTGACGTGGTGCCACGTAAGCATCTACGTCAGCGCCACACCAGCGATTTACTGGTTTACTGACTATAACCGGTCGCAATGATTTTAGCTAAAATGATTCTAAAGTTTGATAATCGTCGTGTCACAAAATGAAGTTGAATAAAATTTACTCTAATTATTCTTAAGAATGAATAAATCCTATTCTAGGAATAATAAAAGAGAGCCAAGAGGGGGAACCTAAACGATATGTTTGGATATTTTTTATTCAAAATGGCCCTTCGTTTCCTGTTTTATTATAGGAGCCCAATTTTCTTACACTACGAGTAATATTTAGGGAATATTTTATATCATATATTAGGTGAATGCTTATATAAATTTCTTAGGATCAGAATTTAAGGCGAGCCAAATTGATATAAAATAATAAAAATTATTATTAGAATATTAAATTAAAATAAAACATATTTAATGTAATGTATTTAACTTACTTTAAGAGGGTCAAGTATTACAGTTTAAAATATTATATACATGGATCATTATCTAATGGCTCACAAATGAGTACATTTTGTAAAGATCTTGATGTTGAATGATGTCTATTTGTAAATCATCATCCAACGAGCTCATATATGTATGTCAAGTTTTATCCCACATAGTCCTTATTCCTTAAGGAATTGTTTGGTATAGAGTGAATGGACTCCTAAAACAAGAACACTTGTGTACAAAAATAAATTTGTTCTCTACATTTTTTTTAAGTTCTGTTGTTCTTAGCATGAGTAAAAACATTTTATTTCTGCTTTTTCAAGCTTCAATGCACCGACAAAGAACAAAATGTTAATAATTGCATTTGACCAATTAAACCTTGTTTGGATGCATGAATCATAATAAGGGTCAAGTTCTCATTTTATTCTAATACCAAATAGCACCTATAAGTAATTGGTGCATTCATATATTGTTCGGTCCCTTCTTAGGATATGATATGCCCTTTCTTGAATATAATATTTCATTTGCGCGAGTCTTCTAGTTTGAATACAAACCCTAGAATTGTTATATAAGTCGGTACTACAAGTCATCTAATATATATATATATATATATATATATATATATATATATATATATATATATATATATTTACAAAGATCCAAACTCTAAATTACTACGGAACGCACGTTCCAGGTAAGGGGCGGTCGACGGCGTAGGATGAAGAGAACCAAAGATGCCTGCCAATGATGCGCTCGCGGTAGTTGATTTCTCTTGACCGCATGATGTCCTCGTTACAGAAACGGCATTGTTATTATATGATGTATATATTGCAGACGCGAGCAGGCGTGCTGACTCCGGCACCGGACCAAGGCTATATATACGAGAGCTCGAAGCACGACTCCTCAACCACATCGATCCACTACAAGAAGGAGCACGCAAAGTTCTCGCAACGCAGACTAGGACGTAATCTCTTCCGTCGCCGGAGCTTAAGATATAGTATCCGCCCGGACGCGGTATATCGATATGGAGAGCATCCGTGCCATGCGCAGAACACAGAGGGCGCAGGGTCCTGCCGCCGTCTTGGCCATCGGCACCGCGAACCCTCCCAACCTATTCGAGCAGAGCGAGTTCCCCGACTTCTACTTCCGCGTCACCAACTCCGAGCACAAGCACGACCTCAAGAAGAAGTTCCAACGCATCTGTAAGTTCCATCTCCATTCTCTTAGTCCGGAAAGCGTCCCAACTCGTTAAATTTCTAACGAATTAAGATTCATCTTTGTTGTACTTCTGTGGCCGGCCGATTTAATGAATTCTTATCTGAATGAACTAAAGGTGCAAGAACGATGATTAAGAAGAGGTACATGCACATAAACGAGGAGATACTGAAGGAGCGTCCGAGAATGTGCGGCTACATGGAGGCCTCTTTCGACGACCGCCAGGACATCGTGGTGGAGGAGGTCCCCAAGCTCGCCAAGGAAGCGGCGGAGAGGGCCATCAAGGAGTGGGGGCGGCCCAAGTCGGACATCACGCACTTGGTCTTCAGTGCCACGACCGGCATCGACATGCCCGGCGCCGACTACCGCCTCCTGCAGCTCCTCGGCCTCCCCCAGACCGTGAACCGGATCATGATCTACAGCCAGGCATGCCACATGGGAGCGTCCATGCTCCGCATCTCCAAGGACCTCGCCGAGAACAACAAGGGCGCGCGGGTGCTCATGGTCTCCTGTGAGATCACCGCCCACACATTCCGAGGCCCCGACGGTAGCAACTTCCAGGACCTCGCCGGTCAGGCGACGTTCGCCGACGGGTCGGCGGCGCTTATCGTGGGAGCTGATCCCGTACCGGGTGTCGAGCGACCCATCTTCGAGATACTGTATGGGGCGCAGACGACGGTTCCGGACTGCCCGGAGGCCGTCGGGGGTCACTTCAAGGAGGTCGGCCTGACCTTCCACTTCATGAACCAGCTGCCCATGGTCATCGCCAACAACATCGAGGGGTGCCTCCTGAAGGCGTTCAAGCCGCTGGGCATCACGGACTGGAACGAAATCTTCTGGGTGTCGCACCCCGGGAACTGGCCGATCATGGAAGCAGTCCAGGCCAAGCTGAGTCTGAAGCCGGACAAGATCCGAGCGTCTCGGTACGTCTTCCAGGAGTACGGGAACATGATGAGCGCCACTGTCCTCTTCATCATGGACCAGGTGAGGAAGCAGTCCGCGGCGGAGGGGCTGGCGACCACCGGATACGGGCTCGAGTGGGGAGTTTGCTTTGGCTTCGGCCCTGGTCTCAGCATCGAAACAGTCGTGCTCCGTAGTGTGCCCATCGTCTAGATCAGACTTCTTGCGTTCTTGGCCACTGCGTACGTATGCTTGGATCATTTCCATGCACGTTAAATCTACATCCGGCCGGCTAATGATTGCATATACAGATTAAACACCCATATCTTGTATTTTTTTCTCTCTTGTTGTATTTGCTCATTTTTCTTACCTAATTAAAGTTGTTTGCAAACCGAATATCAAATTCAGTAACATCATAAGGTGATCGAGACCTTAATTTTCGTTATGTCCATTAAGAATTCGAGACTTAGAGAAACATCAAATCGCATACACTTTTCACGATATCTTAACTTTTACTTCAATTTTATGTTTAATGTGTACTTTTACTCTAACCCTAATTTCGAGAAACAATACATGGTGTGTGAATTGAGATGCCAGAACTTAGGATATACCTGATGATGCCCCAGAGGTTAAACATGCCCATAATAATTATATTTATAATTTTGAAGTTTTGATAGCTTGTAGATATCATAAGCTTTCTTGAATAATATAATCATATTTTGTTATTCACCATTATTTATTGAATTCATAAAAATCTCAAGTTATAACTAATGGAAGATGATAAAAGAGAGAAAAAAAAGAAGAAGGATATCTAAAATCATTTATAAAATGAACTTTTTTTTATTCTTGTCTTGGCTTTATGTAGGGCCAGTAAAACAAAATATTAGACTTTTGGCATCAAAGTTCAAGATAAAATTAATTCATTTTGGATGGCAAAGATGTTGATTTCTATCAGATTTTTGTCATATTAAAAAATATATTAATATTTTTATTTCAATTTTTCATTAAAATCCAAATCTCATTCTTATTCTTATCTCAATCAACGCATACATGCATACTTTTTGTTAGTTTAGCATTGGTGCACTCATTTATTTTAGTCATTTGATTTGTTTACGTTGGGAACCGTCATGAAGTAAAAACATGAGAAGAAATGACGGAAACACGAATTCTTTTAATATGATGACATTTTTTTAATCAATTTGAAAAACAGGAAATATCTTAATGCAAAGAACACCGTCGATCGTCGAAGGAATTTAATTTAGAGCAAAAGAAAAAAGATTGCATCATAATATATAGAATTTGTCCACAACCATCATATATTTTAGAATTTTGTTTTACTCATTTTTATTTCACAATTTTCGTGTATAGAAAGTATGATAATTCAAGTCGCATCAATAATTTCTTTGTTTGTGCACCGAGCCAAGTTTCAGATATGATTTTATATAGGTCAGAGTCAGAAGCGATTCGAGAAGTTGCAAGATGGATTAATTGAGCTTCACTTTAGTCTGTTATGAGATGTAATATAATTTTACGCTTAATAAGAGTTTGTCACGGCCAGTTTGTAATATAATTTACCCAAATTACAATATCATGACACCATTTTGACAATCATAATAAAGACTACAAGGTTTTAACATTGACAATTGCAAACCATAATAAGTTCATACTGCTCGTGCTTAAAGCTTTCCAAGGCTTGGATTATGTTGTTAATCAACCACGAACCATTAATTAGTCATGTCGAAGAAGTCCAATATCTGTCACTGAGGTCAAGTCATAGATGGTGACCATACTTCAAAGATCGCGAAGGTACCGACAGTCCTTCCGCGCCCGTGACCAATTTTCCGACGGGTAGGAAATCGTCGGAAAATCTATTGAAAACGTTATGTTCGTTGGCAAAAATCTTGTAACTCCTATTATTATTCACTGAAGACGTTTTGGGGTCTATTATGGCTCGATCTGTACAAATGAAACCAGGTGAGATCTTATTTTTTCTTCATATATATATTTTTACACTTGTATTTGTTGTGTTATTATCATGTCAAGCATATCTTCCCGTTGTGGAGCTTTAATCTTAGGGATGCATTTCACTGAATTTCATGTCTTAAATTGCATTACATATGTCACATGCATAAGTATATTCAGGATTTTAGCGAGTAAAAAGACAAAAAAAAAATATATTCACTAACTCTTGCTGATATTTAGAGTCTGTTTGACAACGTCAAAATAGCGCTTCAACTCTAGTTCGATTTAAAGAATTTTCAATTTCCTTTTGTATTAGTTTTATGTGAGCTATTATCACGTCCTTTGAGGGCGAGTAAACCAAAAAAACTCGGCAACAAAGTTTTTGTTGAGTTTGCTTTTTTATTTTATGTTTTATTTATGATATTAGTGCATAGTTAAAGGCGTAACTACTTTTTGAGCGTCTGAAGTTGGAAAAAGGTTGAGAAAAAGGATTGGAAAAGATAAAGTTTTTGATACATAACCGTTCACTCGAAATGTGATTTCAATAAATAAAATAGTTGTAATATGTGATTAATCTTTCCTGCCACATTCATGCATCTAGAATAAGTTAGTTGTCGATTAAAGAAGCATTCAGCATCCACCCAAGCATATATATATATATATATATATATATATATATATATATAACGATCTCGTCCCTTGGATCGGACATTGACGAGATGGAAGGCCGAAATTTGTGCGCGTTGAACCCGTGGGTATTTTTACATTGGCCGCTTTTTTTTCCTCTTTGCCGGTTTGGTTTTCTTCCCCCCCCCCCCCCCCCCCCCCCCCCCCCCCCTCCACCCCCTTCCGGTTTTCCCCCCTTTTCCCCACGAAACATTTTCCCCAAATCATTTGCGCCTCATCCCAGCCCGTCGCGTTCCCCCCATTTTCGCCGCATCTCCGCCGCCGTTGCCGCGTTCCTGCCGCAGCCACCGCATTCCCCCACTGTGATGTCATCTGCCATCGCCGCGTTCCTGCCGCAGCCGCCGCATTCAACCGTCACTGTGGTCTGATCCTGCCGCAATCGCCGCATTCAACCCTCGCCGTGGTCTGATCCTATCGCCGCTATTGTTGCTATCCACTGACGCCGTGATATATCTGCCACCGTCGCTGTGATCTGCTCCGATCTGCCGCCGCCGCCGCTGTTGTTGTTCTGAATCACAACTGTTATATTTTGTAAGATTTTTCCCTTTTTTCAATTATTTCGAGATCTACATTTCCCATCCATTCATCTTCTTTTGTTTTAGGGTTTAGGGTCCTTGGGTGTTGTCCTTCCTTTCCCGTTTTTTTTTTGCAACGAAAGTTTAGTTTGATCACTGAAATTCGTCATAATTCTGTCTCGTGATATTTTTCTCATTTTTTCGCCGCCGCCGCCCACCGCTGTTTCATGATTTTGCTTCGCCGCTGCTGTCGTCGTTGTCTTTGTTTTAGGGTTTAGGGTCCTTGGGTGTTGTCCTTCCTTTCCCGTTTTTTCTGCAACGAAAGTTTATTTTGATCACTGAAATTTGTCATAATTCTGGCTCGTGATATTTTTCTCATATTTTTCGCTGTCGCCGCCGCCCACCGCTGTTTCATGATTCTGCTTCGCCGCTGCTGCCACTGTTGTCTCCACCGCTGCTGCGTGCTTCTGCCTCGCCGTTGTCTCCACCGCTACTGCTACCCCGCTTGTCGACGCGATCTACCGCTGCCCACAAAACTCTCTGCTGCTGCTGCACGGACAACCCCTCTGGTAATGTGGCTAAGACAAATCTATTCTACAAATTGTTCTTTTATGTGATGCAATTATTCTATGGTATGTGTATGATTTATCAAAATCTTTTGACATTTGAATTAGTTGGTTCAACAATTAATCTATTGATTTGATACTTTCAGTAATGGCTATGACTAATGTTACTACACTACAATGTGATTGCCAAGAACAAGTCGTCATTAAGACAGCTTGGACTACGAATAATCCAGGTCGAAGATTTTATGGATGTAGGAATTATCAAGTGAGCACATATCTAATATGTAGCATTTGAGCAAACTTGACTGTTTGCATACCATATCTAATATTTTATTTTAATTTTAACTTCAGCTAAGTGGAGTGTGAGATTACTTTCGATGGTTGGATCCACCTACTGAACCGCGATACAAAAGTCTCATCAATGGTTTGTTGAAAAGAGTGAAACTAAGTGATCGTGCTGCTCAAGATGATCGTGAGAAGTTTGAAGCTCTCATTGAAGTTGAAAAAAGAAAATGTAAATTGTATAAGGTGATAATAGCATGTTTGCTTTTAATGCTATTATATCTTTTCAAATGAGATGCGATGTATAAGGCCATATGTAACTTGTAGTATTTCTCTATCGTTGTTTAAACGAATATAATGCATTATGTGATTTCCGTGATGAGGCCACTATGAGAATGCTATGTGAGAATGATTAGTTGAGAATGCATTATGAGAATAGAAGTATTTAAATGAATGCATTATAAGTTTTTAAATGAATGTAAGCTAAATGAGCCTTTTGTAGTATTTCTTTAATCAGTTGTGTTTTAACTGTTTCTCGCACCTTTTTGTATCAGAGCAATGTAACCATTCTGAGCCTTGTACACCCTGAAGAAGATTGTAGTGTATTCCTCCAAGTTATCAGAAGCTAAAACTAACAATCCAAAAGGTCCAATTCCACCTTGAATAGAAGCACCTCCATGTTTGATATTTCGAATTCCACCTCAACATCTGCCTGTTATGGGATGAAAAATATGTTACTGAACGGGGAAAAAGGCACACCTGCATACCAGACCACCCTCGTGCGATGCACGCTGCATCATTGGGGGTCTTAGAAAGAAAGCTTAGCATTTTTTTCCTGTTCTGGACATGTTCAACCACACATTGGTCCTAATATTACGATGACAAATTTGAGGTCCATGATAAGTTTGATCTAACAAACATCAACTACATATGGATCACTGAAAGTTGATAAATTGTAATTTCTTAGAGATTAGATACGGAAACAATAATCAAACATCAACAATAATCCCCAAGAGCACATCCTGTGGAGCCATAAATACAAAACAAAGAATTAGAATACATAAAGAGTAGCAACCATGATATGTCAAATACACAACATAAAGATATATCAACATGATTACAAGTTTGGCAACATAAAGATATATCAACATAATGATATATCAAATACAGGAGAGTAGCAACCAACTATTACAAGTTTCGCAACATGATATATCAAATACAGGAGAGTAGCAGCCAACTATTACAAGTTTGGCAACATGATATATCTAATACATGAGAGTAGCAACCAACTATTACAAGTTTGGCAACATGATATATATATCAAATATAGGAGAGTAGCAGCCAGCAGTACATAACAACTACATTTACACATTTCTCTTGTCAACAACACAACAAACCAGCAATAGATGAAGATAACAAAGCCTTTATTACCTGCAGTTCAGAATGAAAAATTCAGTAAGTAAACAACTATATATTTGATGAAATCATGGCTAATTAAAATAGCATGTATACAACTATGTATTCAGTAAGAAATTTATTACTTGTATACCATTAAATGCCACCCTCTTCTTCTACACTGTCTTCAATTCTTTTCTTTTTCTTCAAATTATCATTCTATGCAAAGAAACAAAACAAGACATCAAGTTGTTAGTTCAAAAATCACAGTAGGAGCATTAAGCATGAAATTTTCTTTATACCTTTTGAAGACAAGTAGATCTATAATGACCTTCCCCGCCACACTCACCACATATACGCTTCTTACGCTCGCATTGAGTAGTTGAAACTTCAACACCAGACTTAAGCTTTTGTATTTTTTTTTGGGTCTACCTTTGGCCTTTACAAAAGTTGGATCATGAAAAATTGCGTCCAATTCTTTTGAAGTTTGGCTAAACATAGTAGGAGCATTATTTGAAGGCATCTGATTTGTGACATTCAATGTTTCGAACCGTTCAATAAGTTCTTTCATAACAGAAACTTCAATTTCCAAGAAGTCAGGCGAACGCATGGCGAAATCATTAACTTTACACATATTTGTCCTTCATATAAATTTCTGAAGTGGGGTTATAACATGAGAATCATATGTAGACATACTGGCATTGTCATGAATTGCACGTGCTTTTGAGTACCGAGCGTCCATTGTCCAACGATGAAGTATGTATTCATTGGGTAAACTTGTAATCCTCTTTTTATTAAGGACATTCAAAATATGGACACAAAATATACCTTCTTGCTCAAATTTTTTACATGAGCATCTTACTGAAATCTTATCTTGATTGCTATATTCCACAAGATTTCTTCTTTGATCTTCCTTCCCCATCAGATACACAAAGTATACTACTTGATTATCATTTTTTGATATTTTTTCGGTATGAAAATCATTAAGCTGTTTGAACTCTTTTTGGAAAATAGCAAACATACTTTGTGTATATACCTTGCCCGCATGCATTTTGAAGACAAGTAGATCTATAATGACCTTCCCCGCCACACTCACCACATATACGCTTCTTACGCTCGCATTGAGTAGTTGAAACTTCAACACCAGACTTAAGCTTTTGTATTTTTTTTTGGGTCTACCTTTGGCCTTTACAAAAGTTGGATCATGAAAAATTTCGTCCAATTCTTTTGAAGTTTGGCTAAACATAGTAGGAGCATTATTTGAAGGCATCTGATTTGTGACATTCAATGTTTCGAACCGTTCAATAAGTTCTTTCATAACAGAAACTTCAATTTCCAAGAAGTCAGGCGAACGCATGGCGAAATCATTAACTTTACACATATTTGTCCTTCATATAAATTTCTGAAGTGGGGTTATAACATGAGAATCATATGTAGACATACTGGCATTGTCATGAATTGCACGTGCTTTTGAGTACCGAGCGTCCATTGTCCAACGATGAAGTATGTATTCATTGGGTAAACTTGTAATCCTCTTTTTATTAAGGACATTCAAAATATGGACACAAAATATACCTTCTTGCTCAAATTTTTTACATGAGCATCTTACTGAAATCTTATCTTGATTGTTATATTCCACAAGATTTCTTCTTTGATCTTCCTTCCCCATCAGATACACAAAGTATACTACTTGATTATCATTTTTTGATATTTTTTCGGTATGAAAATCATTAAGCTGTTTGAACTCTTTTTGGAAAATAGCAAACATACTTTGTGTATATACCTTGCCCGCATGCATTTTGAAGACAAGTAGATCTATAATGACCTTCCCCGCCACACTCACCACATATACGCTTCTTACGCTCGCATTGAGTAGTTGAAACTTCAACACCAGACTTAAGCTTTTGTATTTTTTTTTGGGTCTACCTTTGGCCTTTACAAAAGTTGGATCATGAAAAATTTCGTCCAATTCTTTTGAAGTTTGGCTAAACATAGTAGGAGCATTATTTGAAGGCATCTGATTTGTGACATTCAATGTTTCGAACCGTTCAATAAGTTCTTTCATAACAGAAACTTCAATTTCCAAGAAGTCAGGCGAACGCATGGCGAAATCATTAACTTTACACATATTTGTCCTTCATATAAATTTCTGAAGTGGGGTTATAACATGAGAATCATATGTAGACATACTGGCATTGTCATGAATTGCACGTGCTTTTGAGTACCGAGCGTCCATTGTCCAACGATGAAGTATGTATTCATTGGGTAAACTTGTAATCCTCTTTTTATTAAGGACATTCAAAATATGGACACAAAATATACCTTCTTGCTCAAATTTTTTACATGAGCATCTTACTGAAATCTTATCTTGATTGCTATATTCCACAAGATTTCTTCTTTGATCTTCCTTCCCCATCAGATACACAAAGTATACTACTTGATTATCATTTTTTGATATTTTTTCGGTATGAAAATCATTAAGCTGTTTGAACTCTTTTTGGAAAATAGCAAACATACTTTGTGTATATACCTTGCCCGCATGCATTTTCAGAAGGTGTCTTGAAATTAAAGAAGCCGTTGAGTTCAAGTTTTTAAAATCTTCACGTTCTTCTACTTCACGACATGAACGAAGAGCTTCATCGTACTAAAACACAAAATCTGTTAGTGAGGTGTTAGAATTGACATAACCATCGAAGAAGGCATTCATACTTTCTGATCTTTGTGAGGAAGACATCCTTGCACAAAAGATATCACTTAAATAGCATGGGACCCAATAGTGACTTTTATTGTACATATTTTCAATCCAATGGCCATCTGATATCTCATAAGTTTGCTTCATCTTAGTCCATCTCTTTTCAAATTCTTCAATCTTTGATATGTGTATCCAATCTTTAAAGTCCTTCATGAAGTTGCCTCATCCACACAAATTCTTTGTGTTAATCATTGCATTCTTTTTTATATGCCAGATGCAAAATTGATGCCTTGTACTTGGAAATACTTTGCGAATCGCATTACCCATGGCAATGTCCTCATCAGTGATGATGGATATTGGATGTTTTTCATTCATGCACTCCAACCATGTTTCGAATAACCAAGTGAATGATTCTTCAGTCTCATCTGCGAGCAAGGCACAACCAAATAATATAGACTGTCTATGATGATTGACCCATGTGAATGGTGCAAATGGCATGCAAAACTTGTTATTTCTATAAGTAGTATAAAAAATGACAACATCTCCAAACGTTAGATAACTATCCCTCGATCTACTGTCAGCCTAAAAAACATTTCTTATGGTGTTTGTTTCATCCTTTTACACCCTAAAAAAGAACTCGTAATCATTCTTTTTTTTCTTTTTGAAATAAGAAATGACACCAATGCATTCATTGCCATCATTGTTCTTTCCTACTGCCTTCAAGTGGTTCATACATTCTTGACTTGTAATTGTTGACTCTCCAGAATACTTAAGAACCCTGGCAATACTTGATGGTCCTATGCCAGCATTGTGTAAATTGTTAATGACCCCCTTCGAAGTTTCACTTAGAATAAAATGTGAACGCATTTTCACTACTTTAGAAGGCGTTGCCAAAGAATGGTTATGTTGTTTTTCAAATCTTTTAGCAACCCATTTTCCATCAACTCTTTCGCCAATGAATAAATGTGCACCACATTCACTTCCTGTTTCTCTTCTTTGAAATGATTCTTTGCCGTCATTTTGTTTAATGCCTTTACGCCCTTGTTTCGAACAAACGAGCACCCTACTCGAGAATTTTCTACCTACACCTGCCTTATAAGAAACATGCTTTCGTACAAAAAATCCAATCGATCTAGCATAACAATTATAAAAATCATATCCTGCTTTTTCAGAATCAAATGTCATACCAACATATGGTTTGACTATATCAGTAAATTGTTTTGAAGCCTAACCTGAAGCCTGACCTATGACTTCCATCTCTTCATCATCATTTCCAACATCTTGCACATTGCTATTAAAAATGTATTATGAGTTAACACATGTCTTTACAAGTTGTAGTAATAGGATTTTGATTTATACCTTTGTTGTATGTTGTCTAAGTAAAATGTACTCTCATCTTCACACAATGTCTCACGCATGCTCACGGTGTTGCTCGTGTTAGATGACATTAATCGTCTGCACAATGTAAATGACAATCTGAGTAAGACAATGTATACAATATTAATTAGTTCAACATTTGTTTTTGCACATCAAACACCTAAAGAAGAATACACTGTGGCAACACCTAAAGAAGAATGCACGGTGGCCGTGAAACAACAGTAGGCAATACAAGTCGCTGCGACGGCGGTGAAGCAGAGTCGACGACAGCAACGGAATGCGGTAGCAATAGAACACAGCGGTGGTGAAACAACACTGGAGGCGACAGTGAAACAGCAGGGGTGAAGCCGCGGCGGTGGTGAAGCAGATGCAGCGACGGCAACGGAATGCGATGGATGCGGTAGGACAGACCACGTTAGTGCAGCAGCCGGTAGGCGGCAGCGCGGCCGGCAGCGGCAGATCTCATCATGCGGGGAACGCAACAGGGAGAACGCGAAAATGGCGGCGGCGGCGAGGGTTGAATGCGGCGGCCGCGGCAGGATCAGACCACGGCGAGGGTTGAATGTGGCGGCTGCGGCAGGAACGCGGCGACGGCAGATCTCATCACAGTGGGGGAATGTGGCGGCTGCGGCAGGAACACGGCGACGACAGATCACATCACAGTGGGGGAATGCGGCAGGAACGCAGCGACGGCAGATCACATCACAGTGGGGGAATGCGGCAGGAACGCGGCGACGGCAATAGAGATGCGGCGAAAATGGTGGGGGAACGCGACGGGCTGGGATGAGGTGCAAATGATTTGGGGAAAATGTTTCGTGGGGAAAAGGGGGAGAAGAAAACCAAACCGGCAAAGAGGAAAAAAAAGCGGCCAATGTAAAAAAACCCACGGATTCAACGCGCACAAATCTCGGCCTTCCATTTCGTCAATGTCCGATCCAAGGGACGAGATCATTTGGTTGTAACTTGCAACCAAACAAATTGGTTGCATAACTTAAACTCTCTCTCTCTCTCTCTATATATATATATATATATATTTCATGACAATAAATCATGATTAAGTTGTATTAATAAAAATAATCAACACATACGAGAGATTTTTAATTAAATTATTAAAATATAAACAATAAACAATAAATCATTAAAAATGAAGATAATTTTCATGGAGAAATTAAATATTACTTTTAGGTCGATATATATATATTATGATTAGATATTATAACACTAGATATTTAATAATTATTATTCTAACACTACAAGATATTGTGATTTTGCGACGGATATATCTGTCGCAAAATCTTTGAAATCCGTCGCAAATATGCCTTTGTGACGGATTTTTCGATAGATAGTGGTTAGTTGAAAATTTTGTCGTCGGAAAAATTATCGACGGTCCTCAAATATCCCTTCGAAAGTTTTGACGGATGTCTGCGACGGAAAAATTGCCTTCAAAATTTTTTACGGATAAAATCCGGCAAAAGTTCCGAAGGGAAGATTGTCCTTTTCGGCTGCCGAACCGGAGGAAGGAGTGTTGACCCCTTTGAAGGTTCCGACGAGTTTCGACGAGAGAACTCGTCGATAGTTTCGACGGGTGCTCTCTCGTCAAAGGTTTCAAGGGGTGGACTACCCGTCGAAGCCTTCAACGGGTGCGATTCATCGAAACCTTCAGTAGGTGACACCCGTCACAGGAACCAGCAGAGTGCGATGGATACATCCGTCAAAAAAGTTTTAAAAATATTAAAAAAATAGGCTGCCTGCTACCGGATCGGCGCTGGCAACCGATACAGAGCAGGCGGCCATAATCTAGATAGAGAGGGATGGGGAGGGAGATGGGGCAGCGGTCATCCGGTCTAGGATTGCGGCAGCTAGGAAACGACATCGGATCTTGCGGTCGGATCTGTCATCCGCGCGCCGGGATACGAGCTAGATTCAGCCGCCTGTGCACCCCATCCGTCATCTGCGATCGGATTCGCCGCCTGCGGTCATATCCGACCGCTTGTGCGTCAGATCGATCGCATGTGCATCAGATCGGCCGCCTGCAGGCCGCAGCAGTCGCATCCGATCGCCTGTGCAGGCGACCGGATTCGCCACAGCCAATGCTATCGGAGTCGAGAGAGAGGGACAGGAAGAGGGAGTGGGGGAGGGCAGTCGGAGTCGACAAAGAGGAAGAGGGGCAGGGCGGCCAAAATTGCCAAAGTCGTGAGAGGCCAGAATCGTGGGAATCGCCACCGTCGTCGTGGGAGAGAGAGGGAGAGCAAGAGAGATAGAAATAGAGAAAGGGGGAGAATGGGAAAGGGGGAAATATAGGGAGGGAAATGAGAAAATATAAAGCGTGAGAACGAGAAGGGGGAGGGGAAAATTGGGCGGGAAAATATTAGAGTTAGCTACGGGTATATTCTTCAAAATTACCGAAGGATTTGGCTCAGTCGGTAATTTCGAAGAAAGTATCCATTGGTAAATAAAATAATATTTATTTTTATCAATATTTATATAAGAAATTTTATTAGACATTATAATATTATATATTAACATATACGACTAAAACATTAATAATCATAATATTATATTATAAATATTATAAATAAATGGAAGATGGATATGTATTACATTATAAACATTCACGGAAAAATAATTATTATAATTACCGACGGTTACATCCTTCAAAATTACCGAAGGATGTTGAATCCGTCGGTAATTCCGAAGGAAGCACCTATCGTTAATTAAAATAATAAGATTTCTATCAATATCTATATTTGACAAATTTTTTTTCTAGTAGGTAGGATCCACTACTTCCATGTAATTGCAAGTTCAAACCCCAATACCACCTTTTTTTGTCATTTATTTTTTTACTCATTCATATATATATATATATATATATATGTATGTATGTATGTATGTATGTATGTATTGATAACAAATTATGTGGTTTTAAATTAATCATTACTAATATTAAAATATTAATCATATTCTTAAATTATTAATCACTATTTATTATTTATAAAAATAATAATTATTATGTTATGCATCTTTAATTAATGTAGACTAAAATTTTAACATATTGATTATTTTTTCATAAATCACGATATGACTCTTTAAAAATATAAAATACATATTATAAAACTAATAAGAAGTAAATTAATAGAATTTTGAATAAAATTAATTGAAACTTAAAATTTATAAATTTATAATTAAGGTGGAAATTTAACTAATTTGATAATGTTAACATACATATAACACTAATCAATACAACAACAACAAAGCCTTATCCCACTAGGTGGGGTCGGCTACATGAATCATACGACGCCATTCGTTGATCCATGTTCATAAGATTCGACAGGGTTTTACGCTGGCTGTCGGAGCCTAACACAACCCTCCTCCTTTATCCGGGCTTGGGACCGGCTATAAAACATAGGCGGCTTTTTATATATATATATATATAACACTAATCAATATGTGTATAAAATGTGTTGAAGACTTATGATTAAAATTATTTATGATTAATTTTGATTTTCTCATAATTTGTCTTTAATTTTTTAAAAACTCTTTATCTTTAATTTTCTCATATGTGTTATATTATAAATATTAATAATAAAATATTAAAATAGGTTACCATCGCAAAACATATGCAAAAGTGAATGAATGACCTCTCAGTTATATGACCTCTCGTCAATTGAACAATATAAATGGATAATTGTATTGTTTTTAAAGCAAAGTTAGATGACCTTGTAGTTATAAGAGTAAAGTTGGATGACCGACTCAGTTTTGAATCTTAGAGTTACGACAACCTACGTTCGATAACCACATATTTTAGAAGCTTAGGTCGTATGACCTTATTGTTATGATAATTTAATTTGACGACCACAATATTTCGAAGTTAAAGTTGGATGAATAATATTTTCTTTATAAAAAAGTTGATGTTCAGTCAAGAAATTATTCCACTGATAATCTCTAGACCTCTTGGTAATTAAAATAATGATTTATTATTAATTTTTATGATATAAAGTTTTATTATTAACATTCATAATATTATATGTATTTATTTTCTCATAAATGTCTTTTTTTTAATAACTAATCTTATAAATAATGATAAACTTTTTTATAAGTTACAAATGGCACATTAAAAAGTGTACAAAATGAAATATCATAAAATACATATGTATCTTAATACTCATGTTTATATAATAATGTTTGTAATCATATATACTAATATTTTTAATTACCGAAGGATAAATCCTTCAAAATTACTGAGGAATTTGATATCCATCGATAATTTTAAAGGCATTACCCGTAGATAATTAAAATAATATCATTTACTGTCAATATTTATATATACTGTTATTATTAACATTAAGAATATTATATGTATTAATATATATGATTATAAACATTAATAATATCATATTATATTATGAATATTTTAAGTAAATGGAAGAGAGATATGTATTATATTATAAATATTAATAATAAATTATTATTTTAATTATCGAAGGATAACTCCTTCGAAATTATCAAAGGATTTGAAATCCGTCGGTAATTCGAAAGGGAGTTACCCGTCGGTATTTAAAATAATATTATTTATTAGCAATATTTATATATAAAATCTTATATATTATATTATAATATAATGTGTGACTTATTTAGAATACCAAATATTAATCTAACACTATAAAACTAAAGATGTAAAAGCTACTATAAAAATATAATTTTACAATATATCTAAAATAATAATAAAAATCAATAATATTTTCTTTTTGTTATGTATTCGGTAGTAGTTTATCTTTAGTATCGATATTTCAGTCCAATCAACATGGTCAACATTGAAACATTCGCTGGAAGAACTTGAACTTGGCGCCATCTGCTAAATGAGTGTGACAGAAGCACCTTCATTTGAGTTGATATATGAGTCAGATAATTCTAAACAAACAATAACAAGACAAAATAGTGGTCTGGCCATGCATTCTTAGATTCGATTTTTTTGTTTTTGGGTTAGAAAAGAAGGTCCATGAATCTAATAAAAGGAGAGTAATCTTCCTAGTGATCTTACACCTTTGTTGATCTCACAGTCGAGTGTTTTTTAGTCTTTGACTTATCCAGAGATCCATACGTATATATATATATATATGGCTCTTGATTCATCGAGCAATTAAACATCAGTCATTATTGAAGCAACTTGCAGCACGCTTATATGACTTCAAACACAACGTCCGTATCACATGAAAAAAAAAGTTCTATTACAGACGATCAATAGCCCTAATTTACTGACTCAGGCACATGACGATATATATGTGTATATATATATATAGAGAGAGAGAGAGACACCTGGTTTCAAACACAAGACCAAGCATAAAATTTAATTCTCGCAAAGCACGGCAGCGTACGTGTTCTGCTGATCCGTCGCCAGCGGTCGACATAGAGAGCATCCGCGCCATGCGGAGAGCACAGAGGGCGCAGGGTCCTGCCGCCGTCTTGGCCATCGGCACCGCGAACCCTCCCAACGTATTCGAGCAGAGCGAGTTCCCCGACTTTTACTTCCGGGTCACCAACTCCGAGCACAAGCACGACCTCAAGAAGAAGTTCCAAAGCATCTGTAAGTTTCATCTCCACTAATTCTTCTAAAGATTTTGAATCATCTTTGTGACATGTAATTTATGATTGGATAACTGATTTGGTGAATTCTTATATGAATAATTTACTGAAGGTGAAAGAACGATGATCAGGAAGAGGTACATGCACATAAACGAGGAAATGCTGAAGGAGCGGCCGAGGATGTGCGGCTATATGGAGGCCTCCTTCGACGACCGGCAGGACATCGTGGTGGAGGAGGTCCCCAAGCTCGCCAAGGAAGCGGCGGAGAGGGCCATCAAGGAGTGGGGGCGACCCAAGTCGCACATCACGCACTTGGTCTTCAGCACCACCACCGGCATCGACATGCCCGGCGCCGACTACCGCCTCCTGCAGCTCCTGGGCCTCCCCCAGAACGTGAACCGGATCATGATCTACAGCCAGGCATGCCACATGGGCGCGTCCATGCTCCGCATCGCCAAGGACCTCGCCGAGAACAACAAGGGCGCGCGGGTGCTCATGGTCTCCTGCGAGGTCACCGCCCACACCTTCCGAGGCCCCGATGTTAGCAACTTCCAGGACCTCTATTAGAACATAGAAACCAGAAAGAACAACCAAATGGCTAAATGGCCAGAGAACATTTTTTTGGATTACTTGATCAAAAAGATCGGAAAAAAGAGAGAGGGTTTCAGGTCTATTTATATACACAAAGATAGGAAAAGGACAAAAAATGAAAACTGATATATTACAATCATATATCAATAGGACTGATAACCAACAGAATTCTGCTACGCTCTGCTGTACATAATTCTGTTTCTACAACTCTGCATCTGCAAGTTTCTGTGAGAATTTTGAATTCTGCATTTTGTGTAATCTGCATACAATGATTCAATACCCCCCCCCCCCCCCCCCCCCCCCCCCTCCCCTCAAGTTGGCGGCCGGAAAACATCAAGGAGTGCCAACTTGGACAGTAGAAACTCGTGTTGACGCCTTGGCAGAGCCTTCGTCAAGATCATGAAAGACTGGATTCTCAACTATTTGGATGGCAGCTTTACTGTCAGAATAAAGACAAATAGGAAGGGTAACCGGCAAATGCAACTCTAAAAAAGCCTATGAAGCCAGATGATTTCAGCTACTGTGATGACCACACTGCGATATTCGGCTTCCGCAGAAGAACGAGCGACAACTTTCTGTTTCTTTGACTTCCAGGAAACCAAAGAAGATCCAAACATTATAGTAAAAGCTGAGACAGATCGTCGAGAGATGGGACATGCTGCTCAATCAGAGTCAGAGAAGGCAGATAGGACTGAACTTTGTGCAGAAGAAAAAAAGAGTCCCTTTCCTAGAGCACTTTTTAGATATCGAACAATACGAAGGCCAGCGGACATGTGTGACTCCTAGGGATTATGCATAAATTGACTTAAGTGTCTTACAGAGAGTAATGTCTAGTCTTGTTTGAGTTATATGAATCAACCTACCAATCAGTCGTAGGAAGGAACTAGGATCTGATAAGAGTGGATCATCATCTGTCTTATGGAAATATGTATCATATTCATGAGATGTAAACTTAATATTTTCTTCCATAGGTGTGAAAACTGGTTTAGAGGCACTAAGACCTGTATCAATGATAAGAGACTGAATGTACTTCCTTTGAGTTAATATAATCCCCTTACTTGATCTCATCACCTCCATGCCAAGAAAGTATTTTAAACATCCCAAGTCTTTTAGCTTCAGACTGCAACTTAAAGTGTCTTTCACTTGCTGCACCATTTAAGAACAACTACCAGTTAAAAGAATATCATCAACATACACAAAAATTGCCACAAATTCATTGTGAATACTTTTGGTGTAGAGTGTATAATCATTGTTGCTTTGAATAAAATTGTCAGCTATAAGGATTTCAGAGAATTTGATATACCACTGTCTTGAAGCTTGTTTCAAACCATAGAGTGGTTTTTTGAGTTTACAAACTTTGCCTGACACTGATAATCCAGGAGGAGCTAACCTAAAAACCTCTTCAAACAGCTCTCCATTGAGGAAGGTATTGTTGACATCTAAATGATAAATTGGCAAGTTTTTTTGAACAACCATAATTAGGAAAGCTCTAATAGTAACAATTTTAGCCACATGTGAGAAAGTATCTTTGTAGTCTATCCCTTCCTTTTGGTTGAATCCCTTTGCTACAAGTCTAGCTTTATACCTTTCCACCTGTCCATCTGCTTTTAATTTGATTTTGAATACCCATTTGCACCCAATGGGCTTCTTATCTTTAGGCATATCTACCAAATCCCAAGTCTGGTTTGCTTCAAGTGCTGCTAACTCAAGATCCATTGCTTCAATCCATTTAGGATTCTGAATAGCTTCTTAATAAGAATTTGGTTCAAGTAGATTTTCAGTGGCAACTAAGAAAGATAGATAATCAGGCTTCAAACTGTCAAAAGAAACATAATTGGACATTGGATATGGCATTTTAACAATATAGTCTTTCATCCATTCTAGTCTTTTTACAAATCTTTTAGGTCTGAGATTATCAACATTCTGGCTTGAACTACAGTCTGATAATTGAGGTAATGAGACCTGAACATCAAGTGTAGGTAGTGAACTGCTAGCTTCACAGGAAGTATATTTTGAACTGGCATTTCAGATTCAACTTGCATTTGAGATTCAACTTGTTCAGGGACTGACTGCACTCTAGGGATCAGAACACTTTCTGAAAAAACATCTTCTACAGGAGTTTGAATTGACAAGTGATTCTGAGTATTTTTATCAACTAGAACACCCTTCTGTTTAGAAAAAGGAAAGACATCCTCTTGAAATTTGACATTCCTGCTGACTGAAATTTTATTAGTTTGAAGATCTATATATTTATAGCCCTTTTGTGTGCTACTATAACCAATGAAAACAGCTTTGATTGCTCTTGGCCCAAACTTATCTGTGACATTTAAGTTTGATACATAGCATAGACAACCAAATACCTTCAAATGTCCAATTTCAGGTTTTTTATCAAAAAATTTTTTATATGCTGAAATATTTCCTAACACTTGCAAAGGAATTTTGTTCATAATATGAACTGCAGCCTTAACACATTCATCCCAAAATTTGATTGGCACAGAGGACTGAAACAACAAGGCTCTAAAAATCTCTAGTATGTGTCTATGCTTTCTTTCCACCAACCCATTTTGTTGTGGGCTGTATGGACATGAACTCTGATGTATTATTCCCTTGCTGTTTAAAAAATCTGTGCAGTCTTTACTAAAGAATTCAGCACCATTATTAGATCCTATCCTTTTGATTTTTTCTTTAAACTGTACTTCCATTTGAGTAATAAATTGCTTTAGACAAAGAATAGATTCAGACTTTGATTTGAGAAGAAAAATCCAGGTCAACCGACTGAAGTCATCTATTATGGTAAGAAAATATTTGTTGCCACTGTGAGAAACAATCTTATAAGGATCCCAAATGTCAATATGTAATGTGTCAAGCTTGACCATATAATTTTCTCTTTCTGTAGCCTTAAAAGGAAATTTAATTTGTCTTGCTAGAGGACAAACATCACAATGAATTGTATCATTACTAACTGAATCTTTACATTCAAGAACTATTTTCATTTTTTCTAATGGCAAATGTCCCAGCCTTTGATGCCAAGTGTGAACTCCTTTGTTTTCTTCTGCAACATTCATTGCTTGATGAAGTCTTTGATCAACAGTATCTTCAGAAGTCTTTGACAGATAATAAAGTCCATTGAAGCAACTACCAATCTGTGTAATCTCCCACTATGCAGCTCCTGTATCATGCAACAATTTGGAGAAAAAATGATAGAGCACTTCAAGTCTCTTGTAAGTTATGAAACAGATATTAAATTGTATCTGAATTCAGGTATATAAAGCACATCTGTCAACATCTTATGCAATCCTATATCAAGAACTCCCTTATGAGTAACTGAAACCTTGCTGCCATTAGGCAATACAATTGATTTTTGTATGGATAATTGCATCACATTATCAAAATTATGTAGGCTAAAAGTCATATGGTGAGAAGCTCCAGTATCTAATATCCAAGGATTGTTACTTGAAAAAATAGATGTACTACTAGCCATACCTGCCATGTGTAAATTGTTGTTTTCTTGATTGACTTTTAGATCTTTTTCAATCTTCTTCAATATGAACTGATAGTGCTCCTCAGAAATTTGTATGCCTTTATGTATGCTGCCTGCTGGTTCAGTCTCTGATTTAGTGGACTCTGATTCTGTTTGTACACAAGCTGCTGCACCATCATTTGATTTATTTTTGTTAGTATAAAACTTCCAATTTGGTGGGTAGCCAACTATTTTAAAACATTGTGCCTTCTTATGCCCCGGTTTGTGACAATGCTCACAAATTACTGAATAATCTTTCTTTCCTTTTTGATAATTTCCCCTCTGATATTGTAGATTTGGCTTAAAATTTCCAAAATTTCCATTTCCATAGAAAGCTGCAGCATTCTGATTCTGAGTTGGGACTGAAATGCCCTTATTTCTTTGTTCTTCTTGTACCAACATTGAATAAACATGATTAATGGATGATACAGGAGACATTAATAAGATTTGAGATTTAGACTGTGCATACATATCATTCAATCCCATTAGAAATTTATACACTCTTTGCTACATTACAAACTCTGAATATTCTTTGTTTACTTCTATAACAGGAAGTCCTGGAGAAATAAGTGACAATTCCTCCCATAAGAATTTCAATCTGTTATAGTACTCTTCAATTGACATTGTACCCTGCACAATACCATAAATCTCATTTTGAATCATATATATTTTAGTCCCATCTTTTCTCTGAAACCTCTCTTTCAGATCTAACCAAATATCTCGTGCATGCTGTCCATAAGCTCCATTGCTAATCAGCCCTTTCGACACTGATCCAATCATCCAGGAAATGACCAAAGCATTACACCTTTGCCATTGAAAATGTAATGTTCGATCTAACGATTCAATTGAAAAGGAATCATCCAGAAATACATGCTTATTTTTTATGAGCATGGCATTGTAAAAAGCACTACTCCAATCCATGTAGTTTGAAGAATCGACTAATGAGCAATGAGTAACAACTAATCCCGAGGAATTAGAAGGATTCAGAAACAAAGGACTGTTAACATCAATAGTGATTGAAGAATTTGGTCCAGAGGAAGAAGCCATTGATTGATCAGTCATCAGAAATATAACAAAAAGAGCAGACAATCTTAAAAAACCAATGTATGTTGAAACTATGAAGAACTATCAAAAAAAGATTAAGAATCAGATCTGATAACTTTTTCTGCTTCTTCAAAGAGTGATTGAGGAATAGATATGACCATTTTTTTCTTCTTCATATCAACTTCAATCACACCTCTTCCTCTCCTTCTTCTTCACCTTTCACCTTTCCACTGGATCAAAAAAATGAAAAACTTAGCTCTGATACCATGTTAGAACATAGAAACCAGAAAGAACAACTAAATGGCTAAATGGCCAGAGAACATTTTTCTGGATTACTTGATCAAAAAGATTGGAAAAAAGAGAGAGGGTTTCAGGTCTATTTATATACACAAAGATAGGAAAAGGACAAAAAACGAAAACTGATATATTACAATCATATATCAATAGGACTGATAACCAACAGAATTCTGCTACGCATAATTCTGCTGTACATAATTCTGTTTCTGCAACTCTGCATCTGTAAGTTTCTGTGAGAATTCTGAATTCTGCATTTTGTGTAATCTGCATACAATAATTCAATAACCTCGCCGGTCAGGCCACGTTCGCCGACGGGTCGGCGGCGCTTATCGTAGGAGCTGATCCCGAACCGGGTATCGAGCGGCCCATCTTCGAGATATTGTATGGGGCGCAGACGACGGTGCCGGACTGCCCAGAGGCCGTCGGGGGTCAGTTCAAGGAGGTCGGCTTGACATTCCACTTAATGGACCCTCTGCCCATGGTCATCGCCAACAACATCGAGGGGTGCCTCCTGAAGGCGTTCGAGCCGCTGGGCATCACGGACTGGAACGACATCTTCTGGGTATCGCACCCGGGGAACTGGCCGATCATGGAGGCGGTCCAGGACAAGCTGAGTCTGAAGCCGGACAAGATGCGTGCGTCTCGGTACGTCTTCCAGGAGTACGGGAACATGATGAGCGCCACCGTCCTCTTCATCATGGACCAGGTGAGGAAGCAGTCGGCGGCGGAGGGGCTGGCGACCACCGGACACGGGCTCGAGTGGGGAGTCTGCTTCGGCTTCGGCCCTGGTCTCAGCATCGAAACGGTCGTGCTCCGCAGTGTGCCCATCGCCTAGATCACACTTCTTGTGTTCTTGGCCACTACGAACGTACGTACCCCACGCACGCATGGAATCTTGTATCCATTTCCATGCATGCATGTTAAGGCTACATCCTGTTAATTAGTTTTTCTTACGTACAGACTAAAAATCCGTGACTTAAATTTTTTTTTTGTTTTCTACTTATTTTGTTCTTTTCTAATTAAGTTGTTCCGAGGAAGCTGTATGTGCACAGCTTACTCTTCATGTATTAAGGTCGATCCATCAAAATTGTGTAACACCATACTCTGATTAGGACCTTAGTTTTCATTGTCTATCATTAATTACTGTTTGATTAGGGAAATCTCTAACAGCATACATTTTCGTAGGTCTGTTTTCTTAACTTAAGTCTGATTTTAATTTCACGTTTAGTCTTTTTGTCACGTTAACTTTTTGGTGGTAAAAAGAGATATTTACTTGATTTTCATAGGTGCTTGACATAGTTTATCTTGTTTGGACTAGATTTACCTACTATAACTGTGTGCACGGTAGCATTATATATAAAATTAATTGATAAGTATTGGTAATATGATTAATAGTGAAAATAATTAGAGAACAAATTATCAAAATATCCTTAAAAATTATTTTATATTTTGATCACATATGATTATAAATAAATAAAGCAAAAAAAATAAAAAGTGAAATAGGCAAAATTAGGAGTTATTTGTAAAAGATTTCAAATAATAAAGAAGATGAAGTTAAATAATATTTATTGATTAATAAAAAAATTAAATTTAAAATGATTAAATAAATATTTCCGTCAAATTTGTTCAATAAATTGGTAATCTACAATTTCTATCTAGATTAAGTGATAATTAAGATTACTAGAATACATAATACTTAAAATTATTGATATAGTGACGGTCAAATTATCGAGATAATTTGACGGATTCTGAAAATTTTTAATAAAATAATTGATAATTTATGTGAATTACCTCGAAATGACCCTGGGGTTTAATCTTGGTGCCTATATAATGGATGTAAGAACACGTTGCATCTTTATGGTCAAAGTTAGAAATAGATTAATTCAATCGTGAGATGGATCATTATCAAAATTAAATTATAAAATTTAATGTTGGCGCATACCTTCTTCCTGAACCCTATGGCTAAAATTAAAAATAAATGAATTTCTTTACCATTTCAATTCAGTTCTGAATGACAAGAATTTTTTCTTTTTTTACTGGCTTTAAAAAATTAAATTATATCAATAGTTGTTTTTCACAAAGCACAAGGATGGAATTAGCTCATGATAGTTGTTAATAAAAAAATACAAATTCGTTAATTAACTTAATATTGTACAAAATAGTTTGTATTATAAATATTTTTATCTGGCTAAATCATTAATTAAAATGAAATTTCAATTATTTGACAGGCAGAATTACATTAATATAGTAATAAAACTGTACAAATAAATATATTAAAAAGATTAAAATTAGGGGATAATACTACGAAGAAGTGGACAAAGATGTCCTGCTTACCTTACTCATTTAACCTGGCTAGAAAAGTCATTGCAAAAAGTATGATCTTGCCGCAAGTGTAGAGCTTTAAAATTTTAAGAAATTCTCCAAGTTGCATCTTTCTGAATCGAGGGATTATGTCATGAAAGGTGCCCATTTTATTTAGAGATGCCGTCAAGATTGAACAGCTGACTTCTCTCAGCCGACTTCGATTGGACGGATACGTCGTTGTTTGAAGGGTCTTATCCGGAACAAATTTCTTTGTTCTTACATGGTTAATGATCCCTGAAACTTGCTGTGTGACAAATGCCATCTTATTGTTCAGTTTAACAGTTGAGCCAGTTTAGCTGTTCCTGCAACACAAATTATTCCTCTGCTATAAATTTCTTGTTTGTGATTCAGTCGTCAGATAATATGTGATCTCAAACCAATTATATTAACTGTCTTTTGGACTGGAAATTATATGCTGATTGGATTGATTTAGCAGTGAACAGTGAACAAGAAGTAGGACAATTCAGAAATGCGGAAAAGAATGAAGCATGTGGTTGCAGAGTATAACGAAGTCACTTATTTTGTTCGCTCAGTAGGAGAAATAAAAACAATGCACTTATGGGACTACACTGTGTAATAACTTGCACACAATTCATTGGTTAAGGCTGCTGATCAAGGAGATTGTTCTTGGCCGTTCTTGCAGGCACGCAAGGTTGTGCTGCAACCCAATTCTCTTCTGGCATCAGATCAGTCCTTGTTCGGCACGATTGATATGCCCTTCTCCTTGCAAGATTGGATGGCTCCGTCGTACATGTCCTTCAGGCTGTGTTTGAACTCGAAGCCGAGGTCAGTGAGCTTCTTTGTTGAGAACTTGACCAGAAATGGTGCGACCTCGACGCCTTGGAACCTGCTCAGATCGAACTTATTGCAGATCAGAATCCATCGAACTAAAATCTACTTGTCAATATATAAGACCAATGAACGACATGCAAAATTTCGTTGGCGAACAGAGAGACGTACTCAGTGACAACGTCGTACTCGGGGTACCATTCCTTGAGATTATTTGACAGGTCTCTGAGCGTGAGCTCATGAGAGGCGCAGAGGTAGCGCCCCTTTGCTTCCGGGTGCTCAAACACGTGGATGTGCGCCATGCAAAGGTCGTCCACGTGCACAAAGACGCAGGGGTTCAGGATTGCGTAGTTTGGAGTGTTGCCTGCAAAAGTTATTGGAGTTTCATCAGCTCAGAAAAAAAAGTATCACATGGCATTTTTCTTCCTTCACAGAGGACACCGTAATTAAGAAAAAAGGATGGATCCCATGAGGATGTTGGGACTGGAACATACTGGTGATCAGAGCCAGTGATGTGTCCATGCTTGCGGGCAGGGTGGAAGTGATGAAAGGGCCATTGACCAGAGGTGGAATGATGCTAACACAATCCAAGTTGTTCTCCTCAGAAAACTCAAATGCCGTCTTCTCTGCCAAGGTCTTGGAGACAAAGTACATCTGGCACAAGAACATAACACAAAAAGGGAAGCGCCATTAGATAGATGATCACTGCAGTGCACATCAAGTATATATAAGATGCATGTGCATTTGTCCTCCTGTTTGAAGGTTTGTTCTTCAGGTGCATACCCAGCCAGGCATCTGCACAGTCCTTAAGAAACCCACATCGCTCCAGTCATCCTCATCGAAGTTCAACTTGGGCTGAGGTTGCATGGACACTGTCCCGGCCGTGGATGTATAGACCACCCGCCGGACTGTCCCTGCCTTCACGCATGATTTCAGGATGTTCAGCACTCCATTGATTGCTGGCTTTATCACTTCATTCTGCACCACAAACATATATGTCATGTAAACATCCGAGGCATGTCACAGAAAAGAAAGAAAAAAAAAAAGCTCAACATTTACAGGGCCTCTGTTTTCACCTCAGGGTCCGTTGTCATGATGTCCATCGGCGTGGCGACATGGAACACGCCAACACATCCATTGATGGGCTCGTCGAAGCTGCCTTCGTCCACAAGGTCGGCCTTCCACAGTGTGAGCTTGGTGCTGGCGTTCGGAAGGTCCAGCAAGTGCTTCACCTTCTTCATGTTCTCTGCAAAAATTTAGTCACAAATGAGCAATATTCTTTATAAACTAGACCAATGTCTTGACATTGGACTGCGGTTCAACCAGTTCAATCAGATTGGGTATAAAAAAAATTTAAATTTTATTAAAATAATATTATTTATGTTAATCTTGAATATATAAATTATATTTTAATAATAAATTCTATTAATCATGAATTAATATAAAACTTTTACTTACTATACACTATAAAGTTAAGCTATTCAAAATCACTACGATTGGTAGATTATTATTAAGTCTTAATTATTTATATAATATTGGCTATATTATATTAATTTTATTTAATGTTAATTAACTTTTAAAACTTCTCTTCTTTTTATTTATTTTCATCTCTTTTATTTTTATTTTCATTTATTCATCTTTATTGTTTATACTCATGTATTTATTTCTTCCTTCTATTTTCATTTCATTTTTTCCTATTGATTCTACTTTATTTTTTTTCAAAGCTTTCTAGTTGAACTAAGTTTTTTTTCTAATAAGTTATTATATTTCAAAAATTTATTGATTAACCAAGTAATAAAATATAATGCATAATCTTAATGATAAACGTATTAATTTATTTTGTATCTCAAATCACTATTAATCTTTTTATTACATCAGTTTACTTAATTTATTTTCTTCATCCTTCATTTCTTCAAACTTCTAAGTCTTCTCCAGTAACAGTTCCTTTTATTCCGTTGCCATTTCTTCTTCATGTTAAATTATCTTTCTATTTTTATTTTAGTGTTGTCGTTTTTGCTTTTGACCCTCTTAATGTTGTCTTAATTCGTACCATTTTAATTTTTTTCAACTAATTCTGTTCCAAGTTCTAGCCAGCTCACCGGTTTCTCCGGGTCAACTGGGCTCATGCCGGTTCTATGAGGAAACCAGTTTTGTAGGCAAAGCGGACTCGATCTAGCACCGGTTCACGGTCCATCCGAGTGAACCGGCCGGTCTGGTCCGCGATGAGTAGGTGAAGGTTTGACCATCGCATTCAAATTTGGCTCCTGCCTCATGACATGGATGGGATCCATGGCTTGACTCCAAAGACTTATGCATAGGCGTCAAATGGTAGTTCGTACAGCAGCCCAAGTGAGGGAGAAAAGGCTCTTTTTTTCCTCTTCTCATTTTTGAGCGAGAATTGAGGGCAAATGAGAGAGAAAGGCTTTGGTGCAGCTGTTATGTTTAAATCGGACCATGTTACACATATTTGATTTGAGAGGAGTAATAATACCCCACACAAATTGGAAGCTTTTGCCCGCTACTGGGCTCAGCCCCATTTGTTTTGAATTCATTGAACTACTTGTAGAGAGAAAACAATTAATTCTACTAAAAAGTAGAATTATTATTATTATTATTATTATTATTATTATTATTATTATTATTATTATTATTATAAAAGATGCTGGTGACCTGTTCATGAACTCTTATCTAAACCTCAAGGATAAGAACCACCATTGGAATTTGGAAGTCCACCTAATCGTTTATTATTATTATTATTATTATTATTATTATTATTATTATTATTATTATTATTATTATTATTATTATTATTATTATTATTATTATTATTATTATTATTATTATTATTATTATTATTATTATTATTATTATTATTATTATATATGTCAGTTCAATGTTGGCATAAATTTACATGTGTAAATTAAGTTTTGTAGGTAATATATATATATATATATATATATTGGCAGATTTTTATATACATATTTTATTTTAAAAAATTAAGAACTTACTTTAAAAAACTGATATATATATATGTATATATATATATATAATTTCAGTCAGTAGTTCTTCTGACTGCAGAAGGACAGGAAAGAAAAAAGAAAGCAAAAGATAATCATGCTATGTGACTAAAACTAAATTCTCCAGAGATTATGCAAAGCTTTTAGCATCCTGTGCAGGATTTCTCTGACTAATGAAAGCAAAATAAATAAAAAAAATCACAAGTCAAACCGCGCTGGAGCTCTAAAGAATTTACTGGTCTTTGTTGCAGTATAAAGCAAATCAGAAGATGCAGAGGATGCAGGGAAAAGAAATCAGGAAACGAAGCAGCTCACTGGGATCGCGCACGGTCGCCCTGACGGTATACCCGCGCTCGAGTAGGCGCATGATGAGCCACGAGCCGATGAACCCGGCGGCGCCGGTGACGCAGACGGCTCCTTTCTCCGCCATGTCCGCCCTGATCGAAGTAGCGAGAGAGAGAGAGAGAGAAGAAGAAGAACAACAACAACAACAAAGGGGCGGCAGTGCACTGCTTGCTGTTTGACTCCTCCAATCTCTCACAGGGGGAACACTCCATTTATAGGCTCCAGGGATGCCGCGAGTCCATCATTGTTGACCGCTTGCTTTGCTTCCTTCCTTCCACAAATAATTTATATTTTCTTTCATCACTTTTTTTTTTTTTTGGGTGGTGGGGGGGGGGGGGGGGGGGGGGGGGATCAGTCGGAACTTGGAATGCGGTAGGTGAGTTTGATTTGATAATGAAAAAAATTACATCATGAGATCTTGAAAAAAAAAGAAAAGAAAAGAAAACAACTTCGTAAGGATGCGTCAAAATTTCAACATTTTGAAATGTTCAACGTTTCAACTCGCTCTCGTTCTCATAATTATTTCTCATCAGAGATTCCAAGTGATACAACATTTGAACATCCAAGATGACCAAAAGTTTAATTGTTTTCCCCTGTTGGAGGTTGAAACTTGAAAGCGCCTAAGTTCATGACATTTTGTTCTATAAATTCTAATTTAATAGTTCTAATAATATATCACATTTTTAATTATAAAATCAAATATTTTAACATTAATTTTAATTTGTTATACTTTTCTAAAAAATACTATTTCATCAAAATATGATTTTTCTTTTTCCTAAATAAACTTTTAATTTAAAAAATGGACCCCGACTATAATCAACCCCTACTTGAAGTGGAAGGTTTGGTTTCATAATAGAAACAATTGGCTTTAATTTTTTTAAAAATATCACGAAGAAAAAAAAAACATATTTCAATATCAGCTCTGGCCCATTAATTTTGTACGTAACAAGATTAACATATAAAAGATTAAAATGTAAAATGCTTACTTCACCCAAAAAAATGCTTAAATCATAGAGACTATTGATATTGGTTGTCCCAATTGCATTAGAGACAAAGAACCGGTGATTGACTGACACTAAGCACTAAGCAGATGATTAAAATATTGAGTAATTAAGTCAGCAAGACAAAGTGTTTTAAAGAAAAAGAAGAAAGTGAAATCAAAATTTAATTGCTCTATAAGGACAAAAAATAGAGAGTAGATTTAAAGAATTGACATATCGGACATTTTTTCTTTGTCTTCCCACTCAAATGGAGAGTACATAGACGTTGGTATAGCACACTTTTTTTTATTTATTTTGGGATTTAATGGGCATGCTACCCATCCTCCTACCTGGATCCATGACCGTGGAATGAAAGGTCTAGGGCAGATTAGAAAGGCGCGGTTTATTGTAGTAAACCACACGGTTTGGAGGCTGGTTCATCGTGTTTTCTCTATTCCCAACCGGTTCAACGCCGTTATTGTCATCGTTGTTGAAGTCGCTGATGAAGTCATCATTGAACTCACCTCCCATGTCGCCGCGCACTCGCCTCGCCGCTGCCATCTAGCCGCACTTCCATGCTACGATCTAGTCGCACCTCGCCGCTGCCATCTCGCTATGCCTCGTCACTTCACCGCTGCCATCTCATCGCGAGGAAGAACTAGGCAACTTCGAGAGTGACGAGGAGCAGATCGCGGGCATCGGAGGCTTCGAGAGCGAGGAGCAGATCGCAGGCGTCGACAACTTCGAGAGCGACAAGAATCCGTTGGTGCCGACAATTTGGGAGTGAGGAGGAGGATGTGGCTACCTGCGAGTTCAGGAGCATGATTGTAGGCGACTTCGAGAGTGACGATGAGATTGCTGGCACCGACGACATGGGAAGCATCGAGTAGGCGCAAATCGCAGATGTCAACGACTTTGGGAGCGAGGAAAGGCATTGGCGCCGACAAGTTTGGGAGCGAGGAGGAGAATGTTGTGGACGTCAACGAATTCAGGCAGGAGACGAGGTCATGGGAGTCGACGATGTGTTAGAATTTGAAGGTTTCAGATTTCAAATATATTACTTTGTGAACATTGAGAAATGTGTTCATATTAATTAGTTAAGCATGAAATACAACATCACATCTTTTTATCAATTAAGTGTTACAATATTGAATGAAAAGACATGTTCACATGTGTTATAAGTGAAATGGTGTCATGAATGAGTTATCTCATTAACGAAAGGATATTTTTAGATGAAGAGTCACATCACTTCATAAGTGAAGAGATATGTTCACATTTGAATAGGTGTGTTCATATTTCAAGAGTTATATTCATGCATAATTTCATCATAAGATGTGTCACTTAATATGTGTTCACATATCAATAGATGTGTCATTTCATCATAAGGTGTGTCCTTATATGAAAAGGAATTAAGTGAACCCTTTCGTTAATAGGTGAGTCTTTTGGACGAAAAGACACTAGACGCATCCCTTCATGAAATATCCTTTCAAGCCTATAAATAGGCTTTTCCTTCTTGCATTTTCAATTATTCAAAAACAATTGCAAGTGATGAGAAGCAATGAACACGTAATGAGTACTATGTGTACAACACATGAAAATGCATTCAAGTCATTATAAATTACTAGAATAAGAGACTGAGTTCAACAGTTGTTAGTTAGCAAACTCGATGACTTCTTGTATCCTGGAAGTATTATTGCCACAAGTCCAATAGCAAATTTCGTGTGGGGACAAATATTTCTCTAAAAATAGCGACTCGTCGTGCTTCGAAGTCTTGATCTTTATTTCTTCTCTTTCCATCTACCCACTATTTTCAACACGATGTGCTTCGACGTCATGCTCCGGTGAAGGTGGGCTAGGGCACTTTGTGGTCTGGCGAATGTGAAAGAAGAGGAGAGAGAAAGGGATAGATCAAATGACTCTTTTTTATCCGACGTTAAATTACTTTTGAATCACGAATAAATTGTTGTTGAACCACATCTACTTTGATCTGCCATCCACTTTCGATAGAACGGCTCTGGAGCTAAGCAAGAAGTGGGTAGCATGCCCATTAAATCTTTTATCTTATGTGTAGTATCATAGCCCATCGTTATCTTTTTTTTATGTTAAGCACATATCAAACAGTCTTATTTGTCCCACTAAATAAATTATGATTTGTGGTGAATTGTTTCATCTCAAATCTCGTGTAATAAGTCACAAATAATTATTTGTGATGGATTAGGTTTGTTTGCAAAATGATTCGACGCAAATAAATTTGTGATAATATTTTCAAGCGAATTTTGTTCTTTAATACTTTTGACAAATTTTATATCTCAGCAAATTGTGAGGGTTAACTCTTCCCTTTGTAATTTTCCATAAAAAAAATTGGTCGGAATTTATGAAAAAGAATCAATCCTTCACAATTTCATAAGTATGAAGTATTATAAAAAACTGAAGTTTTCATATTTATTATAAAATATACAATGTTTAAAAATAATTTCTTTAAATGCCAAATCTAATTTTTATTTAAAAGTAAAAATTTACAAATTGTTATCAATTTTTTTAATAAATAAAAAATTTAAATACTCCACAAAATTAACAACTACTAATCATCATCCTCCTTGTCTTCGTCATGCATCATCATATATATATATATATATATATATATATATATATATATATATATATATATATATATATATTCATTTGCTTTTTTAATCTTGTAGCATTTGTTGTAACACCCATAAATCGACTCACGCCACGTGGGCGAAGACCAACTTGGGAATGTTACAAACGCTATGACATTGACTATCATATTGATCAAGTCTCAGTCGTGAACCGAGACGCGTCAACGGAAGAAAGAAAAAAATGACATTAATTGCAGAAATATAGAAAAATGATTACATTATCTCTAAGGGATATTATCATCATGAGTTCATGAATGCGGAAGGAAAATAAAAACTAAATAGACCCTATAGTTCATGTGCTTCCTTGTCGTCAGAGCTTCGTCGAGACAAATTAAATATAGGGGAGGAGGTCCTCCCGTAAGCTTTACAGTCTAGTGGGGAACCAATAAGGTATACAATGCATAATTTGAATAACTTAAATCAGAGTAGAACAAAGTATTTATCTTGAGAAGAAGGTGGAGCATGAGATCATCATAAATCATTTATGGAAGATAAACAGACATCGATAATCAGTAAAATCACGTGATACTTGATAAACTTGGAATCAAGTACATGTTTGATCATCATGTCATAAATATTGATAATAACTTGACTTAGAATTCATGTTTGATTTTCTTATCCATACTTGAAACATGCTTGCTTTATTTATCCATGCGTCTTAATCTTAAATCATGCTTAGAAATCAGGTGTCTTTAGTTCTTGGGGTATGCTGAGCAAACGATACAGCCTTGTGCGATCAATGAGAGCGACCCTTATCTTCAGACACTTGGTTTGGACTGACAACCCATTATTCATCTTCCATCTTAACTTATTACTTTAGAAACTTGTAATTTTTTGTTCTCCATACCAGGGAGGCAATAAGAATAGTAGGAAGTAAATCAGTAAAAGGATTCATGTTGTAATCACGGATGGATCTCAGTGAGTACAAGGCACTAAAATCAATCATAATCATGATTAATCATAAGACAGACAATATTCAAATAAAAAAATCAAAGGAAGTGGATAAATGAATAAAAAGAGAGTTGTTATGTAGCTCGGCACGACCGTGATAACATAGTGGCACGGTCGGGTCTATATTGGCACAGGCGTGCTAGAAGGGGGAGATGACATGAGCGTGTCATAAGAGGGCATGGCCGTGATGGAGTGCGAGGGCGATCGACCGGTTCAAAGGGGTTGGAGCCGATCGATCTTTTACTTAGGTTTAATCGAATGTCGGCACAGGCATGCCAAATGGATGACACACCGTGACGGCGGCAGCAAGGCCATGCCAGGAAGGTGGCACAGTCGTGAGGGCAACGGATTCCAACCGATTTCATCACGAAATTTCTTCAATCACTAACAGAACTTCAGTATCGATTAATTTTTACATTCTAATAGTCATCCAAGCATATCAACAGCAATAGCAATCAGTTTCCTACAAGAAATCAATCAAGCAATTATACAATCAAGCAAAACTAGGGCAATCGGAATCAATAGCATATCAATCTTCATGTTCATGCTTTTAAACGTGGAAAAATCTTGAAAGAGAGGGCATGGGTCATATCTATTCAAATCATGCAAGGCAATTTCAATTCACCTAACTTATTCCATGTTCGTTCCTTGCTTCGCATTCGTCGAAATCTCTATCGGTCGCATCCCCTATTCTCCCTCTGTGCTCTTTCCTCCCCGGATGGATCGTTGTCTGCAATACATCCGTGTGAAAAGGGCGTGACAGGTTGCAGTGGTCAAGAAGCACGATAGGGGAAAAATAAAAAGGGTCTAATACCCCTTGCTATTGGAAAGGACAGAGAGAAGAATCTCTCTGTTCAGGTGTGCACAAGAGCAGAAATGTGGGATGAAGGGAGGGGATCGTGAGGTTGAAGGGAAGAGGAGGTTAATGCCAAGTTTGTTTTATCTATTAGAACTCCTCTCCTGATTAAATCTAATATGATTGATGTGATAAAGTTTATGCCCCCGATTTTTGTGGATACTATCAAATCTGATTTTTTTTCTATTATTGCTTCCCCCTATTCAGTCTTTATCTCTTATTAGAGATAAATGTTAGGTTTATCTCTCTGGCTGGCAAGTTTGGTTCAAGTTGATTTTTTTTTATTGGTTGTTACATTTGTTGTTGGTGATGCATTTGTTGTTTTATATGTTGTTGCATTTTCGCAAAATATCTTTCTTACATATTATCTTGTTTTCCATTTAGATAGCAGAACATTAATCTACATGCAAACTCAATGTCAACATAATTAATAGATGATTCAAGATTATGCCCTTTTCATGTCGAAATGATCTATTCAAAGTTCTCAAATATTCGTCACTCCATCTTGCATAGTTTGAGTAACATGCTCCATTTTTTTACTTTAAATGGTTCCTAAAATTTGGTACTAAAAATCACTATGAAATACTGCAAAGTTGAATCAATTTCCCATAAAATTCATTCTTCGTTTGTGGATATATATTTGCATATGTTTGTTACCACTCCCCTCCCCCCCCCCCCCCCCCCCCCCGTGACGAGATCATGGGGGGAAACACCCCCATCCTCGCGATGTTGGCGCCGATGAGATCGTGGATTTCGTCATCGGCAAGATCGCAGGGGGCGACCCCCTCCTCTTTCGCTCCGCATCGTCGATGATGGCTCACGGAGGGCGACACCCTCTACTCTACATCACCAACGACACGGAGCGAGAGGTTGGGTGGGTCGACGCACACGAGGGGGTGACCCCCCTCCCCCTTCGCTCTGCGTCGCCAACGACGCCTCGCGGGGGGCGACACCTCCAAAAGGAGGGGGGGGGGGGGTCGACGCACACGATGGGGGGTGACGCCCCACCCCTTTCACTCCACAAGGGAGCGTCACCCCCATGCGTTTTTCTTTTTTATTATTTTTTATATGTATTATTTTAAAATTTTAAATATTAGAGGAGGTGAGAGAATGGTACTTTAGTCATTTAATAAATTAAAATTTATGGGAAAGTTAATATACTTGACGGATGAACCAAAGTGAAAATCAGAAAATAATTTGAGTCATTACAATGTATTCGTATATTATGGTTAGATGCAAAAATCGTAATAGTTTAGGAGAGGTCTAAGGAAATAATCATATATATATATATATATATATATATATATATATATTACAATATGTATAATTTTAAAGGACAACTTTTTTTAACAGCACAGTGAGAAAATGCTAGGGGTCTTAATTAAAATCATGAGTGATTCTTTGGGGAGCGCATAAAGGTTTGATGAGAAATTAATTATGAACTTCAATTTAATCAAATCCTTACAATTGAACTCAATATTTGACTAATTAATTATATGATCATGAGTCTCCACATTTACTGTTTTGACTCATCCGATTATTTAGTTATATGAAAGTTGATCGACTTTTTGTGTAATGACATGTGAATGCTTTGTAATCTAAAGAAATATATGAATTTCGCCTCCATAATTTTAAGTGTAATTAATAGAAAATGCACAAACCCTCAAACTTGGAAAAAAGAACTTTGAAAGAAGAAATGAAAAAATTGATAATAAAAATTCAATACTCAGATGCAATACTTTTTAACTATTATTTTACTAACAAAATAATATTTGATTCTGCATTTTTTTCTTTATTTTTAAAGCCATCTTTTTATCTTGGATACTAATTTTTTTAATCCATCACATCAACGTTTACTATGTGTTCAATAAAACTTTTGATTATAGTTAGTTAATATGGTTTATTCCGACCGTTCAAAATATACCCTAACAATTATTGAGATATGCATGCACTACACTTTCATGCTCTTTTTTTAACAAGGAAAATGTCAACAAAAATATTTTTAACTTGTGGAAGTTATTTATTCATGGGATTGTTACAAATGGCAATTAAAAATAAACCACATGAAACCCGATGTGTATTTGAGTCTTAAAAAATGACGGCAGTAATTATAATATGTACCACATTCGCCATTCACGTACTAATTAAACATACAAGTAGATTCCAACCTCATTTTATATTGCTATATATCCCATCTCGTTTAAGTCGTATCTTTTTTATTTATTTAAGATCCCTTCTGATTGGTGATGCTAGAAAGAAAAAATGGGTGTCCCATCGGATGGCAGATGCAGATGCGAGTGGTTTGCAAGGGATGAAGAGCGGTTCACGACGCGATTTGACTATTCGACAATTGCATTCGCACGCGATTCGATGATTCGATAGGTTCGAGGGGTATAAAAAAGGAAAAACCCTCGCAAGCATCTTCTCTTCTTTCTCTCTCCTTTCCATTTCTTCTCTTCGCGCGGCAGTGCGAGCTCGGCATCGTTTCCTCCTCATTCCGCGACCTCTTTCTCTCCTCTTCTCTCTCTCCTCTCCATTTCGCCCTCACGCTCTCCTCTCTATGCGGTTTTGTGATGCAGACGAGCACCCTCCGACCAGATCCCCCGGTCAAATCTACACGTACACTATAAGAAAAAGCCTAATTTTCGACGGTTAGTTTTCGACGGACAGAAATTCGTCTGAAATATCGACGAATTTTTCGGTGGATCGAAAAAATCGTCGAAAATATCGACAGAAAGTTTTGGTCAGTTCTAGCCATCTAAACTTTCGACGGTTCCGAATTCGTCGAAGCTTTCCGTCGAAACTTTTGATGATCGTAACCGTCGATGATGTTAAAACCAGCTGATCAGTTTTCAAGCTGATTTTTCGACGGTTCACCTATCCGTCAAAACTTTCAGCGGTCTTAGCCATCAAAATATTTTAATGTTAGTCGGGTATTATTATTTAACTTTTCGACGTTCCGATCGTCGAAAGTTGCGATGTTTCACGGAACCGTCGATATTTCACAGTCGGACCCGTCGAAATGTTAACTGATTTTAATTAATTAAAATATTCTACTTTAATTGTTTCCAACGATGTTGACCGTCGAAAATGGAAATTTATAATTTATATAATTATCTTTCAGGTGACATATATTATTATATATTTCGACGGCTAAAACCGTCGAAAGAACCGTCAAAACTTTCGACAGTTTTCCAAACCGTCGAAACTTTCGACGGTTCATCCAGCGGGTTTGACCATTTTAATTCGAATTAATATTATATTATATTTACCTACGTTTCGACGATTACGACCGTAAAAAACTGGCGATATAAATATCCGACCCCACTTTCCCTTTCTCTGTTTCCCTCTCTTCTACACTCGATCGATCATGCACATATCGTCCGGCGGCGACCTCCGGCAACCTTCCCGGCATCCGCGCTCCGCCAAAAGTGTGACACATTGACCGTCGACCGTCGGCGCTTGTGTCTGCCACCTGCATTGCGTTCGCTCGCCGCCTGAAGCTCACGTCCGCCGCCCGCCACCGCGTCTGCAATCTCCGACGAAGGTAGGTGCGTTCCGATCCCTGCCCTCCGTGCTCTCTCCACCCTCCTAGATCCGGTTGCCCTCCGCGTGCAGCGGACAGACCCGGCCGCCCTCCGCCCTCCTCTGCAAATCCATAAAATGTCCACACATGTAAATCCATCATTGGATCAAAATTAACTGATTGGCCTTGTTCTAAATATTTTTTTTGGATTCTGTTGAGCAGCGGCAATCAGAGTGTGGAGCACAATCAGGAAAGATATGCAAGAGCATCAGAAAAATGAGATCGTGTAAGATCTGCAACTAGGTAAATGAACAAAGAACCTAATGTATGATAGAACAGAGAAGATGTATTCTTAAATATCCAGAATGCCTTAATCACTCTATACAAGAAAAGAATTGTAAATATTTCGAGATTGACAATCTTAATTGAGCAATTATCTTCAGTCTCCAGGCTCACATGTGATCACAATGATTTCATAACATTTTAAACATGTTATCTATCGAGTTAACTTTATAAAGTTTGCATAGGAGTTCAACCATTAAATTGTATGTTGATGGATCTCGTTAATTGCAGGATATGCGCACTCCACTTGAGCTGCTTGCAAACCTTCTTTTTGAACATTGGTAGACTCCATGAGATATCACCTAGCCCAAAAATCCTTTTATCTAGCTAAAATAATGTAATAACAAATCAGATTCAAGGTATATTTATTGATTGGCCTTGTTCTAAATATTTTTTTGGATTTTGTTGAGCAACGGCCTTACGGATATCGTGTACACGCAATTGACGCAACTCTACAACAAATACAAGAACAAAGGTCATTCTTTGCTCCTTTTATCTCTCTCTCCCCCCTCTGTTTTGGTGATTATCTTCACATCTTTTGCATTTTGTAGCTTGACTCCTTGACCAGTAATTTACAGATACTTGCAAATAATGCAATATGCTATTTTTATCAGTAGTATACTCATTTTATCCATATATATATATATATATATATATATATATATATATATATATATATCATATATATATAAATAGGATTGCATTCAGACTACATGTGTTATTTATCCTTCAACAAGTGTTTTATGTTTAGGTTATGTTTAGTGTATCATCTGCGGTTACTGACTTCGACCTGTCTTTGAATGCCAAAGTTGCAACTTTGAGACAAAGCCCTTTTTTTAGTACAGACATATATTAAGGATATGAAACATGAAATGTAATACTTTGCTGAAGTATACCAGTAATACATGAAATTTAGATGTAATTCCTTTTTATAATTGATTTTAGAATAATTAAAAAAAAGAAACCAAATTTTAGAATAATTGATTTCTAAAATTCAAGAAACCAATTTTTGACCGATTTTATTACAAAATTTTTAATTACTATAACTTGCAAATAATGCATACATTATGTCATACTTGAATGATCGTCGATGGATGCACAATAGAAATAATCCTGGTCATAGAGGTTTGACACAAGAATTCATAGATGGCGTTGACTATTATGTTAGTGTGGCTTGTCAGTCTTTCCAATATCAGCGGGAGGGAACAATTAGGTTTTCTTGCTTGAAATGTGTTGGCACAAAGTTACAGACACTAGAGACAGCTAAGGTTCACTTATATAGAAAGGGTTTCAAACCCAATTATTGGCAATTGGATGATTTAGGTGAAGGAGCACTTTCGACAAGCGTACCAAATCTAGATCTCCATTTTGTCGATCCTCAAGAAGGATTTATTTCTTCGCAATATAAACAGTTAGTTTATGATGCAGCTGCAACTGAGTATGGGAATATTATATTTGAGCAGGATGAAAAGACACCAAATTCAGAAGCAAGAGATTTTTATGACTTGCTAAACGTATCGAGCCAACCCTTATGACCCGGGTGTGAAAGTCATTCGGAACTATCACTAGTTGAATCTGAAAGCCGACCACAATATTTCACAAGCATGTTTTGATGTATTTCTAGATATTTTAAAAGAGGTCACACCAACTGGGGCTCGCATTTCGGAAAATTTTTATAGGACAAAAAAATTGGTTAATAAACTTGGTCTTGGCTCAACTAAAATAGATTGTTGTCGTGATGGTTGTATGTTATATTACGACGACGACATCAATCTAAATGAATGCAAATTTTATGGGGCCGAACGATATATAGTGACTAACAAGACTTAAGTGGCTGTGAAAAGAATGCATTATTTGCCTCTTATTCCAAGACTTAAAAGACTACACTCGTCTATAGGGTTAGCGTCGCAAATGAAGTGGCATGTACAGCATAATACTTCTGAAGGTGTCATGCTTCACCCATCGAATGGTGAAGCGTGGAAACATTTTGATCGTAAGCATCCTAATTTTGCTAGGGACGAAAGGAACATAATGCTCGAATTATGCGCGGATGGTTTTACACCATATGGTCAGACTTCAGTTCTTTATTCTTGTTGGCCGATCATAGTAACACCATATAATTTGCCATATAGGATTTGTATGTCCGCACCTGATATGTTTTTTACATGCATTATTCCTGGTCCTCACAGTCCTAAATAGAGGATAGATGTATATTTACAGTCTCTAATAGACGAGTTAAAAGAACTGTGGGATGGTGTCGTCGCTTATGATGTGTCGACCAAACAAAACTTCACCTTGAAAGCTGCCTTATTGTGGACCATTAATGATTTTCCTGCCTATGGGATATTGTCTGGTTGGATGACCACAGGAAAATTAGCTTGTCCATGTTGCATGGAATACTCAGATGCATCCACTTTGAGGAATGGGGGGGTGTAAAAATAGTTAGTTCGATTACCATAGACGGTTTCTTACATCTGATCATCCGTATAGGAATAACCGAAATGCATTTCGATGGAATAGGGTTGTAGAAGTGATGGCTCCGGTCAGATGCTCAGGAGGTCAATTATGTCGCATTGTCAATGCTTTATGCAGAATTGTCGACGACCCAAATGTCACATACAATGAGTATGGTGTTTCTCATAACTGGACCAAACGAAGTATATTCTGGGATTTACCTTATTGGTCTGATTGTTTGATACGTCACAATTTGGACGTCATGCACATTAAAAAAATGTGTTTGAAAATGTATTCAACACTGTAATGAATATTAAGGGTAAAACAAAGGACAACCTAAAAGCGAGACTAAATTTGAAGGAGTACTGTCGAAAGCCAGAGTTGCACTTAGCTAATTTACCTAACGGTAGATTATCTAAGTCAAAGGCAAGTTATGTTCTTACTAAAGAGCAGAAGACTCAAGTGTGTCGATGGATCCAAGAGCTGAGAATGCCGGATGGTTATGCATCAAATCTGACCCGATGTGTGGACATGAATAAGTTGCGTTTGTTTGGCATGAAAAATCACAACTGTCACATATTCATGGAAACTTTGCTTCCTACTGTATTTTCTTCGCTGTCGAACAAGATTTGAAAGCCGATAACGGAATTGAGTCAATTCTTCAAGTAATTGTGTTCGACAACATTAACGGTGGAAAATATGACCCAATTGGAACGTAATATTCCAATAATATTATGTAAGTTGAAACGAATATTTTCACCGGAATTCTTTGATTCCATGGAGCACTTACTTATTCATCTGTCATATGAGGCAAGGGTATGTGGACCAGTACAATATAGGTGGATGTATCCTTTTGAAAGATATCTTAATCGAATTAAAATGACGATTAAGAACCAAACACGTGTCGAAGGATCCATATGTGAAGCTTATATGATTCAAGAGATTTTGTACTTTTGTTCCTACTACTTTGAGCCCCATGTTAAGTGTGCGAGGACCAGAGTTCATCGAAATGATGAAGTTCCAGAAGAACGGTCTGCTGTGACATCTTTGTCGATCTTCAATCAGTTAGGACGACATTTTGGGAAGCCAAGAAGTAAATGGTTGAGTGATGCAGAATTCAAGTATGTCACGAATAATGTCCTTCTAAATACGTAGGAGGTGCAAGGGTACATTAAGTAAGTTTATTCTCCATGAACTATTTTCTTTTTTGTCTTCCCAAATAACATTTTGATTTAGCCATCACTTTGTATGTAGTGCTTTCCTGCAGTTCTACAATGTCCCTGATGCATGCAAAATATAACATATTTTAGATTATTATTTTAGTTAATTTTTCTATAATTTGTTCATGGCATGCATCATTTTTAGTCACTTTTAATCGTAATTCCGGATTTATTAATTTTAATTATTAATTCTCTGAATATTTTAATTATGGATGGATTAACTAAATTTTGATAATTATTTTGCAGGAAAAATCGAGATTTAGATGGATTGTGCCGTATCGGCCGAAATTCCGAAGAATTTACCATTACAGCCGAGATTTGGCTTTACCCCCAAGTCATTTTGGCCGAGATTTGGCTTTACACCAAAGTCGTTTTGGGTGAGATTTGAAGGGGTAAAGATAAAAGAATTTTATCTTTTGGGCGTAATGGCATGAAGATAAAGACGTTTTGGGCGAGATTCGAAAGATGTAAAGATAAAAGAGTTCCTTACGATCGAAATTTGGAGGGGGTAATGGCAATGAAATCATCCGTTTGACCGATATATGAAGGTGTAAAGATAAAATTGTTTGGGCGTAACAAGATTTAATTCTTTGTTTTGGCCAAGATTCAAAGGGAGTAAAGATAAGAAAGATTTATCTTTGGGCGTAATGATAAAAGGATTTATCTTTGGCCGAGTTCATCTCATAATTTTAAAGTCAACCGTACGATGTTACGACCGAGATCAAATTGAAGGCCGTCCGCACCTATAAATACGTGAAGAATCTGTCATTCCAAAGTGTGCTCTGAAGTTCAGGTTTCTTCCACGGCGAGTCGTGAGCTCTGCAGGCTACGACCAAGAGGAGAGAGGTGCGACGGCTGGAGGTTGATCGCGACTCTGATCAAGTCCGAGAGGCTGCCCGACTGTTTGCCAGATTCGAGATCTCTATTTTGGGTGTAATTCTTCCATTTTTTATGATTTGTATTTTATTATCTCTCCAGAATTTCTAGGATGAACTCCATATTTTTAGGATTATTATTTTAGGAGATTATTAATTGAAGGGAAATATTTGGACCCTATTTTATTTGCTTTAATCTTTTCTGATCAATTATTAATTGTGCTTAATGCTTTTATATTAGTTAATTAAATCTCTGAATTAGGCTATACCAGTTTTGGAGTGTTTAATTTCAGAATTTATTATACTAATTATAATTGATTTTATTTGGGATTAATAATTCACATAAATTTGATAACTAGTGTGTGGAGAATCAAGTTTGTGTGGTCTATTAATCTATACCAGTTTGTGGAGTGATTAATAGTTTAGAGAATTCAATTTAATGCATCTTAATTTTAATACGATTTTGAGGGTACCAGTCGTGGAGACTTCAATTCTTATTAAATTAAGATAGTTCTATATGATTAGATTGAGGGATGCCAGTCGTGGAGACCACAAGTTAATCATGTTAGATTACTTTAGGAAGACTCTAATCCATCTTTAAAGATTAAATTTATCTTTTATGGTTCAAATATTTATCCTGATCTATTTTCATCCTAAGGCCTAACTTCAACACCACTATCTTATCTTTATCTTATTTTATTTATCTTTTAAAACTCATTTTCAAAATCCATGTTTTTTCTCTCTTATTAATTTATAAATTCATATATTGAATTAATAATATTCTTCGTGGGTTCGACACTCTTACTCCTATTTACTATATTACTTGAGCGACTAGTGCACTTGCTAGCAAATTTTATTGTTACAAATTCAACGCATCAAGTTTTGATTGTTGGACGGGAGCTTCTTGTTGCCTTCTCAAAAGTGTATAATTTTGTGCACAAGCTTTATGTGATCTTGGTGCTAGTATAAGTTTAATGCCTTACTCTATATTTGTGCAGCTAGGTTATGGAGAACTAGAAGAAACAAGCATTACTCTTCAATTTGCAGATTCTTCATGCAAGAGACCCCAAGGAATATTAAGAGATGTTTTGGTAAAAGTTGATAAATTTATTTTTCCTGCAGATTTTATTGTTCTGGATATGAAGGCAGATGAAAAAAATCCTATCATCCTCGGGAGACCATTTCTAACCACAGGAAATGCACTTATAGATGTTCAACAAGGGATGCTCACACTTCGCGTCAACAATGAAGACATCACTTTCAATATAAAAAATTATCTCAAATAACCTTTTGATCACTCATCCTGTTATGCTATTGATTCTCTAGAAGATGACACGACTGATGCTTTTGATGATATTGTTGCAGATTTTGTTTCAGATCCATATGCTAAGGAAGCTTTGGAAATGATGGAGGATTCTAGAGAAATTGTGGGAGAGGATAATGTGCTAATAACAACAGAGACACTCGAGGACGAAATTAAAAAATTGGATTGTCCTCCAAAATTCGAACTTAAAGAACTTCCATCTCATTTAAGATATGCTTTTCTTGAAAATAACACTTACCCATTTATCATATCTGCTGACTTGACAGATGACATGGAGAATAAACTTTTGGAAGTATTAAGGCAACACAAGAAAGCAATCGCTTGGTCTATTTCAGATATCAGGGGCATCTCTCCTGCAATTTGCATGCACAAGATTTTGATGGAGGACAATGCCAAACCAATTGCTCAATATCAAAGAAGGTTCAACCCAACTTTAAAGGAAGTTGTAGTTCCTAAGAAAGGAGAAATCACTGTGGTAAGTAACAAAAATAATGAATTGGTACCTCAAAGAACAGTTATAGGTTGGAGAGTCTGTATAGACTATAGAAAGCTTAATGATGCTACCCGCAAAGATCATTTTCCATTACCTTTTATTGACCAAATGTTGGAGCGTGTTGCAGGTCATAGCTATTATTGTTTTCTAGATGGCTATTCTGGATACAATCAAATAGCAGTAGCACCTGAGGATCAAGAAAAGACAACGTTCACATGTCCATATGGAACGTTTGCCTATAGAAGGATGCCATTTGGTCTATGCAACGCTCCAGCAACATTCCAAAGATGCATGATGTAAATCTTTGCATATATGAATGAAAAGATACTCGAAGTTTTCATGGATGATTTTACACTTTTTGGTAGCTCTTTTAATAACTGTTTGGATAACTTATCTCTAGTTTTGCAGAGATGTGAAGAAACGAATTTGATCCTTAACTGGGAGAAATGTCACTTCATGGTTAAGGAGGGTATAGTTCTTGGCCACAAAATCTCAGAAAAAAGAATTGAAGTGGATAAGGCCAAAATAGATGTTATTGCAAATCTGTCTCCTCCAACCAATGTGAAGGGCATTCGAAGCTTCCTTGGGCACGCAGGATTTTATCGCCGTTTTATCAAAGATTTTTCAAAAATGGCTAAACCCTTAACTAATCTTCTTGCTAAGGACACAAAATTTGATTTTAATTCAGAATGTCTTGCTGCCTTTAATTTGTTAAAAGAAATGCTAATTTTTGCCCCTATTGTTGTAGCACCAGACTGGTCTTTACCATTCGAGTTGATGTGCGATGCGAGTGATGGTGCCGTAGGAGCTGTTTTAGGGCAAAGAAAAGATAAAACATTTCATGTTATATATTATGCAAGTCGAACATTGAATGCTGCCCAACTAAATTATGCAACAACAGAGAAGGAGTTTCTTGCTGTGATTTTTGCTTTTGACAAGTTTAGATCATATCTAATTTGTTCAAAAATTATTGTCTACACAGATCACGTAGCCATCAAGCACTTGATGAGCAAACAAGATGCCAAACCTAGACTAATCCGATGGATACTACTTTTGCAAGAGTTCGATGTGGAAGTAAAAGACAAAAAAGGGACTGAAAACTTATTAGCTGATCACCTATCTCGTTTGGAGCCATCTCCAAGAGAAGTCATAGACATACTTGAAGAATTCCCAGAGGAGAAACTATTTTCTATCTCTACAATTTTTCAAATTTCTGACACTACACCATGGTTCGTTGATTTTGCTAACTAACTTGCAGGACATTACATTCCAAAGGGCATGATCACTAATCAAAAAAGAAAATTCTTATCTGATGTCAAGAATTATCACTGGGAAGATCCTTACCTTTTTCGATTATGTGCAGATCAAATAGTTCGAAGATGTGTTCACGAAGATGAGATTGATATTATCCTAAGTCATTGCCACGATGGACAAGCTGGAGGTCACTTTGGACCCAATCGAACAGCGGCTAAGGTACTTGAATGTGGACTATATTGGCCAACCATTTACAGAGATGCAAGAAACTACTGTAAGTATTGTGACAAATGTCAAAGGACAAGTAATATTTCTCGTCGAGATGAAATGCCTCTCACAAATATTTTACAGTGCGATATTTTTTATGTTTGGGGCATTGACTTTATGGGACCATTCCCTAAATCCTTTAACAACCAATACATCTTAGTGGCGGTTGATTATGTTTCCAAATGGGTAGAAGTTGTAGCCACACCAACAAATGAGGTCAAGGTAGTTGCCAACTTTCTAAGAAAAAATATTTTTACTCGATTTGGAACACCTAGGACTATCATAAGTGACAATGGAACACATTTCTGTAATAAAATAATGTCAACTCTTCTTAATAGATTTGGAGTCAAACATTTTTTTAGTACACCATATCATGCCCAATCTTGTGGACAAGTGGAAATTTCAAATAGAGAGATAAAAATGATTCTAGAGAAAACTGTAAATTCATCTAGGAAGAATTGGTCTTTGAAATTAGATGATGCACTCTGGGCATATAGGACTGCTTTTAAAACACCCATAGGTACTTCTCCTTATAAATTTGTTTTTGGAAAAGCATGTCACCTTCCTGTAGAACTAGAACACAGGGCTTATTGGGCAACAAAATTTTTAAATATGAATATAAAATCATCACAATCTGAAAGGTTATTACAATTAAATGAGCTTGATGAATTTAGACACTATGCATACGAAAACAGCAAGCTATATAAAGAACGCACAAAAAATTTACATGACATGCACATTAAACATAAAAAAATTTTACCTGGTCAAAAAGTACTTCTTTATAATAGCAAACTAAGACTATTTTCTGGAAAACTAAAATCAAGATGGATCGGACCTTATGTTATAATTAATTGTTCACCCTATGGAACTTTTGAGATTGAATCATTAGACAAAAAACAAAGACTCAAAGTGAATGGACATAGATTGAAACTTTATCATGGTGGCACTTATTATCATAACCTTTCTATGATCACTCTCTATGATGTGTGAAATTTTCATCAGAATTAAGTCAAGCTGACGACTATAAATCAGAACTATTTCTATCCTTTTTATTTTTTATTTTTATTTTTATTTTTTTAGATTAGTCTAATTAGTTGTTAATTAATATCTTAGTTTCGGTGATAGTTTTATTTTTAATTTTAATTAGACATTTATTTTATTATGGAGTCATTTAATTTAATTAATATTTAATGTGTGTAAGGAGAGGACTTCGGAGATAAACTCAGGGGCGTCAACTCCAAGCATGGGCGTAAACTCCAAGAATTGATTGCCTCCACGCGACAAGACGAGACATATCACGGGCCCAAAAAAAATGATTACGCCCTGCCACCTTTCCTCGTTACGGCCGAGAATCACTTCGATGACCACGCCGTAAAGATTCCAATGGACATAACAAGACAAGCTACCATCCTCGTTACGCCCTGCCACCATTCTGTTACGGTCGAGATGTCACACCAGCAGACCACGGACATGCCTTGGAAATCGTCAAGCTCGGACATGACAGGGAGACCACGGACGTGCCTCGCCCGGATTTGACCCTTCACTGCGAGCTGTCGGAACAGGTATTACCCCATAAATGCATCTATAAAATCTTACCCCCTTCTCGTATGTTGCAGATCAATCACCGCAGACCGGAGATGACTCCCTTATGCCCTTTCTTCATTACAGTCGAGCCTCTACGGCCGAAGTCTCAACGCCAACCGCCGATCCTTACGCCCAAAAGCGTCGCGCCTATTCCTTACGGCCAAACTCCACTCGACTCCGGCCGAGCTTTCTCCCTTACGGCCGAAGTTCCAGCGCTTACACCGCCATTCCTTATGGCCGGTCTTCCATAACGCGGACCGGAGATGACCCATTACGCCCCGGGTGCGTTACGGCCGAGCCACCGTGAACCTACCATCTGCGTTACGGCCGAGCCTTAACACCGCGCAACGAGACTTCTTTACGGCCGAAATCACACCGCCGCTCTCTTACGGCCAAACTCCGGCCGAGATTCCTCATCGACTTTCCTCTTTACGTCCGACACTTATTACGGCCGAGTTTCCACCGGAGCTGACTCCTTACGGCCGAGCCTCTACGGCCGAACATCAGCACCACACCGCCATTCCTTACGGCCAAAATCTACAAAATCATCACCTCGGCCGAGGTTCCTCATCCTCTCTACCTTATGGCCGAGCTTCCACCGAGCCAGCACTTTTCTTTGTTGATTTTTGTCCAAATAAAAAATGAGGTGATTTGCTAATATATGGAGGGGACGTCACGAACGACGACATCCAAATGCTCAGCCAGCCCCACAGCCCTCACAATTAATCTCCTACCCCGGAGATTATTATTGGACTAAGCCGGAGTATCAAGCTCGATATGAACGGATGTGTGAGATTCGAATTCATGCCACCAGATTTTCAGATACTGAATTGCTGAGGGAGTATAATTTACTTGCAGATATTCATCTATTATTTTCTCAAATTGGACTATCTGACTTTGTGCATTCTTGGTGGCCAACTTATGAAGTACTAATTATGAAATTTCTCTCATCCCTGAAAGTCTTTAATTTAGATGGCAGGAACTATGATCAGCCCCGCATTTCATTCCAACTTTATGGGCGGCCATTTACTCTCACTCTAAGAGAGATTAATAATATCTATGGATTTCCCAACCATGGATCTCTTTCTGTACCTGCTGACTTTGATGCTGAAACTTTTTGGAAACAGATAACAGAAGAAGACCGATTGGTTTGAAACACTGCTAAAGATAGCTCAATTCAGAACCCTGTTCTGCGCTACGTCCATCGCATGCTAAGCAACACCATAAGTGGGCGCAGTGATAATGATGGTGCCGTCTCAGAGGGAGAGTTATATCTCATCCACAGATGCTTCACAGAACTCTTGTTAATGTGGGTGCCTTCCTCATTCGTCGATTCCAGCGCCGCACTACTCATCATGGCGGTAGCATTAATATGGGTGCCCTTCTCACACCTATTGCTCAGCATCTACAACTAGACTTGGATGATCTTGAAGCTGTGCCAGGAAACATTCACCTCACTCGTAGGACCATTCAGGCTATGGGTCTCGTGAAGACCAACAACTCAGGGATCAAAGTTTTTATTTTTAAAGGCCACCATCAGGAGGTGCCCTGCTCAGATCGAGATGCTTTCACACCGATTAATCCAAATAATTGGCTCCTTTTTAGGCAGGTCATAGCTCCAATAATCTCACCTGCAGGACCATCTACCTCTGTCGGACAGTTACACCAGGATGAACCTTTCTCCTGGTTTGATTCTACTGATTATGCGGCAGCCCAACCCTACCTTCAACAGCAACAAGGATTCCAGGCTGCATCACTGGTAGCTTCCCAATATGCCACATCCGTCCATTCACCTTATATGCCGGTGCCTTCTCCGATTCCATCTCCAGCACAAGAGAGCTCTTCTGATTCCTCGTTCATACCTTCTACTCCTTATGAGGAACGCGATTCGATGGAAGTATCTGCCCCTTTACAAGAACCTGTGCAGAATCGCTATATAGCACCGGAGCCCACTTTTACTTCAGCCCCAGAGCAGACTTACTATCCACCTCCGCCACCTCAGCCTGACTATGCTTCCATGCAAAACTTATAGGAATCAATGTATGATGAACAACTTCGTCAAGCAGGGGAGTTTCACACTTTTCAAGAAGAACAACTTCGTCAGTCAGGGCAGTTGCACGCTATTCAAGAAGAGCAACTTCGACAAGCACAAGAGTTGACCAACATCCGAGCCGATTTTAGAAATATGGATGATCGTCAGGGTCGCTTCGAATCCCTTCAGAATCAGCATGCACGCATGACGAGGCGCATCCATGAGTATCATATGCGCCAAGAAAAATCTCGGCTACCATCCACCATCGCCACCCCGTAGACAGTAAATCCGATTGTGTCTTTTCCCTTTTCTTTATTTTCATTTCTTTAATTTTCCTTTTTATTGAGTATGTATCACTTCTCCTTGCTAGCTTGACACTGAGGACAGTGTCTAGTTCAAGCTTGGGGGAGTTTGCATTTCATGCATTGCATGTTTCTGTCTTTCTATTTGCTTTATGCTTGCATCTATTTGTAAAAAAAATCCAAAAAAAAAATTGAAAATTTTGAAAATTTTCTAAAAAAAATACCATTGCATGCATTTATTTTTGCTACCATCTTACTAACTCTTGTCTTACTGTTTTAATTATCTTTTAGTAAAAAGTTCAAAGACATGTCGTTAATTGATGAAATTTGAATACTTTTCTTTCTTATCACTTGCTACTTCAGTATCAAACTTATAGACTTTGTGCCCATACTAAGTAGAATTATGAATGACTAGACGACAAAATCATATTCATGCCTTTTTTATTTTCTTTTAAGTCTTGATTAGTAGTAGCCTTCTTATTGACTATATCAAGTACTTTTTGAGCTTATAAAAAAAGAAGGGTTAGTTAAACCCCAACAAAAAAAAGGATTGAATAAAGTTATGTGTAGGTACAAAAGTGTTATCCGGAACCAAGATGTGTTCGGGTAATTAGATCCGTAGGGGTTCATGCCTGACGACCTAAGGGCAACTGCTCTGGGATCCGTCGATCGAAAACCTGCTACATGGACCATCTTGTGAAATATGGAGAAGCACAGGAGTACTGAACCATGGCTAAGTTCGAACTCTTCATTCAGAACCTTGGTTGTTCGGCAAGTAAACTCGAGGGGTGCTTTATCACCTGGTGCCCTAAGGTCATATGGTCTGGGAGTCATCAGTCTAAAGTCCGCTACATGGACTTCCTTGTGCAATCCTACTTGAAGATTAGAACTTTTAAAATGATTAAAAATAAAGTTGAAAAATGAAAAGAAAAAGAAAAAGTTTTAAGCTCAATTAGTACTTATGTGTTCAATATTAATGCTATTATTTGACAGACAATTTATTTTTCTACAAGGCTAAATTTGAGATTGTTTAAATTTGTGTAGCATTCAAAACCTCTATGAAGCTAAGTGCATGGAAAATGGTGAGATACTGAGTAGCAGGTGTGTAGAAGAATTTTGTGAGAAAATTAGTCAGTTGACAATGTGGAGACTACGATGGAACTTTCTTGAGCCTTGCTTTGAATTTTTGCTTGAGGACAAGCAAGACTTTAAGCTTGGGGGAGTTTGATGCATGCAAAATATAACATATTTTACATTATTATTTTAGTTAATTTTTCTGTAATTTATTCATGACATGCATCATTTTTAGTCACTTTTAATCATAATTTTGGATTTATTAATTTTAATTATTAATTCTCTGAATATTTTAATTATGGATGGATTAACTAAATTTTGATAATTATTTTGCAGGAAAAATCAAGATTTAGATGGATTGTGCCGTATCGGTCGAAATTCCGAAGAATTTACCATTACGGCCGTGATTTGGCTTTACCCCCAAGTCATTTTGGCCGAGATTTGGCTTTACACCCAAGCCGTTTTGGGTGAGATTTGAAGGGGTAAAGATAAAAGGATTTTATCTTTTGGGCGTAATGGCATGAAGATAAAGACGTTTTGGGCGAGATTCGAAAGGTGTAAAGATAAAAGAGTTTCTTACGGCCGAAATTTGGAGGGGGTAATGGCAATGAAATCATCCGTTTGACCGATATATGAAGGTGTAAAGATAAAATTGTTTGGGCGTAACAAGATTTAATTCTTTGTTTTGGCCGAGATTCAAAGGGAGTAAAGATAAGAAAGATTTATCTTTGGGCGTAATGATAAAAAGATTTATCTTTGGCCGAGTTTATCTCATAATTTTAAAGTCAACCGTACGATGTTACGGCCGAGATCAAATTGAAGGCCGTCCGCACCTATAAATACGTGAAGAATCTATCATTCCAAAGTGTGCTCTGAAGTTCAGATTTCTTCCACGGCGAGTCGTGAGCTCTGCAGGCTACGACCAAAAGGAGAGAGGATTATTAGTCATTCAGAATTTCTAGGATGAACTCCATATTTTTAGGATTATTATTTTAGGAGATTATTAATTGAAGGGAAATATTTGGACCCTATTTTATTTGCTTTAATCTTTTCTGATCAATTATTAATTGTGCTTAATGCTTTTATATTAGTTAATTAAATCCCTGAATTAGGCTATACCAGTTTTGGAGTGTTTAATTTCAGAATTTATTATACTAATTATAATTGATTTTATTTGGGATTAATAATTCACATAAATTTGATAACTAGTGTGTGGAGAATCAAGTTTGTGTGGTCTATTAATCTATACCAGTTTGTGGAGTGATTAATAGTTTAGAGAATTCAATTTAATGCATCTTAATTTTAATACGATTTTGAGGGTACCAGTCGTGGAGACTTCAATTCTTATTAAATTAAGATAGTTCTATATGATTAGATTGAGGGATGCCAGTCGTGGAGACCACAAGTTAATCATGTTAGATTACTTTAGGGAGACTCTAATCCATCTTTAAAGATTAAATTTATCTTTTATGGTTCAAATATTTATCCTGATCTATTTTCATCCTAAGGCCTAACTTCAACATCACTATCTTATCTTTATCTTATTTTATTTATCTTTTAAAACTCATTTTCAAAATCCATGTTTTTTCTCTCTTATTAATTTATAAATTCATATATTAAATTAATAATATTCCTCGTGGGTTCGACACTCTTACTCCTATTTACTATATTACTTGAGCGACTAGTGCACTTGCTAGCAAATTTTATTGTTACAAATTCAACGCATCAGTCCCTGAAGAACATGTTCAAGATAGAATCGAGAATGACTTCGCACCGTGGTTTAAGGATCAGGTAACTCTTACGATCATCATCAATTTGAAGTCTTCACGATCTAAGAAAAGTCATTCATTTTCTTTTTAGGTTTTCAGTACTGGCGCGACGTCTGGTCTCTGAAATTTGGCATGGGGACCGGATCGAGAGGTGAAAAGTTGGCCGGTATATTTTGTGAACGGTTATAAGTTTCACATGGAAACTTGGTCGATCGGAAAGAAAACCGTGAACAATGGAGTATGTGTCAAAGGATCCACGGACGGAGAAAATAATCGTGACTACTATGGTATTCTCAAAGACATAATTCAGCTGCAATACACTGGAGGTAATAGAGTCACATTGTTCGAGTGTAATTGGTTTGATCCAAAGGAAAGAAGAGGGATGCGAGTTCACAAACATTTCAAAATAGTTAAAATACGTCACAATAGGTGTTATGATCATTTTGATCCTTTCATTATTCCGTCTTCTACAAGACAGGTATATTATGTGCCATATCCGGAGAAGACCATGGACAATGCACAAATGGTGGGTTATAATAAAGACGAAGGCAAGAAGTAGGATAGAAATTGATGATGCGTTGCAACGTGCATATCAAGATGACTCACATACTTCTGTGGCCCCTATTGTAGACACAAAATTAGTCGACGATCTACAAGATTTAGAACAAGTATTTGAAGACTTCGATAATGCCGACATACAAAATGATGAGAATGATTCAGACGAAGATGAATTTGAAACTACGTCATCTTCAGATGATGATGATGATAACTCAGATGATGACTAATGTTATTATTACCTAATGTCATCGCTCATGTTGTATTTTTATTACCTAATCGGGATCTTGTATTACGATTGTTGTTATCCTATGAAAATGTTCGCTTACGATTAATATTGATGTTGTATCATATTGGTTTATTGAAATTATCATCTCTCGCCATATTGTTTGATGCGTTAGCGATGCATGTTGACGATCAGTCGGATAACAGATGCCTGACGTGGACGGTGCATTTTCATATTCGCTTCCATCTCATGAGTTTTTGAAATAGTGATCCCAATTTTATGCATAAACTTAATCGAATTAATTTGTTTATTTTTTATAAGCGCCTCCGGATATTAGGAATTAGTTCTCAAGTTATACGTACAATTCCGTTCTTGAAGATGCGACACAATACATTGTCGAACATAGTCAGGTCGAGACGTTGTCACATTAGAGTTTTGTATCAATTATAAATTTGACTTGCATTAAATTTTGTATCATGCAGATGTTACATTTTGGTAAAAGGAAAAATAAGGGAAAGGAGTTGGTTGTCCCTAGAGATAATTCTACTCCGTCGGCTACTAAATCAGTCACGGGTATTCGCATAATAGAACGGCAGCCTCCTCCGCCGGCTCCTTCCTCTCACACTGATATTGCGGACTAGGAGACACAATTATCGGAAGAACCCGTTAGAGCTCATGGTTCCGTGGAGAGCTCAGACCAAGCTTCGTCAAATCGTGTGCACAAAGCATACTTAGAGTCAGATGGGAATTTAGGGTAAGTGTTATTTTATGTATTTCGAATCCTTTTTCATTTTGTGATTCACCCATCACATTTTATAATCTTGTATTGTTCCAAGTTTGTACTGTCGAAATCCGCGGCTGCGGCAGTTACTAAAGTGTTACGACATATGTATATAGATGCGTGACTTACATGGAGGGAAGTTCCTTATGCCACGAGACAGATGCTATTTAATGAATTTCAGGTATCCTTAGAAGCCAACTTGGTCATTTCAATTTATCTTCGTACTATTTTAATTATTTTTATATACATGCAGACTAATGTGTGGTGGGAGCCCGAGAATATGGAACAAATGTGGAAGACTTTTAATTCTCGGTGCTCGAAGAGATTGTCCGTGATGCTTTCCAAAGCTCGAGCTGCTGGAGAACGACCGAATTGGATCCCCGAGGCGGTTTGGATCAAATTGCTACGAAAGTGGCCCACCAATGAGTACAAATTGAAGTGCGAAAAAGCAAAAATAAATCGAGAGTCCGACCAGGGAGCATGCTTGCATTCGGACGGATGTGTATCCACGAGCACGATTGTCAAGAGAATGGTAAAGTCTTTCAATATAGTGTCGACCAAATATTATACTTTATTTGACATTTTTAACTGTAGGAGAAAGAGACGGGTAGACCACCTACTCAGGACGAAGTATTTCTCCGAACTCATCAGAAGAAGAACAAAGAATGAGTTTCATCATTTGCTTGGGACACATATGTATGTAGATTTATGTGCCACTTTTTTTTTAAATTTCAAGTAAATCTATAAGATAGTAAAATCATCGTTGATTTATAATATTTTTTAGTATCGTTGATTTTTTTCTAATTTCAGGAGTCTTACAAAATAAAAGAAGTCGAGCACATTACGCAAGTCACGCAGGAGTTGATCACACCGCTGACCTCAAGACAACTTTGGACGAACTACGTCAGGGTGAAGAAGGGTCGCATTTATGACCTCGGATCTTCTGTCAGTACAGCAGATATTGGATATGGTCGTAAATCTACTTCGGGTTCGAGTTCATCTGGTCAAGGTATGCAACAAATTATGGATGAAATGAGGCATTCGATTAGGCAAGATCTCAAGCAAGAGATCAGAGAAGAGGTTACGCAGGAGCTCAGAAAGGAGTTGAAGAACGTAAACGTGAACGTCGTACCAAGAAAGAAATGAGGAAAATGGTGCGTGACATCATGCGTGGGGAAGTCGACGACGAGGTAGATTTAGTTTTATAGTTTTTTGTGTGTTGTGTTGCGATCGTTTTAGATGTTTGTTTTATCATATTTCATATGAGACTAATCGTCCTGCTATATGTTCTTTTAACTTAATGCCAATTATATCATCTTAGCTAGATAATGCAATGAGCGAGGAGCTAGAAACTTTATTGCTGAATAAGTAGGTCATACTTCCTCCCAAACAGATAATTAAAATCAGGTGTCTAGAAGAAGCTACTGTAGTTGTTGAATTCAAATTCTTCCCTTAGTTTTTGTACACATTCCCCTAATTTTTTTTAAGAAGGTTCCAACTTTCTCCCGACTCTTTGTGTTGTGCAGTGATGTTCGAATTGTCTTGCGAAAAGCTCTTGAGATCCGATGGGAAAGGCGAGACATCTCTTTGCTCGGCCCATATGTCCATCTTCATCGTCCTGCTATATCATTTCTTAAACATTAAAATGTTTGTAATGGTGTTTGGATATTATGTTTGGATATTGTGTTGTGTTTGGACATTTATGTTATGGTTACATGTGTTGTGTTGTGATCCAAATGGTTACATTTATGTTATGGTTACATTTATCTTCCATCGAAAATTAGCTGTGGAGTCGACGGGTCAAACCGTTGATATGAATTTTCGACGATTTAAATCGTCGATAGTATCGACAGTTCAAACCATCGATACATATCGACGGCTCAAACCATTTTAGATCTTCAACGTTCGACGGCAGCGCCCGCCAGCGGGACCGTCGAAAATATCGACGGTTCATGGATAACCGTCGCAAATAGTTTGTGATGCCTCATTTTTGCACGGACGCTATTCGTCGAAAAAACCATCGGAAAATGTCATTTCTGACTGTTCTGGCCAAATTACAGATGGTTCTGACCGTCTGTAATGGCCTATTTTCTTGTAGTGACAGTGGCGACTCCACGGCTAGATCTCCGTGCAATAGAGACCCTCCAGCTAGATCTATGACCCCTCGCCGACCTCGTTGATGAGCCTTGCCAAGCCTCACCGACTAGATTCGTGACCCCTCGCTGATCTCGCACCGCCGACCTTGTCGATCAACCCTGCCAAGCCTCATCGACCAGATCTATAACCCCTCGCCGACCTCGCGTCTCCAACCCCGTTGATCAACCCCGCCAAGCCTCGTTGACCGCACTCGAACGTACTCCATTGAACGCACTTCATCGCCCCCTAATGCAAACCCGCCGAACACCATCGAACGTACTCCGCCAACCCAAAATGCACACCGCCGAATGCAATCTATCGACCCCTAATGCACACCGTCAAACGCACTCTGCCGACATCGTACAATCGTCGTTGAACGCCCCTCGTCGAAATTTTATCATGCAATAATTATTTGTTAATCCATGTTTTTTATTATGGTAACCATGTTGTGATGTAATTATCTCATTGTTAATTGCTCATGATATGTGGGGGAAAGGTTGTATTTCTTGTATGCTTATTTGTCTCGCAATAGAACTAAAATGATAATATCGAAGTGCCATTGTCAGCATGAAGCAATAGCACGAACTTCTTGAACTGAACGGAATCCTAGCCATAAATTTTATAGATGTTCTTTTTATGGTGTGAGTTTATTGGCCAAACTTCTACAATTGTCATAGATTTTTTTTAACAATGTATTTTCATTATACATATGTTGATATTCATGTTCATGAATTTTTATTGTGCAGGAAGTACGCACTTTAACTATTTTAAATGAATGGATTTGTATTTTGAGGAGCGACCCACTCAAGTGATAAATGGATTGTTACGGAAGATTGATAGATTGGAGGCTCAAAATAAAGTTGAACATGAAATTAGGATTATTAAAAGTCGTGTAGTTGAGAAGAAAATATGGTTAATAGGAATGGCATTAATTGTATTTGTAAAATTTTTGTTATAATGTTTCTTGTTTTAGCTATGCTAGTCATGCTCATATTTATGTGATGTTCATGTTTATGCGATGTTCCTTTTGTACCTTAACCCGTGATTTATGTTGGAGAAAATTGACATGTCATGTTGAACTTGTAATGTTGCACTTGTAATGTTTCAATGTTTCAACCAGGTAACATTTCTTGAAAGCGATTCGCGTTTTTAATTTATGTCTTTTTTATGTAATATAATTTATATAATCTATAATGTTTATATGAATGTATAATTTTTTTTATTTCCTAGAGGACCCTGCTGTTTGGGAGGAGGTGTTCGACACGACACGAGGAGGATACATGTGTGACCTCGACACAACCGCTCATGTACTTAGGAGGAGCGGAGGATATGTAGACGGCACATCTGCTTCGAGTTCATCCGCTGCACCTGATGTAACGCAGCTATCACAATAGCTATTACATCAGATATTGCAGTAGGTGTCGCAGCAGCTGTCATAGCAGTTGACTCCATTATTGCAGGTGATTCAGGGATTGATCTGCCGTAGAATCAATCCTGGGAGACCAAGGAACGAGCACGTCGGGATTGAATGTCGGAATGACAACAATAACTTCCAAACTTAGGATAAAAACTTTTGCAACTATACTTTTGTTACTTATAAATTGTTATTAGATATACGTATAATAATTATACTTTTGTTAGTTTAGTTTATTACTTTTCATATTCTTATCTTAGATATTGTGCCTATGATGATTACTCTTTGATATTATGCATGTGATTGTTATCAATGCATTTATATGCATTATATAATTGTATGGTGTGAGAAGGGAAGAAAATATGGCTTTAACGGGGCAAAAATTTCTAACATTAGCACCTCCATAGCGTCACAATCGTGTCGCGATCCGAGTCGACGCTACATTAAATATATCGTTCTTTGCGTCACTTGAGCGTCAACATGTGGAGCGTCACCTTAACGTCACCTTGGTGACCCAACTGACCTGATGTTAACCTCATGCTAGCGTCGAAATCGCGTCAACTAATGCATAAACTTAGCATCCCTTGCGCGTCGAAATAGCGTCTTAGCTTTCTACGCCACTTTAGCATCTCGTTAGAGATGCCTATCGACTGATCGCAATGAGACATTATGCATCATCGTAAAGTCGATATAGCATCTACTGTTGACGCTAGTAGTGTTTCCCTCTTCTTTATCTCTATTACGACGTTATTAGCCACCGATTACAGACGTCGCATATTGTCGGTGCTACATAGTCGTTATATATTGTCGGCGCTACATAGTCGTTATATATTCCAGCGCCGAAATAGCGTCTCCTCCTTTGGGTCTCTATTCGTCCATTTTCTTGTAGTGATTCATGATTATTGATCATTTTATTCCATAATATATCAGTAATTAAAGTAGTATAAAAAATACATCAAGAGGAGGGTAAATTGGCATAAAAACCACAATCTCAAATTCTTTTTAATTTTTTTTTAAAAACCAAGTAAAGGTGTGCGTGTGCAAAGAAACCATAAAAATAACAGAAATGATGTAAGATGTAATCTCCAAGTTTATTGACAAAGTTCGACCCAAATCCTTCGTCTATGCTCTTGCTTTGACTTTTCGATTTCGAGATTGTTGGAGATTCACTATCTTCCTCCTTTCTCGTAGTGAGAGGTAAATGCTTGTTATGTTTAACCATCTTAATAAGAAAGGCACATATCTTGTTACAAAAGAACTTTTAAGATCACAAAATGAATTCTCTCTTAAACTCTTTTATAGTTGTTCACACCTTTCTTTAACAAAAGAGAGAGAAAGAGAGTAAGGATTTTGCAAGAGAATGATAAAAAAATTGTTCAAGGACTTTATTAGGACTCTTGGATGTTTTCACTTGTATGGATGATTTTTCTTCTGTCTTTTGTATGTCTTTTATATGTTTCTGAATCAAATATAGTTGTTGATAATATTTTTCAAAAAAATCAATTAAAAAATTAGATTCTATTTCCTAAAATTCTAAAAGATTGTGATAGATCATTTCTTTCTTTACTATTATCTTTGTCAAGCATGAGTATGCCAAAAGGAAGCAAACTAAAGAAGGTATTTTATTTTTACAGATCCATGTTTTTTATGAATTTATAAATCATAATGAAATTGTTGTGTGATCGAATCCAAATTTTTATATAATGCAATAAAAGATTATTAATAGGAAAGACTTTCACTCTTTATGTCTAAATTTTATAGTGAAAGATATTGAATAATTTCGAGCAGGATTCTATCACCTAAAAATTATGAAAAGTTTTATGATGATACTTGTTGAAGTCTAATTTTAATAGAATAAAAAATTATGCCAATCAAATTTATGGAAAAAAAGTTATTAATGAAATATGATAGCTTTCACAAACAATAGTAAAATAAAAATTTAAAACTAGCTAAAGATAATATTGACTATAAATATATAATAATGTAGGAATTGATAGAAAAAAGTTATTAGCTTTCTCCTCCAATTAGAATATTTAAAAACGAACATATGTAGATAGAGTAATATTTTTTGCAATTTTCATTTGTTATGACATCAAGATATAATACACTACAAGAAAAATGATATTTTTCGACTGTTAAAATGGTCAAAAAATCGAGAAAATCCATCGCAAATAAAGGTTTTCGACGAATTTATCGATGAAAATGATCGGTCGAAAAACATGGCGTCACAAAGAGTTTTAGACGGTTTGAAAAACATCCGTCGGAAGTTCCGACGGTTGCGACTGTCTGAAACTTCCGGCGATTGCAACCGTCGAAGAGTTCCGATAGCTGCGACCGTCGAAACTTCGACGGTTGCAACTGCTCGAAACGTTTCAATGGTCACAACCGTCGAACTTTCGACGATTGGAACCGTCAAAACATTATTGACGATTGCGACCGTCAATTCGTTCCGGCGGTCGTGATCATCGATAATTCCGACGGTTGCTGAACCATTGATAAGTTTTGGCGGTTGCGACCGTCGCAAACCATTTTTAAAATATAAAAAAATTTGGCGGGCGATCGAGCCGCCTGGTGGCCGATCTGGCCGCAGCCGATCGGATCAGGCCGTCTGGCGGTCGATCTTGCCGGCAGTGGCCAATCAGCCGCCTGACGGCCGATCTGGCCGTAGTCGGCCGGATCGAGAGAGAGAGAGAGAGAGGTAGCCGACGGCCGGTGGGTCATCCTTCCGTAGTCGTTCGGAGAGAGAGAGGAGGTAGAGAGAAGTGAGAGTAAATAGAAGTGAATGATTAGGACGTAGAATGAATAAATAGAAGGAAAGAGAAAGTGGAGAGCGGAAAAAAAAGGCATGGAATGGGGGCGGGATTATTTTTTAATTACCGACGGTTTTGACCGTCGAAAATATAATAATAAAATAATATTTTTACTTTATCGATGGTTTCCATCGTCAGAAGTTTCGAAACTTCCGACGATTAGAACCGTCGGTAATTATAATAATAAAATACTAATAATATTACATATTATTATATATACAATTTCAATATTTAATTATTTTTTCCATTACCGACGGTCCGGACCGTCCGTAATTCTAATAATAAAATACTAATTATATAATATAAGATTATAATATTTAATTATTTTTATGATTAGCGACGGTTCGGACCATCGGTAATTGTAATAATAATATAAAATACTAATTATATTATTTATTATGATATATAATATTTTATTTTTTACCGTTACTGACGGTCCGGACCGTCGGAACTTCCGACGGATGAGGAGCCGTCGAAAATTTTGACTTTCCAAACCGTTAGAAAATAAAATAATAGTATAATTAATTATTTTTATTTCCGACGAAAATTATCCGTCGCAAAATCTCAATTTTCTTGTAGTGCGACGGTTACGACTGTCGAAACTTTCGACGTTCCCAACCGTCGGGAAATAAAATAATAATATAATATATTTGATAATTTATTATTTTTATTTCAGACGGTTGCAACTGTAAAAAATTTTGACGGAGACCTATCCGTCGCAAATTGCGACATTTTTTTGTTCCGCCGGAAACTACCCGTCGGAAAAACGTAATTTGTAGTGATAAGATTAGGTCATTCTAGAATTTTCTAAGGACAAATGAAAAGGAATTAAAATTTGATAATTTTATGTTACGACTCTTAATTGTCTACTTCCAAGAAAATTTGAAAGTAATAAAATATAATGTTGGACAATAAAGTTGTAATTTGTTGAATAACTATCTGTCAAATCTATTAGCATGTACCCATTAATATTATCTTATTCATGAGTATTGATCACTTTATTCTTTCTACTGACTCATCATATATCAATGATTAATGTACGATTCAAGCGGAAGGTGATGAATTGGTGTAAAAATCACAATCTCAAGTTTCTTTTAAAATCATTAAAAAAACGAATGAAAGTATGTATGCAAAGAAAGCCTGTTTTTTACCGACTACATGCATGCAATTAATTGTTAACATCAGGAAGTATTTATCTCTCTGATCAGCCAAATCAATTCTGCAACTCTTGCCAATTGCCAAGAAGAGAGAGAGAGAGATAATTGACCACTGGCCGGCTCAGAAACCTCCACTGCACCCCATGTCCGCTATCGATCTCATCCTCCTCTCTCTCTCTCTCTATCTCTCTCTATCTATCTATCTATCTCTCTCTCTCTTAAATTTTTTTTTTAGTGTGCGATGAAACCTTTCGTATGGTTGTTTTCCCCCTTATGTAATAGTGCCCAAAATTGATTTTACTTAATCTTGAGCTATATATAGTACATACCTTGCAGCTACAAATTCATACGTACGTGTATATTTTATGATCACATGACGCACATAAACTATTTCACCAACTATTTTTCTATTATATGCAATGTGGATGCATCATGCATGCATGCATGGACAGATCAAGTCACGGACATTTAATACTCTAGTGTTTGAGGCTTTGAGCAATGTTTTAAAAATTGGATTGACGTATTCACCGAGTCGAGGTTTGGTTGAATCGAATTTTTATATAATAATATTATTTATAATTATTTGTGAGTAAGTTAATATATAAATTATTATAAAAATGATTTTTTACTCGATGTTAATTTAAATAGTAGTTTTTTATTATTATTACTGATATAATAATTTAAATTTAATATGAATCTAAGTTTATTACTAACATATTAGTACCGGATTTTATTTTCCTTCTACATATAACTCTCTTTTATTTGATTTGATTAATAATCTATTTCTATTTTAGCAGTTTTTCTTTTTATTATTAATAATATAGTAATCTAAATTTAATTTCAATCTAAATTTATTACTAATATATTATTACCAGATTTTATTCTATTTCCATGTATAATTCTCTTTATTTTATTTGATTTATAATTTGTTACCATTTTGATTTCTTTCCTCCAATCAAAGATTCAAAATCTTTCCTTTCATTTTCTTATTTGAATTTTAATTTTTTTTCCTTTTTTTTAATCCTTTCATGTGCATAACTTCCAATTTTATCATAAAATCATTTAAACATTCAATTCTCTAATAAAATTTTCCATATTTTAATTTTTTTAAAAAAAAATTAGAAATCAGGTTGAATATGATTTACCGGTTCAACCCGGTTTTTTTCGAGTCAATCCAATTTTTTACTCATTCCAGTTTTATGATTGAACCAAACCAATTTTGTGATCGACCGGTCCGAACCGATTTTTTTTAAAACATTGGCTTTGAGCATCATAATACACTAATACATACATGACAAATTTCATCTCACTGGAAGTACTCGGTTCGCTGTTTCTTGCTGGCAAATTAAATGTTTAAATTTCTTTCAAAAAGAACATGCACTTAACGGCTTAAGTAAGGATGCGTTCACTGTATTGCCATTAAACATTATTTAGCAATGTGAATTGCCTTTCAGAAATATTGTCACTTGTTAAATTATTAGTAATGTACATTACTTTGTTTAGTATACATAAGTAATCTATCTGGCAATCCATATTAGTTCTTTATAAAAAAATACATATTTATGAGTTAATATACAGTTTTGACCAATATACCCCTAATAAAAAAATTTGTTTAGATATATAAATTATTTTTAACTTCGTAAAATTAAATCACAAATATATAATCTCACCCATAAAATTAAAATTTATAAAATAATTAATATATTTTAAAAATATGATAATAATATAGTAATAATAATTATAATATTTATTTGATTAATTTTATAATTTATTTAATTATTATTATATGTTATTCAATGTATTTTAGAATTTATTTAAATAAAACTGTAAAGAACAAATGCGGAAAGTAAAATTTAAAATATTGCAACCCATGTGGTAATGTGGATTGAGTAGCCTCCCATAGGTAATCTACATTGCTACTTCATAGACAATGTGAATTGCTTGAGCAATGCAGATTACTCATTACCTATCACAAATGAACAAGGTAATGCGATGAGCCCAAATAATTTAATACAATATTACTTGGTAATCTATAAATATTACCTCTAGAGAAACACTCCTAAGGTGAAACACCCCTAAGGTGACAAATTTAAATTTGAGCAACTAATGCTTATTTCTCATGTTGCTTTTTTTTTTAATGTATAGTCCGATAATAACAGAGACAGTATATAGAAGCCAAGTGGATACTGATGATGTGGTAAGATGGGACTTTGGAAATTAATCTGAGGGAGATATCGATGTTTATTATATATAACAAGCCTTACAACATGATTATGAAGTCAACCTTGAATTAAACAAGCGGTCTCGGAACATAGATTTCTATTTTGTTTTTCAAAAAAAAAAAAGACAGTTTAATAATCCCACTTTGTTAAGGAAGCATGCAAATCTTGATCCTATAAATTTCGTTTTCATGTTACGTAGGAGCCCTCATGAAAATTGACTTCTCTTCTCTTTTTTTTCAATAGAATTTAAATGGACGCCACCATCACAAAACATTTATTTATTTTTCACCATTGCAAAACGATGCGTAGAAAAAGGAAAATTGGTGTTGATTAGAATCGCCCACGTAAACTCAAGTCGATCATGCAATAATCCGATTTTTTTTTTTAAAATTTATGTTTATTTTATAAGGTTGGTCCTTATTTTATTGAAATATAGAATTTCAAATATTTGAAAAGCACTTTAATATTTTTGGAAGAACATGATCTATGATTGATAAAATAATAATTGGAGCGGTTCACTTCAAAAAGACAAAAAAAAAATGTTTGAATAATATGTCCCAATGAATGCTTTCATAATCTCTTTTTTTTTTTTTTGTCAACAAATCTTTCTCATTAACGCTGGTATATCAATGATCAATTAATTAATTATAGACCCTTCTATAATTAAGTCATGCATGCATCCATTTTTATTATGTTATCTTAAGGCCTTTAGAAAATTATTATACCAAAAGTCTAGTATTTTTTTTCCTAATTTAACAAATTCCAAAATCTGCCATTTATAAAGGTCTACACAATTAATTCCTCATTGTCAATGGTCAAACCTTCCACCAACCCTCTATTAAAATCTGAAAAATCAAAAATCATATATGGCGAACAACCCAAGTGACCTGGTCCAGGATGCTACACATAACAGAGATCAAAATAAATAAATAAATAGATAAATAAATAAATGAAAGAAAAACGTGCCAATACATGTGGCTTCATGTTCTTATGCATAATATTTATATATTATTATTATCTAAATATCATATTATTATTAAAGAAAAAATGTGTTGAGGTATGGATTTAATTAATAGGCCAAGCCCATTTATGCGCTCATAGAGGCCCGTTCGTAGGGCCCACAACAATGAGATCCATGTCCAGTGGTCGTCCCGACACGGCGGTCACCACAATTCTGACCCATCAGGGCTCTCATTTGACCGCTCGCTTTCGATCGCGATCTCGTGCGCTCATTGAGGTGGAAGTTTGGGTGAGAAAGCTGTCGGTGTCCGTAGCGTCACCCCTGACGCGAGTCCCTCACGGTGTCTCGTCTCCTTGTTTACTTTTTAATTTTATTAGGCTCCTTTTTTTAATGCGTTCTCCTCATTCTCTCTGCTCTCTCCATCTAAAGAGGGGGAGAGAGAGAGAGAGACGAGAGACGAGTTAGAAGCAGCGCTTAGGGTTTGAATGGTGGTGGCTGTGGCGGTCGTCGGCGCCTTGGGTGAGCAGCTTCCCGACAATTTCTTCCCTCTTTTTTCTTTGCCCAGCTTCGAAATTTAGGGTTCATAGGGATCACTTCGCGGGTTCCGAAAATTTTCCCCAATTCTACCATTCCGGACTTCTATCCATCACCCACGTCTCTCTCCCAAATCCTTCGAGTTAGGAGTTTGGTCAGAGTAAGTGTTGGAATTTTAGGACTTTCCATTGCTTGGAGTGCGAGAAAAGCTTCTCTTTTTTGTTTCCTCATGCTTGAATTATTCGGCTTTTGCGCTGTTTGGTTATGATTCGTTTTGTTTCTTTACCCTTATTTCTTTTTTCCCCCCTCTTCTTTGGATGATTTAGGAGTGTTGCCCGGGTGTGATCTCTCCGAGGAGCTTAGCTGAGGGTTGTTCGGATCGATGCCAACCTTCACCGCCATCGCATTAGATAGGCTTCTGGAGCCCGGGTCGCGGTACCCCTCACAGAAGCCGCCGCCTGCACCGCCGCAGCAAACTCCGATCACGGTGGAGAGGCCCCAGAAGAAACCGCCGTCGGGGAGGGGCGTGCCATCTCTACCCAACATCCGCCCTGCTCTCTACGCTACACCGGAGACCACGTCACTTCCCGATTCCCCGTCTTCATTTCCCCCTTATTCGCCCTATATTATCAACCACAAGCGCCGAGGCCCCCGCCTCCTTAAGAGCCTGTCGCAGACTGACGTCCCAGGGACCCAGTCCGGCGATGTCGTTCAGAAGGCAGAGTCAGGGGTTGGCGGAAGTGGGGTGGAAACTGTTGCCGGAGGTTCCGATGACAGGAAAATTGACGATGAGCTGAAGGTAGAATATGCCCGAAGTGGCGCGGGTGAAGCAGTTGCCCCTAAATTTGAGGAAGGGAGCCTTAAAGATGCTTCTACTTTGGGCGATGGGATTTCTGGAGTTCATGCCTTGACGAATGCAGTCTGCGGTGATGCTGAGAGGGACACAGAGACCGAAGACTTCTTTGATCCGCAGGACTCACTTAGTATAGCCAGCAGTACGGAGTTTGATGATGGCAGTTCTACTGCACGATGGAGGCTGGGTACTTCGTTGGGGGAGTACTATGATGCAGTTGAAGGTACGCTTCTGTCGGATCATTATCTATGCTTCAGGTGGTCTCTCAATATTAATCATTTTTTACATTTATATGCAGTAGATAAGCCTAAATGGATGCAGTTGTCTATTGTCTTTTTTCATTGGTACTATTGACTGAAGAACTTAAGAAAAAAAATTGATGGGGGTGATGTAAGGAATTTATTTTTTATTTGGAGCTGCAGCCGTTAGCTTTCCACTGATATTGAGTTTTGTTATTGTTTAGAGTGCGTAACTGATAGTTCAGAAACTTTTGGGTAACGGTGTGCAAATCTTCTGGTATTTCACGTGGACTTGATCTTAACAACTCAGTCAAACTTTATTTGAGCTTTGTGTAGGTAGACGGTTGTCCTGTTTGTTAAGGCACACAATTAACTGTTTTGACTTTTTTCATTTTTTTTATATTTGTTTTAAGTAACATTATTAACAGAATGTGGGAATAGGTAAGAAATCACAAATAGATACGATTAAGAAGATTTACAAGTTTCAACTTATACCTTATGTCCCCTAAACAATTGTAATGAAAATTGTATCACATATTTACAATATTACAAGGTAAATTGAAATTTGAATTAGTATTAATTAAAAGTGATTAACAAACTTGTCGCACAAATACTTATGCATCATCAAATTCTGAACAAGGAGTAAACATATTCCTTGTTTGATGCGTATTTCCTTTTCCCATGTTAAAAAACCATCAAAAGTAAATTCAATGTTAATATGTTAGGTGAAAAATTCACTCTACTATTTTTAAATCATCTGTCACATGATTCAATGCAATATCTTAAATTCTCATATAATAAAACTGGTTAAACATGAATATGAGAAAAGAAACAAAAGATCTTGGCATAAAAAAGATCTTGGCAGAAATCTTTGTAACTGCTTTTCACATGGTTGCTGGGTAGATGGGTTCGGAACATTGAAAAGATTTGTCAGATATGTCAAATTGACAGCTTTTTTTTTTTAAGGTATCAAATTGACAACTTTTGTAATCATCAAAATTTCACACAGTAAAAAGCTTTACCCAAATAACTTTCAGGAAATGTGATAACTTTCATTATTGTCCTGATTACACTAACTTTCAGGAAATGTGATAGTTACCTGTACTTAAAATCCTTCTTTACATTCATTTTGTTGTATCTAGTTGTCTTACCTCTTTACATCTCATGATGCAGAAATCTCTAGTGATGGTACTGCACGGTCTCTTTATCCAAATATTGAAGATGAACTGCGTGAGATGAGGTTGAATTTGTTGACGGAGATAGAGAAACGGAAGCAAGCTGAAGAAGCTCTTGAAAACTTGCAAAATAAATGGCAGACACTGAGTCATCATCTCTCACTTGTGGGTTTGACGCTCCCTGCCACTTCAACTATTCAGAATGTGGATGACTGTTCACAGTGTGTGGATCCTGTTGAGGACTTGTGTCAACAGGTAGTCATTTCACGCGTAGTGGCTGATGCAGTGGGGAGAGCTTGCTCCCGTGCTGATGTTGAAATGGAGATGCAACCTCAAATTGAATCTAAGAATTTTGAGATAGCTAGGCTGTGGGATCGACTGCATTACTATGAAGCTGCCAACAGGGAGATGTCTCAAAGAAATCAAGAGGCAATAGGTGAGAGCACTTGCTGAGCTATGTTTTTCTCCTCTCTTGCTGATCTTTTTTTAATAATCATAAATTTTGTTATCCTTAACCAAGCATGTATGTCATAAAGTTCAAGTATCTGAACTACTAGCTTAGTTGTTGACTTGTTTTGCACTTCCGATCCTCTGTCAGCCAAGTTATCCTATTTTTGTTATTTCTTATAGTGAACCTGGTTGCACCCCCATTTCCAGTTCCTCAATGGCTCAAATCAAACTTGGAAGATATAGGTTTATCTTACACATATTATTGAAGTTGTATATTCCTAGGGCCGTATGTATTGTTAGGGTAGATAATATTATTCTTTTACCTTTAGAAATATACATTCGAATGCCACCCCACCTGAGTTGCATTGGCAAAATTTGTTCTGTTTGCAGAAATGGCGCGTCAGCGTCGACACATGCGCCGCAAGAGAAGGCAGATATGGTTTTGGGGGTCAGTGGGTTTAGTCTTCACTCTGGGTGCTGCTGCTGTTGCGTGGTCTTATGTTCCTGGGACGGCGCCTTCAACCTCCGAAGGTGGTGATAGCGAAGAATCACAATAACGAAATCAAGAAGAAACCAACCATATTTACTAAACAAGAAGCACGGTAGAAGGCTCCTATCGATGCGTAATACGTCCTCTCAAAATCGATGCTTAATACTTTTTTTTCCGTTTATACCTTTTACAGAAAATCCCCAATGTGTTTATAAGATCTGTAAGATCTCTTCCATAGAACTAAGCAGTTTTTACCATTTCGTCCTATGCATTTGTGCACAATGATCTTGCGGTCATTTCCAAACGGTGGACATGGTCTTGTCCTTTGATTATTCCGCTGAAGGCAAAAATAAAATTCTATGGAAGAAACAATTTTGGAAATAACTCCTTGGATTTTATAACCAAATGTTGACGGAACAATTTTCCTTTTTCCATTGGGTTTACGTTGCTCGAACTTTTTCCATTGCGCGATCTCTGCCTTGCCGTCTGACGCTCGCTGCGCCGCTTCGTTCGTCGCTTGACTTACCTCTGTCATGTCCCGATCCGTCGCGAGCTCCTCAAGGTTCCTCCGTAGTGCCCCGATCTGTCACGAGTCGCGAGCCCCTCCACCGCTCCCCTAATCGTCGAGAGCCACAACGACGAAAGTCACGACACGAGTCGTTCCTTTGCCGAGAGCCTCGTCGCGAGCCGTTCCTCTGCCGCTCGATCACCCCTTTGTCATTCCCCTATTTGTCGCTCCCATCTGTCGCGAGCCCGAGTACGCGACCGAACTCCATCTCCAGCAATTCCTTCCTCAGACTCGGGTGGCGGACAGACTTGAACAGATATCCTCGCCGTGGACAGAATCGAGCGGCTCACAGTGGACGGCGAGTGGTGCCACGACGAAGGATTGGGATCGCGAGCTCCGCTAGGGACGAAGGATTGGGATCGCGAGCTCCGCTAGGGGCAAGACGGATGAAAAAAAAAGAATAAAACCGGGTTTCTTTTATTAAACTCTAAAAGATCGGCGATTCGGCAATGACGCAGATTCTGCCATTGCGTCTCGATCAGACGGATGCGTACCTAAGAAGGACGATCGGGACGAGTTTGCTAGGCAGGACTGCCATTTAATCCAAAGAAAAATGAAGTCTTAATCTATTATCGTAGAAAAAGGGTTTTCCCTCAGCTGTTGCACTCCTCTGCCGGGCCTCTTAGGTATTGGAAATTTGATCAATGTTCGTCTCATCTTAATTTATCGTGGTGCCACTTTTTTTTTTAAGGAAAAAAGCACAAGAAACTTTTAACACAAGAAATGTGCATAAAAAATTCTTTTTTTTTCTTTTAAGAAAACTATAAAGTTTTATTTATTTTCATAATATAAAATTCCACCCCCGCAAAACTGACCAGAACAAAAATAAAAGAATTAAACACCAATGAAAAATTCGGCATGAACGAAAAACAATTGGAGTCCGACTTGAGATAAATAAAAAAATATTATAATTAAATATTACTTTCCCTTTCAAATCTTATTTCATAGTTTTACTCTTACTAAATTATTGTGATGTTCAATGTGAACATTATCAAATTATTGATTTATTTTAATAAAGTTGAATGTAAAATTAATTATAATATCTTAAATTGTAATGTGATATGTTATGGTGGAAAAGTTGAATTTAGCTTTTTCTTAAAACAACTGACATATTTAATGTTATAGTTTTATTTTAAAAATATTATTATTTTAAATTAGAACCTCAACCTTAAAAAAATGAAACTATATAGGATTCTATTTTCTCGTTGGAAAAATCTTAAGGTGATTTTTTATGCCTTAAAAAATCAGGCCAATTTTTTCAGCAAAAAAAAAAAATCATCCAATGGCAACCACATCAAAGTACTGATATATTATGAAGAGAAGAATAAATTACCATATCCGAGTCATAAAATGCTGAAATTTCATCAAGATGAAAAAAATAATATCATTTGAATAAGATGAGATAAAGTTCAGATGTTTCATGAATCTGTCTAAGTGAGAGCTTACCAATACAATACTTATTTTGTGGTACGGCAAGAGTGAAGGGTACTTTTCTTTTTTGTTTTTCAAAGTTCACACGGGTGGAGGGGATCGGAAAGTAGTAAGGTTTCCAATTGGAATGCTTAAAAAATTCTTGTTAAGAACAGTTACGTGACATAAAATGATTTAATTGAATTAATTGAATTTTGAACCGATCTTTAATATGTAAATAGTGCACTCTTTAATCTTTTGTAGATCGATAGAGTGGGACAACTGATCACACTGAAATAAAGGTTCACTTTAATATCATAAAATTGAAGACATAAATTTGAGAAGGTTCATTAGAGTCTAAATATTTAAATCAAACTCTTTATAAGATATGAAACTATTATAATTATGATCAGTAGACACAGACGTTGATTTTTTATTTTTTTTATTTTTATTTTTGCATAGGGGAGTAACGAATGGAGTGGCATGCAACTCGGCAAAGCGTTGCCTCAACAATGCTGGGAACAGAGACCTCGTCAACGCCAAAAAGAAACAGTGGAAGAAAAAAAGAAGCACAAACAATTTTGCCTCTTAAAACAGAGTCCTCCCTCCCCCTTCATCCTTGCCTCTCTCCAAACCCCACGTTGGCCGCCTCAGGTAAACATTATTCTCCTCCTCCTCCTCCTCCTCTTCTTCCTCCTCCTCCTCCTTGCCCCTCACCTCTCCTCATCCTTCCTCTCTGGTTCGTGTGCCCTGCATTCTGGTCGATCGACAGCTCGTCCGTTTCTTCAAAACTTTCTTCTCTTCTCCTCTCTTCTCTTCTTCTAGCTGTACATGTTCACCTTTGCTTTTGTTGTCAGCTAATTGTTCTGGTCACGTTCATCATTTTGTTGTGCATGCATGGCTTTTTGACGTATGTCTTGATGTCAATTGTGAGCATAAGCTTGCTGACTTTTGCATTTTATTGATAACACATCCTTAATTAAGATGCATCTGCACAGATTCTGTTCAGAGCTTTTGTGTTTCTTCTTTTTTCCTTTTTTTTTACATTGGTTTGCTCCACTTGTTGATTGATGTCAAAAGTGTGTGTGTGATTAAATTTTTCAGGTGGTAGCTTGGAGAGGCGTGCGCTCAAAGTATCAATCCTTTGTATGAGTTCTTAACTCTCCACCCCTTTTTTTTTGGCTGTCTATAAATCAGGTCCAGCTTGCGCACACGAACCATGAGCGAAGTGATGTCCGGACCCCTTGACCGCAGCGCAAAATACGGCAAGGACTACCCGCATGCATGAGAATTTGTACTAATTGAGTTCTGTCAGAGAAGGCATTTTGCATGAGAAATCACTCGCTTGCATGATCAATGTGTGTTGTGTGTGACATCGGTTGGTGATGATAACTTGGATCGTGCAGGTCAAGATGATGAGAAACGAGACAGGAGGTCCATGGACTTCGAGAACTCGTCAGAGGAAGAGAGGAAGGCCAGGATCAATTCCCTGAAGCAGAGGGCAATTAATGCCTCCACAAAGCTCAGGAATTCTTTGAACAAGAGGGGCAGGAGAAGCAGTAGGGTCATGTCGGTCTCCATCGAGGACGTGCGCGACGCTGAGGAGATGCAGGCCGTGGACGCCTTCCGACAGATTCTCATCCTCGAGGAGCTGCTGCCGTCGAGGCATGACGATTACCACATGATGCTCAGGTCACTTGCTACTCCCTGACCAACTGCATGCTGGCTCTCTTGCCTGAATTGAAATGCTGTTAAACTTGGAGCTCAGACAACGTTGAACATATTTATCTGCTTCGATGAATGATCTCTTGGCAAACGCTCGGCTTGGATCAACTGTTCTTAATTGGTTCCTATCTGACACAGGTTTCTCAAGGCCCGGAAGTTTGACATCGAGAAAACCAAGCAAATGTGGTCTGATATGCTCCAATGGAGGAAGGAATTCGGTGCAGACACAATCATGGCGGTAATGGCCCGGATTCTACATTCAATCTGCCGTTAATGTTGCGACATTTTGTTCCTCTCTGGCTTTCTTCTTTTCGAGCTTAATTTCTTTTCTTCTGTTTAAACTGCTAGGACTTTGAGTTCACGGAGCAAGAGGAAGTCTTAAAGTACTATCCTCAGGGTCACCATGGAGTCGACAAGGAAGGCAGGCCTGTCTATATTGAAAGATTAGGAGAAGTTGATGCCAACAAGATAATGCAAGTCACCAACATGGATCGCTATGTTAAGTACCATGTGAAGGAGTTCGAGAAGACATTCGCTGTCAAGTTTCCAGCTTGCTCAATTGCAGCAAAAAGACACATTGATCAGAGCACCACCATCATAGATGTTCAAAATGTGGTATGCACTACAACCTTTCTCCACCCCTCAGCTTACATTAAGAAAAAAAGATAGATTAATACGAGAAACCTTTGATTGGCAAGGGTTATAAACAATTCAGCAAGGCCGCAAGGGAGCTACTTAGCCGCCTTCAGAAGATCGACGGCGAGAACTATCCTGAGGTACATATTTCCTTTGATTTTGCTCATCTGAATTGGTGATCCAAATGGACAGAACTCGTGATTAACTTTGGAAGTGTTCTCTCTCTGCATCAGACCTTGAACCGGATGTTCATCATCAACGCAGGTCAAGGATTCAGACTGCTCTGGAACACTGTGAAGACCTTCCTCGATCCAAAGACCACAGCAAAGATTCATGTACGCGCCTCTATCCTTATTCATGAGCCACGGCATGCATGGCAAAAGAAAATTATGTGATCCCAATCGACATTGTTTCAGGTCCTAGGAAACAAGTATCAGAGCAAATTGCTTGAAGTAATAGATGCCAGGTACCTTCCATCCAACACACAACATTATAAAGTGTTCTCTCTGAAAATTATAGCACTAAACAAAAGAACTATTGTACTGCTTACTTCCGTTGGCTCTTATCAGTGAATTGCCCGAGTTCCTTGGTGGTTCCTGCAACTGCGAAGGAGGTTGCCTTCGCTCGGACAAAGGTCCATGGAAGGACCCCGAAGTTTTGAAGGTTTCAGTTCCCTTATTTTTACACTACATTATAGTTATTATGATCTCATGGATAAGAGTTTTACCCGAAGAAACTGTAAATGCTTACAGATGATTCAATATGGCGTTGGATGCTGCGGAAGGCAAAACCCGGCTATTTTCGCCGAGGAGAAAACCATCTCCGAGGACGAGATCGTGTACCCAAAGGTCATCATGCTGAGATGATTCCAAGTTTTAACTGTTTCCCTTTCATATGTTCTACACTTGGATCTCGTCTCCTTTGTTTTTTTTTTTCACATTGGTATTTTTGTGACTGAAACATATATGCTATAACAGAGACAAGAATCTTTCCATTCCGAGTCGGCGATTTCAAGAGGATACATTGAGCATCCGCATTTGTCACCTGTCCGAGAAGAATTAGGTGCACCACATGAGTATGAGGTATACATGAACGAACACACATAATCCCTGCAGATGACAGGAAATTACAGAATGCCGTCTCTCATCTCTAATAGGAAATTTTGATGCATTTCTTTCTTGTTATATAAGTTTTCTGCTTGATTCCATAACTCCCGATGCCTCCCAAAACTTGGCCGTCCTGCAGCATCCTCAAGGAGATGACGATCACATTCCGGTGGTCGAGAAGACTGTGGACGCCACTTGGGACAAGCCAATAATGGACGAGAAGCTCGCCCTCGCCAAAGGTCTCACATCGATGCATCTTAAATTAACATGGACGCCTTAACAAGATTAATTAATCAATTGATATGTTTATCATGGACGTGCATGCATGCAGTCAGCACTGCTCCATCCCACGTCGCCAAGGACGCGGACGGCAACATCCTGTCGGGGGTGATGACCTTCGTGATGGGCGTCGCCACCGTCCTCCGCATCGGCCGGAACATGCCGAAGAAGGTGGTGGACGCGGCCATGGACTGCGCCAGCCCCGTCTACGCCGAAATGAGCCACCGCCAGCAGCTGGCCTCGCCGACGGTGTCGGCCGCCGAGTACTCGTGCGCCATGAAGCGCCTTGGCGAGCTGGAAGAGAAGATGAGCGTGATGAACACCAAGTCGGCCGAGATGCTGTCGGAGAAGGACGAGATGCTCAAGGCCGCCGTCAGCCGCGTCGACGCCCTCGAGTCCGAGCTCGCATCAACCAAGAAGGTCGCATTCACACTAGTATACATCCATGCATGCATCAGCACGAGGCACAACATGCAGAGTTATATGATTATGATAATTAATCATTCCATTAACGACATGAAAAAAAAACTGGTGGCCGATCTCTTGCAGGCTTTGGAGGATGCACTCGCGCGCCAGGAGGAGTTGGTGGCCTACCTCGAGAAGAAGAAGAAGAAGAAGAACAAGTTGGTAAGTAGTGTAGCATTTTTTATACTGATAAATTTTAAGATCCAAACGTCTCATTGTGCACTCAAATCTCGCTTCAATTTTTTTTTTTTTTTTTTTTACGTATATGTTGTGAAGAACCCATTCTGCTGGGGAAACTGAAGATGGACACGAAATTTTAAAGCTGTGGTCACGCTGGAGATCAACACGAGTCAGTGAAGTTGGAAGTATGCGCGTACGTTAACTAGCTAAATGTGTAGTAAGGTTATTAACAACAGCACACATATAACACTAATACATATAATATATGTCATATATATATATATATATATATATATATATATATATATATCTAAGTATATATGTATATGTGTATGTCTTCCTAAATTAAAGAGTGGAAAAAAGGAGGAGAAAAAACAAAAAAAAAGGGATATGCATGTATTTTGTTGGCTAGACTGATTCAAAGATCAGTTGTTATAGAAAAAAAAAGGAAAAAGACCAAAAAGATGTGGATATGCATATTTGTATTTGTATTTGTTAGACTAATCCAAAGATCCAATTGAATATAAAAACTGATCATTGTTTTTCATGTATTGCCGCATGATCTCCTGCTTGCAATCGGCTGTGGAATCAAATTATTGCAATCTAAATAAACCAAAAAGGAATGTCAAAAGAAGTATACAGAGAAATATCTTCAGTTGAACCGAATGATTGCAGATCGAATGTCTTTGTTATCACAAAATTGCAACTGAGAACATATGAAGAACAATCGATCGGGAGACCAAGAAAAAAAAAACCAATTTAGGGCTGGTGATATATATGAAAACAGATGAATTGTTCCATGTCATTTTTCATTGAACATAATAAGCTAATTAGCATAAGATGCGGGAGGTGATTAACGAAAAAGAATTACGATCGTCCAAACTTTGAAAAGGAAAGTTTAAGCAGCCTTCTAATATCACACAGAGAATAATTGCATTGTCTTTTTATCCTACGACTTTTTATTTGTTACACTCCATCAAAAACAGAAAAAAAATATTATTATTTATTCATGTTGTTTAAAATTTATTTTCATGCATAACTGTAGAGTATTAAAATTCCTAAAAAAAGAAACAGGTGTCTGCTTGAGATAAAAACTCTCAAGATTTTCTGCTTTTTTAACCGTTTAGATATTGGCAACCACAGAAATTCGATTTTCAAAAAAAATTATTGCGTTACATACGGTTTTATATACGAACGTGAAAAAAACATGAAAATATTGTCTGACATCAAGCGATATGATTATATATATATATATATATATATATATGTATATATGTATAAAGCCAACTATAAAATTTATATCTTTCAATTATTCAAGATTGAGAAAATCTTATGAATTTGCTACATGCATGTGAGAGCAACATCATTAAGATAAGTAAATCTTAGCCGAAACAAGAATATGAATCAATTTAAACATATTTTATGCAAGATTACAAGTCCAACAGGATTTAATAGTGCAAGGAAGCTGACGAAATATTTTGAAAGCACGCAAGGCACCAAGAGAAAATCTTTTCGAATTAGCAACTGTAACACAACTAATGCACCAAGAGAATCTTTTGTACCATTATACATGAAAAAGGAGAATGCAAGGTTAGAAAAATTAAAGACCATAACAATTACCCAAGGCCATATGTACCATATAATTGCCATCAAGCTGGGCTTCCCTGTTTTTTGGACATCAACATTATTACATTCTTAGATGCAGTATACAGGTATAACTCCTGTTCCACGCAGCAGGCTTTCTTATTAACAAAGTAGTGCGTTCAGGATGCGCCTCTTCCAACAGGTTTGATTTCTCAATAGTAAGGTTGTATGCTACACGATACTGCTTGTGCGGGATATCTTTTGTGCCTCTTCCAGGTCCTTCAAGAACCTGCATTCGACTCGAGAAAACACAGTGAGAATGAAAAATTCTTAAAACTGGTGGTTGTAAAACCTGAGAGTTTAGAATGACCGGATAGAATATGAATGTAATTTCATGTAAGCATCAGCGCAAGCGCAGTCGCCTATATGTCTTTTATTACCAACCCTCATCATCCCCTTTATAGTCATGTATATTGAATTTGAAAAGTTACTACACTAAATGCAGATCGCTTTTCCAGGAAAGGATGTGCCAGGATTAGATGAGGTATTATAAAGTTTTGAGTATTAAAATATTAAAATCAAGGCTATCCTGCGAATTATCACATAAAAAGGATGGTGGAGTTACTGAAAACTACAAAAGGATATATTTCGAATGTGCACTAGCATGTAACCAAAAAAAAGGACATGAATTAGCATGCTGCAAAAGGAGAAAACATGGCCATCAAAGAAAATGCCTGGAGTGGATGTGATTATGTTTTCTTACCTCTTGGAATTTAGAACAGTAGAACCTCCAAGTATGAATCTTGTCCCAGAATTGGCAGCACTATGAAGAGCCACCGTTCGAGCCTCCTCGTATGTTGTCCCTCCAACAACGAAAATTACTACATCTTGAGGTCTGCATTAAAAAATTGCATAATGGATACCACGGAACATAACTAGCACATCCAAGTATCATGTCCAAATGCAATGCTGCTTGAAGAACTATCCTCTTAATAAACAAAAATTCAAATGTTAACTTATAGACACCTTTTTATCTTTTTGGGACAAGACTCATAGATAACTGTTATCTATAATTTTATACACTTGAATTTACAACAACAACAAAACCTTATCCCACTAGGTGGGGTCGGCTACATGAATCATACGACGCCATTCGTTGATCCATGTTCATGAGATTCGACAGGATTTTACGCTGGCTGTCGGGGCCTAACACAACCCTCCTCCTTTATCCGGGCTTGGGACCGGCTATAAAACATAGGCGGTTATCTATAATTTTATACACTTGAATTTAAAAAAAAAAAAAACCAAGCTAGCAGATAAAGCAAAGTTCAATCAAGACTACAGACCCCTAATATTTTCAAGATTTGATTTGGATATTAGTTAGTAATATATACATATATGTTCTAACTTTGATCAACATTATAGATTTATTTTACGGTTAACTGCCAAATATTATATTGTCAGTTAACCGCAAGGAGTATAAGCAATTAACACTAACCTCCCTTGTTGAAAGTGATTGCCAACGAATGGATAGTCCACATCTTTCAGTCGGCCTTTGATAATACTTTCCATGGCCTGGAAGAGAAGTGGCTGGTGCTGGGTATAGACATTCTCAACACCCTGAAACAAAAAGCATCACTTGAAAAATTCAAATACCTTCTACATATCATACAGGGATTATTCCTTGATACAGACCTTGAGTCCCCGTGCCATGTTTCGAGCAATATTAAGGAGATCACGATTACCATATAAGTCTCCAGTTCTCTTGTCGACACCTGCTTGCTTAAGGAGAAATTGAACGAGCTGTGTGCAATAAACAAAGCTAGTAAGTCCCCTAAAAGATCAAATAGCGAAAAGAAACAATATGCTTGCATGTTGGTCAACCCATCAAAACCTACAGTCAGCACCCAATGACTCGAAAAAGGAAATACAGTCATGAAAGAACCATCTTAGAATGGCGCCACACATTTTCTGATGGTAAAGCTTAACTCCACCCATGAATTTTCTTATATATTTTTAATGGGAACAGAAGTACAATTCATATAAGAAAGTTGCATAAAAGTTAAAACCTTCAATTGACTATATACAATAAATGCATACAAATTGTCCCCCAAGACAAACTACTCAATTAGTTGAAGTATGATAGCCCTAGCTTGGATGAAGATTTCATAATGCAAGCTTCCTATATACTTTGAAAACAAGTTGGAAGTCATAACTAATATTCAAATTTAGGAGGATGCCTACTGAATATTTTACTCGAGGATGAAATATTCAGTGAAACAAAGTTGATGCTGATGGCCATTAAAGATAACAAGCTGGGACAGGAACATGGTTAAGTTACATTACACCAGGCTTGTACTTGGCAGAATGAGAAGCCAGCTTGTTGAAAAGCTGCATCAGTTGAACTGGACTCTCTTTCTCATAACGCAAAGCATATAACATTACCAATCGCAAACGATCAATATCAGAAACACTTTCATTGTTCAGAAGATTGGTAACAGCCTGCAAAAATTAAAACCATAAATCAATATTTTGATGCAGCTATATCTGCAAATTGTACTTCATTATAGCATCTTCTAGAACTCCGCCTATGTTTTATAGCCGGTCCCAAGCCCGGACAAAGGAGGAGGATTGTGTTAGGCCCTGGCGTAAAACCCTGTCGAATCTCATGAACATGGATCAACGAATATATTGAGCGGAATGACGTCGTATGATCCATGTAGCCGACCCCACCTAGTGGGATAAGGCTTTGTTGTTGTTGTATAGCATCTTCTAGAGAAATAGCATGGTTTCAACAACTCTTTTCTCTTCCAGTTACAACATGGCTTCAACAACATTTCACAATAATATCCACAATAGTCATAGTTTTTTTTGTTTGAGAGGTTAGTCATCATTCTTATGGTGCTTTGGATGATATTCAAACAATCAAACAACTACATTATGCAAGAAGTACCTCAAATGCTGCCACTTGTCCACCATTACAAGCAAGCTCTTGCTCTGTCTGTGAAACTAACATTAATCTTCGATCCTCAACAATTCTACTCATTTCTGTAACCAAACTCACATGCTTTGATACATTTCCCTGCATCTTTCTGAACCCTGGGTAGTTGTCAACAAACTTTGCCATATCCTCTGCAATTGTCACATTTATGAAAGAAGAATACATTCTTGACCCTATTGCTTACAAAATCTAATAAAAGATAATTTGAACATGGTCCGATACACACCTAAAGTTTGGATGTTCTGATTACTCTTTGCAATCTGTTGAAAATCATCAACCATTGCCTTTATATTCATTCCAAGATCACCAAAATTCTCATACATATTAGCCCTGAAGAAATCATCTTGCTCTGATGACAGCACTACCTCCTAGACAAGCACAGAAGGTCATGCATTCATTCAGATGGAACATTTTAGCAGTGAAAATTAAAGCGCGCGCACACACACAAAGGAAATCAAATAAACATTCGAACCTGCTGATCTTTGGAAACTTTACTAATGTTTCTCAGATCTACTTTATTATCTTCAATTCCAATAAGCTCATGAACCATTGCCTGCCAATGGAACAAAAGCAAATGATGAAAAAATTCCAAGAAACATATGTGACGATGAGAATCATTGAGCACAATATTTAGGAGGCAAGTTTTCTTCAGATTACTTGATATGTCCACTGATTAAGTAATGGTGTAACAGGATCATCCCTCCTATCAATTATAAGCAACAATGGAGACATTTCTGAACGTCTGAAATCGAACAGACCACTTTCATGCTCATACATAAGCTTCTGAAATATATCATGAAAGAAAATGATAATAAAATGAACAAAGATAGAACCCAACTTCAGATGTCAGAAGCGCAGAGAAAAAATTGATTTCTGTTAGCCAACACATATACATATTTAACCGATGCCATAATCATATCTACTCACAGCAGTTTCTTGTGCTATCCTTTTTGTGATATCTGAGGTTCGTTGATAACGAATAACAGGACGTCGTTTAAGTGCTAAGAAAACTGCAGCAATGCCATCAACTACTCGATCACAAAAGATCTGAGAACTGGGAGGATCAGCCACAGTTGGAAGCATATATACATGGTTCATTTGTATATTTAGAGTGAAATGGAGAGGATCAATTGCACAGAAATCAGCATAAAACTCCTGCCATGTTGAACCAAAAATGTTAGGATGAAAACATGATATATGACTAATAATCATAGGAAAAATACCATTCACTTTGAACAAAGCATAATCTTAATAAAATACATATGGAATTCAAAGTGAGGATACAAACACTGGAATTTCATTCCTTTAGTTTATCTTTAAGTCCACATTCATAATATTCTATGTTAGCATTGTCAACGGTGTAACCGTCGATCGCCTAAGCAGCTTGGGTTGATCCCAAAAGCATATGACCATTTGGACAATTTTGAACGGTTAAACCTAGTCAAAATAACAGTTCAAGCATTGAACCATCCTATTTTTTTAACCAACTGGTTCATTAAGAAGAAATGCGACCAATTTTTTTCCTGCAAACTAAAATAATAAACATAATATACAAATAATAAAAAAATATAGTTAAGCACTTGCTTGATGCCTGCTTTGTTTGTTCATGTTCATAGCTGTCCTAAAAATGACCCTTTGTCTCCTCCGATCATTCATTTCTTTTTATTTTTGTTTCTGTTCAAAAAATAGGAGAGACGTTTCATCTGCTCTAGTCTTATTTGAGCCATGTTGCCATTTTTCTTTGTAACAAAAGAAGAGAGGTTGTTGAGGAAGTGGAATAAATGATGGTCTTGAGAAAAGAGATTTTTGAAATCTGGATGCTTTGAAAACAGCTACAGGTAAATAATAAAAGATCATATATTTAATACATAAACATTTATATCTTTTCTATTGCACATCAAATTATATTATCTATCGTTACCCGTAAGTAACGCGCTGTACAGCTCGGGTACAGTGATAAGAGAGCAAGAGCCGCTGCATCCTCGCCTGAATGCAGTGTTAAATGAGCAAGGGCTACCGCACTCTAATGGACGGAGGCGGTTAAAGAAGCTAGTTCATGAGACTAAGGTCAGATTAGGTTCTTGGAACATTGGGACGTTGAATGGGAAGCGTCTCGAGGTGGCACAAGTAATGGACCAGCGTAAGATTAGTATCTTATGCTTGCAAGAAACTAGATGGGTAGGAGAGGGAAGTAAAGAGATTAGGTTAAATGGTTCCAAACTTTGGTACACAGGTAAGGTAAATGGAAGGAATGGTGTTGGTATTATCGCGGATGCAGAATGGAGGAAGAATGTTGTGGAAGTTAAAAGGATTGAGGATCGAATCATATCCGTGAAAGTAATTGTTGGAAAGGAGACTATGAACATTATTAGTGCATATGCACCCCAAGTAGGAGCAGAATCACATCTCAAGGAGAAGTTTTGGGCAGATATGGAGGGTTTGATTGAAAGTATACCAACAACCGAGAAAGTTTATATTGGGGGAGACCTTAATGGACATGTTGGTAAAGAGGCAGGACCACATGCAAGGGTTCATGGTGGTTTTGGTTTTGGGGAGTTGAATGAGGAAGGACAAACTATTATTGATTTTTCTTTAGCATACGACCTTAAGATTATCAACACTTGTTTTAGGAAGAGAGAGGAACATTTAATCACATACAAAAGTGGAACTCATAGGTCTCAAATCGATTTTTTCTTGATAAGAAATATTGATAAAAGACGTTGCACTAATTGCAAAGTAATTCCTGGGCATGGGGTGACTACACAACATAGATTGTTAGTTCTTGATATGCAAATAAAATGTATAAAACCAAAATCCCGAATAGTTTTTGATCGAAAGATCAAGTGGTGGCAGTTAAAGGGGGAGAAGCGAGAGACTTTTAGAAGTAAGTTATTAGAGGAAAGTGTGTGGGAGTTAGAAGGAGATGCTAGTATCATGTGGAAGAATGTGGCAAAAAAGGTTGAAATGGTTGCTAAAGCCATTTTAGGAGAATCAAAAGGTTTTGGACCACGAGATAAGGAGACTTGGTGGTGGAATGAGGAGGTCCAAGAAAAGGTGCGTAATAAGAAGAATTGTTTCAAGGCGATACACTTGGACAATAGTTCTGACAATTGGGAAAAGTATCGTTTGGCGAAAAGGGAGGCTAAGAATGCAGTTAGTGATGCTCGTGCTAAAGCATACGAGGGGTTTTATAAGGAGTTAGGGACAAAGGCGGGTGAACAAAGGATTTACAAGATTGCAAGGAACAAAGAGAAGGAGTTGAGAGATTTGGATCAAGTAAGATGCATAAAAAATGAAGTTGGCAAGGTTTTAGTTACTGAAGGAGATATTAAGAACAGATGGGAAGAGTATTTCTATAAGCTATTTAATGATGGATGTGAAAGTTCGCGTTGTGATTTGGAGGACTTGACAGTTAGCGAATGTGAGCTTAATAGGTCATTTTATCGTAGAATTAGAGTCTCGGAGGTTAGCGAAGCTCTTAAGAAAATGGATAATGGTAAAGCCGTTGGACCGGATGGTATACCGATTGAAGTTTGGAAATGTTTAGGAGAAAAAGGTGTGTTGTGGTTATGTAAACTATTTAATGAGATTTTACGGTCGAAAAAGATGCCTGATGATTGGAGATTAAGTACATTAGTTCCTATTTACAAAAATAAAGGGGATATTCAGAATTGTGCAAATTATAGAGGGATTAAACTTATGAGTCACACTATGAAATTATGGGAAAAAGTGATTGAGTATAGATTGAGAATGGAGACTAGTATTTCTGAGAGACAATTTGGGTTCATGCCAGGAAGATCCACTACAGAGACGATTTATTTACTAAGGGGGATGATGGAGAAGTATCGAAGTAGGAGAAGAGACTTACATATGGCTTTCATTGACTTAGAGAAGGCGTATGATCGGGTACCAAGGGATGTACTTTGGAAAGCCTTGCAAAAGAAGAGGGTGAATGTTGCATACATTAAGGTAATACAAGATATGTACGATGGGGCATTGACTAGGGTTAGGACACCCGGAGGTGAGACAAATGAATTTCCTATAGGAATTGGCCTACATCAAGGATCAGCTTTAAGCCCGTATCTATTTAACTTAGTTATCGATGCTATAACCGAGAGTATCACAGAGGAGGTACCTAAGTGCATGCTATTTGCGGATGATATAGTACTTTTAGCGGATTCAAGAGAAGAGATTAATACAAAATTGGAAATATGGAGAAATACGTTGGAGTCAAAGGGTTTTCGTTTAAGTAGGAATAAAACAGAATATATGCATAGCAATTTCACAAATAAACAACTTAGAGACGATTTGAAAGTTAGGTTAGGGGAGGATATAATTCCTCAAGTGACAAAGTTTAAATATTTAGGATCAATTGTAAGACAAGATGGTGAGATTGATGACGATGTTAATCATAGAATTCAAGCTGGTTGGTGTAAGTGGAGGAAAGCCACTGGAGTTCTTTGTGATAGAAAGGTACCCAATAAAGTTAAAGGAAAATTCTATCGTACTGCTATAAGGCCAGCAGTGTTATATGGTAGTGAATGTTGGGCTATGAAGGGACAACATGAACGTAAAGTGGGGGTAGCCGAAATGAGGATGTTGAGATGGATGTGTGGTCATACAAGATTAGATAAGATTAGGAATGACCATATACGTGAACGAGTCGGAGTGGCTCCTATTAGTGAGAAAATGGTAGAGAATCGTTTGAGATGGTTTGGTCATGTTCAGAGAAGACCATTAGATGCGCCAGTAAGAAGAGTAGATCAAATAATCTGGAGTCCGATTAAAAGAGGGAGAGGGAGGCCAAGGCGGACACTTGGCGAACTAATAGAGCAAGATCTATTGGTGAATAATATACCGAAAGGTTTGATTACTAATAGAGCGGAATGGCGTCGTATGATCCATGTAGCCGACCCCACCTAGTGGGATAAGGCTTTGTTGTTGTTGTTGTATTACTGTCGGGTTCAACTGACCAGTTCAATAGTTTTAACTGCTGGAACCTGATCAGCAGCTCAAGTTGTCCATTCAGTCCAGTTTAAACAACATTGTTCTAAGTATTTCTTCCTCAGTAAATTTAACACATAAACTATGAAGAAAAAACTATATGGCACATAGATGCACAAAGGTTGAGGCTCACTTGAACTTGCTGGACCACTTCTTGTTCATCTGAATCAGCAAGTACTTGAATTTGGGTATTCTTCAAGATGTTCGAGAAAACTGCACATCAATTAATAGATTTTAACTTTTGACAAACACAGTTAATATAATTGAAGATGAGAAAGCTAAAGGGCATACACAAGTGATATTCTCCAAATCTTGGAATAGCCAATTGGCGTCGTAACTTTTGAATGTTATCTGATGTAGGCCTGAGGAAGTAAACTGCCTTCAGGTGGGCCATCGATTCTTTAGATGTAGAATCCAACAATTCCACCAAAAATACCTCCTTCTTTAGCAGCTCTGATTGAGAATATGCAACACTCACAATGCTCACCTGCATGTAATCCATTATTTTTTTTTAGAAAATTGACATGCAAAGTACCCCAAATATCAAGATACTAAAAATTCAATGAGTATTGGCGCAAGAGAGAAAGGTGAAATCACGAAAGACAATTTGATCAGGGTCTCATAAAATTATTTTTAGTTCATTCTTTATGTCCTATAACAGCGTCAAAATGTAAAGAAAAAGATTTTGAATTGTTATGCTATCGATCATGATTGAGATACAGAAGAAAAGTTCACTTGAACAAAATTGGGATCATTCTCCTTCTAGAAGATAGTAAGATCATAAGATCTATTTTTCTCAAATAAAAAATAAGATCATGACAAATCTTCTAATTACTGCTCATAGTGCATTTCTCCCCATCTATTGGCTCCAACAACGTGCTTCATTTCCCTGCATTATTTTCTTCTTTTGCTTCGAAACATGATCAACTCCGCCTATGTTTTATAGCCGGTCCCAAGCCCGGATAAAGGAGTAGGGTTGTGTTAGCCCCGACAGCCAGCGTAAAACCCGGTCGAATCTCATGAACATGGATCAACGAATGGCGTCGTATGGATAAACCCGGTCGAATCTCATGAACATGGATCAACGAATGGCGTCGTATGATCCATGTAGCCAACCCCACCTAGTGGTATAAGGCTTTGTTGTTGTTGTTGTTGCTTCGAAACATGATCAAAGAGAGCATATAGACCATTCCGACTAATCATTCTGTATTTTCTCCACAACTCCGTTACCTGCTTCTTTTGATTCACTCATATCTTCTTCTTCTTTTCTAATTCACAACAAAATCATAACCGGAGTGTGCATTAGAAGAACTTGCATGAACGAACTCATATGTTCGAATATAACTCGCCTATTACTGATTCATGAGTATCTTAAGCATATGCGTCAACAAAAATCTAGCATCTTTGATGAACTATGAGCTCAATCGGGCAAAAGAAATGGGAACATCCAAGAATTTCCCCGTTAATTCGGAGGCGAAATCGGAATCCACTGAGAGAGAGAGAGAGGGCGAATGGTGGGAAAGAGTAGTACCGTTTGGGGGTCAAGGACGAGGATCTTCATGCCGGGGATGTCCTGCAGCATCCGCCCGACGTAGTCCCGCACCAACGATATCAACACCATCTCCTCCTCCTCTCGCTCCTACGCCGTGGCTGCAGAATTCCGGCGACGACGGTCAAGAAACGACAGGCCCCCGACGAGATCTGGAGGTCCAAGAAATCGATTAGCTCACGGATTCCTACTCGCCGCCGGCGCTGACGATGGTTGAAGCGACTTGGGGAGATCCACCGCGCTCCCGCTCCGAATCAAAACGATGGCCATCGCCGAGATCGGGCACCAGTCAAGGGCTCAAGACCGACACGCCACGTCAGCACCCTTAACGGTCAGACAAAAGTCCATGGGCCTAATACGCGTCCACTCAGATTAGTCGGGCTACACAGCGGCCCACTTAAACACTTTTTGCATTTTAGTATTTTTAATACATATTAAAATATCTCCATTCTCCAAAGATGGATTATTATGCACTTCCTTTGTAACTAAAAAAATAATATATCACGAAAAATTAGTTAATTTAAGAGAGTAATTTTACAATAAAAGAGAAAATCTTAATGCTTAACTATATCAAAGTTGCCAATAAAATATATAGATGTGTTCTTTGTCATTGACTTAATATGTTAAGAAATTTGATAATACTATAGAGAATCCATTTGGTACACTAGTAATTAATAGATAATTCAATCTACCGAATGCTAACTAAGTAAAAGTTCTAAGCCCAAACTAATTAGATAGATTTTATTGTTACAAGAATTTGACGTATAAATCAAGGATAATATAGGATAGAAAAGATCTGGTTGATCAACTCTCACGCCTAGAATCAACCCCTGAGAAGTGCTAGACATATGGGAAGAATTTGCTAATGACTTGGCTGTATTCATAATTAATAATACTTCTGAATTAACACCCTAGCTGATTTCACGAACTATCTTGCTAGCAAGTGAATCCCCAAAGGATAGACCACTCATCAAACAACTAAATTTTTATCTAACGTTAAACACTATCATTGGGAAGATCCTTACTTTTTTTAAAGTATGTGTAGATCAGGTGATTCGAAGATGTGTGCGAAAAGATGAGATGCAAGACACTCTTCAACATTGTCACAATGGAGTGGCAAGTGGACACTTTGATTCTAATAGGATGACAACAAAAATACTAGAATATATATTTTATTGGCCCACACTTTACAAATATGCCATGGAGTATTGTAAGACTTGCGATCATTGTTAAAGGGCAAGTAATATCTCATGCCAAAATGAAATGCTTTTAAACAATATTTTGCATTGTGATATATTTTGATGTTTGGGCATTGATTTTATGGGCCCCTTCCCTAAATCTTATGGTAACAAGTATATCTTGATTGCAGTCGATCATGTTTCTAAGTGGAAGCTATTGCTTCAGTTACTACTGATGGTAAGCTAGTGGTTAAGTTCCTGAGGAAAAATATATTCACTAGGTATGACACACCTTGAGTTGTCATTAGTGAAAATGTCACACATTTCTCTAATAGAATAGTAGTAAGTCTAATGCAAAAATTTAAAATTAATCATAGGTTCGCTACACCTTATTACGCACAAACTTGTGGTCAAGTTGAAGCGTCCAATAAGGAAATAAAATGCATACTTAAGAAAACTATTAATGCTTTTAGAAAAGATTGGACTTTGGACCTATAAAACTACATTTAAGACTCCCATTAGCACATCCCCTTATAGGCTAGTCTTTCATAAAGGATGTCACCTTCCTATCGAATCAGAACATAAATCATATTAGGACACTAAATTTCTGAATTATAATTTAGATGTTGCTGGGAATGAGAAATTATTAACTTTAAACGAACTTGATGAGTTGAGACATATGAAAATAGTAAAATTTATAAGCAACAACCCAAGAAGTTACACAACATGCACATCAAACAAAAAGAATTCTTACTAGGCCAAAAGGTTCTTTACAACAACCATGAGCTTATTTTTAGGAAAACTTAGATCTGGATAGTCTGGTCCATTCACAGTGGTTTGTGCATCACCTTTTGGCGTAGTTGAATTGTTGACACAAGAAGATCACCAAAGTTTCAAAGTCAAAGGATATCATGCAAAACCCTATTTGGGTGGAGATGTCCTACTATTATTCATTTTCTAACCTTATAGAACCTTAGCACACGCTAAGGGGATAGTCAAGCTAGCAACTATGACCTTAGAATAGTTTTATATTCATTTTCATTTATTATTAATCAGTTAGATTTTTCTTTTTTTTCTTTATTTTCTACTCATCATCCCTCCAAGTTGTTGCAAGTACAACATCATTTGGAATATTTTTTTTATAAATTTTCAAATGTCACGGGCCATTACTACTATTTCACGGGTCTCTTCATGGGGCGTTACACCCTTGTCATGGTCCTCACAGTACTTAGTTCCACCCAAGCTCGTTATATGAAGTTCACTATAGCCTTTACTAAAATGACGGGTCATTACACTATTTTAACAAGTATCAGTAGGCCTTTCTATCAATACTTTGGTTTCATGGGCCTTTTCATAGATCGTTACACTATTTTCATAGGTCAACCAGGTATATACTTCATTAACACCACATTACGAGATGTTACCACCTTGTCACACCTCTCAAAGAGGATAGGTGATGTCCATTTATGACTTTACGAGTCATTATATTTACTTCACAGGCCTTCACTTACTTCATGGGTCATTCCACTACTCTCACAAAAGCTTTGAGCATGTCACACAATAAGGTCTCACGAAACATTATAAAATTGTCACAACCCATAAGTGAGTTATTTAGTCTTTGTGTCCTATGTTTTTCCTGATTCACTATCTTTCGCATTTACACGAGGCATTAAACATTTTCATGGGCCATTATGGCTCCTTCACGGGTAGCTTACGTGGAATCTTCTCATTACTTTTCAACTCTTCTCCTGGATCGACCCACATGTCAGCATACCATCAATCGTCAACACCCATCAATCATGCCTTGTAACGTGAATTGACAACCCGTGAAATGTCTCTTTGTGTACCCAACCTCCCGCATTCATGTCTCACGCCCCGTGACCATCCGTTCACAGCTCCCTTGTGTTTTTTTCTTTATATGTAGGTTCGTGACACCGCTCTTTCACGCCCCATCAACTAGCGAGCACCAACACTCCATCCATCTGCTGTGCGACCTCCACAAGTGACCCACACAGCGCCCTCTTCGACGCTGGCAGACAATCATGGACGGGTTGCTTCAATCTTCTTCTAACACCACCGGTGACTCCAATCATTGCACCAACGAACCTTGCTTTTGACATACCCCTTGGGCTGACATTCCCTATGGCCATCTCTAACATCTTAGGCGGTTGGACGAACACATTGGAAATCAATTCTACCAAGGTGAGCCTCACCAGAGTGACTTCTTATGTAGATCTAGTCGGCAAACCTTGACAAAGTGTCCTCTTCATGCTTACCCTCGAGTTTTTCTCTAGCGATAGCACAACGGCATGACTTTTTGGCGAACGCCTTTGAGATTTTTCATATTGAACACCTTCCCTGCATTGACCTTCGGCCGCCTCTGCATTCTTCTGCAACTTCGGTGTAACTCCACCATTGTAACATCACTCCACACTGACGTTGTCCAAGAGGTTCGAAATCCTGCCGATCATCCTTTGTGATTCTAACAAATCTCACAGGTGGAAGATGACTATTCACGAGGCATTACGACTACATCACCACCCGTGATCACTTTTGTATCATGCCTCGTGAACCTCTCTTCATGTGTTGTTACTCTCTTTTCATGGTTGTTACCTGCAGCCTACAGCATTCCATCGCAAGCAAAAATGCTTGTTCGTCAACACCGCCGCACTAGAGAGACCTCAACTGTTGAAGTGGGCTTTACCTCTAGGATTCTACATCCCCCTCCGTGGGAATGGCTATCTACAAATGCATGCACCTGTGAGCAAACTCTAGACTTTCTACGCCTCACGCCTACTCGCTTCGCAGACTGTGCTGCCATGATGTGGTGGAATCTTCGTGCTTTTATTATTGCCTTATTCTCTAGCATCGGCATGGGATATTTTGCACAAAAGTGGTGGCCCACTTACGAGGAGATCACTATGAAATTTCTATGCTTTTCTTAAGGTGGACCACCTTGAGGCCACAGGACGTCGACAGACCTCCATCTCCTTCCAACTCTACAATCGGGAGTTTGAACTCTCACTGCCGACTTCAATGCTATGTTTCAATTTTTGAAAGCCTGACACTTGCATGTTATGAAGGAATCAAACGCTCTGTCATTCTAAGCACGCATTACAAGAGAGGGACATTTGGATTATAAGTGGGCCAAGTCCACATATATCCAAAATCAAGTTATCTAATTTGCTCATCGGATTCTCTCGGACACTTTGTTCGGACATGATGACAACAACGGAGGAGTCAATTCACAAGAACTTTTTATACTATATTGCATGACATCCATCACCCTCGTGAATGTGGGCACTTTTCTAGCCTGCACACTTCTCAAGGCCGCCAATAAGATAAGGGCCATATTGTAGTCGGGGGCTTGGTCACTCTTATCGTCTTCCACTTGGGACTTGATCTAGATGTGTTGCTACATGTGCGGGGATCTTCCTCCTTAAATGACTATGTCATTCGTTTTATGGACTTGGAGGAAGGAAACCCGACTATTGAATGTTTCTTCAAGCTCAGTGGTTCTGACAAGTGCATACCTTGCATTGAGACGGAGCGCTTTTATTCATGACGACACCGACTGTAGGATCTTGGGCATTCTCAAGAGCCAACTGGCGAGATGCACATTGATCCTCCTACTTCGCGCTTCACCGACTTCTCAGCAGCAAGATATTGTACAGAGCAGTTGCGCCAAATTTGGGTTGACGTCCACCCCTTGACTGAGAGGCATGAGTGGACTAATGCTATGGTTCACTGCATGCACTACTACCATGTTGGCCAAGGACATTATGGGCCTTTCATCTATTATCCCTCACCGCCACCACCACCACATATGGAGTAGAGGGTTGCTTCTTTCCTTTTCTCTTTGTTTGTAGTCTTTTTTCTTTAAGCATATGTGTATCCCTTTTACGAGTCCGATTATAAACACTGAGGATAGTGTTAAGTTCAGGGTTGGGGGAGTGACATTTTCATGCATCATATTTGCTTTCCTCATTTGCATGTTTCCCTTTCTTGGAGTTCTTATCTAGTCTACATATTGCATCTTTATTGAAAACATCCACTAAAACCCCAAAAAAATAACATATAAGATTTCCTCGTCTTAGCAGTTGCTTATTTTCAAGCTTTATTCAAGAACGTCTTGTTGATTAACGAAATTTTAAGTACCTTATGTTTATTATTTATCGCCTTAATTAGTGCAGGATTTATCGGTTTGAAGGAAGAATTGGAGTCTCCACAAACTGCATTCCATCAAATTAAGTTAGAATTAAGATGCATTAAATTGAATTTCCAAGACTATTTATCACTGGTATAGATGGACAGACAATACAATCTAATTTTCCATACGGTGATTATTCGATCAATGTCAATTATTAATTTTCAAATTAAATCAATTAAAATAAGCATCATGAATTCTAAAACTAAACACTAAAAAAACTAGTATAACCTAATCCAAAAATCCAATTAACTAATATAAAAGTATTAAGCATAATTAATAATTGATAAGAAAAGACTAAACCAAATAAAGTAGGGTCCAAATAGTTTGTCTTCAATTAATAATCTCTTAAAATAATGAACCACAGAGCTTCAGACAAGAACGTCGGGTAGCCACACCTTCTTCAGCCTTGGACCGCAACTCTCTCCTCTTGGTTCATAGTCAGCATAGCTAACGACTCAACAATGAAAGAAACCTAAACTTCAAAGCACGTCTTGAGATGATTGCATCATGTATTTATGGCTTAAAGTTGATCACAATTGTACATTCATACAACCAATTTTAAATTCTCAGTGATAAAATTTATCTTCCTCTCGAATCTATCTTTTTATTTTGATTAATTATATCACACCTTTGTCTCAAGATAAAATTAAAAACATCATGATTCCGTAGATGGGCATTGGGCGCAAAGGTAATCATGATAGGATAAAAATCACTCTCCATCTGTTCATTAGAGATAAAATCAGACTGTAGCCCTATGATTTGAGAATCGCCTCGTATAATCAACCTTGATTGCAATTGATCCAAAAATCAGACTGCAATTAAGGATAATCACACTGAATTTCATCGCTTGCATTTGATAAGAGACTTGATGTTTCACTCCTATAATCCACCGTTAATTGCTCTAGATAAGAGTCCAATTTGTGCCTTCAATTCTGACAAAAATTGCACCTAAATCCCACTCTTTCAATTTCAAAGCCGGTTCAGGTAACAATTATCATTTGCGCCTTATGGTGAAGGAAAAATCACCCATGATTTCGCTCCATATTTTGATTAATACATCTTCAGTTTTGGTTTCACTCTTATAATTCAACCTGCACCTGCTCCTTTTAGCACCTTTCTGCAAAATAATAATTCTTGCCAAAATAATTAAAATGAATTAAGTTAGTCTATTCATAATTATAATATTTTGATAATTAGTAGGCTGAATCAATCAATCCAAAATTAGAACTAAAAGTGATATAAAATTATGTATGCCATGATCAAATTATAGAAAAATTAATTAAAATAATAGATTAAAATAAAGCACCCGATATTCCTTAGTTGAATTTCAAGATTTAAAAATACATTGGATTTTGCAATTACTTCATTTTAAAAAATTTATAATAAAAAGCACCCGATATCCTTTAGCTGATTTTCTAGAGTTAAAAAGACATGTATATATAAAGTCACAATAGTAGATGATCGATTACTTTATTATTAAAAATGTAAAATATTCATTTATATCATGTAATATTTTTTTCTAATATGTATTTTCAGTCGTGTTTTTTTTGTTGTGTAAAAAAAATCTTAAATACAAAACAAATAAACTATTGTTGTACTAATTTATATTGTTAATATTGGTAATGAGTTAATATTCATAAGAAAATATTAATAAGCTAAAAAATTACATGTTTATCAACAAATTATTAATCAATGAGTTAATATGCTTTTCTAAACCAAAAGAACCGTATGATTTATATATTTTAAGGGAAAAGATCGGAGCGGCAACGCCGCGAGAAGCTCTCCTCCAGACGCAACTCGGACTCGGAAGACGTCGATTCAGAATCACGTCCGTCCAAGAAAAATGGACGTGTGAGATCAAGTCATAAGAAAGAACGTAAACAAAAAAGAGGGCACCGTTGGGATGAGATCCGACGGTACGCTGCAATGCCAAGAACTGCGGAGGAGGCTAAGGGGGCGCTCTTTTCCCATATTTTAATGAGTTAATATGCCAAGAACTGAGCGCATCGATCACCACAACAATACCAACAATACGAGCGAGCTATACGATCCAGAGCCAAGAATCAGAATTTCTCACGACATGGCCGGCCTTCCTCCGGGCTTCTGCTTCCATCCCTCTGACGAGCTGCTGCTGGTGCATTACCTACGCCGCTACATCGCCGGAGAGCCCCTGCCTGAAGGATTCATCACCCCCGCCGACGTCTACGGCACGGAGCCCTGGAACCTCGTGGCCGACGGCGAGGACGAAGCCTACTTCTTCGCCCGCCGGACACGCAGCAGCGCCAAGTCGAAGCGGCCTTCTCGGACGGCCGGGGAGGGTTCTTGGCACTCGTTCAAGAAGGACGAGGAGATCACTTCGTGGGTGGACGGGCACGGAGAGGTGAAGGTCGGAGCGAAGCACAGTCTTGACTTCAACTACAAGGGGCAGAAGCACATGGGATGGATAATGTACGAGTTCGTGCTCTGCGGCTCCGAGACTTTTCAAGAACTGGTCGTTTGCCACATAAAGAGGAGCGATCAGACCAAGAGAGCACGGGCGTCTTCTTCTTCTTCTTCTTCTGCTGCTGCAGCATCTTCTTCTTCTTGCATTGACTATGAGGACCCGGCTTTCATGGAGCGGGAATCAAAGAGGATGAGGGCATCCACGGCCCAAGAAATCTCCATGGCGCCATCTTTCCCTCTGATGGGAAAATCCGAGAACAAGTAGAGAAGATCACAGAGAGATTGCAGAAAAATAGAGGAGACACACGAAATTTACCCAAGTTCACCCTTGAGATTAGGGCTACGTCCTGCAAAGAGGTTCCACTATATCGTTTAGATTTACAGCCGCCACACAAAATTACATCAGAAATTAGGCTATTAATAGCCTCTCCAAATCGGGTTTAAAACACAAACAAACAGAGAAAAAACCTAATCCGAACCACACGGACCGGCTAAACAAAAGCCCAAAACCCGTCTAGGTTTCGGGGGCGCTGCCCCCGAACCCCCGCCCGCTCACCGGCGAGCGGGACCGCCGTCGGGGGGCGGGGCCCCCCGAACCCCCCCTTTCGTTCGTACGCCAACAATACTGTTAATTGGGTAATACTTAGATTCCCCTAAGCTCACGTGGGCGAACCCAGTGTGAGAAACAAGGAGCCCTGAAGTATTCACCAACTCTAACACCCTCTTTATGTGGTGCCTCCTCTATCGCCTCTTTCCGTGGTGCCTCCTCCGTGGTCCCCTGCCGTGCTGCCTCCCCAAGAACCGTATGATGTTCCACCGCAGAACCTGCAACAGGACGTCTTTGAAGTGGACCTGGAAGTGACCTGCTGCCTGCAAGAAGATATTATGCCGTATGATGATCAAGAGCTGCAGCAGATGATGATGATGATACATGGGACTGCACCAGATTCAGAGCTGCCGCTGGCCGCGTCGTCATGTTGTAACCGAGAAGCCGCTCCTTGCTTTGAAGAAGAATTGTTTCAGGATGATGACGCTTAAATATCAATCCTCATGAACTTATAATGATTAGTTTAAAATAATTAATTTCTGTTAATTAATTGTGGTTTACTTTAATCTCACAAATTAACATTTGTCTATTTACAACAGAGCAACAATTTGTTTAGCCACAACAAATTAACAACGTAGGGGCTAATAAATGATATCAAATCTAAGATTAAACCAGAGCAGGTGGTCGATTCAACAATGAAATAAAGGAAAAAAAAAAGAGGCATGAATTAAAGCGGATCGAACCAAATACAAAACAATGCTAAAAGCTTAAAGGTGCAACGTGTAATTTTAAAATCACGCCAAGATGCAATTTTGTTTGTTAACTGTTGAGGGGAACTAAAATGAAAAGAGCCGGGATGACGTGAAAAGATGAATCTAAGCTTACTTTTTTATATCTTTTGAAACTACTACTCCATTTTTGTTCTCTAGAGCCCTCCTTAGAAAAGATGATATGCTAGTTAAGTTTACATTTTAAGCTATTTAAAATGGTATCATAAAATATTTTGCCTTTCATAGGATTAGGATAACTATTCTACGCAATTTAATGGTATATATTGCAATTTTGGTACCAATGAGGAAAATATGTTTAGTAAATATTTATCTCGAATATGTTATATATTTAAAAGAAAATAAGATTGGTATTTTTAACCTATTTGAAAACATTCATAAAGTCCGACGTATTACATATCCCCTTCAAATGCACAATCAATTGATCAATTATTTCAAACATCCTCTTCATAAGAACTCATTGATAAATCAATTCAATGCATTCATTGATAAACCAATTCAATGCATCTATCCCCCCCCCCCCCTCCTTCAGTGACGAGATCGCAAGGGGTCATCGAGACGCCCCCCTTCTCACGCCGGCCAAACACTTATATTTTTTATATATTATTTTATATTTTAAAATATTAGAAGTAAGGAGAGAAGGGTAGTTTGGTTTTTTAATAAATAGAAAAAAATTAAAAAATGAAAAGTTAACAAAAGTAGATGAATGGACTAAAGTAAAAATCGTGGCATAGTTTAAGAGACCTTACAGTAATTTCATATATTAAAGAGAGGAAAATCGTTATACTCCAGATAAGGTTTAATCGCTATATATTACATAATGTTACTGACGAGTTAGACCGTCGAAAATTACGACGAATTGAGAATCGTCGGAAATTTTGATATTCCAAAATCTCAAAAAATAAAATAATAATATAATATATTTCATCATTTATTTTTTTATATTTCCGACGATCCTGACTGTCTGAAATTGTGATGAATTGACATCCGAATCAAATTTCGTCGCAATTTGCGACGGATTTCTTGCCGTCGAAAATTGACAGTCGGAAAAGCTCACTTTTCTTGTAGTGGCACACCTTTGGGGTAAAGAGATGGAAAGGAGTAAAAGAAAAAAATGAGAGGGGAAAACGGATTGGCCGTAAAGAAAAAAAAGAGAAAAGTTGGATAGGAGGGTTTTACGGCCGAGAAAAGGGGTTGAGAAGAAATAAAATAAAAAAAAAGAAAGAGTGCTTATGGCCGAGAAGTTAGGAGAGAGAGAATTAAAGAGAAAGAGAAATCATTTGCATATTACGGCCGAGAAGTTAGGAGAGAGAGTATTAGAGAGAGAAAGGAGAAAATAGTGAGAGAAAAAAAAAGGAAGAGTTAGGATTTACGGGCGTAATGGAATAGAGAGATGTAGAGAGAGAAATGTTAAAAAAATAATAAGAAGAAGAAGTATGGAGTTTACGGCCGTAACAGATATGGGGTAAATTTGGAGAGAGAATTAGAAAAAAAAGAAAATAGGTTGGAATTATAGAGAGAGAAGATATTCTTCTTACAACAACAACAAAGCCTTATCCCACTAGGTGGAGTCGGCTAGAAAATATTCTTCTTATTTTAATTATTTGTATTTTTCGACAAGGAAATTCTCTCGACCAATAAGAAAAGAAGGAAAGAAATTCTAATTTCATTTCTTCACTTTTCTTCATAAACCAATTCAATGCATCTATCAATCAATGTCACACCCAACTTTTGCCATGCGTTTGTCACGGGGTCATTCTCGGACACTAGATCACGTGCGGCGACTAGATAGATAGGCACCTAACCAAGCCTATTTTGAATGACAGCGGAAGTTTTATGTTCGAGACGACTATGTCGAGAGTCGCTCTTATAGACATTCAATCACGGACATGACTAGAGTGTTGGACTACTCGTCATGGGACCGTGGTATTAGCGCGTTGCAGCACTAATACAGGCGCTTGGGCACTTAAAGTCCGAAGGGGCGACGAAGGGACCACGGGACGCCACGAAGGGACACCGATATGGGTTGCCACCCCACGCTCAAGGCCATGACACTAGAATTAAAGGAAAGCATACTTGTATTAAATATGATGAAACATAACATACAATTGGACCTCGGAAGACACTAGTGAACTACTCCCAGTGTACCGTAGGTATAGGAGTCTTATTACATATTGAAGATGAAAAAGACGTACCCTACGGGAACGTCACCTACTTAGCCATTCATAAAGACGGCCTTACAAGAGAAATGTCTTAAGGGCGGATAACTTGGTACTTCGCAATATTACGTAGTGCGGGGCGGTTGCATGTGTTCCATAGTTTCGGCGCTGAGTGACCGAGGGCTATAAGTTGAGCGGCACTAGTGCCGCGAGGCTTCACGCTTTGTGTCACGGGAAAATGCTCCGTGACATTCTCCCCCACCAAAGTCGGCGATGCCCCCGACGCTGTTGTCCGGACTTCCTCGGGGCCTTTGTCTTCAGTCTTGACTTCGCTTGACTCGAACAAGTTCTTCGCCGTGGGATCCGACTCCAATTCCTTCTTGATCCTCTCAATGAGGTCGGCCTGAGAGGAGCTCATGGCCGCGAATTCCGCGCGTCGGCTGAGGGCGTCGGCAACGACATTCGTCTTGTCGGGCTTGTACTCCAGGACATAGTCGAATTCCGCCATAAAATCTTGCCATCTTGCTTGCTTCGGCGAGAGCTTCTTCTGTGTCTCGAAGTAACTTATCGCGACATTGTCCGTCTTGATGTGGAATCGCGACCCGAGAAGGTAGTGCCGCCATGTTCTAAGGCAGTGAATCACCGCGGTCATCTCCTTCTCCTGAACGGCGTAGCGCCGCTCCGTGTCGTTGAGTTTTCGACTCTCGAACGTCACGGGATGCCCCTCCTGCATAAGAACTCCTCCAATGGCATAGTCAGAAGCATCTGTCTGTACCTCATAGGGCTTGGTGTGGTCTGGCAGGACGAGCACTGGTTCCTCCGTCATGGCCCTCTTGAGGGTGTCGAACGCTTTCTGGCATGTCGGCGTCCACTCCCACTTCACATTCTTCCGGAGGAGATTCGTCAAAGGGGTTGTCACATGTGAATACCCCTTGACGAACCGCCTATAGTAGTTCGTCAGGCCAAGGAACGAACGCATGTCGAGAACCTGCCGGGGCGGCTCCCACTCCATGATGACCCGAATTTTCGCGTCATCCATCTTCAACTTGCCACCTCCGACGACATGTCCCAAGAAGTGCACTTCTGATTGGGCGAAGGCACACTTCTCCCGCTTAACGTAGAGCTCGTTCTGCCGCAACACCTCGAACACTTGCCGAATGTGCTTGATATGCTCTTTCAAGGTGCGGCTGTAGATCATGATGTCGTCTAGGTACACAACCACGAACCTGTCAAGGAATAGTTGCAATACCTTGTTCATGAGAGTGCAGAAAGGTCGTCAGGGGTTGGTGAGGCCGAAAGGCATCACGAGGAACTCGTAGGAGCCGTATCTTGTGACGCACACCGTCTTTTGCACATCATCTTCCACGATCCGGACTTGCCAATAGTTCGAACGAAGATCCAACTTGGTAAACCATCTTGCGCCGCCAAGTTGGTCGAACAAGTCCGCCACCAAGAGGATGGGATACTTGTTCTTCACCGTAAGCTTGTTGAGCGCCCGGTAGTCGATGCACATCCGGAGGGAACCGTCATGTTTCTTCTGGAAGAGAACTGGGGCCATATGGAGACTTTGAAGGTCGAACATATCCTACATCCAATAGTTCGGTAAGTTACTTACGGAGTTCTACGAGTTCTGGAGGGGCGAGTCGATAGGGGACTCCATGTGGGGCTTTTGATCCTGGGACCAAGTCGATGACATGGTCCATTTCACGCTTCGGAGGCAACCGCTTTGGGAGTTCCTGGGCATGACGTCCGCAAAGTCCTCAAGGGTTTCAAGGACTTTGGGAGGTGTTGAAGTGGAGGGCCCCGGATCTTCCAAGATGGCGGTCGCCAAGAAGGTGTGCTCCCGTTTGCGCAACCCCTTCGCCACTTGCATAGCGGAGAGGGTCTTCTGTTTGAGATCTCCGCCTGACCTCACAGGGACGTTGTAAGGTTCCTTGGGGTCGAAGATGACCATCGAGTTGGTGAGCGGGATAACACATGCAGCGATGTGCCGCAGGAAAGAGATGCCCGCCACCACTTCGTAGTCATCCACCGGTGCCACCGTCACGTCAAAGCTTTCCGACCACTTGTCGATGCGAACATTCACTCTAGGAGAAATTCATGTGGTCGAGATAGACTTCGCGTTCACCATCTTGAAGGTGGCATTGGTCTTCTGTAGTGGCAGATTCAGCTTCTTGGCGGCCACTTCCGACACGAACAACTCCGATGCTCCCGTGTCAATGAGGGCGTTGAAGATTTGCCCGTTCAACTCGATGTCCGCATAAAGTCGAGCGGCTGATGAAGGACCCTTCGAGGCGTTGATGGCGCTGAGGACGTGCATCGAACTGAGACACGCCTCCTCCTCCTTCTCGTCGAGGCAGTACATGGCGTTGACCGTCGCCTTTTGCGGACAATCGCCCGTCCAATGTGGACCCTTACAAATGTAGCATGGTTTTGGCGGCTTTCCGTCCCTCTTGAATCTATCATTGTTGGGCCTCCTGTCTTGGTATCCCTTTCCTTTGTCCTGATAGTGCGACTTGCCTCCTTGTGACTTTGGCTTCTCTCCCCCACCATAGCCCTTGCCCGAGGGCTTTGGTAGTGGAGCGCTCGTATTGGCATACTCCACGAGCGACTCAGCAGCAGCGACTAGCGAGCGGAGGTTGGGGCAATCTCGTCGCTCCAACTCCGTCCTAGCCTATGGCTTCAAACCCTTCACGAAGACCGCCAACAACGTGTCTTCATCCACCTGGAAGTTCTATAGGCGGAGCTCGGTGAACTCTTTCATGTATTCCTTCAACGTGCCCTTCAGGCAAATGTTGAACAACGCAATCTTGGCCTCCAATCCCGATTTGGCGGGGCAGAAGTAATTCGTCAGCTGCCTCTTGAAGTCGTCCCATCTCTCAATGGGCTCGACGTTGCCACGTTCCACGTCGTCGCAATGGCACCGTCACTATAGACTTGTCGCATCTTGCAAGTAGAAGGATATGGTCTTCACCATCCTCGCTTCCTATAGCATGTCCAAGGCCTCCATGTACCTTCGGACGTTCTATAGGAAGTCACTGATCTCCTTTGCCGACCGCTCGCCTTTGTAGGGCCGCGGCTTCGGCACATCAATCCTTGCCTCATGCGGGGCGGGCGTCTCGGGACGCCGTCCATCTCCAAGTGTCGCTTGAGTTCTTCCCACATGATCTTGAACTCTTGCTCCATCTCGAACTGTATGTTTGAGAGACCATTGTCAAAGGTCTCCCGCATGTCCATGATCGTCGCCTCCATGGACTCCAGCCGCGTATACAACGGCGCCATCTCGTCCCGCACCATTGCGAGATCCACGGTCTTCTCCAACTCCCGCTCGTGCATTGCGAGTTGGTCTTGCATCTCGCCCACGTCCAATTGGAATTGGCCGAGGCGTTGCTCGAAAGCGAACAAGGCGTCATTCGAGCGGGCGTGCCCTCGTTCGGGGCGGCCCTTCTTCGGTGCGACGGGTTCACTCGTCATTTCCGAATTCGACGTCATTCCTCCTTGATCGTTGAACGCCAACTTGAGCGGTCCCAGAAACGCTACTCTGATACCAACTTATCACGGGGTCATTCTCAGACACTAGACCACGTGCGGCGACTAGGCAGATAGGCACCTAACCAAGCATGTTTTGAATGGCAGCGGAAGTTTTATGTTCGAGACGACTATGCCGAGAGTCGCTCTTATAGGCATTCAATCACGGACATGACTAAAGTGTTGGACTACTCGTCATGGGACCGTGATATTAGCGCATTGCGGCAGCGCTTGGACGCTTAAAGTCCGAAGGGGCGACGAAGGGACCACGGGACGCCACGAAGGGACACCGATATGGGTTGCCACCCCACGCTCAAGGCCATGACACTAGAATTAAAGGAAAGCTTACTTGTATTAAATATGATGAAACATAACATACAATTGGGCCTCGGAAGACACTAGTGAACTCCTCCCAGTGTACCATAGGTATAGGAGTCTTATTACATATTGAAGATGCAAAAGACGTACTCTATGGGAACGTCACACATTTGATCATTCATAAAGACGACCTTACAAGAGAAATACCCTAAGGACGGATAACTTGATACTCCGCAATATTACGCAGTGCGGGGTGGCTGCATGTGTTCCATAGTTTCGACGCTGAGCGACCGAGAGTTATAAATTGAGCGACACCGGTGCCGCGAGGCTTCACGCTTTGTGTCACATATATTAAAGAGAGGAAAATCGTTATACTTATAATCTTAAATTAATTTACCAAGCAAAAGCCTATTCTCTATCGCCACGAATTCTCATTTTGGTCGCCAGTGATGCCTTCTTCTTATCTCTCTCTCTCTCTGCACTCTTTCCCCACGGCATCTTACGTCGAGAGAAGAACGTGTCGATTTCCCGGCGGCATCGAGGACGGGTGTGAGGAACAGACCGTGCGAAGATATGGGCGACGAGCTGCAAGTGAAGAAGATGAATTGACAGTGAAGTACCGAATTGAACCACCCTGCTAAACCAATGACTTCAAGTGATTAAATCTCGACTGTCCGCTAAAAAGTTTTTTTATCAGACGAGTAAGGTCGTGAGATTGCAAGGTCCATGCAAAAAAAAAAAATAATTCTCCTCCAATTTTTTTCTTGTCACGCTTTTCTCATATTTAAATAGTTTTTTGGTGATATGTATGGATGGTATCCGATTTGTTCATATTTAGCAATTCTTCGTTTTGTTTCTCTGAAACATCAATTCATCAGCAGCAAGTGGACTGCAGCGTCGTACCCTTGAACATTCTTGACCGGAATTGCCTCCACCAATAAAAACCTCGTACAAATTCAAGCATATATTTACTCAAATCAAGTTTTCTTGAAACATATCAGCGATGTCATTCATTATTTTTTATTCGTCGCAATTTAACATTTAAGGCATGATTGGTTGGAACGAAATAAGCGACTTCTTATTTATTTGAATTTAAATGAAATGAAAATCGAGGAAAAAGTTTTTCATTTCTGTTTCAACATTTTATTTTTCTTTTATCTCAAATCGAGTTCGAAAAGAAAATGAAAAACAGATTTAACATGCGTTTCTTTGACCATTTAAATTAAACATAAAAATACATATATAAAAAATAAAAAATTCACTCAAACTTTAATTAGATAACTTGCGTTCCCTTTCTTTACTTTTTCTTCTCCTTCATGCATTTTATTTCATTTCCCCTTAATGAATTTTACCTTCCTTTCAAATTTTGAACCAAACTACCCCTCGTCCATATATGTCACATAGTAGGCCGGACATCCGCTCAATAGAAGTAGAGATACGTGATGGATATTGTAACTTTTTATTTCTTACGTAATGGACTTTGCGTTTCGAGGTGAATCGTCGTTGTTGGTTATCCACTCACTACAAGATACGTGTACGTTGGATCCCTAATCATATTTATGTATAGTTAGGAGCCATTGGAAGAATACAATCCCCATGTTATACGTACATAAAGCAATGAACAAGCTACGGAGTTAAATTTAATTCTACCCGAACACATAATCATATATCATAAGAATACCACCTTAGTAAGTGATGGTGCGTGATTGGTCCAATGGACGAGAAGGTTGCCACTAAGATGGTGTCCAACACCCTTGCAACAAGTTCTTGGTGTTCCTAACCTCAACAAAATGGTGTTCCTCTTCTACAGTCAATAATAAATGTTCTACTTCGTTAAAATGGTCACTACTGTCTCCTCCCTTCCAAGTGCATCCTCCTCTTCATATCCGCAGGTCCTTCATTATATAGGATCTAAAGTGAGAGGATAGTAAGATCGGGTCTATCATTAAAATAATAGTTCACAGAGAGTAATGTAAGACGTTCATGAACTCGCTAATTCAACAAGGTAAAAAAGAAAAGTTTATCTAAACTTTTAAAGAAATAACAATTTCACAACATTCATAACTTCCCATTTGACAAGTTCGTAAAGTTAGACTTGGTAAGAGACAAAACAAATTCAAATTCACAAGACTCTTACCATTAGAAACCCAATTAAATTCACAAGCACAAACTGAACTTGACAATCAACTTCTTTTACACTATAAATTGAGTAGAGAGAGAGACCGGTAAGAAAGCATGCAAGCACACAATGAAGAATGATATATTCACACAAGTTCTAAAGATTCGAAATATAACTTGCAATTCTTTCATTGAGTTAGTAAAAATATAACAATTTTCTTATCCCTGAAACATCAGTTGATTCAGTTCATTAGTAAGTTAAAATACGAAGTTGTGCCTCTTCCAACATTACTAATTGAAAATGCTCCCAATGATAAAAACGCTCATGTCAATTTAGCTACATATTTACTCAGATCAGGTTTTGCTCGGAACATATCAGCAAAGTAATTCATTTACTTGTTAAGCAACTGACATCGAACCGTGATCCTCTTTGCTGCCTAATGTGATCAGCACATCAGAATCATATTTCATGCCCAAGCAACAAGGCAGCAGGAGCAAGAGAACTCTGCATTGCTTTCGAGTCTTCAAAAACAAAATTTCTTCTGCGGAATGCATAGATTTATCATATTAGTTACTAGACTATTCAGATGAAAAGGCTTCAAATTGAAAGGAGAATAATGATAACAGACCCTATTAATTTTAGCATCCTCTTGACGATCAATGTAGGCCAGTAGCTCTTCTTGCCTCATAAGAGCTTCATACAAAGCCTGAAAGAACAGGCACAAGTCAATTAATGCACAAAAAACATAATGCGTGATATTCCTATCCATAAAAAAACATGTTAAATATTTCATCTCGAGATTAAACAAGGATGGAATGAAGGTTTTTACTAGGTCATGTGAACCAGACAGGATACTGTACAACAACAACAAAGCCTTATCCCACTAGGTGGGGTCGGCTAACAGGATATTGTACTAATAATCAATTGCATACACCATCAATTACTCCCAATCTTTTTCAGGAATAAGTAATATTTTCAAATTATCTTCAAGGATAAACAGTTCTCTTTTATGGATTGTAGAAAGTTGAAACTGAGAAAGTACTGGTATCAAATTAGGTCTCAATTATCCAATGATAAAGAACACATTCTGCCTCATTAAATTGCCCTCACCAGTTTGGACACCAAAACTAAAGATCTACCATGAGCACAAAAGTGGTAAGATTCCCAGTTATCTTTTCAAATTGAAGATTTCTATTTTTGGTTGAGAAGGAATGAAAAGCACCTACCTTTTTTGTAACAATAAGTTCAGCTTCTAGGGCATCCACTCGACGGACAGCCGCATCGAGTAATTCCTCTTTCTCGGTGGGCATCTCATATGGTTTCGCTTGAAGAATATTGACTTTTTCTTCCAACTCTCCAAGTCTTTTGAGCAGGCATGAGAGAAGGTCAGCCTCTGTAAACCCCGGAGCAGGAGAGGGCGGACGGAGTTCCTCTTGAGATACATTCTCAACATGAGATATGACATCATGTTCTCCTATCTCCAAACTTTTGTTCTGGATCCTCTTTGTTGTCCGGCTAGCGACAGAATACAATAGTCCAAAGAGAGTCATGAAGATGGCCATAAGGAATTGAATTATTTGGCAATGAAGTCCTTCAGAAGGCTTATGCAAGTCTGTAACTGAATATACCAAGCAATAGCAGAGGTAAGGCTACATACAATCTCAAGAACAAACATAAAGAAACTTGAACAACATCAAGCTATCAAAAACATCAATGGAAAAATAGCTAACCATCTATCAGAGATTCCAGTTATCTTGTGTCTCTTCTACAGTTTACATAAAACCAAACAAAATACTTAAAAACCAAAAGTAGAAAAATTTGAAACCAATTATGCATGTCAGACAGATTGTCTAGTTTCTCAGAACTTTGAAGTTTTATTCAACTGAGATCGACTCCAAGTCAAATACATGAAATCTTCTTTCTCAAGCTGTTATATTGTCTCAATTCGCTAAATATATTCTGTTTCAAAAATTCGTTAAATATAAACTGTGATGTTTTTCTTGCACTCCAGATTAATTTAAGCCAGTTTTATTGTTCCTCCTTCCATCAAACATATCAGATTAATTTAAGCTTCAACCTGAAATACCCTTAGACAATCTCCCCTTCATTGTAACTACGTGCACCACAAGATCTCATCAGATTCTTGACATGTGCTTGGGCGTTGTACTTTGATGGGTGATCTATTGGGAGATCTTCATCATGTTGCACCCTTTTTTTTCAATTTCATCCTCGCTCGCCTCCTAGAAGCTCCTAACTGCTGACGTTTCAAGAAATGGTAAACTACCACAATTATATGCCAAACATGAGATAGCCTTTTTGAAAAGACGAAAAAAATAATTAAGTCAAGAAATGGTAGACAACTACAATAAGTATATGCCAAAAATGAGACGACCTTAGTGAAAAGAAGAAAACATAATTCAATGCCTAATATCAAGATAAGAAGCATTTGCTTTTGTTTATTAAACTGGAAAAGATCGAAGCAACCTTTAGAAGAGCGTCCTTACTAAAATTTAAAAGCTAATACAGAAGTTTAAGATTTAAGAACCTTTGGATGCATAGTCCCTTTGTTTGGAAACTTTGTTTTTCCACCCCAAATCGACAACCTTGTCTACCATGGGAACATTCTCATCAGACTCCAGGAAACCAGCAGGAAAACTAGCTGCCTTGACAATCTTTGTCTGCAAGAACATACATGAGACATGTACAAACATCAAACTTGATCCAGATTTGTATCACGCAAACATGACCAGGCCAGAAATTCATCCACGCCAATCTAGAATCTGAAACAGCTCTTGGGCACAAAAAAAAATTTCTTGAACGATGAAAATAAAGTTGTTTCATAAGTTGGATGCATATTTATTTGTGCACCAGTTCTTGCTAAATGACAGAATCAAGTTAGATGCAACGAAACCAATGAAAATGCCGGTCCAATATAGGAAGTACAAGATGGGATTATTGCATCATCACAGTACCATAAGTAAAAAGGACAAGCAGCATAAAAATGGTGGAGAAAAAATGGAAATGAATTTCTCCCATTTCAATATGAAAACCATTTATATGATTTTCCTAATATAACGTCTTAGAGTTTATACTTGATAAAGAAACCAACAGTATGAAAATAGGGTTACAGTTCAAAGTACCTGAAATCTGAACATAGTTCAAGGACATACAAGAACAAACATTTTTTTTACTGATGGAAATGAACATTGCAGTAGGAAATTTATGTTACTTGCACAAATGAAAGCCACACTTGTAGATTACCCTTGCGAGAGCAGGTTAAAACTTACCTCTTCGCGTACAGGAGTCAGATGGGGATGTGATATATAACTCTTTCCTGCTTTAGGAGAAGCCATGTCTTCAGCTTCAGAAGATTCAGCAGTTGAAGTATCAAGACCCTGCATTGTTCCAATTGAAGAGAAGCTTCAACCCTGTATAGCATATGAATTGATTATAAATTCAAGAATTAAACAAACTCTCTTACCGGTGGGTATCGTGGCTTAGCATAAGCAATTATCTTTCCTTCACCATTTGACACAGTCACAATTTGTCTAGAATATAGCGCTTCTCCATTATGAACCATCTACACCCACAGAAAACATAAGATAATGAATAAACAAGAAGAAAAGGAGAAAGAAGATGGATGTTAATGAGAACCTTCATTATGGTCGGGTCCTTCCATGGGCCCTTTTCAGATTTAAGGCACCCGCCTTCATGGGCACAAGTGCAAGAACCACCAAAAAACTCTGGAAGCTCGCTGAACGAAAAACAACAATAAACTTGTGACTCAAAGTATTATCTCTCATAAGTCATGCCCTAAGGAACAAAAGGTAAAGACATACCTCGGCTCAATTATCTCAAACAACTTACTCTGATATTTGTTCCCAAGAACCTGAAGAAAAACTGTGTATTTTAGTATAAAGATTCTTAGACTTATAGAATTAAGAGAGCATACATCCTCAGGGACAAAAAGGCTTACATGAATTTTAGAAGTAGTCTTCGGATCAAGGAAGGATTTAACAGTGTTCCATAGCAATCTAAATCCTGGCCCGGCATTAATGATAAACATTTGAAACAAGGTCTGCAAAGACATCCAGGGTACGTTAGCCAAACTCAAATCAGGTAGACAACACTGTAATCAACCTTGTATCTAGTTACTAAAAACTGCATACCTCAGGGTAGTTGTCATTATCAATTTTCTGCAAACGCTGAATTAGTTCCCTCGCAGTTTTGCTGAAGTTTTTCAATCCCTAGATGCAACTCCACGTTGTAAGCAATAGTGATACTGGGACATAACTCTTTGTAAAAGGAGAAAAGTTCATTATAGGAAAGACAGATAGCTTACCACGCCTTGCACATCAAGAATAGTCGTACTAGAATCAATGTGCTTTTTTGCAGCGATTGAGCAAGCTGGAAACTTAACTGAAAAGCTTCTCTCAAATTCCTTTACATGGTATCTGACATATCTATCCATTGTCGTCACTTGCATGAGTTTATTAGGATCAACTTTTCCAAGCCTCTCAATGTAAACAGGCCTTCCCTCCTTATCCACACCATGATAACCATGAGGGTAATACTGAAGAACTTCATTTAGCTCGGAATATTCAAAATCCTGCATAATATAATCCAAGTTGGATGATAAAAGATTTTGATATACATACACTTGAACTCACAGACGAATTGATGACATATAGAATGAGGGGAAGAGGAGGGCAGGGGGATCTTTGAACATAGAAACTCACATTAGGACAAGGAGGTAAGACCAAAAACTTGGGCAGAAACAAGAATGTTTTAACAAGGTTTAAAAAGATACGGACATAAGATGCATTATCAACCTCATCAACCCTTTCAAAAAATATATATAAGATGCATTATCAAAAACAAAAATGTAGAATAATAATCCATTGACATATTAATCATAAATAAAGTGACCAAAAGGCATGTCCACAGTCCAAGTCACTAACAACGAAATTGAAGACCCAAACAATGATGATCTATGTTGCAAGGGTACGGGTACGGTACCGGTACCGGGTACGAGTACGGGTACGGGATACGTCAAATTCTAAAAAATTAGGGTACGGGTACGGCAATATATTAAATATATAATATTTATATAAAATAAATTTTCATAAGATTTCTAGTATCTTCATATTGTTTAAATTTTTAAAACAAGTAATTAGTTATTCTCTTTACTATTATGTCTAAACGATGAGTTATTAATAGTTTTCTTTCTCCTTATGACTTCTCATCTTTATAATCTATAAGTTTTATTGTTCACATTTGATAAAAACGTAGCAAAATATATGTGTATCATGTTCTCTAGTATTAGTGCTTTCATGATCATCAATCATTAATTATCTTTTTTAGAATTTTATCTGACAAAATTTTGATATGGAGTACCCAGAAGCATAGGTACGAGTACTCACTGAAGTACCCATTTTTTAAAAAATATTTTATTATTGGGTACATATGGGTACGAGTACCCACAAGTACCCATGAAGTACCGGTACCGGGTACGTACCCGGTACGGGTACGTTGAGGAAATTGGAGTACCCGTGCATCATAGATGATGATGAGACAAAGGAATACATGTATGAAAGTAATCTTCAGGTGTTCTTTGATTGTGAACTATACAAATAATCACTAATATAGTCCCAAGTACCAATCACCTCTATGATAGTGTCAGTGCCAAATTCCTTTCTCCATTGAAGCATTTCTGCCCACATGTGCTTGGCTTTCTCAATATCAAACTTCCGAGCTTTGAGAAATCTAAAGACACAAGCATTTGCAACATTAGATAAAAAAATTGTAGCTGTTATGCAATAAGAAAACAAAATCCGATGAAAAATGAAAAAAATAAAGAGATATGAAGCATTGGAATGACTTCATTTTTTGTTTCAGAGTGCTTGATCTCTTTTTTGGATAAGCTTCAGAACATAGAGAATGTTCCATATCAATAACTTTGTTAACAATATATCTAAGGACAAAATGCTACCGAATCAACTTCCAAGGAGCAAATATAAGAGAAAACAGGAAAGGCCCAAAATTTCTTCAAGGCCTTGTTTAGATAATGGATCAGTAAGGGGAAGGATAGAAAATGAGGGGGAAGGGAAAGGGAAAGAAAGGGAAGGGAATAAAAGTAACACAAATGGAGGGGAATAAAACACTCCAATTTGAGGTTGAAACAAAATAACACAAATGGAGGGGAATGGAGTGGTAATTTTTTTTTCCCTTCCCCTCCCCCTCTTTAGCTTCCTTTCACCTCAATCCAAACATAGGCTAAGGGTTCAAACATGAAAGTTCCTTATTGTGAAGAGAAGCCCAACATAGAAGCTGCAAAGAAGCTATCCCACCTCAACATCATATGATAATCATCATGCTTTGCAGGAAGCAATTCTTCCAAAATCAGCGACTGTCGGAATGCATCAACAGCCTGAAGCTCTTCAACATCCCTCACATCTTCGATTGAAACAGAAATGACTCTACCATTGCTCTTTCTCCTGTTATGTTTCCTTAGAGAATGCTTAAATTTAGTAGATGCATCTATTGCCTTTTTCTTCAACGATCCAATCCTTGATCTCCTTTCATCCTCGGAGTTTTCAAAATCTGATCTTCTCTCTTTTTTATCCTCATTACTTGAGAATCCCTCAAAACCTTTAACAAGATCAAAAGATGGAAACAAATCATTAGACGAAAAATATAATGACCATAGGAAATTGAAATGGCTATGACCAGCAGATGTTGCAATTCAGACTAGTAGGGGTATTTCGTTCCCATTCCATGTCTTCCATAGATCATAAAAGTTGTCAATTTGACGAACCTTCAGAATAACAATACAAGTCCTACAGATCATGCATCAGTCATCGATATTTAAGCATCAGGCAACCAGCTGTAGCCGAATATTTAAACAACAATAATAACCATGCTACAAAATGGTGAACTGGACAAAAATAATGATGCTGGAAAAAATTTGACAACTTCCGCCAAGGAACAATTCTCACTACAAATTGACTAAGCCTTATGAACCAAATGACTCAAGAACTGATCTTGAACAAGCTGTACTGTGCAATGCCGGTGGATACAAAAACACAAAGCAAAAAAGAGGAGTCGATCCAAAGGATCGGCGGGAACTCACATGGGCGAGCGAATCGATCCAGCGGCCCCGACATATCAGCAGAGGAGGCAAGGAGCAGAGGAAGACGAGGAGGAGGAGGCGACCGATATCAAGACCTCGCGGCCTGCAAACTGCATTCGGATCAGGAAGGCCCAAAAGCGAGCCCTAAAGAAGCCGCCCCCGATCTCCTGTGAAACCCGACGCCGATCGTTCCGGATCTCCTCACGGAAGGTCGAAGGGAGGGGCGACCAGAGGTCCTTCAGCGGAGGGGGGTATCGGATTCCGGCAAAGGGGGGGTGGGGGGCGGCGGCGGTGCGGTTGGAGAGCGATGGAGTTGGTGTGCGTTCGCTGCTCTAAAAGAGACGACAAGGGAAAGGGGCAAACGAGGTAAAAAAGAAAAAAAGCGAGTGTAAAATATTCCCACGGCCCCCAAGTTGTGGTTTTATTCGCGTGACATCTTTTTTGTTTAAAGTTTTTATCTTTTGACTCCAATATTTTTTATGTTTCGTTACGAACGCGTCGAAATAATAAACTCGACCGCAGGGAGGCCGCCACGTGGTGGGGTACCACTTGGGCGCCCGCTGTGGGACCCGGCGCAGCCGACAACATGACGTTGAGAATATTATTATAGATTAACTAATTTTCGTTGTTATTAGTTATAGTTATTAAGAAGATAATAATATGATATAATATATTGTGTGAATAAGTTGTTTATAGATGAAGCTTTATTTTATTCATCGATTTTTTAAAATTTGTGATTATGCCAAGGACTGGAATTATTAATATGAGAAATTGTTCTATTGATACTTCTAATCATGAACATGTCATGATGATGAGAAATAAATGTGACAAGGATGTTAACATTGAACCCTTACCCAAAAAAAAAATGACTAGTTTATATGGTGTTGACTATTGCACCATTGAAGTTGAATTGATTATATTATCTCAATTATAAGCTTCAAGTTAAACTTAACTTCTTGATATAATATACTTGCAATTTCAAAGTTTCTTAGAAATTTATTTCTTCGATGTATCATTTATTATTAATATCTTTTATTTACGTCGAAGAGGAAGAGAGAGAGAGGAGAGTAAGAAAAAAATTATATATAAAAGAAAAAGTATGTCACACATTTTTCATTATTGTTTGCATTCCTTTCTTCATATCATTTACATCTTTCTTCAGTTATTGTTTTAAAAATCCATGGATGTTTCAAACGTAATCTGAATTGTGGACGACAACAGAGGCGGACATAGAAACCCTAAAATAAAATTAACGGATGCAAATTATAAATTTATTTTTATAATAAAATGTAATTTTTAATATCAAATATATATATATATATATATATGCACGTATGTGTGTATATAGTTTTGAATTTCCTTTTCCATTAATGTTTTTCTTGTTGTATAAAAAAAAGGAAGATTTGGAATGGTATAAAAAGTTTAGCAAACGAAAGAACTTCATGACCACTTAGAATAATAAGGCAAATAAATTAAGAAAAGAGATAAAGTTATAAAATGGTAGGAGCATGAAAAAGGAGACAATATTGAAAAAAAATTAGTAAAAAATAACGTATAATATTTGAAAACAGATAAACTCACATTCATTTGTAAAATATTTATGATTTATTACAAAGGTAACATTGTTAATTGTTAATTCCTAATAAAACTAATCATAACAAATTATTGGGTGAATTGACCACACCAATCTCCATGTAGGCCCACCCGTGGACATTAATCATATTTACTATTTTATTTAAAAAAAATAACATTATTAACCGCATAATGAATATAATCCTACTCATAGCTTACTATGTTGTAAAATCATTTTTTAGCATTATCAATGACTTAAAAAAATAAAGTAAAGTATGTGAAAGACTTCTTTACAAATACATATTACGACAAGAATGTGGCATGCTTATCTGTGATATATAATTGTATTATTTGATATAAATAAGGTTGTTACAAAATTATTTTTTAGCATTATCAATGTCTTTGAAAAAATAATAATAAAGTGGAGTATGTGTGGAAGCTTCTTTACAAATGCATGTTGTGATAAGAATGTAACATGATTATTCAGCTTATGAGATGTAATGATATTATTTTAAATAAAGAAGGTTAAAAGAATAATTTTGTTAGTCTAAAAAAAAGCTATAATTAAAAAATGATAAGCAAGGACACCTTTTCTTTTGCGTATACGTTATTACTCTTACAAAAAAAAAATCTAATATTTTTTACATACTTGTAATGAGTGTTTAGTATGTTGCATAGAGAATATAGTTTTAAACTTTATTTTGCTCTTTGATACATACAATTTTGACATAGAATTTATAAATTTAGCCGTTAAACATTTATTCCATATATAAAATTTTAACTATCTAAAAAATTATATTTAAATATCATATAATTAACATTTTACTTCTCTTTTGTGTCTTATCAGCATACATTGTTTTTTTTTGTATTTTATTACATTAATTTGTTTCTTTATTTATATAACACCTAATATATTTTAATAAATTAAAATTACTTTAAAACAATAAATAAAAGCATCTGTTATGTTATAATGTTAAAATATAAGAATGTTAGTTATATATCCATGTCTAGTTACGTCTTTTTTATAATTATTACTTAATCCAATCATTTTTTACCAAATACTTTTTATTAAATTTAATTACAATGTCATTGCACTATTTGTTAAATGAATCATTATTTGCTTCAACTTAACAAAGCCATAAGAGAATCCAAACGTTCTATATTTTTGCTTCAATATTTAATTTCAATATGTTTTATTTATCTCCCATCAAATTTTCAAATAACATCATTCAATCCAAATACCTAGAACATAATAAAATATTAAACTCCGATTTTTCATTTATCATTCCAATCATTTTAATGTTCTAAATTAAAAATAAAACATAACAATGATGTCCTATGAGGCAAAAGTATTGAGACAATTATGAAAAACTAAGGTTATGTTAGGATTGTTGATTTTGATTGGGGGGGAGGGGAGTATAGGTGAATGAGATTGTCTAAATTCTGTTTGAATAATATTTTGCTATTATTTATTGGGAGGAGAGGGTTTAAAATGGAGTGTCTAACCTTTCAAATGTCACTTTTTTCATCATTTCATCAATTTCATAGGAATGAGGATGAATAAAAAAATTAAAGCAAATATATTTATCTCTAAAATAGTTATAAGAGAAAATAAAGAATATAATTAAAAATGATAAAATTAAATATGCTAGAGAAAAATAAATTAAGTGATAGAGAATTGCATAATATTACATTGGTCATTTGATATTCTAAATAATTTATATTACATTTATACGTAATGAAAAATAAAAATAATTTTTTCATGACAAAATTTTCATTCTCAAATTCATCATCTTGCATAATATATTATCCACATATGAACTTAGTAATGTTCCCTACTACCCCACCTATCATATCATCATTTCATGTTACGCTTTTCATTAGTTAGTTGCCAAACAAGAACAAGAGATGAATTGAAATATAATTTTAGTATTCAAAGAAGAAAAATAGAATAAAAAATATTATTACCGTATAAGAGAAATAAAAAAATGTGTGAATTGGTAAATTCATTTAACCTGTCCATTGCAAATTCATACTGAATTTATAGAAAAAGTAGAATTCAGAAGAAAATAGAGAGAACCGAATTTAACTCATAAAAGTTAAGGTTCAATTCATTTTTCTAATTAAAGGCAGAGAAAAATGGAGAAATCCTAAAAAGAGGGAAATCCTCTAAACAAATGTTTTCACTGGAGGAGGGAAAAGAAAAAAAAAGACGAGAAAAAAAATCTAAAAAGTAAAAGTAAAAAATATGGTCATATAAAGAGAAAAAATGGAAAGCCAAGGATTAGAACATTATAAAGGAATTATTTGAAAGAAGCCAATCTTGATTAAATACATAACTTTTTCATTTGATGATTCTATTTATAGACTGAGTTTACTCAAATTTATCTGAGTCTATCAGAGTCTACTTGAGTTTAGCACTAACTCCGATTTTCACTCCGAAATCACTTGATTTCATGACTAAACTCATAAACTCGTAAGAGTTTAAGTTTCAAACTCGAAAGTTTGTGCATCTCATGTGAAGTCTGACTAGTTAGAAAATCTAAAGTACAAAATCATGGTAAGATAAAATTTCTAAGAAATCTCCAATTTCATAATTTTTTGCATGTAAGAGACAAAATGTTAAAGATGAATATGAATTTTACATAAAAATTCATATTCATCTTTAACTATAAAAATTCTCACATTGTATATGAGAAACTAGGAGTGAAAGTAGTTCGAATTGAGTCAGATTTTCGGTCTAAAAAAAATCAATCGTTATTTTTCTGGTTGGTTTTTAAAATTTAAAAAATCGTCCTAAATCCATTTTGAAAACCACCCTTTAGAGGGTGGTCGGTTTTTTCGAGTGATTTTTTCGCGGTCCTTCTTTTATATAATTATGTTGTAAATATATATAATAAATTAATTTTAATATAAAAATATTTAATTTTATATTAAATATAAAATATACTACTAAAAATTTAAACTTATCAAATTAGAGTTTGATAATGTGATAGAAAAGTGTAAATTTTATACACAAAATATTATATCTATAATAAAATAATTGATATTAATTATGTAAATAAAAAATCATAAATAAAATAGGCACAGGCCCTATGATTTTTCAGGTGGATCTCTAATTTTAACGGGTGAATTTTAATTTATTAAAAATCACCTTAAATCATATTCGGACTCTTAATTTTTTTATTTTTTTGATTCAATTTTTTGGATCGTTAAGTTTTTCGAGTTAGTCGAATTTTTCTTACACCCCTACAAGAAAACACAAAAAAAGCTTTTTCTTGTGCATATTACATTCGAAAAACAACTCACTTCCTCTTAGACCAAAATATTAAAAAAAATTTCCTCTTCGATTTATGCAATCTTTTGATCAAACAAAATTCCAACGTAATTGTTATAAAATTTATAATAAGTGAAACATATATATTAATATGCCATTGCGACGACACATTGTTCTGCTGGGAAGAATCTTGATAATTCTTAGGTTTACCGTTTGACCTAATTGAAAAAAAATAAACAAGTCAAAAAGTCTTGACTAGTCAACATCCATGCCAACTAATATGTGGATGAAAAGAGAGGTTGGTTCCTCCATCTGAATCGATGACTTTTAACAATTAGAATGAGAGTTTGATAACGTCTAAGTCAAGGTTTTATTAAGTCAAAAAATTGTGACCTTAAAATATTTTGATAACAACTAATATTAACATTTAAAACGACATTTTTTAAGTTATAAACTGTACATGATATTATTAGCAAATATAATCAGATGAAGCCTAGTGAATACAAAATACTAATTAAAATATGCAATTCAAGATTGTCAAAACATAATTTTTAAATAATAGTACATGGTATGAATGGTTGATAAACACACCCAGTATTGCTTTAACTAAAAAACCTATCTATACTGTTAAAAAAAACTGACAAAAAGTTTTTTTTTTTAAAAAGATATCACCTCCAAACTTCCACATTCTGTTTGAGACCTTCTAGCAATGTTTTCATAACCGGACCGACGATCGAATCGAATTCATCACTGGGTCGTGATTGGACTGATCCGATCGGATTCGACCGAATTGAACCGGATTTTATTAAAATAATATTATTTATAATAATTATAAAGATATAGCATAAGTTATATGACATAATATATAAATATTGTACTAATAACTTATTAAAAATATTAAAAAATAATATAACATAATTTTTATTAATTAAAAATTTCATAATGATAATGTAAATAAATTATAATAATTTAATATCTACTATTTAATGATGATAGATGTTATATTAGTAAATTTTATCTTAAATTATTCTTATTTCTTTTTTTATTTAACACTTTCCTCTTATGCCCTTTGATAAGTTTCTATTTTAATATTATTTAATTTTAAATACTTACCTTTTTATTTCAATTCCTATTTAATTGTATACATTTAATTGTATAGATATGATATTCTCTCGTCTTTAAATTTCCTTATATTTCTTTCCTTTTTTTCTCATTTAACTTTTCTATTTATATCATTTTTACATTTTTTTTTCAAAATCTGCATTGAATCCAACCGGCCGGTTCAACCAATTTTGCCCGGTTCAATGTCAAAACGGGTTTTGACACTTGACCGGACCGGATCACCGGCCGGTTCACCGGTCCGGTTTTAATAACATTGCCTTCTAGATGACGTTTCAGAAATATTCAGGAACTTTGTATCAAAGATCATTGACATTAACATCCCACATGTAAATTACCAACAGCATACATGTAGAATCTTAATCAGAAGTCTGATACAATGTCAGCTGTTTTGCAAATGCAAGAATCAAAGATACTGAATTAAATACACTGCAATTTGCGCATGAACTGCAAATTTTGAACTGAAACATAATACTCTTTTTTTAAGGAGTCTGATACAAGAAGTTCAGCTGTTTCTACAATAGGACGAATCAAAGATACAGGAAGTTATCTACTGGAACATGATGAAGAGCAAACTTAAACTGAGATCTACTACTCTTCTCTTAAGTCAAAATTTTGTAACATGGCAAGAAAATATGTATTACCTTGGCGTCGGTCTGACTGTCAGCAATGACATCAGTGTATTGATGCAGTTAGTCTGATTTTGAAGTAATGCATCATTCAGCTGGGAGTTGAAGCAATTCACGGATGCCTTCACAAACCTGAATATTTTTCTTAACACAATTAATGAGTGGAAAGAAACTATTTCAACATTTTCATGGACATAAACATATTATGCCAAGATTGATTCAATTTTAGACCTAACTTCTTGAGACACACTGACAGAATATTCAATTTTGGCCTAACTATCCTCATAATTAATTGGTTCATAACTGGGAATCCGAAGGGAAAAAAGTATGAGGAAATCATGTTAGGTTTAAGCTTTTTGGCGTTAGTTCAATCTCTTTAGAATTCTGAAACCCAAAAATTCAAAGACGAACCAAATTCCATTTGTTATACAAATACTTTCATTTCTCACTGGCTGAGAAAAAAAGAAAACAAAAAGTAGGTTTTGGAAAGTGTTTAACAGTATCCAAAAGTTGCCCTTTTCTTCACATTTTCTTTTACTTCACAATTTTCACAAGTGTAGCTTACAAGCTAACATTACATGTGCTTAGTGTCATGCTTGTGGTCATCTCATCGAAACCATGAGATAACACATTAATCAACCAATGACCAGAATCAGATTTGCTCTCAATGTCAACATATGCTCGTTTATGATGGCATCAAACATCATATTGATCTAGTCACCAGCCAATATGTTACAAGTATACTTTACGTAAACAAGCATAATGATTGAATTAATCATGCTTTGATTCCATTATGCTATATAGAACAATTTTTGAGAGAAAATAGAACAATAGGTTATGCTATACAATCCTAAACATTTAGGACATCTTTTACTCCATCCTCTTTTTTTCTTCCACCTTCTGGTCACTGCTTTATGCAAAGTTCGCTAAACGGGAAGCTGTGTTAATCTTTCTCTTCTATTTTACCTCTTCTTTTAACCATGTTTTGCCTCACTGTCAATTTATTTATCATCCACAATTTTACCTCTTCTTCTAACCATGTTTTTCCTTACTGACAACTTTTTTTTATCATCCACAAATTGACATCAAGTTCCAAAACAAATTATGGTGTGAACTGAATTAACTTTACCACATGGTACTACTTTCCATCAAAATCATCTGCTAGCTCCTCCAAAAAAAAAATCTGCTAGCTAGACTTGGCCAAAATGGAGGACTATGGCTAAGATGTGATCTAATTAGAAAGCTTCACCTCACAAAATCATAGTACAAAATTAAACAAATATGCAATTGTTTCTGCATTGTGAGCCTATGAAAAATTTAGCCAAAAGTCTGATATCAAATCACATCTTGATGGTAGCTTGGACCCACTCGAACAATATGCAACAAAAATATTATAAGCACGCTTCAATATTATAGTTGGGAGTACACATATGTCAAGTCATATACTATAACTGAAATATAATTGTGTAACAGCAATGACCAAAAAGTGTGCAAAACAAAGAAATATAAAAAAAGTTACAGTAAATGACATACCAACTTGATTTGCGCTTTGATATCAGCAATTAAATGTGTATATTCTTCTACTTGTCTTCAAACATGTCAAAAAGCAATAATTACTACAAGGAGACAAAAATTCTAAAATGAAAGGGAAATGACCTTAGTCACATACAAAGGACAAGAAAAGTATGGGTTCAGAAATGACCATAGTTCTTTCTTTTTTCTTTTGCGTATATCCATTGAAAATTTCTTTATGGACGCATATTAAAGGAAGATCAAATTTTGTATTGTCGTAATATATCATTCTTCAATGATGTATGGATGTTAGACTCAAACCTTATCTTATAGCAAATCCATATTCAAACATCAATTGTTAGAACTAAAGGTATTGTAAGGTTCAAACAAGAAATAGAAACTCAAAAACTAAATAAAAAAGAACATAAATTGCGATTAGCTTCGGGATTGAGGATTTCAAAGTATGTAGATAAACATATATGATCTGGTAGTTGAGCAATAATAAGTAAACAATGATTTAATTTCTTTTGATGGATTAAGAGTATATAAATTATTGATCTCTCCAAAGAAGTAAATCAACCTATCTTAATTTTTAAAAAAAATTAAAATATCACAAAGGACAAGTTGATTCTTTGTTTATCAATATATAGATATGTTCTTATAAATTATTATTCACCCACAAACTGGACATAATCAATATACAATATACTATAGATATGTTCTTATAAATTACCCAATACACACAATATATGTTCATCTTAAAAATAATACTTGAATGGAAAAAGTTTCAGAAAAAAGTTAAAATACTTTGCAAGTCTTGCTTCCCTCACGGAGATGAACTCTAGAGCTTCTCGCCAAGTAAATTCAACATGGAAACCCAAGCCTATATCTACAAATATGTGACGTGTATCAGGCCTGCAAAGAGTTAACGAAAAGGAAGAATAAAGAGAACAATCTAAAATACATATCAAAAGCAAGAAAGCAATTGACATAAGTAGGCTTCAAAACATAAAGAGAGAAATACGAAGACTAGGACATGCCATGATACAGAGATAGAAGACACAAATATTATGAGCTTACTTTGATGCCTTTTGAAATATAACAACTGATATCACACATCAGATACTACTGATTGGAGCATGGTAGGGTGGATAAAAACATAAACAAGCATAAAACAATTTAATATAGAAATAGTAAACAATTATACCAATGCATATACAACTACACAATTTATACAAACATGATTAGGAAATAACATAACCTGTCGTTAACTTAAAAGATTACCATACAACAAAACTCAAGACCGTCGTATAACTTCTCAAACTAAGTACTCATAAAAGAAAATCTTAATGGCATAACAAAAGAAAAAAACAAAGAGAGCAAACAAACAAGTGTATCATTGATAAATTCACTGTAATAAATGAAACCATAATTTTTAAGCTCCCAGAAATTTCTGACCATGCCTTAAAAATAATTATCTAACCATATCAACAACAACAACAACAACAAAGCCTTATCCCACTAGGTGGGGTCGGCTACATGGATCATACGACGCCATTCCGCTCTATTAGTAACCAAACCTTTCGGTATATTATTCACCAATAGATCTTGCTCTATTAGTTCGCCAAGTGTCCGCCTTGGCCTCCCTCTCCCTCTTTTAATCGGACTCCAGATTATTTGATCTACTCTTCTTACTGGCGCATTCGTTGATCCATGTTCATAAGATTCGACATGATTTTATGTTGGCTGTCGGGGCCTAACACAACCCTCCTCCTTTATCCGGGCTTGGGACCGGCTATAAAATATAGGCGGAGTTTATCTAACCATATCAATCATTGAAAATTTTAAAAATGAGATCTCACAAATAATTGACCTATTAATACTCAGTTTAAGAACAAGAGGCCACTAGCAACAATGAAATCCACATCCATATTGTATGATTACAATTAATCGATTACATGAGTTTTTTTTCTTGATGGTGGAAACAATGCATATGAGTTATAGTACATCAAAATGCACAATGAAACAAAGTTAACATATTACACTTCTGCTTGCGTGTAGACTTCTGATCCAAGGTTGACCATAGTCCGAAGTTTCGTCACCCCATTCTTCTCCAATTTCTCGATGTTTTTCTTGAGATCCAAACTGTTATCACAATCGTCCCAGTTCGGAGCACCCGTGAAGTCAAGAGAACACATGAATTGTACAAGAACAAGAGAATACATGTGTTTATAGACACAACATACACATGCACATACAAAGATATACATATAAGACCATAGAATCAAACAAAGCAATAACTTCATGGATTTTCATTAAAGGATACAAAATCTTCTGTTGTTCGAAAACCTTATTCCTGCGAACCACACCACAAACAAGAATGAGCATAAACAACTATTTTTCTTCCACTTGGTAAACAAACCAATAAAAAATTCTGTTTGTGCATCAAAGAAATGTCAAATTTCAATTTTTTTTTAATTTTGTTGAGGAAATGGTCAAACCTTTGCTCAATGGCGTTTACAAGGTCGGGCTTGAGACGGCGGTCAACAAATTCCTCAAACTTTTGGACTTTCTCTTGTCGGCGATGTTGATCATCCATTCCGTCAAGGCCTTGTTTAGGGTTCTAAAAAAATTGAGATTTAGAATAAACAAAGAAATATAGGGGAAATTAGGCCAAAAAATTTAAGGGAAGGTTTTTTTTTTTTTTTGAGATAAGGGAAGGGATATGACTGAGCTTAAACAAGCCTAATTCAGCCCCAATGGCATAGTTTGTGATGAGCAACTTAATTGTAGATCACCATAAGAGTGTGACACTGTAGAAGTACTTCTAGAATTCAAATTCAATTGAACAACATAATCCATCCAATAAAAAAATAAAACAAGCATCAATGCATCAATGCATACAACATAACATTATATAATATGCTTGTGAACATCACAGACTCATCAAGTAACATAAAAGGGACACGAACCCAAATTTGTGAATCTCAAGCTCATCACAAATACATAAGAGCCGCACGCCCTCCCTCAAATAATATCACAACTAAAATTCCTCCAGTCCATTAAAAACCCATATCAACAATAAGAAGGCAAAAATGTGAAAGGTCTCAAGGAAAGCGGAATGGATATCAAAAACACTCTTTCCTTAGCCTATTACATTTCTATTATTCATAGCAAGCTAACAAGACTTTCATCCAAGAAACTTGCTCAAACGTATCAAGACCACTCATTTTGTTTAGTGGCAAGCTTTCTCTATAATTGTCTTCTTAAAAGTGTTAAGCTCACGAAGCATGGGGTGTTCAGGAGGAAAGAAGATTATTTGGCAATCAAACTAATACATCTTCCCAACATTGTCAAACAAGTTAATTAGCACAAAACTGAATACAATATTATAATTTCTAAGTACTCATGTAGCTGTAGATGTTCCAGCACTTCCACCTTCGGGCACATTTGTGTTTCCAACTCTACCTACATCTGTGACTGTAACAACTAACACATTCTTAACATTCTATACAAGCATACAACAATCAAAACCTAATTAAGCATGCACTTATGTAATTCTAATTCCTAACTTCAAGTTTCAACAGGGTTTAAACATGCACAGACCTCGGCGCCGGCTTCCCTGCTACATTGCGCGAGCAGGGAGACCTCGGCGCCTCCCTGTGCGCTGAGGCTGGGAGCAGGGAGACAACAGCGCAGGTCTCCCTGCTCATGAGCAGGGAGCAGACCTGCGCACTGAGGTCGTGAGCAGGGAGACCGGCTCCGGAACAGAATGGCGACAGAAAAAAAATGGCGACAGCGAGAGAGAGATTGAGGGAGGAAGGAGTAGGAGAGTACAGATGATTCACGGCGAGCGGCAACAGCGTGTGGCGGTAGCAACGCCAGATGGCAGCAGCGCACAGCAGCAGACGGCGGGAAGAAACGGCAGCAGGCTGTTGCAACACCCGGCGGCAGGCGGCAGCAATGCACGGGGGCAGCAGACGGCAGCAACTAGGGCATCTTTTTTTTCTTAATGACTTTGGTCTCACGTTATGATTAGTGGCTAGAAAAAAATATGAGTGGATTCACAATTAAAACATATCATGATAAAATAATTAATAAATTTATATTCTAATTAAATTTTATTGAAGTTACAAAAGAATTTATTCTAAATTATAGTCATAATTCAATAATAAGATGAATTTCAACATTCAAAGAAAATTGATTGAAGGTAAAAAACAAATTGAAGTATCGTTTTAATGACATAATTAACTACAAAATATTTATATTAAGTTAAAAATTAATCTAATAAATTAAATTAATTAAACATAACAAGAGAATAAAATATGTTAGTTTATAGTAAATGCATTAAAATTATTTCCCATGTATAAAGAGTAATAGCATAATTGAGTAATATAAATGATGCACAATAAGCTAATAATATTAATTACATAAAAAACAAATTTATTATAAATGATCTAATCACATGAAAATAAAAAAAAATAATAAAATTTAAATACCTTACGTGAAGGGCACAAATGAATTATGATAATAAAAGACAAAATAATGTAATTCAGTTATTATTTGTGAGTCAATAAAAAATAAGCAAAAATATTAGACCAAAAAGTTATTATAAAAAATTTATATTTTAACTGATAGAATCAAAAGGATAGATCCAGTTTTTTTATTGAAAGAAGAGAAGGCAGATTTGTTTTAAAGGACTTGTAATCAGTACAACTCCAAAAAGAAAAAAAAAATAAGTTGATAATAAGAATCGAACTTGGAACCGCGGAGGAGTAAACACTGTTGAAGCCGGGATTACATCTCTCAACATGTGTTGTTTATTATATTATACACAGGTATTTCAGTATATGCACGTGCAGGCGTGCGTAGGCACTTCCTTAACTCGGCTGAAAAAAAAAGTGGGCACGCTGAGCAGGAGCAAGTCCAATGATCCCACAATCAATTCTAGCGTGACTGGCCGCAAAGGACTCAGAGCAAAATCGAACACATATTTCAGAGGCAAAGATCATAGAATCGTATGATTCTACGAGTTGGGATGCGATTTTGACAACACTGCATCTTCCTATCAAGTTTCAAATAAAATAAATTTGTATATCTTTCACATATTGAACAAGCAAATTTACATTTCGTTCTTTATCCGCTCAACATTTCATATGCGGAAAATATCATTAATAAAGTTGCCCTCAACCTGCCATTCCCATAACATCTTCAATTCATTAACAATGAGCCTTAAGTACACATTTATACTTTTCACATGGCGATCTCGGTCATGGAATCATGCAAGTCAAGAATATGTTCACTTCACATACACATACTCGGTGATGAGTTATAAGGTGCAATAAAAATTGGCCAACACCAATAAGTCATTATCGAGACACCAAATGGATTGAATCCATCCATTCAAACACCTAATCTGACATCACGGGATTCTAAAGGAAAAGTGCAATGATTTTCAAAATGTTTCATGTTTATGCATCCAAAGGATGTTTTATAATTGATGGATCATGGTGCATTATGTCGACAAGCCATCACATAAACTGTGAAATATTTTTAAATAAAAACATATGTTGTAGCATTGGAACCAAAAGAAAATATCTAATCACTAAAAGAGGAATATCCTCTTAATTGGTGCAAGTTTTTTCTTCTTTTTTTAGGGAAGAAAGGATGACTGCCCAATTATGATGCCAGGCGCTAGAATTTTTCTTTGGTTCCAATTGGGCTCTCCACAAACACATCATCTCGTAAATTTAATATTCTCCTTGTAGCACAACATGTAAAAATGGTTGCGACAGATTCTTTTGGTACTCGAGTCCAAGTTCACTCATTATTCTCTTGCATTTATAGAAATTTGTAGCAATTTTTTCGAAGTCTACTCTTAACAATGCGAATCATATTCCCCACTCACATTGTACTCTGATTTTTAAATTTATCAATTGAGACACAACACACAATTTACTTTGTTTTCACAATCATCCCAAAGAGATCTGGGAGTTTGCAAACCGATATCTCCCATAAAGGGTCCAGACCTCGCAACCGAACTCACAAAATTTCAAATAAATATTTTCTGAATCAAACAATTTTTTCTTACTTATTTGATCGAAAGACAACTCTATTTTTTATTTGTTATTTGATTTCTTCTTTTGTGTAATGCAGACTTACTTTGTTATTTATAGGAATTCACTTGTTCAGACACTATGAATCAATTGAAACTTCATATTCATACCAGAACCACGATGATTTAACAAAGCAAAACCTCAAGCTCAACTTAAACTTGAAGGTTCTACGAGTAAGAACTCTTTGATGATCATTTATTTATGTCTGAACGTTCTTGAGTAATACTACACCCACTTCCACATCTCTCACAATATCCAAGTACAGAATGATCATTTCAATATAATTCAGTTGCTCCACAATTGAAAAAACGTTCCTCTAGTTCAATGAAAAACTTTGTGATATAAATCTATCCAGATGTTGTACATTGCTTTTTATTTACCATTCTTACATTTCACACATGGATAACAAATTCAACCAAGTGAATAAGCTGCATTATGCTCTTCAAATACAAATTTTAAGAATCCAATCAACTCTCCATCCTACAGCTACGTAACAATCTTCACCTTTCCAATTAAAACTCCAACTTCAATTGGGTCTCATTTTCTCTATAAGACTTGAATGAAATTGAATAAATGTAAGAATGCTAAACATAAGAACTAGAGAGAACTAAGTTAACTAAATCATTTTCTCATCGAAATCATAGTTAATTAATAACATCACATAATCAATTGAACAAAATCATTTTCTAATAATTTCTTACATAATTGATACAAAATCATAATTAGTTAACAGTATCACATAACTAATTAAACTTTTTTTGCGTGCCCACCAGCCCTGCCCCAATCGGTGTGGCTGCTCAGCCTTGGCGCAGGGCGGCCACGCGGCTCGGCGCTGCGCAAGAGGCGCCACTCAACCCTAGGCGAGCAGCGCCGCCGTCTAGCCCTCAGGGTAAGCGGCGCCGCTCTCCTAGCGCGTTGACGCTAGCAGCAGGCTTGAAAGGCCGTGCTTCCTAAGGATAAGCGATGAACCCTCCCTCTTAGGGATGGACGGCACTGTTTGGGGCAGGGCGGAGCCGCCCAAGGTGATCCGACGAACGAACTCAAACTCAAGCGAAAGTAGAAGAGAACAGAGGCGAACAAACTTAAAACTGGAGAATTGAAGAGAGGATAAGGAGAAGAAGAAACAGGGAACTAAAGCCTTACCGGACGGTGGACCGAAGCGGCGGCGACAGAAGCGGCGAAATGAGGAGGAGGAGGACGCGTAATGAAAAATCGAAGACCAGTATTTTATTTTAAACTCAAAATCTTTTTGCGACAAAAAAATTTACTCATAAATTTTATCTCAATTTTTTTATTTAATTCATAAAAATAAAGAAAAACATTACCGCCTCCAAATTTGTCGTTATTTACATTGACCCTAAAAGGTTTAAAAAGAAATTCCTCGCAAATTATACTCGTTAAATTGTATTTTTCTTGTGGTGACTTTTGTACTTTTTATTTTTATTTTTGACTAATACAAAGGGCTTAGATAAAGATGGACTTTCGGACGGGCCGCACGGCATGACACGTCATAGGTTTGCCTGAAAGTCGTGCCTATCCGGCCCCACTAGGACACGGTGCCCAGTTGCATACTAGGTACGATATGATCCGAGCACGGAGAACACATACTCGGCACAAGACGACTCGTTTTAGCACAAAATTTTTTTGCACACCAATACAGACAGTGCAATGCCAGCACGGGATGCATCACTCTGACATTAACATGGAGCTTGTGGCATTTAACACGATCCGTGTTTAGAAGACAATGACAGAAAGATATGAAAATTGACAATGACACACCCCGAGGCTGCCACATGTTGGATCGTGCAGATAAACACAGATCGCGTTTTTATTTAAAAAATTTGTTGTCACCTAACACAGCCTGTACTAGTCCGCGTTGTTTATTTGAATGAAAATCCATGATGTGACCACAAGAACACGGTTCGTAGGGTCACAAACGCAGTGAAAGAGGACAACATGGGACATGTTTAACATGACACGTATCGGAATATTTTTATTTCCTTCCTCCGCCTATAAAAGTACGTCGACCCCCCCCCCCCCAGCTTCTCATGCTCAACTCTCTTGTTCTCTCGAGTCTCAACTCTCGTTCTCTCTCATAATTTCATTCTTATATTATATATAATTGCATAATATATATTATAATATTTATTTGAATAGTATTTTAATTTTTAAATTAGTATTATTATATTTACATAATCTTATTATTAATTTTTTATATAATTGCATAATGGACTCGCAAGATCTGTATCGTCTATATGGTTTTTATGTTGCACTTATTCACCTTATGGGCCATTACCTATGTTGGGAATAAAGTATCAAGGATCGATTAATAATCAAGTCAATGAAATAGAGAAACATAAAAGAAGATTAATACAATGATTTAACGTGGTAAAATATCTTGATCAATGTGAACAAAAGAAAAATATCTACAGGTAAAGAAGATCGTTGTCAGAAAAAATTCACTATGAGAAAAAAAGAGTGATAAAAGCTCTAACCCTCATATATAAAGGTCCATACCGCGAGGGGCTTCACCCAGATCAATGTGAACAAAAGAAAAATATCTACAGGTAAAGAAGATCGTTGTAAAAAAAAATTCACTATGAGAAAAAAAAGAGTGATAAAAGCTCTAACCCTCATATATAAAGGTCCATACCGCGAGGGGCTTCGCCCCCCCCCCCCCCCCCCATACCCCACCCCTTACGAGACTCCATGGTGGGCTACGGACTTGGACCTAATGATTCAAGCTCTCCGCTTTTACAATAGATACTTATTTTTATTTTTTTGTCATTTTTTAAGGCACATCAATAAATTTTCATCTTGACTTAAATTTTATAAAATTTTAAAAAATAAATGCTCAACATGCTCTTCTTTGTCGAATGACTCATATGGTCCTACCTTGATCTTTGCAGAATATCTATCAAGTCTGAATAATATTCGAACTTGACAATGGGTAAGCTCTTTGTCATCATATTGTGATTTGAATTTGAACATCTTGCTTTTTCACAATATCACGAATAAAATAACATCTTACATCAATATGCTTTGTCTTTTTATGATACATTTGATTTTTTATAAGATGTATTGTATTCAAACTATCACAATATATATTAGTAACTTCATACTTCATAGCGAGCTCCCCAACTAATCCTCTAAAATAAATAGCTTCCTTTACAGCTTCAGTGCCCATGTATTCAGCTTCAATGGTAGATAATGCTACTGTAACTTGTAAAATAGCTTTCAAACTTACAACACAGTCAGTAATAACAAAGACATAACAAGTTACGTACCTTCTTCTATTAAGATCTCTTGCAAAATTTGAATCGACACAACCAACTAGTCCAGCTGAATTTCTACCAAATTCCAAGTATACATAAAAAATATCTTTCAAATACCTCAGTATCCACTTAACAATTTTTCAATGCTTATTTTCTAAATTATACATATATCTACACTGATAGCATGATATATATCTGGATGAGTGCAAATCATTGCATATGTAACACTTCAAGACTTTACTTCTACTGACAGACACAGTCTTCCTGCGCTTCTATCTCTAGAAATTTCCATTTCTAAAATTTTTTTTGCTGCTTCAAGATCCTTCATCTCAAATTCAAAACTTAACTTATTATTAAAAATTTTAATTTCATATATGTCTTTTGCTGTAATTAACATATCATCAACATAGAGTAATAAATAGATAAATGAACCATCGACAAGTTAATTTAAGTAAACACAACTATCAAACTTGCTTCTGACAAAACCAATGCCCAACATGAATAAATCAAACCTCTTATACCATTATTGAGGAGATTGTTTAAGTCCATACAAGGACTTCTTCAGATGACAAATTTGACCTTCTCTATCTTCAACATGAAAATTTTCTGCCTGCTCCATATATCTTCTTTTAAATCGTCATATAAGAATGCAAACTTAATATCTAGCTGCTCAAGCAAGATTCTGCAAAGTAATAATAGTAAATAAAGTATGAATAGAAGTATGTTTCACAATAGGAGAGAACACATCATGAAAGTCAACACCCTCCACTTGACTATAGACTTTCACAACAAATCTTGCTTTGTACTTTGTATCTTCATTATTGATCCCTTCTTTCTTCTCGAACACCCATTTGCAGTCAATAATTTTCTTATTCACTGGTTGTTTTACAAGTTCCCAAGTGTCATTCTTTTGAAAAGATTCTATCTTCTCTTGCATTGCTATTAACCACTTATTACGATCAGAACTTCGAATAGTTTCAGAATAAGAGAAAGAATTAGGTAACTCAATATCTTCATAAACACTTAATGCATCTGCATATCTTCAGGTAACTCAATAAGAGGAAGGAGTCCTCACAATTGTGCAATGCCTTCTTTGTCACAAAAGTCATTGAACTTAGAATTTTACATAATTCTAGTCCATTATTAAACATCGGCCTCTTCACAACTTTTTCAGATTATTTTTTAGTAAAGTCTTTCATGATTTGAATGTTTTAAATACATCATCTTTATATTTCAGAAAATAAATTCAGACTTTTCTATAGAAGTCATTAATAAAAATACCTATTTCCTCCTTTCGAAGGAACCTGAGAAGGATCCCATAAATTTGAATGGATGTAATCAAGGGGCCTCCTTCATCTTATGAATGGCTGAGCCGAAATTAACTTTCTTCTACTTTTTAAAGATACAATGCTCATACAACTTTAATTTTCCAACTTTTGCACCAAAAAGAAGACTTCTATTGCTGAAAACTTGCATGCCCTTCTCAATCATATGACCCAAGCACATTGTGCCATAACTTTGTGCAATCTTCTTTTGAAATAGATGAAACTGTCGTTGAACCTGTCATAGACGAACCTTGTAGAATATACAAACTATTGATTTTTAGGCCTTTCATTAGCACAAGAGCACCACGAGAAATTTTCATTCTATTAGACTCAATAACAACTTTGCAACCATTTGAGTCTAATACATCGAGCGAAATGATATTCTTCTTTAAATCCGAAACATGTCTAATTTCAAATAATGTTTTAACAATTCCATCATGCATCTTAATTTGGATGGACCCAATACCAATAGTTTTACAGGCAGCATGGTTTCCCATAAGAAGAACTCCACCTTTAACAAATTTGCACGTGGGGAACCAATCTCGATTGGAACACATATGGTATGAACATCCAAACTCGAGGATCCATTTACTTGATGAATGGATTTATTTGATGTTGTTACCCACATAATATTTTCATTCTCACTTTCTGCTACACTGGCATATGCAACATGAGCATTTTGATTTTCTTCTCATTTTGTTCATTGATCCTTTTGTTTTTATTCTGTAATTTGTAACATCTGCTCTGATATGACTCTTCTTCTTACAATAGTTGCAGATTGTATCTATGTTCTTTGACTTGGATCTAGATCTAATTTGATTTTGATTTGTTGTCTAATGTCTGCCTCTTGCGACCAGACCTGAGGCTTGATCATCAAATTTGCCGATGGATCCCAACTCATTATCCAATTTTTCTTTACCGAGAAGTCTGTCTTTAACATTTTCAAAAGTAAGTTTGTCCCTACCATAAATCATAGTTGCTTTAAAGGTCTTATATGAAGATGGCAAAGAACACAAAAGTAAGAATGTCTGATATTCATCATAGACTTTGGCTTCTACATTTTTCAAATTATTAATAAGGGCGACAAACTCACTAATATGCGATTTGATCGACATACCTTGGGCCATATGACAAGTGTATAGTGTTGCTTCAACACAAATCGATTTGCTAGAGTTTTTGTCAAATACATAGTTTCTAATTTCGTCCAGAGATCAGTCGTCGTCTTCTCTGCGAGAACTTCCTGAAGAGCGTCATTCATCAGGCACAACTAGATCACAGACGTGACTCTCTCATCAAGTTCCTCCCAGGCGTACATCTCCATAGCGTCAGACTTTTGACCCAACAACGTCATCTTCAACCCGTTATGAACTAGGATGGCAAACATCCAAACTTGCTACATGCTAAAATTTGTATTCTTGTCGAACTTCATAGTCATCCTTGCGGAAAAACTCAGCTTTGTTACCAATTTGTTGGGAATAAAGTACCGAGGATCAGTGAATAATCAAGTTGAAGTAGAGGAACAGAAGAGAAGATGAACATAGTGATTTAATGTGGTAAAACCCTCTTGATCAATATGAATAGGAGAGAAACATCCACGAGCAAAGGAGGTCGTCGCCAAAGGAAATTCACTATGAGCCAAAAGAGAGTACATAATGATAAAACCCTAGCTCTCATATATAAAAGTCCATACCGCGGAGGGCTCTCCCCCCCTCACGAGAATTAGTTGTGGGTTACAGGCTTGGCCCTAACGGTCCAAGTCCTCCGCTTCCGACACAAATCTTTATTTTTTTCTTTTTTCTCATTTTTTTCTTTCATAATTTTGAGTGCATGGTACATAATTCAAAGCACGTCAACAACCTACATATTCATATGATAACCATATAATGATATCAACAACCTACATATCCATATGAAAAGGAAGAAGCACTAGTGCGTAAACAAAAGTTGAGGTGGAATGATAAGTAGCTCATCCTCGCTTAAGCAAGGACTCGAGTGCGTAAATAAAAGTTGGGTGGAGTGATAAGTTTCTCCTCCTCACTTAAGTAAAGTCTCGAGTTCGAGTTCCCGTGAATGCATAATATTTTTGTTGGAAGCCTCACATGCCACTACCAGGTACGCGACACAAAATGACCCTAACCAGATTAGTTGGCTCGATGGTGGGCCGACCTTCAATCTGTAATAGTGTGCTTTGTAGTGTCGCGCGGGTTGAGTAGTCGGCACAACTTCCCAGACACTGTGGGTTGACAAAAAAAGTAATCGAAAGTATGTTTCGGTATTATGCCAACATTTAACACAATTAATTTCTTATTTTTAGGGGCTTGTGCTTTATAACGTGTAATCTTTAGAAAGAATATTACCTTATTTTTAGTTGTGATCTCAATCTCTTTAAAAAAAATTCTTACTCAAATTTTTGTAGTTTTGAGTTTATGTACTTTTGTAACTTGCACATTTTTCGTGAGCTATAAAAAGTTTTCCTATGGTTTCAGTGTGCTGCTCTAATATTTAGAGTTACCCTAACACTGATATCTTATAATATCATGGGTTTTTGTATCAAAGTTTTGAAAAATCATCATAATTACTAATCATTCCTAACTATGACCAATTATCAGATATCATAACAAGATATTCATCCAATAATAATAGTACTATGATTCGATAGTCAGAAGAACGTAGCCTTGAATATTTTAAAAATTGTCATCTGTTAGAGTTACATAGCATCATCTTACTGAAAGTAACGATACTTTTGTTTTTATGATTTCCCTTTTGTAAAATTACCACACGACATGGATTCAATATCTTAGATGAACAATAAGTAAAATAATATACTATCATTCATCAAACTTCTCAAAAAGAATCCTCATTGTTTGTATGAACATCTAATACATATAAATCTAACAATATCTCATATGAACAATAAGTAAAATAATATACTATCATGCATCAAACTTCTCAAATAGAATCCTCATTGTTTATATGAACATCTAATACATATAAAGCTAATTACTACTAATTGTACATAACAACAAGCACAAAAATCAGCATGTATTGCTCTTAATATCAGAACAAATAGAGGGAATAAAACACATGGCAGTACACTACAAGTATAATGATGGTTCAAGCAGATGACTCTCATTCTCTTTGGTTGCGATTATTTACTTTGATTTGTTATGATAATTAAAGACCTCTATCCTAGAATTGTGCTTTGTCATTTAAAATAAAATTTGGCTTCATCATTTGAATGAATGAGATTTGGCCATGTGGAAACTCATGTTTTAACTTGTCTAGAAAGTTAAAAACAATTTATTCTTGAGTTGTTTGGATAAGGTATACCATGTGGAAGTATATGGTGGAGTGTTTAAAGTTGTCAAAACTTGGTAATTCATAAGCGATGACAAGTAATTTGAATAGTCATGACTTAGATTTTGAGATTTCATAGCTCTCATGATATTTGTCAATGACCAATGAAAATTTAGTCGTGAGACTTATCGAAATGAATGGAAGTTGAAGTTTTCGCCTTTGGCAGATCACTGACTCACTAATTTAACACTTAAATTAATAAAAAATAATGCATGCCATGATTAAATTATATAAAATTAATTAAAATGTAATACTAAAATATGTTAGGTTTTGTATATATCAAATTCTTCCAATTTTGAAGTCTTAGTTCTTTTTCTATTTGTTGGAAAAAGTTTTATTTCTTCTTAAGAAAAATTCAAATAAAGATTTATAAAATAGATGGTCCAATCATAGCCTCCATCATGTGAGTTAATTAATTTTTTAGCAGTGTCTTTTACACACCTTTTCTAAACACCTCATCATTGTCAATGTACTTATCTTCATAGAATTTTTTTGAATGCTAAACACTTTTACACAATTTCAAATTTAACCTTGTGTAATAAAAATATACACATGTTCTTTTTCATTAATATCTAAAATATAAAATAGTACCATTAACATTAAGACATAAGTACCAATTGATCCTGTACTTTTTCATTTTGCTATCTTTTTTCAAGATTAATTAGTATAATGTTTTGATACTCCTATGCTTTTTCATATTGTGCAAAGTAATTCATTTTATCGATTGAACACTTTTATTTTCTTATAAGCTCGAAGAGAACTTTGTTTTAAAAGAATACTACAATACTAAAAAAATTAAAAATAGGCTTGAACTTGAAATTTTAGTTTAAACAATCATAATACTACTTTTCAGGTACCTATACTATGTATGCTAGGGCAATAAATGATAAGAAAATTAATATTTGAATCTTATCAATTAATAAGATGTGGTGAGATTAGTGCAGCCACTAGTATTTTTATTTTTCTTTATATTTAACGCATGGAGACATGCGGAGGACTAATTTAACTTTCAATTTATTTAGGCCTAAAAAAGGGGATGTAAGATAATCATTGTACTAAAGTTTTAAATAAGTTATATTGGGAGTCTCACCTGTCATAGTCAGCATACAATTTGGAGCGACATAGATTAGTCGGATGATAATTAATTTGAATTTTTATCCAATCACTCCGAATATTGCGGTGGCAATCGAAAAAAAAGGTGATACCAAGGTTGTCACAACTAGGCTAGGCATTGGCATAAAAAACAAAAATCTTTATTTCGGTTTGGACGATCAATTATATTACTTTGACTAGGCGGTTAATACTAAATTCACTAAAAATGACATGATTAAAAACAAAAGAAAATTAATGATTACTTTTAAATCATATTAGTTATGGACCACTAGTATTTTGCCTATGTGATACAAAGAGATGTCCAAAAGTATTCATTAAAATGTTTCTTGAATATGAATATAATTTGAAAGAATTAAATTTATAATTAAAATATAAAAGAAAAAAATGAAAAGGAGTTGGCCCAAAAGGCCTTGAACTATCATTTTTGGCCCAATTATTTCTAGGACTGGTGGGTTGATTATTGGATCAACAATTTCCATATAAATCAACAACCACTACAACATCTCTAGTCATTTTGTGGTATAACATGTCCATAAAAACATTATTGTTTCATTTCTCCATTGCATGATGATACAATATGCAATTAATATTGAAATATTGAATGTGCATTTGATATGAGATAATATAAGTATCCATGTTATTGCTTGTGATGGATGGAAGAGAACTATTAATTGTCAATCCAATTACCATTACCTCAACTGGGTCAATTTATGGAAGGATCATCAATTAGTTAATGGATATTGAAGTTATATACAAGGCAGTTGCAGTTACAAGCTCTAGAAGTAAGCAGCATGAGCTACCGAGAGCTCTATATTAGTATTATATGTATGTTAACATTATCAAATTAGTTAAATTTCCATAGTAATTATAAATTTATAAATTTTAAGTATTTCAATTAGTTTTATTCAAATTTCTATTAATTTACTTCTTATTAGTTTTATAATGTCTTTTATATTTTTAAAGAGTCATATTGTGATTTATAAAAAAATAGTCATTATGTTAAAATTTTAGTCCACGTTAATTAAAGATGCATTTATATATAATTATTTATTTTTATAAATAAACAATAGTGATTAATAATTTAAGAATATGATTAATATTTTAATATTAGTAATGATTAATTTCAAACCACATAATTTTTCATCAATACATAAAAAATAAAATAACTTGAATAACTTGGTTTAGATCTAATATGAAATTTATTTATATATATTTATATCTATGAATGAGTAAAGAAATAAATGACGAAAAATGTGTTCTTGGGGTTTATGGCCTATTTGGCACTCTATGGAAATAAAACTAAGGTTTAAAATTCATATAGGATTTGAAAAGTGAAAAAGTGATTCCTTTGTAGATTTCTTTCCATTGGTTGCTTTCCTTTGAGGTGTTTGGATGAATGACCCATTGAATTATTTTCAACAAAATAAAATATACATAATACAATTAATAATTAATAGAAAAATCTGATTGAATATTAAATTTAAGATAACTCAAAAGAATGAAAAAATTTATACTTCAAAGACTGCTTGCCTTAAATTATTTTTTTAAATCTTGTTCAAGATCTTTAATTTGTCTTACTGGAACATTATCAAGAGGATATCTATTCATATCTTGCAAAATTTTGGTCAACGTCTCTTTGTGCCAACCATTTTGTGCTCCATATCTTGGAGTGTTATAATCATACAATAATTTGACAAAATATGTTTTTTTACTCACACCAACAGGCCCTACATTTTTTTTTATCATATTGCAAGAAAAAAATGCAATAAAGAATACTAGAGTGTAAAATTGCTTGAGAAGGTAACTGAAAATGTCAGAATAACAAATAACATCTAATACAACAACATACCCATTTGTTGATTAACAAAGAAGAAGCTGCAAAGTAAAAGTTTTTTTTATCACACAACATACACATTTGTTTTATCACATACACATTTTTTTATATGACATAGAACGAACATCTAATGCAAGAGCATACACATTTTTTTATCACACAATAAAGAAGCCGCAAAGTAAAAGTTTATGATGTAAAGAATACTTAAGAGTGATGATTCACAAAGATAAATAAATGAAGTCTACATATCAAGTGTCAAATTCATTTTCCTTTTGGCTAATACATCATCCCATGGCAAGTTCAATCCCATGGCAGTGTTTTTTGGTGAGGATCTATGTTCTAAAAGTTACGAATGGTCTTTTTCTCTCCTTCCCTCTCTCTCTCTATCTCTTAATGTCAGCTGAAAGGTTCCTTGTTTCTCCACAACCCCAATGGCCATCTTCTGTTGTTATGTTAATTTCTTTGTAGGAAGTCCTTGCACCATTCTCTGGTAAGCTGAGGAAGCTAACATCACGCCATCAGTGATTGCATAAGCCATAAGAAAATTTTTTAAAGATAGTAATCCATGACTTCCCAGGAGAGACCAGCGTGCCTAAAAATCCCTGAATATATTAATCCATAACTCCAGGGAATAGTTGCCTTCTGCAAATGGCTATATGTTGCCTTTTGGGGAATATTAATCCATCGCTCACTATATGGAAATGACTACAAATGTATCCTCCTCCTCAGATCTCTTCGGAAGGGAAAAAATTATTTTTGCCCTTTCAGATACAAGTTTACAGATTTACATATGCAATTTTTCAGATCTATTTTCACATGTAAGTTTTTGCCCCTTTTCAGATCTAGAAATGCAAGTTTTAAAATCTACAAAGAAAATGACAGATACGAAAGAACAATAAAAAATGAAATGGAGAAAGAAGAGAAGAAATGAAATGCCAGAATGAAATCCCATTGCAAGCCCTAGCAAAAAATGAGAATCCTCAACATACGACCGGAGAGTTTGAGAGATTACATGTGCTTTCATTTTGTGCAGATTCCATGTTTTTTCAACAGCAGAGAAAACAAAAAATTTGCAGCAACCACTAGCACGAAGCAACCATGAGCAAGCATGAACAAAAATCGCAACAACGAAAAGGAAATAAAACGTAGCCTCGACTTAAGTTTTAATTCCTTTAATTTTAGTCACTTTTCTATTGTTTTGATGTCAGCGCTTTTAACTCCCAAACACCCATTTTGACGATTCTTCGAAGAAAGTTTTTAAACTGGTGGAATGAGACTTTTCCACCGGATATAGAAGTATCCAAATAGGGCCTTAAACTTGCAACTACATGAAAGTAGTGGATCCTACCTACCAGAAAAATAATTTGTCAAATGTGATTGAAAATGTCTATACATAATATTTTAATATTATACATATAATATAAGATAAAAAATATATAAATATTGATAAAAATATATTATTATTTTAATTACCGACGGGTGTTTCTTTCAGAATTTTTGACGAATTTCAAATCCTTCAATAATTTCGAAGGATATACCCATCGATAATTATAATAATTATTTTTTAGTGAATGTTTATAATATAATACATATCCATCTTCCATTTATTTATAACATTTATAACATAATATTATGATTATTAATATTTTTATTCGTATATGTTAATATATATATATAATATTATAATGTTTAATAATAAAATTTCTTGCATAAACATTAATAAAAAAATAATATTTTTTTATTTACCGATGGGTACTTCCTTCAGAATTACCTACGCATGTCAAATCCTTCGGTAATTTTGAAGAATATACTCGTCGCTAACTCTAATATTTTTCCGCCCAGTTCCCCCCTCTCACTTCTCGTTCCCGCGCCCCCTCTCTCCCTATATCTCTCTCCTCACTCGTTCTCCCCCTTTCTCTATTTCTATCTTTCCTCCTATCCCTCTCTCTCCCACGGCGGCGGTGGCGGCGACTCCCACTATCACGACTCCGGCCATCTCTCACGACTCCAGTGATCTCGGCCGCCCTCCCTCTCTTCCTCTTCCTCTTTTCAACTCCGGCCATGCTTCCTCACTCCCTTTCTCTCGACTCTGTCGCACAGGCGACCGAATCCAGCCGCATGCGATGGATCTGGCATGCAGGAACTCGGATCAAGCTCATAGGGAGCTGGATCTAGACACAGGCACCGGATCCGTCACGGAAGCGGCCGGATCGAGCTCGCAGGCAGTCGGATCCTACCTCAGGCATCAAATCCGGTGCGCAAGCAGCCGGATCCTACCACAGGCACCGAATCCGGCGCGTAGGCGGCTGGATCTAGCTCATAGGCAATCGAATCCGGCCATAGGCATCGGATGTATCGCGCAGGTAATTGGATCCGGCCGCATGTGGCGAATTCGACGCACAAACGATGGATTCGTCGTGTTGGCGGTCAGATCGGGCTCGCAGGCGATCGGATCCGGTTCCGGCGCACTGCGGACGGATCCGACATGCTGTAGATGGATCCGGCACACAACCGGCCGCAGGCGGTGAATCCGATGCGCAGGCGATCCGATCGTAGCCGGCGGATTCGACGCGCAGGTGCCCGATCCGGTCGCAGGCGGCGGGTCCGACGTGCAGGCGCCGGATCCAGCCACAGGCGTTGGATCCGATGTGCAGGCGCCGGATCCGACCACAGTCGTTGGATCTGACGTGTGGTCTGGCGCGCAGGACGGATCGGGGGTGCCTAGCGTCCGTTCACGGCCGTGGTGGCCGGATTTGGCTGCCTCGCAGTGGATCGTGTCTGTGTTTGTCGGTTCGGGGCACCCGACATCCGTTAACGGCCTTTGCCTTCTGGCCGCCTCCCCCATCCCCTTCTCTCTCTATCTTGATTTCGGCTGCTTGCTCCGGATCGGCTGCCAACGCCGATCTAGCAGCATGCGACCTATTTTTTAAAACTTTTCGACGGATGTATCCATCGCTAAGTGTATGTTTTGACTCCGTCGGTGCCTGCGACGGATGTCGCTCGTCGATGTCTTCGACGGGTCGCCACCGCCGAAGGCTTCGACGGGTGGCGAAGGCTCCAACGGGACGCAGCCGCTGAAGGCTTCGACTGGACGCAGCTGCCGAAGACTTCGATGGGATGCAGCTGCCGAAGGTTTCGACGGGATGCAACCGCTGAAGGCTTCGACGGGTCGCACCCGTGAAGCCTTCCACGTTCACACGTCGAAGATTTCGACGAGAGAGTGCCCCTGTCGGAACTATTGACGGGGTCTCTCGTTGAAACCTGCTAAGGGGCCAACACTCCCTCCTCCGATTTCGGTAGTGCGATTAGGAGCTTCTGACTGCAAAATTCGTCGGAAGTTTCAAAGATGACCTTTCTTTGGGAACTTTCTATGAATTATACCCGTAAAAAAATTTAAAGGTAAGTTATCCGTCGCCGACATCCACCGAAATTTTTGAAGGGACATTTGAGATTCTTTCCAACGACATAATTTCCAACAAACTACTTCCATAAAAAAATCTATCGCAAATGTATATTTGCGACAGTTTCAAAGATTTTTAAACAGATATATTCGTCGCAAAATCACAAAATTCTTGTAGTGAATATAGTCTACTTTTTCTATCATATAGTAATATTTATATTTTCCACTTTTATAAGCATGCATCTTCACCCATGAAAAGTTCAAATTGGACAATGTCTCTTGAATGGCATCCTGCAAGAGTTCAGGGCATGTATATCAAGAAGTTACAAACACATTAAATTAGAGATGCATTGAAGGAAAAGCTTGTGTATGTTAATTACACAAATGATGATCTTGCAAGTTGATTGAAAAACTTACTAAGGAGAAATTTGATGTTAGTAGAAAATGTGCAAACTAAGTTATGCGGAGAATTTTAGGAGATGCAATCATTGTTGGATTGGCCATGCCTTTACTTTTGGCAAGGGAAAAGAATCAATTTACCAAGAGGGAAAAGAAGAGTTCAATGTTGATTTTTTTTCCATCTATTATAGACTGACCATGAGAAAGCAACAAATGCGGAAGAAAAAAGAATAAGAATAAAAATTAAGTCAACAAAGAGAGGAGAGGAATATTAGATAGAGATGTTTGTTTTACTCTCATGTTTCAAATCCTCATAAAAGGTTCCTAGTTGCTCAAAAGCATTTTGTTTAGGTAAATCTTGAAGGATCTACATCAAATTTGTTAGAGGAAGGTGTAGAAAGTTTGATTCCCCAAATGAACTTCCCATTTTTTTGTAGAAATCCAAATATTGTGAACTATCTGAGCATGCATTTACATAGTGTAGATTTCCAAGAAGTATTTCGATTTTTCTTTTCTCGTGTGGTTTGATTCTGCTTAGTTATTGTAGTGAAATTTATTTTAAAAGTCTCATTCTTTTTTGGGTTGGCAACCTCCGATTTTTAGGAAATGATGTCAACAATGTCGACGATCCTAACTCGTTCATGAGTTCACCATCAAGCCCACGGTAAATTTTGCCCCGTATCGCGTACTTGAGAGTGATAAATTCTCACAAAAAAATTTTTTACTTTCACATGTATTCAAATTTGAGACTTTATTTAAGCGAGAGAAGCCGCTTACCACACAATCCTGTTGATTTTAGAAGTCCCTATGACACGCGTTGTTATATAGATGCAAAATATTCGCATATATTGTGCATATGGTGGAAACTTATGAGCCGCATGGATCGACTTTTGGGACTACTCGTTAATTAATTATTAGGATAAGAAAATGAATTAAGAGAAAAAATAATCTTGGTCAGGAATGTCTTATTTGGATATTGATCGATGCGTTAGAAGCATTCATGAGCTTCACTTTCGTATGATATAAATTAATGAAATTAAGTAATTGGTTGAAGTTGAAGTAGCCTTGAGTTGTTGCCTCCTCATAGAAATAATTATGTAGAGGTGAGGACGTCATGATCAGATGAGAAGGAATAATAATTAATAATAAAAGAAAAAAAAAGTAAACACAAGCAACGAAATCAAAGTTGTCACCTTGCTCTTTCCTCCTTGTTCAAGCTTTCAACTTGTTCTTTGTTTTCGTTTCCTTTTTGGCAATATGATCGATATGATGCTGCCTACCATTTAAGTATACTTATAATGATAATTAATTAAAGTAGTGTCTCTTATTATTTAATAATTCGTTAGCTCTGTGAAACTTTTTTTTCTTCATATATAGGGGCACGTCTCGCAAATATTGCAATTATCATATAATTTTCTTAAAGCAAGACCCCCAATAATAAAATCAATATATATATGGTTAATATTAATGCCTCTTTACTATTCGTTAATAGATAAATATTAATCCTGAATACACATTAACGTCACTATTCCTATTCTTATTGGAAATATTATTAGTTATTGGTAAAAAAAAACCTACATAATTTCTATCCATTCACATTTGTGTGTTTTTATCTTCTGAAGTATGAGAGCTACTGTAGTTTGAGTTATGAAAGTGAAGGATCACTTAGGTGGTGTTTGGTTGCAGGTTAATTGATGGATTACGTAGATATTTCGAGGATTATAATTAAATGTAACATTTATTCTATAAAAAGTATAAAGTTGTCATTTTTTAAAAAAGTTAATATCATGAATAGTGAAAAAAAAGAGTAAACGTATTTGTTAAATAATGCCTTGAATTCTACTTTAACTGGAAATCTATTTGGATCCAAAGAAGTAATAGGGAGACTTCGAGATGCTTGGACGAGAAGTGTAGGGTCGGAAGGATTTCTACTCCTAGTAGGAATAGGAGTCGGTCGGTTTCCGATGTCGAGAAGGACATGGCGGATTCTTGGAGGGCCGAACTTCCTTCTTGGACCGAGGAGTACTTGGAGTCGAAGATCTACTCTTAGAAGGACTAAAAATGTGAAGGGGCCATTTAGGACTTGTCCTAGTCCGAGTGGGACTAGGACTGCCCTGGCGGGCACACCCCAGGTGCGTCTGGGCTTGGCAGGGTGCTAAGCAGGAGGCCTAGCCGAATTGAACTTCAAGATAGACTTTGAAGGGGGCTTGATTCTTCAGGGACTTCAGGAAGTTAAATTTTTACTCCTACTCCAATGAGGTTTTTTCTAGAGAAGGGGCTTGCATGCTTAGTAGAATTAGGTCCTTAAGTTAGAGTAGGAGTTGTTTCTCTAAGTCCCTATAAAAGGACTTACTTGTAATCAAGACTTGTAAGACTATCCTGGACAATCCTGGATCATCTAATCTTGTAATCCTCTTCTGTTTCTTTCATCTAATACAATTCTGCGTCGTCTTAAATTTCTCGGGTTTTTCTCGTGATGCGTAATTTCTCTGCGCAGACTTAAAAAATTGACTAATCTACTGAATTATATGTCTCAACCCCATACAAACTTAATCTCCAATCAAATGGACCTTAGAGGTTACATTTCTGCATGCATGATTGTTCTTATATGCATGACTTTTTTTTTTGTTTAGACCACGAGACAATTAGAATAATGCATGCATATAAGAGACCCTATTGTACAATTTGTTCAAGAATATATGCATGCACTTATATGCCGTTGAACTGGTTGATCTGACTTGTTGGCGTGCTTTGAGGGCTGAGATTGAGAAGGAAAGCCTCCCCCCTGGCTCCACTGGAGCTTGATGATAGAGAAAGTTGGCCACATCAATTAATGCAAGTGGATCTTGCACTTATATGATGAAGGCCTTCGCTTCCCTCTCAGACCTAGAAACTACAATAACTTAATTAATTAATAAGGTCTCCATATATAAAATTATAAAGACCTCATTTTAAGATATTCTTGCATGCCCTTTTTCATTATTATCTTTTAGTATTGTAACATTTCAATTGTGTATATTATTTTCTCCAAATGTTGTTTTGAAGATTTCTTTGACTTTCTTATTTTTAATTTAAAAAAACGCTTCTTTACTTGATTACTAGGTTGGTACTGATTCTGTTTTTTTTTCAAACCTGAGCTAATAATTTTTTTTTTGTTTATCCCTTTGGCATCTGCAATTGGAGGATATAAAAAAATATAGTTCTCTCTCTCTCTCTCTTTAGCAAATGAGGATGAAGTAGAATTTGCCTACCAGCATATAAATTGGAATTGGGGAAATGCATGTCATAGTGGGTTTACACAGACTATCCAAGCACCCGACAGAAGAAGAAGAAGAAGAAGAAGAAGAAGAAGAAGAAGAAGAAGAAGAAGAAGAAGAAGAAGAAGAAGAAGAAGAAGAAGAAGAAGAAGAAGAAGAAGAAGAAGAAGAAGAAGAAGAAGAAGAAGAAGAAGAAGAAGAAGAAGAAGCATCCATCATTACTTATCCATGAATGAATGACCACTCAGTTGTGATTGATTAAATTGATTGGCACGGTCCTTGTGAACATCATGACTAACATCGAAATAAAATGAGATAATAATGAGTACTGAGGAAATACTTGTGGGGCCAATGCAGGCAAGCAAGCATGCAATCTCATGTGAAAATGGGGTGGGTACATACTTTGGTTGTCATGTAATGCCAATTAAAGCATGTGATTGGGGTTGGCATCAATAATGTCCCCTGTGTGTGTGTATGTTTTCAGGCCATGCACCTGCCAATTGGTATATATCTTTTTGCAATGTTGCAGGACCTTATCATGCACCTGGTATTTGGACGCCCACTTGCAACTTGCAACTCATTCTCTTGTGCTGCGATGTAAGTCTGCATTTTGGAAAGGGGGGCCGTATAAATTCCCATCCTTTTTCTCTCTTCCAATGCTTCACTCCGAAAAGTTGATGGCGAAGCTGCATCTTTGACATGTACAAGTCATTTATATATTTTGGACAATGGAAAATTTGAGCCACGACGACCGACCTCTCGGTTCCGACAGCGTGTGTATGATTGGGGCGATATATGCTCATTTCGTCAACCAAGATGAATTCACATTATTATTATTATTGTTGTTGACGATGATGATGATATGGAATTTTACCTTGGTTTAAGATTTCTAACCTTACAAAGTTATAATGGTTATTTTCTACTCTTTTTAATGTGACACTAGGTAGTCAAATTTTCATAGAATAATTTAGGTTGCACTAGATCTTGAGCCTTTACCCTAACTAAGCTGTGAATTTTAGCTTCTATGAGGATTCATCAATACTTAATGGTATTACTAATTAGTTAGAGGTCACCCTCAGTGATGAGATGCTCCATGACCAAGTTACTAATTACTAACCATGGTAAACTTTTGTTTATTTCTATGTCATGTCCAAGTTGTCTTTCGTCAATCGTTGAGATGTAACTTTTACATGACCATATATATGGCTCTTATTTCAATTTCCCTCTTTGTTGCATAGGGATCCGCATGAGATTGTGATCTATCTTTTCCATTTGTTCGTTGGTTTAAGTTACTTGGACGATAATCAAAGTTTCTGATAAGTTCCTGGTAACTTTTGAAATTGACGCTTTTATTACGGCAAATTATTTGGACAAAAAAAATGAACTTTAGTTGATTAGCCAGGGTCTTATAAACACACGTGACTATCGGAACTTGAAAGTTTCTCGACGTGGATGAGACTTTTTCGTTAAGAACTATTGTGTCGACTTAAATTTTGGTGGGCTCAATCAAAATTAAAAAAAAAAATGGTGATTCATTTTTTTCCAAAATCAGAAGAAGTATATATATATATATATATATATATCAATTCAAGATGTATATAATAACTTTTGTTTTGTGAGAAGTAGAATAGCCCTGCTTAATTTAAATCTGAGGATTATATAATACGAAAGCTTCCTATGCATAAAATCAACAGGTTATTAACTAATCAATAATTTTATCATTTATTTCTAGTGGTTCAAAGAAAACGTTGTTTATATGCATGTAAATGCGACAATTTAGAGAGAACATTTGTCCTTAATTTATCAAGTCTACTAAACGAATTTTTGAACTATATAGTTTTTCTTGCTTCTCTTTCAACTTTATTTGAATGTAGAATTCTCCACAACCACATCGGCATATGAAGCATATGCTCACTACAAGAAAATCGCGATTTTCCGACGGATAATTTCCGACGGTTCTAAATCCGTCGCAATTTGCGACGGATTTTTCGACGGTTCCGTTTCCGACGGATTTTTCGACGGTTATGACCGTCGGAAATAATTTATATTATTATTTAATTTTTTGACGATTAGGAACGTCGATATTTTTGACGGATATCCATCCGTCGTAATTTCCGACGACTTTTCCGACGGTTACGACCGTCGGAAATAAAAAAATTAAATTATATATTTTTAATATTATTATTAAAATTTTTCGACGGATTTTCCGATGGTCACGACCGTCGAAAATAAAAAAATTAATTATTTGATTTATTATATTATTATTTAATTTTTCGACGATTAGGAACGTCGATATTTTCGACGGATATCCATCCGTCGCAATTTTCAATGAATTTTCCGACGGTTACGACCGTAGGAAATAAAAAAATTAAATTATATATTTTTAATATTATTATTAAATTTTTTCGACGATTTTCCGGTGGTCACGACCGTCGGAAATAAAAAAATTAATTATATAATTTATTATATTATTATTTAATTTTTCGACGATTAGGAATGTCGATATTTCCGACGGATATCCATCCGTCGCAAAATTCGCCGCAATTTCCGAAGGTCGTAACCGTCGGTAAATGTATAATAATATCATATATAAGAGTATTTTATTAATATAACTAGCGACGGTCCAAACCGTCGCAATTACCGTCAGTAAAGATTGCCGACGGTTCAAACCGTCAGTAAAATAAAAAATAAATATTATATATAACTAAATAAAATAAAAATATTTAATATTTACGTTTTCGACTGTCGAAACCGTCGGTAATTAAAATTTCGTTATCCCGCTTTTTTTTTCTTTTCCCGCTTTCTTTCCACTTTTTTCCTTTATATATTTCCCTTCTCCCTCTTCTCTCTCCCTCCTCCCTCCACTCCTCTCTCTCTCTCCCGGCCGCGAGCACCGGATCGGCCTCTCCCGCGCGTCGGACGCCGGCGACCCTCCCACGCCGGACGCCGGCGACCCTCTCCCGCGTCGGCGTATCTCTCTCTCTCCCGCTCCGTGCCGGCATCTCTCTCTCTCTGCTGTCGGTCGGATCCGGCCGTGGCCGTTCGGATCCGGCCCCCAACGGCCGATCGGCCGCCAAGCTGCCGAATCCGACCTCCAGCGGCCGGATCGGCCGCCAGGCGGCCGATTCCGGCCTCCAGCGGCCGGATCGGGCGCCAGGCGGGCCGGTTCCGGCCTCCAGCGCCCGGATCCGGCCGCATGGCGCCGGATCCGGCCGCCAGCTGCCGGATCCGATCGCTAATTTTTTTTATATTTAAAAAATTATTTGCGACGGTTGCAATCGTCAAAAGATCGATGATTGCGACGCCCGTCCAAAGTTTCGACAGTTGCGACTGTCGAAAAGTTGCGACGGTTCGGACCGCCGGCCTTTTCCGGCGGTTGCAACCGTCGGAAATATCGATGATTCGAACCGCCGGGGACTTTTCCGGCGGTTGCAACCGTCGAAAAATTTCGACGGATCGAACCGCCGGGGACTGTTCCGACGGCCAGAACCGTCGATATTTTTGACGAATTTTTTCAACCGTCGCAAATTCGTTTGCGACGAGCGTTTTTTCGACGGATCGATTCCGACTGAAAAACCGTCAGTAATTACGTTACCGACAATTTTTGGACTGATTACCGACGGTTCGAACCATCGGTAATCTGTATTTTTCTAGTAGTGGCTCCTTCCTTTCTCTCTCCTCCTCTACCTCGTTCGTAAAAACTTAAAATACAAAAGTTTCAGCCATCATAACGAGCACTGGTGGCACAGTGTTTGCCAACCAAAAAATGTTGATAAGACATATATATATTTATATATATCATGTACGAAAACGTTATACATATTTTTTTTCAAAATAAATAAATAAAATTACATAATTTCTACAAGAATAATCAACATGTAATTTTTAACAAAGGCAAGTTACGTCGCTTCACGTTATACAGCCCGTTTCCAACAATTATGTTTAACATATTTATTAAACCAACTTTAGTAGGAGAGTCATCACTTTGAATTAGTCATATGCTAATAATTTAAAATTCAATCTCGACCGATAAAAAAATATATTGATTCCCTTGTTTGGTTGTTAATTTTATTCTCTCGGTTTTACATTTTTAATCACTTTTAATTGTCGTAGGTACTTCAATCGTTATTTATGTGACCAGCTTTGCAAAGTGTTGATTGACACTATAATTAATTTGCATTTACATAATTACTCGTATGATGTAAACACTAGTGATTATATATATCCGAGTTGCATTATACTAAGTGATTATATATATAGCACGATTTGCTATAGTTGAAGCACAAATTAAAACAGTTTAATTATAACTCCATCATGAGTAGAGTTTGGATCTCAGAGTTGAATAATAAGGAAGCAGTCAAGAATGACAGATTTATACAGGTGCAAATATGCATATAGTTTTCTCAGCTTCTTGATGAGAACTATTTTATTTTGGGTTCGGATATATCCTGCATGATCACATTGTTAATTGCACACTTCTGCATGCTTCTTTTTTCTTCCTTTTCATAAGACAACAATCAGAATGCATGAGCCATGTTCTAATAAGTAGGCAGGTTGAACAAGAATATGAGTATGCCCTTGGCTTTTCATAAGACAACAATCAGAGTATGCCGCTCAAGCAGGGAGTTTGGATATCAAATCCTGAAAAATCAAGAGTCTTTCAGCGTGTCCTCTATGAGAAATTACCACTTTTTGTTTCAGGTGTGATTGTATCGGCCATTGGCTGGAAGTTTGTAGTCGAGCGTCGCCGACACCGGAGGCAGTTCTACTCTATGGCCCATGGCTCCGGGCACCGCCGCCCCCTCGTGAACCGGATCAGGCGCCGGGTCAGCAGGCGGGCTGGGTCCAGCCCGAACCAAGTCTCAATCCTCTGTCAGATTCCAATCATCCTTTCCCTGCTACAACTGCACGATCCTCATCCAACGGTCAGATTGTTGTACACGTCCCCAACGGTCAAAATACTAACTCTAAGTTGTTGGATGTGCAGGATCATGCCACGTGCTGCTCTGATCTACCACTCAATCATCATAGCCACGGATCGGTGATGTGGCAACCATCGAGCAATCCGCTCAACTTATCTACATTACCTGTGTCTACTAATGTGCTTTCTCTGCCTGACTGTTTTGCAAGACCCGGATCAATGACGATGCAAGTTGCAGCCAATCTGGGATCGCCACGTGCCCCACTGACCAATCAGCCATCGACCTCTAGAACCTCCTCTCCCCGCTCAACCATTCCTACCAAAAACCTAAATACCGACGTCGCTACTCCAGCTCTCCAGCTTCCTTCCTCCTCGGCTCATCATCCATCTCTGATCTCACTTTCTCCACCATCCCCCAGTATATCAAATTGTCGACGTTCATTCCCGGGCCTCTGCATCCGGCTTCTCCCCCATCCATGCCAATAGTGGGTCGGGATCATGGCACCTTAGTAGATACCATGTAAAGGATATGTTCACCTTGGCTGCGCGACCCCCTTCTCCAAGATCTTCGTCGCAGGAGGAGTCTGATCCAGAACCTACGGACCTGGATCTCCTTCCTCCACCGTGAACTACGTTGAAGAAGGACCGAGTGAAAATACATAAGCCGCTGCCAACTCTGGAGCACAAAAAGAAACCTAGTAACGCGACTGATGGCACCGAGAAAGGTAAAACTAAGAAATCTCAAAATAACTCTAACACTAATGGTTCTGCTTTGGTTTTGCAGGGTAAAAGTCGCATAACAAGTGGATGACCTGCGGGTTTAGATCTCAATAAATGAAGATTCTATCCTGGAACTGTCGGGGTGCCTTACGTAGTCGGGCGCGGGATCGCATCTCCGATCTAATAAAAGAACATAATCCTGACCTTCTTGTTTTGCAGGAGACCCATGCTAATGATGATTCATCTAAAATTATTGTAAGATGCATTGGTAAGCATTGGAACTATCTTGCTGTCCCTGGTACATCTTCTTCAGGTGGTATAATTCTGGCTTGGCCTAGTGTTAATAATGCTAAGGTATCACTAATCTCAACCTCATCTCAGCTGCTGAATGCTGTAGTGACACTAGACTCCTTTTCTTTTCTAATTACTTGTGTTTATGCCAGTATCGTACCTGATATTAGAACAAACCTTTGGAATGAATTAGCCAACCTCAACCTTACTGATTATCCTTGGATTATTATTGGTGATTTTAATACTTGCATGCATAGCACTAACAAAAAGGGCGGTCGTCCTTTCACGTTTACCAAATTTGTACGTGCACTTCGTCATTTTGTTGATAAACATGGCCTTATTGATATACCTATTAGGGGAGTCCAATTTACTTGGTGTAATAATAGGAAAGGACTTGCTAGGATTTGGTGTAGACTTGATAGACTTCTGATTAATTCACAATGTATCCTTAAATTCCTTGCCTTAACCTTACATTCCTTGTCTAGATGTGCATCTGATCATAATCCCATCATTCTGAACTCTAATTCTGCCACTAGGAGACCACGTCAATTTAAATACGAAGCTTTTTGGTTGGAGTACCCTGAAGCTCAACAAATTGTCAAAGATATATGGGACAAAAGACTTCCTCAAACAACCATCCATAAATCTCTCATGGAGATCAAACAAAAAACTCTGCTTTGGAATAAGAATCATCTTGGACATTTAGAAACAAAGGCCTCAAAAATCAAACATCAAATTAATATACTAGAACTTAAAGACGAATCATCGGGTCTCTCTGACAGCGAATTAGGAAAACTTAGATCCCTCTATCACCATCACCCTACAATTCTCAGACAAATAACACTTAAATGGTGGTCCAAATCTAGAGTAAAATGGATAAAAGATGGAGATAAAAACACTAAATTCTTTCATATCAGTTCCATGAAAAGATATAACGAATCTAATCCAATCTATTGATTCTACTAATGGCATTAAGTTATAGAAAGATCATGATATTAGGGATGCTTTTACTAAACACTATAAGTGCCGTTGGAAGGAGCCTGCCCAACTTATCATTCCCATAGGCTCATGGCTTTCACTTCCTACGTTAGAACCTTCTTGGAAAGATCATCTTATTGCCCATGTTAATGAAGATGAAATTGTCAAGAGCTTGTGGTCTTTGGCCCCCGGGGAAAGCTACTGGCCCAGATGGTTTTACCCTTGAGTTTTACAAGACCAATTGGGGAATCATTGTGAAAGACATCATAATTGAAATTCAAAAATTCTTTCATACCAATATTCTTCCTAGGGAATGATCTCTCACTTCACTCATCTTCATTCCCAAACAAGCTAATCCGGTCAAAGTTAATGATTTTAGATCCATTGCCTTATGTAACATTATCTATAGGGTAATTGTCAAATTGTTAGCCCTAAGACTTAAGTCTACCCTTGATAATATCATTGACAAATGCCAATATGCCTTTCTTCTTGGAAGATCCATCCAAGATAACATTCTTCTTAGTCAAGAAATAACTCATTCCATGAATAAGGGTCGGAAAAAAACCATGATCATTAAAGCGGATATGAACAAAGCCTTTGATAAAGTCAGTTGGTATAGTATTAGAATTGCACTTACTGTCATGAATTATCCTTCTGCCTTTATCAACTGGGTTATGACTTTTGTTGAATCCCCCATATTTTCCTGCCTGATTAATGGCACACCTTCCCCGTACTTTAAAAGCCATTATGGGGTAAGATAGGGTGACCCCCTATCTTCATATCTCTTCATAATCATCACTCAAGTGCTCACATCTTTAATGAATCATGCTGTCATCAATGGTCGTCTTATCCCCTTCTCCCTTAATAGCTTCTCTTTGAGTCACATGTTATATGCTGATGACCTACTAATCACTATTGCAGCTAATCTTAAAAATTGCAAATGTCTTAAAGATACCCTTCTCTTATACAATCATCTTACAAATCAGTCTATAAATCCTTCAAAGTTTGAAATTTACTTGCCAAAATCTCTAAGTAATACCAGGAAACAAAGGATCTTAACTTATCTTGGCATTCGTCAAGGCAAAACACCTTTCACATATCTGGGAGCTCTAATCTCAAACAAATATATCCACATCTCTCAGCAAAAATCCCTTATTGACAAAACTACCTCTCGTATTGGCGGCTGGAAAGTCAACACACTCACTACTGCTGGCAAAGTAACTCTAATTAAATCTATCCTTAGCACCATTCCAAATTATGCCATCGGATCTACTTACATAGCTGACACTTTGCTTGATTCACTTGAAAAGAAGGCTAGGAGTTTCTTATGGAGTAACAACAGCAATAACAAAGGCTCTCATCTCATTTCTTGGATTACTGTTCAGAAATCACTTAAAGATGGAGGCTTAATAAGGAACATACACATGGCTAGATATGCTATTCTTGCCAAGAGAGTTCTGGCCCTCCTGAATCATCACGACACGCCTTGGGTACAATTAATCAAAGTCAAATACCTGGACCTCCATCCTTGGATAACTCCTACCCCTCACTCCAATCCCTCTTGGTATTGGAGGCTAATGACTAAGACCCAGCAGATAATCAGACATAGTCTCAAGAAGTATATTGGCAATGGTTCCTCTACTAATGTAATTAAAGACCCTTGGATTTTTTGCACACCTCTTCTCTTTATGCCTACTTATATCAACATTGATATGCATCTTGATAATTTGTGTGTGAGTGATTTTATCTCTGACAATGTGCAATGGAAGACTGATCTATTACAACTATGTTTTGGTCATATTCTTACGAATCACATTGCTTTAATTTTTTTATCCCCTGCTGCCAGTGATGATACGTGGTACTGGATTCACGATTCCTCTGATAAAGCTTCTGCTAAAACTGTATATCACTCCTTGTGCCACCAGGTCCAGACCATTCTTCCGGATCAGTCTGGAGGACCCATTTAGAATCTTATTTGGAAGCTCAGAACCCCGCAAAAAATTAAAATTTTCATGTGGAAAATTGCCCATCGTCGCCTACCCACTCTTGCCCGGCTTGCTCATTTCATTCCTAACTTAAATTTCTTCTGTCCTATGTGTGGTCTACACCCTAAAATGATTGACCATCTATTCTATGAATGTACCGAGGCCTTGGCCTTCTGGAACTTAGTTCAATCCAAGCTTAGCTATTCTTTTCAAGTCCTGCATACTTGGCATGTTGGGAACTAGATTCTTGAAGGTCAGGATCTCAGTCTAAGTTCCAAAACTTCTATCCTATAGTTAATTGCTTTTTCTCATTGGACAATTTGGAAGCGGAGGAATGAGCTTCATTTTGGATCCAAAAGGGTAACCACTGATTCATTGTGGATAAAGACTTTGGCCTGGTACTCAGAATTTGATGATTACTACATATCTGAGGTATCTCTTACTCACTCAATTCTTCATCCCCAGGACAGATTGCCTGTCCACTGGGAGACCCCGCCTGCCTCCTGGACCAAGATCAACTCCGATGGCTTCTCTTGCCACCGGATCTTGGCAAGCGGTGCAGGGTTTATTTTACGAGACACTAATGCTACCTTTATTTGTGCAGGTTCCATTGCTTGCATTGCAAACTCAGCTCTTCAGGCGGAGGCTTTTGGGGTCATTTGGGGTCTTCGGGCCGGCAAGAGACTTGGAATTCAAAACATTTTGCTGGAATAAGATTCCTCTACTTTGATCGACATTATCAATAGAAGGTTGGACGTTCCCTGTAAGCTATGGAACCTCATGAAGGAAATACAGAGCCTTTTAAATTCATTTGCTAACTTCCAATGTAAACATTGTCCTAGACATATTAATCATGCTGTAAACTATTTTGCTCATCTCGAAAGATCTAGTGCAATTGATATTTTTTGGGAGGTTAACCTCCCGCCGAGCCTCCAACATATTTTGTATCATGACGCTTCTAATCAATATAATTAGCACTTGCATTTTGTTCAAAAAAAAAAAAGGACTGAGGAAGCTTCCCCAGGCTGGAGCTTGATGACAGAGAAAGTTGACCACACTACAAGGACATCTAGTACAAGTCCCCCTCTTTTGTGTTTGGTCATCAAGGCTTTCAAGTGCCTTGGAGACCTAGAAAAACTAACTTTTATTTCTAGGTACCACTGTATCATCTCTGTCTGCTTTTTCTTCTGAGCTTTCCTTTTGAGTCTGCAATTGAAAGAAAAAAAAGGTGTTATTTTTCTCTCTTTCTCTGTGCCAGCAAATGGGGAAGAAGTAGATTTGGCTATTGGCTAAATGGGAGATTGGATCTGTTCTATTTATCAATGTACCAATATATCTGCTGTGTCGGAGTTGGAAGTATTGGCTGTCTTTCGGCACATCATGTGCACCATTGGGTTATGGCATGCACAATGCCACAGCATTAGGAGTGGCCACCGGCCATGACAGACATGATCATCAGTAACCTGTGAAGCAAAGCACTTGTTGCAGAAAAGCCAGGCGTTCATGGTGGCCCTGCCATTAGCAGCACCTGCATGCCAAGTTAATTATCAAAGTAGCCCTCCTCAGCTTAGGACCATATGGGCATGGAGTTGCATCCAGGTGCACGCAGCACTCACGTGGCCTAAAATATTGTTGATGCATGCAGGGATATAGGATCCAGATGCATGCACCTAGGTTTTAGACCGCAGCTACCAGGATCTGTATGTCTAGTAGAATATTCACACACACACACACGCACTCTCTCTCTCTCTATCTCTCTCATTACGTGACAAACTTATTAGAACACTCGAGAAACTCTTAAATGTGTGGTGCGAAATGTGGCTTTTGTCATGCCTTTGGTTGAGATGAAAAGGAGAAAAAAGTTAAACCAAATGACCACAAATCAATGTTCAGTAAACAATTCATTCATGTCCTCCAGAGCTTGGAGCCACCCCTTTGGAGTGCACATTGTGTAATTTAAGTCCTCTCCAATAAAGTCTTAGTGGCATCTGATGCTCAAATTGACCCAAAATAAAAATCAGAGGTGAAGGACTCATTCGGTTCACAGGCGACCTAAGAGGTATCTGATGCTTAATCTGGGCAAAATCATTAAAGAGAGATATTGTTCTAAGAATAACTTCTTCCACTTTGTCCAGATGACCAGAAGAGATATATCTCCCACCTCTCTTCTGTTTTGTGTTGCTGAAAACAGAATATGCATGCAAGTGGAGATCAGAAGATTATTCTTCATTGGCAATCATCTCTGAGATATCAGAAAAACAAAAGAAAAAAAAAGAAAAGATATCCAGTTTTAGATTATGAGAGAAACCCACAGTTTCAGGTTTACCAGTATCTCGTTTCCTATCAGACACTGTTCAAGGTTGGATACAGATGAAAAGTCATTGTCATGCAAATACAGGAGGCTTTGCTATTACTTGCATACATATTTGAGTTATATCTTCTCTTCTACAACATCATCCTGATCTAGAATATATATATATATATATATATATATATATATATATATATATATATATATAAAGGAATTGAAATATGATAAAATAAGCTTTCAATATGGCCTGATCCAGAGAACTTGCATTATATATATATACACACACTTTGGAATTGTATGATAAATAATAAATAATAAATAATATATTTGGAAGCTGCTCGTGTTGCTTCACCTCACCATTGAGCCTTGTGGCTGGCGGTCACCAACCTGACACAAGTTGCTCAACCTGACTTTGGCACTACATGAGAACATGCAAACTTTTTTCTTCTTCTTATTTTTTTTATCTTTGGGTTTGGATGAAACATTATGATCACTCATCTTGTCGATGAGGACATTTCGTTTTCTCAAATTCGAACTTGTGTTCTTATTGCTTTAGGATTTGCTGGAGCATCTTCTTGCCATTAGATCCATTGGAATTTTAAAAAATAAATAAATGGAAGGTATCGGCCGTATAAAACACTAAAGAACAAGATAAAGTAAGATGGCACTTAGTATTCGAATATTTCTCCAATATAGATGTGCGATTCAAAGTGAGAGAGAGAGTAACTGGGATGAGAGTGATTCGAATTTTTGTTCGACTATTTTCGAGAATTATGATGTCAACTGAAAAGAAATAATAATAAAAAATGAGAGAGTAGACATCTTCAAATATCTAGATACATGCATTTGTCTAAAATAAAGAGAACTAAACTGTGATAATTCTTTTCTCTCTCTCTCTCTCTCTCTCTCTCTCTCTCTCTCTCTCTCTCTCTCTCTCTCTCTCTCTCTCTCTCTCTCTCTCTCTCACACACAGGAGAAAAATAAAGTGAACCTCAATTTGACTCGATGTTTGCCATCTTACCATTTAAAAGGAAGTTGTGAGCGAACGTTACATGATTCAATTCTACCGAGGAAGAATGATAAATATCTTCATCATACCAAAAGGCATAAAAAAATTTCTTTTACATTGTATATATTATCATGGGATTAAAAACAATTAAAGTAGTAAACCGATAGATTATGTGTTTTCTTTCACAATTTCGTCATTCTCTCTTGTAGATGTTTCACTCCTAACATTATTTTTTCAACAAACCAATATTAACCAATAGAACACCCCCCCCCCCCCCCCCCCCCCTCATTAGTTTCATTATTACTTTTTTTAGTTACATCATCAGTTTCATTAAGGGTTTATTTTTAAGTGATAACACAAGATACCCCTATTAATCACAATTATGGTGAATTAAGTAATTAGATATTTTTTTACCACCATCTATCATGAATCAGACATTAATTAATAGAGATATGCTGATGATATCCTTAGAAATATAGCACAATCATGTTTTCCCTTTCATTATTTAGCATACATCAATCCACTATTTTGTTTTAATATCATATTGCACATTTGCACTTATTTAATATCCAAAAAATACACGGTTGTTATCAATTAAAATTCACAACAAATTATTATATTGATTCACTAAAAAAAATTCTATTTCTAATATATATATATATATATATGGAGTTTTGCAATCTTCAATATATGATCTTAGTTAAGATCTCAATTTAGTGGCCGTTCCTTTTATTATAGGCAAATAATCTTGAGAATGTTCATCTAGAACATTATAAAGGTTTACTCTTTTGCTTAACCTTCTGCTTTAAAGGAAATGGAATAGAGATACTTTCCTTTCAATATAATGATTAATGGACAATTAATAACCTTCCATTTATAAATTACATATTGCCTATAATTTGGTCTTCATTTCACCTAAATTACCATGGATCTCACAGTTTGACATAGAAAGTTTTCCTTGCTTAAAACCTTCATGGTGGATAATTAAGAACTACGATGGTTCACCACCAACTCCTGACTGTGGACCCAAATGTGCTTGCTGCATGTTGCTCAACAAAAAAGGGAAAAAAAGGAAAAAAAAAAGATTTCAGAATGTTTTGTTGTAACATGCTTCCAGTTGTGATCTAGACACAAGCATCAAACATGCCATTAGGCCATTGTTCCTGCAAAAAACAAACTAAAAATACATAATACAAATATGTAAGAAATATTTTTTAAATCTTAATTATTAAGTGGTCTTATTGATGATGATGAATTGATAATAATAAGAATAATAGTAATAAATTGTGCCTTGATTTCCTTTAGAAATTTTGGAAGAATAAGCAATCATAAGATGTTGTTTGTTCTCTCTACACTTCTAGTTTTGATTTTTTTTTTCTTTTTCTGCATTAGGCAATGGAGAAACTACTTCGAAAAAAAATGATTTTACATATTTTTCTTATCAAAACCTAAATTACAGATTGGAAATAAGGTTCATTTTATGGCCTGGTGTATTAATGCTTTTGTGGTCAAGAGTTTATTTTGGAATGATTTTGGCATGTGCCCTTGAATGCATACAGCTGTGGTATATCCTACTAGGAAAAAAAACATTGTTGTGTCCCTGTAGGCCCTCATTTATCCCCACCAAGTTAATCACTGTCAATCAATTGCACACAATGCGTGGTCCTTAATGATTCACATTATTGTTGTTGCTAATTAACAGGAGTAGCTTAAGAATTTTGTTTAGAAGGTCAAGTCCTATTGATTATACAACAAAATAAAAACAGCTTATACTTAACAATTGAGGATCCCCTTATTGCCACTCCTAAAATCTTAATGCTACATTTTAGGCCATTTTATCCATATATTAAATAATATGTTAAACACAACTTAATGCCACTTCTAATTAAAGTGCAATTCTTGTATGCTTTCTTACCTAGTTTTTTTTTCTCAAATATGGATGCATCATTATTTCATATCATTATTTTAACATTTTAGACAATTTATGATGGATTTGCTTACATGATTCACAACAAAAGAAATCAATAGTTGATCATATAAGGACCTTTTTTTTCTAATTTCTTGTTCTATTAAAGAATGAAAATTTATAACTGGAATGAAGAAGGAAATAAAGTGAAATCGTTGATCATATTCAAATATCTAGTATCGAAAAAGAACATTAGTGTGGATTATTTGATGTGATACAATTGTTATGTAATTTAATTATGTTGTTAACTAAATTTCTGCCTTTAAATAAAAATTGTTGATTTTTGTGACATTCAAAGAAAGATGAATAATTAGAATAATCTATTTCAGAAAAAAAATATGAAAATCCTTTCCTTTTTTTGTTCCCTTTGGATTTGAAACCCATTCTTATAAGTGTTACTGTCATATATTTTGTAAAAGAAGAAATGGTCCAAGTTTTGTAACAATTTGGGGTATCACTATATATTACGAGAAGAACTGAGCATACTAATATATTTCAGAAAATAAAATTACCATTTAAAACCAACATGTAGCTTTAAAATACAATTTACTGATATAATTAATGATTTAACCTAAATATATTATAATTTATCTCGCAAATAATTGATTGGATAAAAATGACCCTGTTGAAAAACATTGGTATTGGACTATTAGGAACAATGGTGTAGCACAATAGTGCACACTTTCTAACATATTATGTGCTTATTTATTTTTATTGTATTAGGTTGATGGAGCCTTTCTTTATAAGTTGTAACCTAAAAAAAGGAATTGCTATTTCAATCTTGATGGTTGAATCAATCAAAGCTTTGATCATGATTACCTTTTCAAATAATCAAACCTTCTGCCCACCAGCTGGAATTGGATTCTTGTGGGAGATCCCATTTTGGCCCTCACCAGTCACCACCACCTTCCCCTTCCCCTTCCCCTTCCCCCACATGCCTCATGCACCTCCTCCTCACAACCACCCTCCAGTAGCAGCAGTCAATACAGATTCCAAACTTTTTAATCTCTTTAAGCACTTCATACTACTACTATTATTATTATATATTATTATTATATTATTGAATTAGTCCCCTCTCCAACTTCCTCAAAATCAAAATCCTCACCTCAATTCTATAAATTCCATCCCCATTGCCCTCCCAAAACCTCTTCCTCTCTCCACCCTCTCACACAGCTCCCTTTCTATAACTCTCCCCCCTCCTCCTTATCTCCTTCCCGTGGTGGTGCTCTCTCTCTCTCTTCTTCTTATTATTATTAGTTCTTACTCATTCCATCTCCTCCCTCCCTCATCCCCACCCTCCCCTCCTGTTCTGCTTCTCACTGCCTTCCTTTTGATCTGAGAGCTCTACTTCTTTTACCTGAATCACGTTATCTTGCTGCGGGAACTCGCGTCAAAATCTGAACTTTGGTTGGTTTTCCGGCGAAAGATCGCACCTTTGTGGGCACTCCGAGCTGTTCGCCGTGGAGCCTTCTCGTCCACCGCCAACCCCCCGTCTCACATGCGGCGCCGGCTCATCTTGATGTTCCTCGCCGATGTCGCCCGTCCTCAGTGAAATCCTCCTCTCCGGGTTTATGATAAATTCCACACTCCGGCGAAGGACCCACCTGGTGCAATCGTTCTCCGTGGTGTTCCTCTACTGGTTCTATGTTTTCTCATGAACTCGTTGCTCTGAGATCAGACCACCCCACCGCGCATCTCAACTCCATCTATATTTTGCTTATAGCATCTTTCTAAAATACTACTTACTATATATAATCTGGCAATAAATCTTCCATCTAGCAGAGATCTCTTATCTACCGTTTCCCTAATTAGTAGATCTATATAATAACTCCTAAAGTTCAGATCTTTACTTGTGTGCAATATTAGTAATAATAATAATAATAATAATAATAATAATAATAATAATAATAATAATAATAATAAAAGAGAATAGCTATAGCCCAATGGTGTCTTCCAGTGGAGCTTCCTCCGGTTGCAGCCAGATTGCCAACTCCGGGTCAGAGGAGGACCTCCAGGCCCTGATGAACCAGAGAAAGCAGAAGCGAATGCTATCCAACCGGGAGTCGGCGCGCCGGTCCAGGATGCGGAAGCAGAAGCACTTGGATGACCTCATGGCGCAGGTGAGCCACCTCAGGAAGGAGAACAGCCAGATACTGACCGCCCTCAACATCACCACCCAGCAGTACCTCGCCGCCGAGGGCGAGAACTCCGTGCTCAGGACGCAGATGGTGGAGCTGAGCAGCCGCCTGCAGTCTCTGAACGAGATCATATACTTCATGAACGGAAGCGGCGGCGGCACCGGCACGAGCACGGGCGCTGGCACCGGCGGCAATGACCTCATTGCCGACGCGCCTGACAGCTTCATGAGGCCATGGAACTTGATTGCCGTGAACCAACCCATCATGGCCACGGCAGACATGTTTCAATATTGTTGAGCAGAAGGCCGTAAAGGTGCCCCCAAGATGGGGGACCCCTACGGCTTTTGGTTTTGGCCTTTGCAATAGTGTTTTCGCCATGGACGGCCCACCTACATGGCTGTTCATTGGCTCGGTAGTGTGTGATGAGTGGGAATGAGGACAAGATATTTTTACTGCTTCTAAAAGCTGTTCTGGACCAGGGGCTACGAAGGCAAATGGTAGTGGAGATCTTGTATCAATAATAGTGGCATATTAAGTATCTGTGTTCAGGCTATAATGCTGCTGTTAAAATGTAATCAGTCTCTCTCTATCTCTCTCTACATATATATGCAATGTAATGTTAATCTCTCTCTCTCTCTCTCTACATATATATGCAATGTAATGTTAATGCAATGTAATGGGAACTTTTATATAAACATGCTCCCTTTCTTTGGCCATTGCTTACACCTTCGATTTGATGGTTGAAGCTTTTTGTTATCTGAAAATAATGTCTGTCATTCCCTGTACATCATTTTTTTTTTTTTTTGCATAAACTGTGTGGATGAGAAATGGATAGAGGCAACATCTTATTTGACAAATAAAGCAAGGAAGATCGTAGCAATACATTTCGCTTTCAGCCAATTTGTACATATGATACGAAGCCAAGAGCAAGAATATTATAATAGCCCATTGACATGACCGTCATGAAGAATGAGTCCGCTCCTGAACCCCATCTGCAACAGTCTTCTGAAAACATGATGTCCCATTTTATTGTGGTTATTGATTGAAGAAACAAATCATTGTGCTTAAAGAACACATTCCTGTGATTGGTCGTCGGTTAACATGTTATTTTCCATGGAATTATCAGAAACATATCTTGTGGTAAAAATCCATAATAATCTTTCTTTCTCACTGCTTCTGTCAGAGTGTTAAACCTGCTGCCATGAAGACTTTGCGGAGTTCTCAGAAAAATTGACATGGAATGACGAAGTGGTGGGATCTCGTGTTCTGTGCCGTAAATTAACTGAAGTGATCCCACAGAAATCATCATTTATGTCAAAGTCAGGTCTGAACTACGTAATTAAATCATGGGTTCGGAGACCATGTGATACTGGGGACCTCCCATTATTAACTGCTCATTGCTTTCTGTGGCTTCTATAATTAAGAAAGGATCAACAAGTTGTTGTCATAAAGAACTCATACACAATCACTGGGTATATTCAAATTGAAGGTATCTCTCACTGGCTGATTTACGATTTTCTATTTGACGTTATGTCATCTTGGGAAGCAAAAAATGTCATATAATCAAGATGAACAAGCAATATAATTTTGGCTTCTGGTCCTGAAAAAACCAAGTTGAATATTGATTTCTTCTTAGTTACAGGTATGCTTCAATTGCTTTTTCATATTCAGAAAATCAGCAGATCTTAACTAGTTCAATTTGACACACACTTTTAAGACGATCTCGCAACGCGAACAAATGGCAGTTTCAATTCAAAACTAAGGAATTTGATTTCTGAAGTGCACTTTAAAATGCTGTTAACTTGGGAATTGTTGAAGTCCTCAGTATTGCATGTTCATTATATATAAGAATTGGATTCGAATATCCTGAGGATTGAAGTTATATTTATTTGTCTCTCAGTCACCCGATGCTTTACAAATTTACTGCAGATCTATGATACCAAGACGACAAATGCCTGTCACATTAGTTTATGTTTTCTTCATGATTAATGTTCATTAATATAATGTGCAGGAGGCACAAGATGGTCTTGCAGACAAGTACAAGCGAGCGTGAACCACAAGCTATTAATTAAGATTCTCAATTCATAAATTTGCAGAATTCTGTATAGAATTCATCTTGGGCAGGAGGTGGAGACTTAAATATATTAGATGAACTTTATGCGAATCTGAGCTCCTTTTTTTTTTTTTGTATCAAGGAATCTTCTGCAATGCTCTTCCAGTTACAGTACAATTTTATGAATAGAGCTCCTCTATTTGTGAATATATTTGCAGATGTATATGCCTTAGACCAGGTTGCTGCAGAGACTTGTGCTATAAATGCAAAATTATATAATGAAAAGTTTGAAGGATGATGATGGTTTGGTTATTTCAGATGGTGCTGGCATTAAAAAAAAAGTGTTACATCCACAAAAAAGAAAAAAAAATCTTAAACAACAATTCCACTTCCATTTTCTTTGGATTTTGTTTTCTGCTTGGTGCTTGAAAAAGTGGCAAGGGTGTCCCTGGAATGGAGGTGGTGACCTGAGAGAAGAAGGCAGCATTTCTTAGTGGCCAACTGAGGTTTCCTTTGTGGGCTTTTGCTAGTGGACTGGTGGCATGTCATGGCGTGGCATTTGAGCAAAAAAAGAAGAAGAAAAAGTTTGGGACTTTGGTGCCACAGATGAGTTAAGATGAGAGCGAAAGCTCATGCTAAAAACTGCATGGTTGGGTGGGTGAGGTCCCTGATCAGGAGGAACAATTCATTTTGTTGCACAGGAATGCAAAAAGCTAGCAACGAAGACAAATGATCACGATCCATTACATTGCAACTACACTGCGACCAAACCTGATTGGGACAAACAACTGTTCACCATTGTGCTGCAGGAATCCTCACCAAGGAAATTAAATTACAAGTGATTGAGTGGTCTTTTCATCCTACCCTTTTTTACTCCTTTGGTTCCGCCTCTCTACTGAAAGATGTTAAATTAGAGTTCTTATTTTAGTGCACAGACTTGGAAGCTGCCAACAATTAGGCAATAAAGAAAGAGTGCATATGTGCTTACTAATGCAAGAAAAAGAGATCATGAGACTTGTTCACCTCATCTTCCCTTCTTTTGCTACATATATTCCTTTTTTCCTATTCTGGTCACAGTTGCTCTGAGTCTGATTGTGCAGCACTTTGTCCAAGTTTATGCAGGTTATGGATGGACCCATATTCAATAACTTGGAGGTTGGAACACAACAATGGGAGGAGGAAAGAGTCACATTGGATCCTGATTGATCCAATTCAGGGTAAGATCCATATCACTTGTCAATGGAATAAAAAGCCAACTATTTTTTGGTGTTTACATAATCATTAATAGCCTCTCTATAAAAGAGAGCTGTGGTTGAGGAAACATGAGTGAATCATGAATCTTTGGTTTAACTTGTACTTAATGGCCAACGAAATATGGATCTTTGATTAAGTGCCTAATGCAATATGGATATGTCATGGGGTTATAATTAGTGGTCAGTGCAATTTTGGATCTGTAATTAAGTTACTCCTCATGAAATGTCATTCAGGTGATTCAGATTTGGTCTTTTTGTTTTATTTTTTACCTTCATGGAATATCACAAGGTGAATAGTATTAGAAGGATGATGAGGAAGCAATTTTATGATCATGTAACACAATTACCAGCCAATCTTGTGAAGATCAATCGTTTAGCCCAAAGTTAATGTTGAGTGATCATCCAAGGAGGAAAGAAAAGACTCACATTCTTGCAGATAACTTGTCATATATTCCCCCCATTACATGAAAATTGACTTCTTCTGTAAATGAAAATTGAACTTGTATCAATTCATACATATCAGGGCCTCAGGGGATTGTCTTGTTTATTTTAAGCAAAATGAATTCCAGAATTTATTTATCTCCCCTTTAATCTTTATGTGCTTGGTGACAAAGAACAAAAGAGAATTCAATTTATAGGACAGAGCATTTAATTCAAGGTTTAAATTTAGCTGCCATGTGGGGCGGCCGAGGGGGGATCACTTTCATGTACTTGACCATGTGCTGCGTGTAGGTGAAGAGGGTGTTTGTATAAAATATAACATTTGGCTGCGTCTTGTCAAATGGCGAGGCATTCATTATGCTCTCTATAAATGAGAGAGAGAGAGAGAGAGAGAGAGAGAGAGAGAGAGAGAGAGAGAGAGAGAGGCCCCTTATAGTTATAGAAGTCTTGATGGAGATAGAATGACAGACATACGTTGTGGCAATGTTCCTTGGGGGTAATTGGTATACTAGCTAGAGAAATTAGGTGGGAAATTGGTAAGATGGAAGTAGATTGTAATGTGAGATCATTTTGGGCACATTATGCAACTAACCCTTAATAAAAGTAACCACGACAACCAATAGAAAATTGCTCTTGCATCGCTCTTATTTCAGAAAAATGAACCAATGATAGGAGCTTGTTAGTCCGAGAAATTGGCAAATCTCTATCGCATTATTAAGCTTTCACCAATTTGTCACTACTTTCACTTTCGCCAAATCCACAAAAATGTCTGCTTGGAGACTATGCACCCGATAACATAATTTCCTTCGACTAGAGTTCGCATTTCGGCAACTTTGCATATAACTTATGCTGACTGTATCCACCCTCCAGTACTATGCTTACATGTTTTTAATGTTGCTCTAAGCTATCTGAATATATCATTAATAAATGTAATGACGAGGTAATCCAAATACGATGTGAACATTCTATTCATAAAATTTATGAAAGTTGTACGTCATTCATGAGATCGAAGGAATCACTATAAACTCATAATATTCGTACGTCGATCGAAAGATTACCTTTGATACGTCTTCGTAAAAAAACTATGAAATGATGTTAACAACTTTGCATAACTATATTGGAGAACACCAATGCCTTGAACAACTACTCCAACATGTCTATGCATGGTAATCGACACTTGTCCTTCACGATTGCATTGTTGTCTATATATAGCTTGGGATAGTTTTTCTTCTTCTTCACAAATAGAACTGCCACACCCCAAGGTTAGACACACAACTTGATGAACCCTTATAAAATTTCTTGATTTGCTTCTTCATTTTCTACTAGTGCCATCTTATAAGGTATGGGAGAGCCGAGTTCGAGATTAGGTCGCCCTCGTCCCACACCAAACCTAATTTTGGCTGGCTATCAAAGATTTGGAACCCGTCCCAAAAACGATCTTGATTGGGTTCAAGACCAAGTCATCTCAAATTGATAAAAAAATTAAACCGAAATGATATGATTCTACCAATTTAATTTATTTTATATAAAAATATTTTAAATAAAGTAAAAAAGTATGTAAATATTAATTATGATGAATTCATATGTTTAAAGAAAAAATAATAATATAATATGTACATAATGCATGCTTAATATATTTATATACTATAATACTAAATAATGAAGTTAGAAATGAATCTAGATTTTCCAAACTAAGATATAGTTCCAACCCGAAATGCGTCAAGTTTTTGACAATCAGACCCAATCGGATTGGAAATATTCCTGAAAAACTAGGTCGAGTTGGGTTGACATGGATTGGACATCTCAACCCGGGCCATCGAGATGAGAGTTGTGCCAAGAAGGATATCAATGTGATTGATATCTCATTGTGACTATAGTCTAAAAATGTCCTCTAAGAAGACATGGAAAATCTCCAATAATGTCTGCCTTCTGCAGGGACGTCCATCTTCACTACACTTGCAAGATAACCTTTACATCCTTTCCATAACATCTTTTTTGTGCTTTCACTATAAAAAAATCAACTTTCCTTTTTTTTGAAGTATTCCTAAGTGTAGCTTGTGGTATGTCATGAGCATGATGACTATCTTTTTTTCCTTAAATAATATTGTTACATCCTACTGGTCCATATTGAGAATGACATCATAGTCTATCATAATGATGCAATAAAAAAACTTGATGATGAAGAATGTTCCTACAAGAGTCGTCACACTCATCAAGCAACTTATATCATGCAAGGTTAAGATCGAATCAAAAGTACACTCTTTGATCAGTAGCATGATCAATGATATGGATCGAGATCATATATGAGATAACTAATTAACATTTGCCAAATCATCATTAGTATTGTCCTTGATGAATATATAAGGATATTAGTAAGATAAACAATGTTATCAAGACAATAGTGTAACATCAAAATAATATTGATAAGATCATACAAGAGATCAATATCTGCATTGCCAATTATGGTATCATGAGATTCTTTTTTTTCAAAGTAAATCATCATTAGTCATCATCAGAGGAATCATTAAGATGAAAACTAGCATAACTAGATATCATGAGTTAGGATTATCATCATCATCATCATCATCATCATCATCATCATCATATATATATATATATATATATATATATATATATATATATATATATAAGACACATTACTTATTTTACATTGATGGCAGGCATGGCACTTAGCACAAACCATGATATATTTAGTACCAATACACACAATAAAACATAATAATGACTTGAAGTTAGGATATGATACATAAATGTAACGCCTCTAAAATGCACTTCGTCATGCGATACACCTCTGGAGGTGCTACCGAACACTTATATATGGATATAATGTCGCCTCAAAAGTGAACTTTGATTGGTCAAAAAATAATATTGTATGCAAAAGGGAAAACATCTATGATTAACAACAAAATGAAATAACAAAAAGAAATACAAAAGTCTTGAGAATGGAAGTAATGAAATGAGTCACATTCAATCATTACATTATTCAGATAATATCAAAGGTAACTAAAATGCATAAAAAGAAATGAAAAAAACTCCAAATATCCATGTGTTACCACAACGAGCGTGATGTGTCATGATGTCACCTTCATTACGCAATGTCAATACCTGCAATATTGAATATAAAAGGAAGATGAATATTCCATGAGTTTTGACACAATACATAAACATAAAATCATAAGATAATCATATTAAAAGTAGTGTAACAATGTCTATACTAGCATGATCATCAAGATCAAGAAAGATCATAGTTGCATTAAGTAGAAAAGACATCATAAAAGTCTTTTCATGATTAATATATTTCTTTTTTTTATTGTTATATAATATTTTTTATTTATAAATGAAATATTTTTTAACACAAAGTATCTTTCAACTTTTAGAATATATTTCAACTTATAAGAGAATATCTTCAACTCGGTGTGGTATGTTTCGATCTATGAGAGGAATAATCCAACTCCACATTGACCATTTCCAACCCATAAGAACTCTTTATTTATATTTTCCATCCTCTATCTTGTAAACTTTTACACTAGACTTTAATAAGCATTATCAAAGGTCGTATAGCATCATGAATCGCTATGGAATCATATAGAGCATTAAAATCAATATTTAAGATCATCATCTCAAGTCTTTCAGGTCAAGAATCAATAAGACAGGGTAATAAAGGTGTAATCTTTGTGCTACATAATAAATGTTTAAAATTATTAAGATTATATTTACAACAAGGGATTAAAGTATGCACAAGATCTTATCCGCACATCGAAAATCATATGATGAGAAAGTTAAAGAAAACCATGATTCCGAATGAAGATCACAATGGTAATTAACTTTAAAATCGAAGGTCTTGAGGGGTCTAATTGATATTAGTGCAAATCAATTCTGGATTCCATTTAATGAAGGTCATAATCTTAAAAGTCGTCACCATTATAATGCAATTCCTACATGGTCGTGACAATAAGGTGCAACTATCATGGCAGGACTATCAAAAGGATCATGACCAACATGGTGGAATGACTAGCATGATGCACCATCTTAACCATTGTAACTTTCACGCTCACAACCAACATGATGGGCACTATGAGAGTCATGACAATCAAACCCTGATGGAAACAAAGCATCCCCAACATGATCATGTGATGGGTTGACATGCTTGTCGTAATGAGGATTCCTTCAAGTAGTGACTTTGGTAGACTATGATTACCAAGGTTCCGAAGGTCGTGCATGCCATGAAATTTGATACAACTTTATTTATGTACCTTTTAGGAAATCAAAGAAGTCTTCACATTCTTCTTCCTCTAACCACCATAGACCCATCATTCTTGCTTGGTCGTTCTCCTGCATCATCGTGTGGTCTCATGTTCAGAGCCGTGGGAAGAGGAGGAGAGACAAGAGATGGATGATGAGGACAAAAAGTGAAATCACGACTTAAGATAAGCTTTCTAAGATTTTTTGTCTTATTTGATTGCTCTCGTGTACCACCTTCTCCTTACTTTGACTTAAGTAGCACTATGCGGTGGCAGAAATATTTACATTGGACTCACTAGGGTCTCCTTCCTCATGTTTGATTTCTCTTATTGAATTTTCATCCAATCTTGTGTCCTAGGACTTCGTGCAAAGTCTGGGGACCGCAATGCCATTTGTGTTCCATCTGATTTCACTTGCTAATTCTTTGTCTACTAAAATCTTTTTGGTTTCGGCTTTTCATGCTTCAGAATGGGTTATGAGGTCATGTGCCTTGTATGATTGTTGCCTTGTGCGAGACATTGGTGAAGCAAATTGGACTTAGAAGAATCACCTAATTGGAACTCCTTACTTGATGCTTTGACATCCTTCTGGCCATTATTGTCTAGGGCTCAAGGGTTGTTCTCCTCATGAGAGTTGCTGGTGATCTCATTGGGTTCAGACAAGAAACTTCTTATCGACAAATGGAACCTTGACTCAATGTCTCCGCCTTATAGGCAGGCTCAAACTCAGGGTCATTTATTTGTCAAACTTCGAACAATGAACATTTCACATTTGATAATCCTTCAAGTATTCAAAGCCTTTAAACAGAGCGGGGCTTTCTGACTTTGCACCTTGAGCTTCATTTTTCTACTTTTGTCATGGTGAGGTTGATGTTGCAGAGTGAATAATAAATTGAGGCTAAGAATAAAAAAACTTGTAGAAATAATATTTTTAAATGAAAAATCAAATAAACTAGATAAACAACAATGATGCCAATTCAAATGAACAAATCGTGAAATTCTACAATGCTTTGAAAAATCTTCAAGGCAGAGATATCATCTTCTCTCAAACTCTAAGTTCAAATCTATGCCCAAGTAACAGAAAAGTAAATAAAGGATCCTACATCATACTCCCCCTCTTAAAAAGAGTTTCACCTCGAAATCAAATGTAGGACATATTTAGAGGATGGTGGTTGATGCCTCTAATAGGCTAGATCTTATTTCTCATACATTGATAGTAATATTGTATTGTGGAGCAGGGCATGACAATCTTTGCTCGACTTAAGAACTTTATCTAAATAGAAGTATATCACTTTGCATTAAAAAATCACTTTGAAGTGATTCAACCAACTTCTTCTTTATCTTTCCTTACAACTCTTCAATGAATTTGTTTTCATGTTGCTCATCAAATATTATAATTAGTTTTGATTTAATATGGCACCTCCAAATCGAGGGACAAGCTCACCACATAGTTGTTTTAGGAATGTTTCCAAAATAGGGACAATTCTATAAATCTTCTATTGAGGCCAAACCGGATAAGTTTGATCATCGATTGACCTCCAAGGTGGCCTATCATAGGCCTAAAAATCGAGCTTACGGTCCGGATTAAACCGGTCAAAAATCGGTTAAAACTAGATAAAATCGGGTTGAACCACATTTTTTGAACCTAACCCATTAATCTCTTCCTCAATTAATACGTATCTATTTACTCTCGTGTTGCTTTTGCTATCAATGTAAGACTACATTTGTACACTTGTTCTTTTTCTTCCTTCATTTAGTTTAATATTTATTAAACTTTCAAATTTATCTTATAGATTATGATTTTATTTAACTTTTTTAATATCATATATGCATATTACAATATAAATTAATTATATATAATATTTATCATATTAGATAAATTTGTTATGAATGGAAGGTGCAATAATTTTTTTTCATATGTATAACACAACAATATTATAATATAGTTAGTATAGTACAGTTATATATATAATATTATAAATACAATAATTTCAATCTTCTTTAATGTATGTAATAAGTTCAAATTAGATGACAGTTAACCACTAATTATATTATATATTTATTTATAGAATATATAATCATAATGTTTTAATATGAAAAACTTATTTATTTGTTACTTTTAATATAAAAAGACAAAAAAATATGAAATACAAAAATTTAATGAGAAGAAAGTTTATATAAAAAAATAAATTTAATAATATTTTAATTATCCAATGTGTACTTAAATTTAAACTTCAATTCTATAAATTTATTATTTATTATTGTTGTTTTTTTCTTTTATATAATTATTTTTACATCATTCATATAGTATATAACTAAAATGTGATGGCTTAATTAATATATCATATTAAATATAATATTTTATTTTTATCCGATTCAATCGAACCGTTGAACCGATTTGATATGAAATAAAATCCAGCCCAAGTGCTTGAAACTTGGGCTTTGTAGGCAGAGTACATCTCTCTCATACCCATAACTATAGTGATGTGAATTAAGACTACGAATCAAGAATTCAAAATAACCAAATTTTTTTATGCAAAAAAAAAGTTAGATAAATGATGGCAGTGTTTGAAATCCACAGGAAGAAAACCTAAGACAGAACTCGCCTTCCGACCGTCCAACAGTCAAACCATATTAGGTTTGTAGATTATTAACAGAAAAATTGAGTCAGGGATAAACTGACTCCGAACCAAAACAGAAATAAATAAACTTGAACTCCGAAATTAGAAGGCGCGACAGAAAATTTTATGAAAACAAGTCGCCGTTTTGTAGATACTACGGCTATGTGAATGGATGCTAATCGGCGTTCCTAGAGACCAAGGAACAGGTATTTATTTTTCCATCAAAAAGCTGGCACCAACTCGATGACTCTGCCAAGTCAAGGCTTTTTGGTGATGATGAGACTTGCTATGATGCTAAGAGCTCGCCGAAGTGTTTTCAATGGTTGCTGTGAAGCTTGGAATAGTGCAAAGTGTGATGCAAAGCTGAGAGTAATGCCAAGCATGGTGTAGAGCGTTGCATGATGTGAGCACAATGACTTAAGTGGTTTGGATTCATTCTGACGACGTGTGATGCCAAAGGCCACACTAGAGGCATACAGATCGCATGCCAAAGTGGTCTGTCTATGCACACAGGAATACGGTTTAATTATTATATCTTGATCATCCCTTGATTTAAGCAGCCAAAAATGTCCTATGTCCTGAATCACAAGAGCATCTTGATAGAGACAAACTAGCAGGCAGCAGTGATTATTAGCATGCTGCAACGATTATTAGCATGCTGCAACTACAAAACAAACAAACCTTACCAGTAGTTTTAAATTTTTCAGAACTACTCAGAATCTGATCTGCAAGATTCTATAATGTACTGAAGTCCTAACTTGTAACTTGGGAACATAAGATCGACACCAAGTTCCTTCTTTAAACGAGCATTTGAGACGCGCTTTTCAGCTCGACCTTTGTCCTTTTTCAAGGTTTGTGCATCTTTCATAACCCAGCAATTGGAATTGCATAACAATCCTGGCCATCTGCTTTCCACCAGATCCGCAGCAAAAGCAAACACTTCTTCTCGCGGAGCTGGGTCATCATCAACAACATTGAATAATTTCCTGACAAAAAGATGTATGCATATGCCATTAGAAATTGATATATATATATATATATATATATATATATTATAATCAAGAGTTATCAATTTTCCAAAAACAAAATCAATAAACAATTGAAATAAAAACTGTGCTAACCTGTTGGTTTTGGTATGCAAGAGAATGTGAGCAGCAAGAACAAGCACAAACAAAAACTTTGAATTTGTCATTCATTGCACACAGTTGAGTTTAAATTAGAGGTTTCATTTTCCATAGATTACATTGAGAATTCAATTAAACCCTGAACTTGTTAAGTAATGGCATGCTGTCATCCTATATAATTAAGTTAAATCTGTCATAGGAAACATTCAAATTAGGAATTCCTAACTGATCATTTTTTCTATCGCGAATATTTGTTTTGCATTTCCCTCTGCTGCGATCCCTTACAGTCATGATTGACATAGTTAGATCACAGTTTAAATTTGTTTCTCGTTTCGTGATAGCATATAAGCACAAAAACCCAAGTCAGTATGACTACAGCGAAACCAGAGGATACACCGGGGAGGCCACTGCTAGTGGAAAATATACTCTCATACAGACGCATTAAAAAAAGAGTGGGTTGATGCAGGTTAAACAGCTGTAATGAACTTCTGGTAGATGTGCTACAAAGCATTTTTTGTAAGCACACTAAGGATTAATGATTAAAGTTTTTTTAGAGCATTAATGATTAATGTTTATCAAACTGGTTAGTCATAATTTTCCCCTTTTCAAAAAGAAAAAAAAAAACCTTAGTTTTGGGATCCTCAATGGTTTGCATCATATAACCATTGTGAGAAGTAACTACAAGAATACAACTTCTAAGGGCACTTTATATAAGGGTGAAAAGCTTGAAAGTATATGAAAGGTAAAAAAGCTTTAGAAGGATAGAACATTTGAGAAAGATAATAATGATATACATAAGCACAATAACAACAAATGACGTCCTGTTGCATGGCCCAATTATCATCTTGTCCATTTTGAGAATTAATTAAAGAAGTACGAATGCTTTTATGACACTTTGTATAAGGTCAATAAGATGAATTTTTTACAGCATTACAAAATTTCATTTTATTGATAATCACAAGTCTTCTGAGAGAAGAAAGGAGTGTAGGAAAATAACAAGAATATATATAATATAAATTTGGATCATTTTTCTATGCTATAAATTCTAATGACAAGGCTACTAAGCTCAACAAGGTCAAATCTTTCTCGCGGATGATTAATGCAAGATATAGTCATACAACTTCGCTCATAGGCTATCTTTTGTTTTTGTTTGAGAGAAGAAAGAGTTACCATCAGAGACTTAGAATTACATGTGATCACAAAGCTTCTCGCAAACACCTCAACCAATCCTCACAAGAGAATGAGCATATTACACAATATTATCAATATAAAATGCTCTTGATGTGATCAAGGTTGCCAAGATCATTTTCTGAGGTAGAATCATAAAGAGTTTGGAGGAACAATGATCGTAGGATCCTACCCTATGAATAAAAAAACAATTTTCAAAATAAGATACTTAAAATAATTTATCCATTCATAATCATTGATGTTTATTCATATCTTTTTCAAATCTATGTTTATATATATTATGAAGCACAATATGATATTGTTTAATTTAAATAAGAAAAATACTAATTATATAACAATGAAGCTTTAAAAAGTACAATTTATATCAAAATATAATTACAATATGTATACATGCATAAATGGAACTCGATTTTAATAAAAGAGAACATAATTGTGAACTTGTACAATAACATTGAACTATTGAATGAGAGTAAACACAAGTGAAACTTACGTATAAAATATAATGATACAACAACAACAAAGCCTTATCCCACTAGGTGGGGTCGGCTATAAAATATAACGATAACATAGTCAAAATAAGTTCAATCTAGGTCTTTTACATTCATTGTCGATTTGTTTATTGTATATAAAAAAATGTACAATTATCAGGGATTCAGATCGGTCAACTCCGCCTATGTTTTATAGCTGGTCCCAAGCCCGGATAAAGGAGGAGGCTTGTGTTAGGCCCCGACAGCCAACGTAAAACCCTGTCGAATCTCATGAACATGGATCAACGAATATATTATGGCGTCGTATGATCCATGTAGCCGACCCCACCTAGTGGGATAAGGCTTTGTTATTGTTGTATTGTTGTATCAGGGATTCAGATCATTTATAGATTCTACGTTTCAGATTTTATAGGTAAGATCGGAGTGGTTTCTTTCCAAAGATCGTAAGATCTTACTAGCTGGATCGAAATCATGAAAACCATGGTTGACTAAATAGCCCACAAGAATGCCAAAGGCAGTCCACTATCTCACTTATGTTAGTAATTAAGCCCTGATGTATGCCCTTTTCTTTGAGAGACTGCCATATGCTCCTCAAATCTTGAATTCAAAATCCAATCAACTATGTCAAGATGCATACCACACTTCATAACTGTGAACCTGTTAATCAGTATTGAAACTCATATAGTCCTAGTCATTTAATTTTGAAATCATAAACTGTAACTGTTACCTAATCTTGTATTCATTTACTTATATTCAACATCAGCAGATACCGGAGCATTAGTTTTTTTTTTCCAAGAAAGTATCAGAGCATCAGGGGATTTACATTAATTGAAGATGCTCTCTCTTGAGTAATTTGCCAAATCATTGAAAGAGCAAATGATCTTACTTTCTTGTATCCAAGAACCAATGAAATATCATTGTAACAATAAGGATGAAACAGGGAAAGGAGGGTGTGGGGTGGAACGGTACATACCCAACAGAAGTAAGTTCAAAACTGGCCTTCATTGCTTGATATATATCAGCAACATGAATGCGGGCTGTGTAAAGTTTAGACATCCTCTTCTGTTGCCCTTCAGACAAGGGGTTGTTTTTCATGATGGTGTCCAGAGCACTGTGTTGATCAAAGAAAAAGAACAATGAAAGTTTTTGCATAAAACCAAAATCAGGAAAGCTATATGAAAAAGAAAAGCAGGCATCAGAATGTAACAAAATTCAGTTGTGATCTTATCAGTAAAATGTCAATCAAAATATCGAATTGTGCAGTAATTTTTTTTTCTCCCCAAATTGTTGGATTAGGTAAATAAGAGATAGCAAAGATAGACACGTTGCACATCAAGTAAATCGTGACAATAAGACGAAGTGTTGAATGATAAGCACGGGGTCAGAGCCCAGGGAGGAACAAGACACTTTTTTTCCAATTTGTGAATTGCACATTAAACTCCGCCTATATTTTATAGCCGGTCCCAAGCCCGGATAAAGGAGGAGGGTTGTGTTAGGTCCCGACAGCCAACGTAAAATCCTGTCGAATCTTATGTCGTATGATCCATGTAGCCGACCCCACCTAGTGGGATAAGGCTTTGTTGTTGTTGTTGTTGTTGTTGTTGTGAATTGCACATTAGTGTGAGTAAAAGAAAAATGAACCTTCTTCCAGGTCCATATATGCCTCCCAGTCGAAAGATGTAAACTGTTAAACCAAGATCATGTGCTAGACTCAGCCACCCTTCCTCTGCTGCCAGCCTTAACTTTGCAGATTCTGTTTTAGGATGCGCAGGATAACTGGATAAGAAAAAAAAACTTGCTAAGATGGACGAAATATAGTTTTCAAAATCAAGAACTCATCAAAGAGAACAACCAGTGCTTACTTTTCATCAACTAATGCACCTCCACAATCCCCATAAACACCTGTAAAACATGTAGATGCTTTCTAAGAACTAAAACATTATTGATTGCTGAGCCTGGAACATTAAAGCACATCTACCACAAATGCAGATTGTACAATATTTCATTAACCTTCACGAACTCCTTTCACACTCGTGTACTAAGTAGGTATTACTGTTAATTTTTTCTAATTGTGACCCTTAATAGAACCAAACTAGGAGTTTCTCCCAAGATAATTCCTATACTCATCAGTTTAGTGACCTGCTAGAGATACAATTTTTCACTTTTATTATCAACTTCAGAATGTGTTACCATGATATTTCAGAGTATTTTTATGAGAGAATAAATATTTAAGTACTTTCAACAACAAACAAGTTTGGTGTCACAAAATGTTTCAAAGAGTACTTTGATTGAGGATGTGCCAATAATAACATCTATACCACAAGGATTAGTTAAGAAAAATAGCATATTTAGTGAAAGGAATATTTGTCCTACCATATGTACTAAAAGTATGAACTTAATGCAATACTAACTAGATCTGATCCTATAATTTTCATAGTTCATCTTTAATAGCCATATTCATGTTTCATTATGATAAAAGTTCATATTTACTTTATTAGCCAAGGGGATGGACTTAAGATTGATGCTCAAAGAAAAAACTGAAACAGTTTCTCATCCATCCCCAATAATCATAGGGCCTGCATGTTTACATTAACGAACCGATGGGATAAACTTGAACATTAGAAGACTTAATGAACTTCATGGAATTAGCATGTCTTGGTTGTTGATGCAGCTCAAGAACTTGTTGACCACACATTACTTGATAGATTTGTACCTTTGAGCTAAGAAAATTTGTGTCAAAGAAGTGTAAATTGACTCTAAGAATGATGTTTCTCTGGCATAAATCTGGTTTGTTGTCTCTTAGAATAGCACAGAAGATATTCAAATAATATGACTGTGTTTCGCATAACAAAGTGGGATGGAAAACCTAATGGGGATAAAATTTTGAGGAGCCATAATATTGTTTCAACATACTTGTTGAGGACAGGTAACATAGCCATTCAAGATTTGCACATCTTAATGTCGTCCGCAAGTCTTCTTGTAAACAAAGCAACTGCATCAGAAATCATATAGGCGTATATGCCCATCTACTACTGACCAAAAGAATCAGCTAAATTTGCATAAAAGAACTAATGACAGGAAGGTTAAACTTGGCTTACAGGATCACCAATGTGAGCAATGGGTGGGATAGTGACTAAGAGGTGAGTTGCGAGGGGCAAAGCCTGAAGGTCGGTAAGTCTGCAATCATAGGCAGATATATAGGAATTGGATTCATGTAATGAAAACTGTCGCAGCACCAGAAAATTTCAAAACGACCGTACTTGTTCTTGGTCGCATCAAAGACGAAGGCATCCAATCCCATCTCCTCGAGCTCTCTCCGCTTGGATTCGCTTGTGCAGGTACCAGACACTTGCCTGGCAAAAACAAGTAGTAGGTAAGAACACTCTCCAACTCCAGGGCTAACATCCATGGAACGACAGAATACCTAATGACTACCAAAAAAAAAAAAAATCCAGAAACATAAAGCTCGAAGGATCGATGGCTACAGAAGTTTTTACCATCCTTCTCGAATCAATCGATCGGAAACGTAGCGGCCGACGAACCCGGTGCCAAAGACGAACATACGGTTGCCCACGCCGCCGCGTTCCGGCCACGTCGCCATCGCCACCTTTTTGGGCGGAGCTCGGGGAGAACACATCACTTGGCGACGAGGTGCGCCGGAGATGGCGCCGGCGGGGATCGTCGACGGAAATCGCCATCCATCGCCGACAACCTCCGACTTCATATATCTCATGTTATTGGAATGCAAATTGATGTCATTTTGCGTTCTTTAGAAACATGATGGCTGGTCATTTATGACATAAATTTCACTTCTTTTCTTATTCTAAAATGCTCACAAGTCTCAAGTAATTACACAATGCTTTGTTTTGAAAAAATATCATTATTTTAAAAAATATTATTATTAGGAAAATGCAATAATGTCTCAAGTAATTACACAATGCTTTGTTTTGAAAAAATATCATTATTTTAAAAAATATTATTATTAGGAAAATGCAATAATGTCTCAAGTAATTACACAGTGCTTTGTTTTAAAAAAATATCATTATTTTAAAAAAATATTATTATTAGGAAAATGCAATAATAAAATAACATCAAAATTGCTTACAAAATGTTGTGTGTTTAACAAGAAAAGGGTAGCAATTCCACCTGTCCTTTTGTTAACTTTTTGTGTTTTTTTTATTTATTTATAAAAAATTAAAATGTCCTCCCATGAATGAAAATAAATGTCCTTTTTGCGCTTTGTTCAAACCAATTATTAGTTCAATTGACAAGAGGATATTTTAGTATTTTTATAAATAACAAATAACAAAAAATTTAAAGGATTTAAATAGAAATTGCAATAAAATATAGAGATTAAGTTTATACACTAAAAATCACTCTAATTCATAAAAGGATCATGAAAATAACCCATAACAAAACAAATACACAAACTTTTAAGTTTACTCGTATCTTGAACTTAAATTCTTATAAGTTTTCTAGAACTAATTAATTAAATAAAAAAGTTTAATGATAAAAATTTAAAAAATTGATTTGATAGATAAATTTTAGTAGGTGTTTGAATATAAAGTAAGAACTAAGAATATAATTTATTATTTTATAAAGTATAAACCATGTGTAAGGCGTAAGCCCCCCAAAAAGGAATTATACTAAATAAATGTATTATGTATTTATTTATTTTAAATAATAATTACTAGCATATAAAAATATTATACGTAATTATTAATTTAAAATTTAATAAAGATAAGTTCTGTCATACTATATTTATATTAATTTCGATTAAATTTTTATATATTATTAATATTATAATTTATGTAAAAAATATCTTAAGATCCAAATATAATATAAATTAGATTAATACTATAACACAAAAATATGCTAATAAGATTATAATATAACTTATATCATATATTTTTTTAAAAAAATTTGAAAATTTTAATATATAATAATATATCAATAAATAAATAACCATATATGTATATATAAAAATTAATATAATATATAAAAATTAATAGATATATAGGCCTAATATTAACAGTAAATATTAATTAATAGTATGTTATTGTACTATAATACTAATTAAAGTATAATAAATAACTAAGAAATAATTGTGTAATATTGGATTAAAATATTTATTTTATGACCCAAATTATTATGCATTAATAAATAAATAATTATAAATTTATTATATTATAATACTAAGTAAAGTATTATAATTAATAATTTTTTATTTATTATTAGATATAAATAAATTATATTCCTAATAATTTTATGATAATATATTAATAAGTAAATAATTATATATATAACATATTATTAAATAAGATTAGTCTACAAAATAAAATAATAAAAAAGAGAGTTCTTGTGAGAGGCTAGAACTAACCAAGTTCTTGCCCATGCAAGAACTTTTCCATTGAAACTCGGGCGTTGACCAGAACGTGAATTCTGGTGGGACCCATCGAAACTTCATTTGACAGAACTATGCAAAGTTCCGCCAGAAAGTTCCCATTGAAACACGACCTTTAAGATCCAATAAGTGATGAACTCCTTTAATTTTATAAAAAAACATTTGCCTTTTTCTTAACATTTTTCAAAATTATTATTATTCTTTCATGGTTTTCTTATTTTTATAATAATTTTCTTATTATATTATATTAATAAAGTAAGACAATAAGAGGGCTATGGTAACATGGCTTTTTACTTATGTAATGCTTTTATCGTCTTTGTGAGATTGATGAACGAGGTCAGACTTTGTCTAGTTATTTCATTATTGTTTACTTTGATAAATATTATTGTATATAGTCTAACTTAGTTCATCCAACCATTTGGAATTAGGAGTGGCATCCGACCCTCTTCAGGGCAGGGGACAACCCCCCATCTAGACCCTATCCCGCATCTCCGGTTGGGGGGAATTTTATCCTCCGCCTCAATCCTGAACTCTGAGAATTTCGATTCCTCAAAATTTTTATTAAAATATATGAAAAATTAGAAAAGAATAAATTATTATACAGTATTTTCATGCACAAAGTTATAAATATATCACAATTATGAATTTCACAACATAAATTTCAAATTTAGTTATAAATTTCACAACATAAAATTCAAATTTTGACACAAATTCCACCGCAACATAATTTTCAAATTTTACCACAACACAAACTTCAAATTTGATACAAGTTTCATAACATAAAGTTTACATTACAATACCAAAAATTTTAACAACATTTGTAAAAGATCAACAAGAGGACATTCATCATTTTTTTCATTTCATTCTTCATACATTTACGAAGTTTCCTACAAGTTAATAAAAATGATTAGTACAATAAAATTAAATTTAATAAAATTATAAAAATGATAAAAGTTACCACAACTTCATCATTCAATCATCTACATCTTCTTCGTTGATCGTGTAAAAAGCACATTTTTCATTAGAAGCACCTAAAAAAAAGCATTGTTAGTTAAAGAAATGACACATCATAATTTATTAAATGAATAATAGATTAGAATATTTTAATATATTATGCAACCAATCTTGATAACACATTAAAGTTTCAACGGTCTTCTTTCAATCTACTACGATTTGTACTCAACACATGACTTTTGGTGCTAAATGCAGATTCTGAAACTGTAGAAATGGGAATAGCTAAGAAGTCCCTTGCAATCTTTTATAGAGTTGAGTACTTTAATCCAATTTGTTTCCAATAACCCAATATGTCAAACATTCTGTCATTTGATTTAACAATTAAAACAAACTCTTCTAAATAACTTTTTAATTATGATTTTAAGTTATTTCACAAAGAAGTCTCAGGTACAAAATCAATATAAGCACACTCACACTTTTGTTTTTTCGGTGGAGGATCAATTAACAAGTGCACTTCTAGTGTCATCAACTTGATATTCAAGAAACAAATCTTCACACAACATTTTTATCTTCTCCAACTCATTGTTGCTTTGGCTTTCATATAGCTTTGGGAAAAAGTACTTCAACAACTTCATCTTATATCTTGGATCCAAAACAACTCCTATTGCCATCACTCCGTTAATTTTTTTCCAATACTTGTCAAATGTAGAACTCATACGCAAAGACATTAGTTGAATAACTTCATTAAGAGAAGAAACCATTCATCCAAAGCAATTCTTATTTCACAAACTTTAGGAAAATAAGCATTTAAAGTTGGATAGTTGAAAGTAGAAAATAGTTTAGTTATATCATAAAAAACTTTCAACTTTTCACAAACTTCAAATACCATTACCCAGTCTTCAGCACTAGGATAATATTTGCATCAGAGTCACGTTGCTTTAAACGATAAAAAAACATCTTTATATGACAAAGCAGAAGCCATCATCAAATAAGTAGAATTCCATCTAGTTCTACAATCTTGCACAAGCTTTTTGGAATAAGCAACATTCAATTGTCTACGTGTATCACCAAATATTTCTTCCCTTTTGGTACTAACCCAAAAACTAACACATTCTCTAATCTTTTCCAAAGAATCTTTAATTTTTGATAAACCGTCTTTGACAATTAGATCTAGAATATGAGCACAACATCACATATGAAATATTATTCCTTCCAAAATAAAAGAAGTTGAAGAAATCATATAAAAAATCAAAATCATGGCATCATTGGTTGAGCAATTATCAACTGTTAGAGTTGATACATTTCTATCCAAATTCTAATGATATAAACAATCCAAAAGAACCTTTGAAAGCCCTTCGACATTGTGCGATGTCGGAACATAAAGGAATCTATAAAAATAAAAATGATGTATGTTAAATTTATTGTTTCAAAAGTATATAATAAACATAATATCAAAAGTAATCAACTATTACCTCACAAGTCGATGTTGTAAAGTCCAATTGTCATCGATAAAATGAGTTGTAATGACCATATAACCTTTGTTTTGTTTACTAGATGTCCACATATCAGTAGTTATTGCAATACGACTTGAATTCCTCTCAAGAATATTTGATGTCTTATCCTTCTCAATTCCAAATAGCTTCATAAAATTACGAGAAACCACCTTGAATAAAGGTTGCATAGCACCACAAAATAGTCTGAACCCAACATGACCAACTATAGAAAGATGATACTCATGAAGGACAATCATATTTGCAAGTTCCTTCCTTGCAACATCTTGATTAAATGAATAATTACCAACAATAAATGTATCACATTTATTGTCTAAAGTGGGTAAATTTTTTAAAGTTGCTTGCTTTGGTCCTTTTTTTGTACGAAGCTTACAAATTTTGAGATGATCATACAAATGCTTAGTTCCATTTTTTGTATCACAAGAAATATTCTTTTGACAATACTTGTATAGTACACGAAATCTTCCGTCAATTAATTCTCTATGAAAATGACTTCATGCTTAAGAAGTTAAACCTTTTTGTTTGGACTTCTATCTTCCTTCTCATTTTCAGTTTCGGAACTTGCCGGGTATTTTCATTATGCTCGGATTGAATTGGTTGAATTGCATTGCTTCCAACTGGAGTGGCAGATTGATGATCCCCTCAATCTATTTCTGCATAATAATTTAAAATAATTAAAATGTGATTAATTGAAAAGAATTTACAATGAAAAAAATAAAAATAAAATGGTGATTGAGCCACTTCTGCACTGTGCGCAGAGGTGATTCAATCACCCAATTTGTCGCGCCTTCCTCGGCGACAACGATGATGCCCTCCACGATGACGATGATGACGACGATGCCCTCCATGACGACGCCCTCGATGACAATCGGATCGACTCACCCATGCCCTCGACAATGATGGTGACGCCCTCCATGATGATGACCGAATGACCGGATCAACCCGCCCGCGCCCTCGATGATGATCGGATGACCAGATCGACTCGCCCTCACCCTTGATGGCAACCACATCGACCCGTCGGCGCCCTCGACGATGATCGGACGACCAGATCAACCTGCCCGCTCCCTCGATGATGCCCGGACAACCAGATCGACCTGCTCGAGTCCTCGACGATGACCAGATCGACCCGCTGACACCCTCGACGATGACCGGATGACCAGATTGACTCGTCAACACCCTCGATGATGATCGGATGACCAGATCGACTTGCCCACTTCCTCGATGATCTGACGACCAGATCGACCCGCCCATGCTCTCGACAATGACGGGATGATCAGATCGACCCGCCAACACCCTCGACGATGACCAAACGACCAAATAGACCACCCGTGCCCTTGATGATGACCGGGCAACTACATTAACCCGCCCGCGCCCTCGATGATGATCGGACGACCGCATTGACCCGCTCACACCCTCGACGATGACCTCGACCGCCTGCGGAGAAGAACGCTCGTCGTAGTGGTCCATCGCTTGGACTCCGACGCGGGCGACTGTGGAAGAGAGGCGAGGGAGAAGGACGCCACTGGCCGCCGTGAACTTCAGATGATAAAGAAAAAAAGGAAAAAAAGATACATTGTGAACTCGGAGTCGGATTCATCGCCGGAGATGTCGTCAGTGACCGGCAATCGAAGGGGCGTCGACGGCCACTGGCCAGGCTCACAGATTACTATTAGGGTTGGATTGTTGGAGTATTAGAGAGGTTGCTGTTTAGGGAGAAAGAAAGAGAATAGTTAGGGTTTTATGTTATAAATATAAAGAAATGGATGGTTTAGATGTAATCTAATAGATTATAATTCAAATAAATTATTAATTAAAAATAATGACTGGAATTCAAGGACCCGATGGGTCGAGGGTAGTTCACCCCGCCCTAATTCCCGAAAGAGGGGGCGGAGAAGTTTGGCCCCCATCCCTGCCCCCGTGAGGGGAAAATCCCTGAATGCAGGGCCCCGAACGAGGAATTCCCGCGGGGCCCCATAGGGGGCGGGAGATATTGCCACCCCTATTTGGAGTATGTTAGCAAAACATTCAAAGCAACATAATTGTGGAGTGGTTTAAACTCGAGTAGAGAAATTCATTTGAGTTTGCTAACAATTGAGAATTTTATGAGACTTCTCTCCTTTGCATGATAGATCAAGATATGAGAGAATCAAAACAATGTTCAGTCTTTACAAACCCTTGAAAGGAAGATCACTAAGATATCAATGATTGCACTACCTAATTTGAAAAAAAAAACCTTTTGAACTAAGAGCGGATGCATCAAAATATGGCGAATGTTGTTTACTTCTCGACGGCGACCAGATCAACCTGCCGACACCCTCGACGACGGTCAGATGTCCAGATTGATGCGCCGGCACCCTCGATGATGACCGGATGACCAAATCAACCTGTCCGCTGCCTCTCGATGATCTGACGACTAGATCGACCTGCTCATGACCTCGACAACGACCGGATGACCAGATCGACCAGCCGGCGCCCTCGACAATGACCGAACGACCAGATGGACCCACCCGCGCCCTCGATGATGACTGGACGACTACATCAACCAACCTGCGCCCTCGATGATGACTGGACGACCACATCGACCCACCCGCACCCTCGATGGCGAACTCGGCCGCCCGTGGAGAAGAACGTTCGTCGTAGTGGTCCGCAACTTGGACTCCGACGCGGGTGACTGCGGCGGAGAGGCGAGGGAGAAGGCCACCGCCGGCCGCCATGAACTTCATATGATAAAGAAAAAAAGGAAAAAAAAGATACCTTGTGAACTCGGAGTCGGATTCATCGCTGGAGACATCATTAGTGACTGGCAGTCAAAGGGACGTCGACGGCCAGTGGCCAGGCTCACAGATTACTATTAGGGTTGGATTGTTGGAATATTAGAGAGGCTGCTATTTAGGGAGAATAGTTAGGATTTTATGTTATATATATAAATATATATATAAAGAAATGGATAGTTTAGATGTAATCTAATAGATGATAATTCTAATAAATTATTAATTAAAAACAATGACAGGAATTCGGCGACCGATGGGGCGAGGTTAGTTCCCCATGCCCCAATCCCCGAAAGAGGTGGCGGGGCAGTTCTACTCCGATTTGGAGGGGAATGGAGGGTGAAATTCCTTTCCCCTCCAACTTAAACTCAACCAAACAAGAGAACATGTTCTCCTCCTTTCCCTTCCCCCTCTTTACCTTCCTTTCATCCCTAACCAAACAACTTTAATTGATTTTTCAACTCTATCATCAAACTTTACTTTGTAACTAATTGTCCTCCAACTATTAAATTCTTTCACCAACTACCTTTTTCACTGGATATAGATAGTTTATCGATCATTTTGCTTACGTGACAAGCCATTAAAATATAATAAGATAAAAGAACATTAAAATACTAATATAATACTTAAAAAATAAAAAGAGGAGTGGGGCGCTGTCCCTTCCCCTCAATCTTCGATGGCCTAGATGACGTCAAAGGGAGGGGGTGACACCCCTCTGCGTAGTCACCGGCGCCGGGGGGCGATGCTCCCTTAGGAGCACCAATGACGCAAAAAGGGTGGGCTCCCCTCCCCCCACCCTCACAACACTAATACTCACAGAGGCGGGGGCGATCCCCCTTTCGCATCGCCGACGAGCACATTTCACTGAAGTAAAAAATTTGGGGAGGGGTACGATGCCCCCCACCCTCCCTTTCGCATTGCTGACGTGTGTGCATCGTCGACGCGCAAAGAGTGGAGTGACATCCCCCTCTTTTTCGTGTCGTCAGCACTCCAAGAGGGGGGGGGGGGGCGACGCCCCCTCCCTCCTACGTCGGCGAGGTCACTCGACGTTGAGGGAGAGGGGGTGCCCCATTCTTTTTTTAATTATAATATTATTTTTAATATTATCTTATTTTTTTATTTTTAATGGTCCGCTTATACCTGGCGAAAAGGGATATTGGTGAAAGAAGTTAATAGTTGGAGGACAATCTAGTAAAAAAATTGGAGGATAGAATTAAGAAACGAGTAAAGTTGGAGGGCATTTAGTGAATTTTATCCCATTAGAAATTGATGGATTATTTCATTTAATCAATAAAATGTGCAATATAAAACCACAAGATTTTCTATCATTAAATAAATAAATTATTCATTTATTTCTAAAAATCCATTTTAAAATAAAGGATGAAAAAAATTGCAAAAAGATAAATTTTGAATTAAAGAAAAGAAAGAAAGAAAGAGAAATATTGTTTTAATTAGAGACATGGTTCCGAAGTTGATTAGAGGTGGGTTTAATAATTAGTTTCATATTATTAAACTAATTATCTCATAATTAGTTGGGTTTATCCATAAATAAAATTTGTCCCCATACTAACCTCCTTTTATCTAGATAACAAAATTTTCTTTCAACTTTAGAATCATAGATCTTCCTCCTCAGTACGCGTGCATGGCTGCTCAACTAAACGTGCAAAGCTTTGTCAATGGACGTTGGACTTATGATCGATAGTCGTTGGACCTCGTCAGAAAATGCATGACAAGTGATAGGTTTCAGGTAGTCAAAAATTCAGAAGGTATGTAAAGATTTTGGATTCACTTTTGGATATGATTTTTAATGAAATAGATAAGGTGATAGATTAATTAGACTTAGTTTATATTCCCTTATGATGCATGGAGAGTTTCATATAAATTTATGCCGAAAGGAATCATTTAGAAAAAGTTATGATATATTAAACTTTAGGAAAAACTGCACCGGAGTTCTAGCAAACCTGAACTCGGATCACACAAGAGGAACCCTGCTCGGGTTCATTAATAGATCGGAAAACTTGACGCAGCCTCATTCCGAACCCAACCCAAATTCATAGTAAAACTAGCCCGGGCAACCCGGCCTAGGCTTTACCGCAATGGTTTTCAAGAAAGTGGATTTGCTTCACCGACCCAACCCGAGTTCGAATTATACTCGAATTGAGTTTTGATGTTAATAGAAAAGGATGACATCAGCAAATCCAGCTCAAAACAACCTTCTGACCTAGCTCTATTTTTGCCAAGATTAGAGTAGAATGGCCAGAATTGAACACAACCTGAGTTCCGAAGAACATAGACCCAATTTTGACTTGACCCGACCTAGATTCTAATATATCCTACCTGGATTTTGCTATACAATGTTCAGATTTCGATAGTTTAGGGTTAGGGTTATTTAATCACCCCTATTGTGAAAAAAAAACATTTACGCCTACATTTATGATTATGAATAGATAATAGTAAGGATGTTAATTAGGCAAAAAAAATATGTAAAATGAAACTTAATGTGTAGTGATTGTTAACAGAACATAATAAAAGGTGGGTACTAATAACTCCATCATCCTAATAGAAAAAGTGAATGTGGATATTAATAATCTCATCATCCTAACAAAATAGTGGGTAGTAATAGCCTCACAACCCTGAGATTTATAAATTAATCTCGTCCTTTTTATTGGATGTATCCACTTTTTTATCCTGATTTGATACACCATGAAAGTGTTAAAGTAAAAGATGTAGTGAAAGAACATATGAATAAAATAGAAAAAAAAAACCAAAAAGAACAAGACAAAAAAAGAATAGAATACAATAGGACAAAAAAATAGATAGAATGATTGTATTATCATGTTGATAGCTTGTGTATTTTCATTAAGCTCCTTATCCATTTGTATTGATATTCTATGTTTATGTGTTTGAATCTCATAGATAACTGAATGAAGACGTGAGCAATTAAAAATATTTGTGGTGATGCAAGTGCACATGAGGCTTATATTATTATAGTTCATTCGCTACTATGATGTAATAGGATGAACAAGAGAACCATATCTTAGCTTTTCACACTTTTATTATGATAATTATTGTTACTTATTGATGATTTATTACCCGTTATCTTTATAAATCTGTGAAAGTCAAGGAGAATAGATAAATAGTACCTAACACCGATCCAAGAGAAGCCCAATTGTAAGAGGGTGGATTTTGAGAGTGTTACATGCAATATGGTGCTCCAATTGTAACCATTAGCTCATTAGAAGGATTTATACCTTGTAGATATTTACTATGAATACATTATGAAGGAAGAGTTGAAATCTAGTATGTCAACAATTTTGGATTTAAGGAATGAATTTACTTTAGGTACGACTCACAAGAGGTTTCATGCCCCATGAAAATCATTTCACTATCTATGAAACCTATATTATAATCCATAAAACACCACCTACGAAAATCATTGCGAAGAGGCATGGCACGTGAGCCATGCTTACAACCCATGAAGATTGCTCACAATTTGTGCCCTCATTCCACAGTCCATGATGATTTGTTCACACCCAGTCAATTAGATATGATCTTATTTTATTATAAAACACATGACAAAAGTCTTATTTTGATTGCTTTTACTAATAAAATATATCAAGGAGTTTTGTTATAATTCATTACGCATCAGTGGTTGAACAAAGCTTTGTTGGATTATAAGGCACCAAAGTGGGGGAGGGGCGATTGATATTTCCAAAACTTAAAAATTAAATTATCAAATCAAACACAGAAGCACAAAATCAATTGATAAACTCAAGTCATTTAGGCTTTGTTTAGTTGCACCTTATTTGTCCTTCAATCATCCATTGTTCTTTGGAGTAAGTAACTGTGTAGTTGGTAAAAAAATACTAATGAAAGAACAAAAATGGAATAAGGTCATAATATTTATTAAGATGGCAATTTTGCCCTTTCAATAATAAAAATCTCATTTGACATTTCTCTTTTGATGTGTATCCAAAACTTTCAATTAATCTTGCCATTTCATTTTTTGAAGTCCGAATCTTTAATTTTGTTGTATTCCTTTCTTTCCATTAATTTATTACAAAACCTAAATTTACAAATTAATTTCTGCTATAACATGAAAATTATAATCTATACTATATTAAAAGGAAAGTAACTTACATGAGAGAGTGACATTTGGCATTATAATATATTATCATGTGTCCTTAAATTATTTTATAAATAAATTTTCAAAGCATATATGTATAATAATTAAATGTGATAACCTTACAAGTAACTAATTATCATTGAAATAGTCAACATCTAGTAACAATAATATATATATATATATATATTATAATAGAGTAGTGGATAATAATTATCCATAATTAACTTGACTCCACGATTTTCTCTAAGTCAAAATTTTCCCTTATGACCCACCCTCTTTCCCATGATTTAACTATATAAGACTATATACCAAACCTTACAAAGGACAATTTTGAAGAAGAGAGTGACACTGTGTTAAAGCTCTTTCATAATGTTCATCTCTAACACACTGCTCGACAAACATGTGAATAGAATGCCACATGTAACACCCCCAAATCAACTCCCGTCACGTGGCGAAGATCAACCTGGAGACGCTACGACATGCTATGACTTTGACCATCATGTTGACCATATCTCAGTCAAGAATCGAGACACATCAGCGGAAAAATAATAAAATAAAATAAGATAACATAAATATGCGGAAGTATAAAAAGTGGCTATATCATTGCTAAGAAATAAAATAAGTTTTACATCATGATTCTAAAATGCGGAAGGTAAATGAAACTAAGAAGCCCTATGGTTCATGTGTGGTTCTATCGCCAGAGCTTCATCACCACACGCCTACTCCACCACGTCACTGACCTGGTCCTATAGAAATCAGACACAAGAGAGGAGGTCCTCCCGTAAGCTGGATCAATGAGAAACAAATCAATGAGAGAATAGATCATGAAAATTAATGAGGGATCTCTGCGGGGTCAGACAATAGGATCAATTATATATATAAGTAATATCTGGATAAAAGGAAAATAATTAATAAATATAGTAAAAGGTTTTCTGGGGAATCTGTCGACTTGTTTAGGGGAACGGTCGACCGTTAGTCTGTTGATCGGTCGACCGATCTATTCAGATCGGTTGACTGATTTGAGCTAATCGGGTCAATCGATCCGTTCAGTTGAACGGACGACCAATGGGTGTGGATCGGTCGACTGGTTGATATATGCAGAAAATCGGCAGCAGTCAGGTTATCGGTCGACCGGCTACTGGCAATGCCTACGGACCGGTCGACCGGTCGGCGTCCAAAAAAATTGCAGACTTTTGAAATCCATCAATTCTTTGATGCAATTTCAACCTAAACTAGTTCCTATCTCCTAGCAAATCAATCACACAAAAATAGAACGACAGACAAAGAATTATGCATTCAAATAATCAACCAATCAAAGAATTCAAGAAATCAAACAATTAAAATGATAATTTGAAACCTATTCTTATTCTTTTCTTGTCATAACAATTAGGGCATGAATTGGGACAATTCAGAGGTCATGCAAGGTGATTTCGATTCACCCACCTATTCCCGATAAATCCTAGCCTTGATTCGTTAAAAGTCTGCTTGAATTCGCCCCTGTTTCCTCCTTGTTTTCCTCTCAGTTCTGTCGCCCAATCAGCGCTTGCAATAATCCAACGAAGGTGCTGAAGGACAGGGTGTGTGGTGCAGGTGATTGCAGCAGGGAAGGGAAGACGTGATTGATCCCCGGCAGCTTGCTTCCTGGCCGAAAGCAGCGTGCCCACAGGAAATCAAACAGGGAAGGATTTCTCTTTTTTTTTGTGTGTGTGTGCTCGACCGACCCTCACTTAATTGAAGGGTTTTAACTAATCCTCCTCTTCTAATCCAACTCTAATTTGATTAATGAGATAAAGTTTTTATCTCTCTAGTCCAATTCTAATTGGGCTTTAGGTTTTTTTCTTTCACTTGTGTTTGGCCGAGGTTTATATCATCTTTTCTTTTCTTTTTTTTATGTTTTTTTACGATTGTAACATTCTTACTCCCTTAAAAGAAAATTCATTCTCGATTTTTGCACTAAGTAGCGGGCTTACCAAAAAGATGAGGGAATTCTTGGCACATTTCGGACTCTAGCTCCCATGTCGCATCATCGCCCTGATGGTGATGCCAAGCTATTATGACCATGGGTACCTCCTTGTTCTTTTGAAGTTGCACTTTACGCTCCACTATATGCATTGGATACTCAGCGAATGTCAAGTCTGCAGCTATATCTGGCTCCTCTATCCTTAGAACATTTGCAGCATCGTGCTTGTACTTCTTGAGCATGGATACATGAAACACGTTATGCACTCTCCCATAAGATGGGGGTAGAGCTAGTCTGAATGTTGCCTCGCCTACCAGCTCGAGTATCTCGAAGGGGCCTACATAGCGAGGACTAAGTTTTCCTCGCTTGCTGAATCTCATCACTCCCTTCATAGGGAACACCTTCAGAAGAATTGGTCACCAGCTTGGAAGATTTGTTCTCGTCTGCTTTTATCAGCATAGCACTTTTGCCTTCCCTGAGCAGTCTTCATCCTCTGTTTAATCAATTCTATCTTTTCAGCATATTCCACTGCTTCTTTCACTTCTTCCTTACTCATAATCTTCTCCTCGCCTACTTCACCCAATGAGTATGTGAGTAACAGTGTCACTCGTACAAAGTTCTTAAATGGTGTCTTGCCGGTGTTTGAATGAGAATGACTATTACAAGAGAATTTAATCCCACATAATGGATTATCTTTATTTAACCTATATTTCTTATTCTACTATTCTCCAAGTGTATAACATTATAATCACTAGAGCCAATAACCTCCTTAAAAGGAGTGTTAGTGGACATCATCATCAATCATCATCATCAATCTATCCTCAGCCTATGCTAACAGTAGTGTAGGTACACTTAATTGGTCGCCCTCCAATGTCATATTAAGCCTTTATATTTATCAATTAACTAAGCTTTTAACATTTTTATCCATTCTCATAAAATCCTCATATTTCCTAATTGTTTGACATTAGACTTTAAAGTAAAACTTTATCACAATTTCATAATTTTTATACACCCTGTGAATCATTACATATGTGAGTTGCATATTAAGATAGCTATTGATCTGATGTACATTTGACATCCATAGCTATTGGTCTAAGATACATCTGATATCCATAAGGATTCATAATTTGTAATTTATTTTGATTCAACTAAAATTAATTATCAACGTAATCCAATGTCGATATCTTGGTGGTATCATCCGATGATCGTCGTGTGGGGGCATGATCACTTGACCTTTATCTTAGATCAGATATCTTAGAGGAATTTAGCAAAGTCCAAACTATAGGTAATTGTCAAGTGAGACAATTATATTTAGAATCAATCAGAGGTCTGATAATTTTTTTGAGGATGGATCATTCTTGGTATTCTATGTCATTGGAACGAGATGGTTCTTAATCAATGTCATTCGTTATTCTTTCTATGTCTCGACATATTGTGCCAATGCTTTATTTCATATGCTTATCCTGGGAGTTGCCCTCCATCTTAATTTCTTGGCTTACATTAATTTGTTTCTTGCAAAGTCAGGTCATATAATTTCATGGGTGGTTATATATGACCACAATAAGTTCTTTTCTTGAGTATCTTGAAGCACTTTGAATTAATGTTATGGTCGAACGATATCTACGTTGAGGGGTCGCTACATAGTATGATCTAATCCATAACGAATAGAATAATTTATGCGCACTATATAACATAAGTCCTTAGTCAAATATCATGAATGCAAGTGAACACATGGAATGAATTCAAACAATAAGATAGGAAAATAACACAATCAACAAAACAGAAGACAAGCAATCATTCTTCTTCTTTGCGTATCGTTTCATTGTCCTTTGCATTAACAATATCTTGTAGCACATGGGAGAGGGTCGGGATAACTTTAAGGTCGAAAAGGGAAAATCAATCCATATATAAAACCTATGGTCAAATCATGAGTGGTCCCTTTGATCAAGATAAAATCTTGAACATTTTTTTTCATTATATTGACATAAAGGCATCTTAGAGAACGTTCTACATCTTAGAGAACATTCTATGTATCATATGATGGCTTGCTTGACCCATTATCTAAACATATATAAGTTTTTATTTTCCCTCTTGAACTATCAATCATAATTATATGATTAATTACCCTATATGATTTGAACATTATTATGAAAACTAATAAATATACCCATAGTCAAGATAATTCAATTAAAATTTATATTTTACTTCGTAATCATCCCTCTCAGGTGCATAACTTACTTCTCTAGTAACTTTGTAGGGGACTTATAAAATTCCTCATACTATATCCTAACCCCCCATACTTTCTAAAATTTTCTCACTTAATGTTTTGATCTTTTAAGACAATGTTGGGGGCTCATATCGTCCTTAAGCATATCTCAATTAAGAGACTTTAAAACTTTTCAAAATTTCTCACATTCATTTAACCATTTCATGCATTGTTTGTTTTTATATAATTCTTTTATCAACCATATTAGTCTATTTTGGAAATATATTTACTTTGCAATGATAGAGCTTTAATAATGGATATATAAAAAATATACTTAATATTAATAAAATTTTAAATCTACTACATACTAAACTAAGTTAATTAGGTCTATTTATTTATTGATCTTTATACATTTATAAGTATACTATGTAATATGTACATATGTGTATGAGTATGCTAGGTCTAAATGTTCGATTAATTCAGACGGTCGTTTACTTATTAAAAATTTCTTTTAACATTTATTCACATCAATGTGACCTCCGAACCTTTTAAACTTCTATATTTGCCCATCCCTACATGATTCTTGGACAGCTCATTAATACTTAGATTCTTGTCTAATCAATATTACATACTTGAACATGATTAATAATTCTAATTCCTATTTCCAATATAAAAAAATCTAATTAGAAATTTGTATAACTAATTTGGATTTGCTTAGGACCTTTATCAACATAATATAGGGGTCATATGAAGTTTAAGGCGCAAAAAGCGTTATGGGTCCCTACTTGACAATATAAACATATAAGATAATTCATTAAACCCCTATCTTGGTGAATTAATAGAATCACATGAGTCATATCAATAAATCATAACTTACACATGCTTGATTTCACTTCTACTATTTGAAATCATCTCACACATACGTGTTGTGTGAATCGAATCCTTTAATTACTCTTATAATTCCCTCGTTTCTTTCTTAAATCTATATCTCTTTGCAACTGATATGCCTATTCATTTTTCTCTTCATACTGCTGTAGTCAACAGAAGAAGTCCATGAATAGAGCGATCATGAAAGAGATGGAAACATGATTTATAAGAAACATAATTTTATTCTTTAAATATATGTAAGACTCATTCTTCACGTGAGTATATTTATCCACATGCTTATTACATATTTTGTTCCAATTTGTTCGTAACTTTTATGACCTTTTTTGTCTAATCACTAATAACATTTAAGTTGATTCCTACCATACAGAATAACCTCCTTAGGAATCAACCACTCATGTGAAATACATATCAATACACCAATAAAGAATAACTCAAAGCAAGAAAGACCTTACTTGTACTTTACGTTGGAGGGTGTGGCGACTGCTCGGCGATAGCACATGAACCAATACCATACTATTCTATATACTAGGACGTCAAGAGAGTCCTGACTTTAGGTTCTGATACCATAAATGTAACGCCCCCAAATCAACCCCCGCCACGTGGCGAAGACCAACCTGAAGATGCTACGACATGTTATGACTTTGACCATCATGTTGACCATATCTCAGTCAAGAATCGAGACACGTCAACAGAAAAATAATAAAATAAAAGAAGATAACATAAATATGCGGAAGTCTAAAAAGTGGCTATATCATTGTTAAGAAATAAAATAAGTTTTACATCATGATTCTAAAATGCGAAAGGTAAATGAAACTAATAAACACTCTAAGAAGCCCTATGGTTCATGTGTGGTTCTATCGCCAGAGCTTCATCACCACACGCCTACTCCATCACGTCACTGACCTGCTCCTGTGAAAATCAGACACAGGAGAGGAGGTCCTCTCGCAAGCTTTACAACCTAGTGGGGAACCACATGATATACAATGCATGACATGAATATAATAATCAACAATAAATAATCATGCTTAACTTGAACGTGAAAGGATAACATGTTAGTATCATGAATCATGAGAATTGAATAATACTTAGTAAACTTGAAATCATGGCATACTTGACTTGACTTGAACATGCTTCTTGATCGTGGGTTATTATTAGAATCAGGGTGACTTTAGGTGCCTTTAGTTCTTGGGGTATGCCGAGCAAACGATACGGTCTTGTGCAGGTCAATGGGTGATCAAACCATGACCAAGGGAGCTACCCTTATCTTGCTGCACTTGGCTTGGACTGGCAACCCATTATTAATCTTTCATATGAACTTTTTAATCGCTTTTAATAACTTATGGCTCTTTGTTCTTTGTGCAATGCATACGATAAGATCAATGAGAAACAAATCAATAAGAGAATAGATCATGAAAATTAATGAGGGATCTCTGTGGGGTCAGACAATAGGATCAATTATATATAACTAATATCTGGATAAAAGGAAAATAATTAATAAATATAATAAAAGGTTTTCTTGGGAATCGGTCGACCGATTCAGGGGAACGGTCGACCGGTAGTCTATTGATCGGTCGACCAATCTATTCAGATCGGTCGACCGGTTGACTATTCAGGCTAATCGTCGGTCGATCCGTTCAGTTGAACGGTCGACCAATGGGTGTGGCTCGGTCGACCGGTGACAGGGATCGGTCGACATATGTAGAAAATCGACAATAGTCAAGTTATCGGTCGACCGGCTACTGGCAATGCCTGCGGATCGATCGACCGGTCGGCGTCCAGAAAAATTGCAGACTTTCGAAATCCATCAATTCTTCGATGCAATCTCAACCTAAACTAGTTCCTATCTCCTAGCAAATTAATCACACAACAATGGAACAACAGACAAAGAATTATGCATTCAAATAATCAACCAATCAAAGAATTCAAGAAATCAAACAATTAAAACGATAATTTGAACCCTATTCTTATCATTTTCTTTTCATAACAATTAGGGCATGAATTGGGACAATTCAGAGGTCATGCAAGGTGATTTCGATTCACCCACCTGTTCGCGATAAATCCTAGCGTTGATTCGTTAAAAGTCTGCTTGAATCCGCCCCTGTTTCCTCCCTATTTTCCTCTCGATTCTCTCGTCCAATCAGCGCTTGCGATAATCCAACGAAGGTGCTGAAGGACAGGGCGTGTGGTGCAGGTGATTGCAGCAGGGAAGGGAAGACATGATTGATCCCCAGCGGCTTGCTTCCTGACCGAAAGCAGCGTGCCTACAGGAAATCAAACAGGGGAGGATTTCTCTTTTTTTTTTTGTGTGTGCTCGGCCGGCCCTCACTTAATTGAAGGGTTTTAACTAATCCTTCTCTTCTAATCCAAATCTAATTTGATTAATGAGATAAAGTTTTTATCTCTCTAGTCCAATTCTAATTGGGCTTTAGGTTTTTTTCTTTCACTTGTGTTTGGCCGAGGTTTATATCATCTTTTTTTTTGTTTGGCCGAAGTGTTTTCTCTGCTCTCGCCCATCAATCCGACAAGCAGACATGTATTGACAGATTTTTTATTACTTTTAAGATTTTAATTTGCGTGTCAACAACTGTCATATCTATCAATTTTTTCCTATGAATTAATTCCTTAGGAAATAACTCAATATATGTTTTAGAACACTGTCATAACAAGTTTTTTTTATTATAACAATCTTATTATTTGTCTTTAAGCATTATCATACTGTATAGCATTTTAATATAATTTTGTGTTCGTTATGAAGTATCATTAGCCTACAAGTAAAATAGTTGTAATATTGATTCTTTTTTTTCACTAATATATTTGTGCCATTAATGTCTCACAAGGGAATTATTATATATTAATTTCCCATAAGAGATTCTTCTTTTTTCTATTTAGGCATATTGATATGTATATATAGCATTTTAATATAAATTTGTATTTCTTCTTGAAGTATCATTAGTGCAGTATAAGTGCAATAGTTCCCGTAGCATATTATTTATTTCTTTACCACTATATTTGTGGCATTAATTTCTTATTATATATTATACAATATTAAATATAACATTACACACCTCTATGTAAATCTCTTTATGCATAAATTTGTTGTAGGCAAACACATATAGCACGAGAGGAATGCATGCAATTCTAACATAGATGGTTATGTGGTAAGTTGAGTGCATGCATATTACTAGCATTTCAGATCTATTTCAAGTGTTGCCTGTATGTGCTTTAAACAAAAAATAAAAATAAAACTTACATGGAGCCGGCACCTGCCACACTTTGGTTTTTTTATTTGGATGAATTTTATTTCCATTATTTTATAAAAAAACTTAATTGTTAATTTAAATTATTTAGTTCTAACTTCAACTATATATAGGGAGGTTCTAAAAATGGGTATAGACTGATTTGAAACACAAATCATCATTGTGAAATGGTCTTTTTTAAATATGTAAATTTTAATTGTGCATTTGTTTATGTTTATAATTAATATGCTCCTTATTGTATCTTTTCTGTTGAAAGTGCTACGTTGCATGCTTTATTTATCCAGATGACTTAGTTTATTTTTTTTTAAATGATTCTTATGCCGTATTAGATTTCTTATCCATACTTCTTCACGAAATGATTACGTGGCAAGTTCAAATTTAAGGTGTGGGCACATACAACTCTGGCGTAATCATGCTATATTAAATTAATATATCACAACTTTTTTAGTGAATGATAAATTAATAACAATAAAAATTTATTGGGTTGTTACTTTTTATTTAGCAACTGAATGATACCACCTTATAAATTCACACAGCGTGCTCTCTCTCTCTTTCTCCCCTCTCTCTCTTTGAATATTCTTTTTGTTTCTACAAACTTTAATTGTTCACATGTTTCTAAGATAATGTTATCTCATCTATGAAATGTTGAATTAGTTTGAAGTGTATCATCAATTTAGATTCCTTATTGTATAGATATTCTACCAATTATTTTTTCCTTCATTCTTAGATCTTCTCTCAATTATTTTCTCACTTCGATATGTTCTTCTTAATCAATGCAAGTATTATCTTTCTTTCTATTCTTATATACTTGGCATTTTTTTCCATATGTTAATTGATCATAATATTATTCTATGTAATCATTCGTCAAGTTAGATAAAACGAACTTACTAATTAATGCATCATGCAAGTTGTTATAATCATACATTTTGCCATTTTTTTTAGAATATTAGACAATTCTTGAATTTTTTTAAGATGTGAGATTGTTGTTATATGTATTCTTTTTGTTGTTATATTGTCCATTGTTTTACCTTTATCATACTGATTATTATTGTTATATTGTCCATTATATTATTGTTGTTACTACTTTCAGAAAAAAATTTATTATACCAGAATCTCATGTTTCTATTTCTCTCTTTTTTTTCCTTTTCTCTCTTTTTTTATAATTTATATGTCTTTTGATTTCCATCGCCTCTATCTATTGGTATGCATGTCATTTCTATCAAAAACTTTATATCATATTGTCTTATGTGAATGTCTTAATTGTTATAACAATGTTTATTTTATAAATTTATTATATATGATTGGAAAAATGACAAGGATATGATAATAATAATATATGAAAAAACTACATTCACAACCATCATTAGAATTTTCTATAATTTATATTTTTGTTCAGTTAATTCATTAACAACACCATTTAAAAAAAATTCATTTTTAATTTTTAAAGATACATAAATATAAAAAATCTTTCGTACATAGTATAAGGAGATTAATATAATTGTGATGCAAATGTTAAAATAGTGTCTTTGGTGAATACATTAATTATTATTTTTATATTCATAAAAAATATATTTATGTATTTAGTTTATATATATATATATGTGTTAAGTTTTGTTATACATTTTCTATATATATATATATATATATATATATAACATTTTCTATATATATATATATATATTGTGTGTGTGGGTATGTGTGTGATGAAAATGTTAAAAATAACGCCGAATATCTATATCTATCTATATATAAAAGCAGAGGTCGAAAGTGTCACGTGTCAAGTTCTCATAAATTGAATATATAAAATGATAATATTTTCATTATATAAACATAGATTTGTAACTATAATTTAAAAATATAATAGTTAATTATTAAAAATATACAAAGTTATTGTTTATAATTTAAAATTATATATTTGTAACTATAAATAGAGGGTCTTTCAATGTTCATTTGCATACTCAACGCCTTCTTTGAATGCAAGGAATATAGGTCTGTGCTTGATAAAAAAAGTTTCTTATATATAATTTATTTTTGCCCAAAAAATATTATAGGAAAAATTATTTATATGTAATTTATTTATGTCTAAGAAAAAATGTTAAATGGCATGAAGGACTTTCAGTTTTCATTTGCATACTCGAAAGAGTATGTGCGGATCAAAATATTATGTCATAATATGAAGTTGGAGTTAAGAATATGTATTTCATACTCTAATGAATACGAACACAAGTTAAAGGCATTATTCAACTACTATAAATTAAGCATTTTTTCTATAATTAATAATGTGAAATAATATATACCCATTGTGTTATTGATAATCATATACTATTTTCACTAACAATTTTGTAGTTGTATATAATTATTTTGTTGTAATCATGTTATTATTGTATCAAGGGGATAGAAAATTTACATATATCAAATATTTTATATTGAATAGTTTGTTATGAACTAATATAGGATATGTAATCAACTAATAATAAAAATAGTCAATCAAGCTTAATCATTATGTTATTATTAATAATATTTTGTTAATTTATTATCATATCTATATCTATATGTCATAATTCCTTATAAATACGTAATCGCCTAATAATAAAATAGTCAGCAAAACTTAATCATTTTGTTATTATTATTAATAGTTATTTTATTATTATATGTATATAAAATATATTGTGTTAATAATATTCATAAACATATATTATTTCTACTAATAAGTTTTAGTTGTATATAGTTATTTTTTGTTGTTATAATATTGTTCTTTTATGAAGGAGATAGAATACTTATGTATATCAATCATTTAACAACTATGATTCTTAAGCATTTTAGTATTAAATAGTTTGTTATAAACCTATATAAAATAGTAATGAACTAGTAACAAAATAATAAATCAAACTTAATCATTATGTTATTATTATTAATTTGTTAATTTATTATATGTATATTTATATGTCATATTTTGCTATAAAACTAATATCGAAAACGTAATCGCATAATAACAAAATAGTCAACCAAACTTAATAATTATGTTATTATTATTACAAATTTGTTAATTTTTTATGATAAATATATATATATGTCTGTTTACATTTATTTTTTTGTCAATAATATTTATAATCATATATTATTTATATTAATAAGTTTTAATTATATATATATTTATTATCAAGTTATTATTCTATCAAAAGCTTGCATCTGATTATATATATATATTAAATTCACATTTGCTAAACTTTGCAAATAATTGTTTCTCTCGAAGTATTTGCAAAATAATTCTTAAATGTTCTTCATGTTCTTCATGTTCTTCTTCACTTCGAGAATAGACTAGTATATCATCAATAAAAACAATCACAAACTTATCCAAATAAGGTTTGAAAACACGATTCATGAGATCCATAAAAGCTGCGGGCGCATTCGTTAAACCAAATGGCATCACTAGAAATTCATAGTGTCCATACCGATTTCTGAAGGCAGTTTTGACAATATCAGCATCTTTAATTCTTAACTGATGATATCCTGATCTCAAGTCTATTTTTGAAAATACCTTTGCTCCTTGCAGTTGATCAAAAAGATCATCGATCCGTGACAAAGGATATTTATTCTTTATAGTAACTCTATTTAATTATTTATAATCGATGCACAACCTTAATGTGTCATCTTTCTTTTTCACAAATAATACTGGTGCACCCTAAGGAGAAACACTCGGCCGGATGAAACCCTTGTCTAATCATTCTTGTAATTGTAGCTTTAACTCTTTCAGTTCTACTGGTGCCATTCGATAATTAATAAAAGAATCATCAATATTTTAATTATAATATTATGATAACAATTATAATGAACTAACATTCATTAAAATAATAGTTTAATAATTTTAATAAGTATAACATCCTTTAATGCTAACAATTTATTTTGTTAAAGTTAACACATCTATAATTCATTTATATCCATATTTATATATCTATATAAAATAAAATGTCGAATATGCGATTATCATTCTTTCGTTAAGTTATGTGTCACTAAAATTATTTTTAAAGGAAAAAATGGTAAAGTATGTTACCTATGATAGATAATAATAAATAAACTAATTTATAATAATGATTAATATATATATATTAATAATAATATCTTAAGTGTAATTAACGAGATTATATATATTTTTATAAAAGCAAAGTTAACATTTGTCAAATGACAACTTTCACAAATTCACATATTATTATATTTTAAAATGATAAAAGGTTAAATTATATTTGTTATAATGAGTAACAATAATGTATATAAGCATAAGTAAAAAGTGTCACATGTAGAGCTCTCATGAATTTAAGTATAAAATGATAATATTTTAAATATACAAATACTCTAAAGTTAGTTATTAAAAACACATATTTTTATTTATCTAATTTTTTAAAATAATATATTTATAGTTATAAATAGAGGGGCTTTCAATTATCATTAACATACTCGACGCTTTCTTTCAAGGAAAAGAGTACGTGAAAACTTACAAATATAAATTTGTACATGATAAAATAACATACACACATATAGGCATATATATAATTCCTTTGTATCTAATAAAAATATTAAATGTTATTATATATATATAATGATATATTTAAAAAATTAGGTTCTCATATATATATATATATTTAGAGTTAAAAACTTGCATTTCCCTATCCTAAATATGCTATTTTTCGGTGATATAATGATGATGATATTTATTGGCGATTAATATTAATATGATTAATTTTTAAATTATATTATCATGATAATTTATATCTACATCTTATATATAAACAAATGATAAGATATGATATGAATAAAATTTGATACATATCTTTTGTTAGAATTGTTAAAATAGAATCATGATATTAAAAAGTTAGTTATGAAAAAAATATAATGTTGTTTATTTATATTTTAATCTAAAAATTTATAAATATTCGAAATTTTAATAATATACATTCTAATTTAATTTCACATTTTATATTAATTTCATGAAAACTGTTAAATAGATTTATAAAATAAACTATATGCAATTGATTAACTTGATTCATGACAAAAAAATATTTCATTGATGAATAATAATATTTTGTCTATAGTTAATAATATTATATGTATATTATTAAAAGAAAGGATAGATGATGATAAGTGTGATCTTTTTTTTTTGGAATTAGTTTTGATATGATGAATAATGAAGTATATTATTAAAATAAACAATGAAATATAATTGGTTCAAAATTAATTATAACTTGAATAAGGGTAATTAGAGTTGTTTAATTTAGTCCCACATTTAAAGCTTATAATATGAAAAGAGATGGAATAGACTATAAAAAAGTGTAGATTTACAAATATGGTAGTTATCTATTTGTATTAATTCAATCAATATAAATAATTAGAATTTAAGTCAGAGACACATGATTGATAATAAAATAAAAAGTAAATAAGTTTTACTACTCAGATATATATAAGCTAAATATAATGTTTATATTTCATATCTATATTGTATTATAAAGGACAAAAAACATTCACATATTATAATATACATTTTATATCTTTTTTTAATGATGCATAAAAAAATAAATTTACATATTATAATATGAGTTAAATTAGAATGCAATAAATTTTTAATCACACATTCAGAACTTGCTAAATCTTAAAAAATGTTTTTAAAAAAGAAGATACATCTAATGTAAGAATTTTATTAAGAATGATTTATAACTAATTTAATGATAATATTAAAACAAGTTTTAATCAATTATTTGTTTTAACTATTAAAATGAATATTATCAACATTAAATATATAATTTTAGCCGTATTAAGATAATGAAGTAACATATTATATTCAAATTAAATATTTTTATTATATTCTTAAATAAAATATTATATAATATCTATGTGATTATATATATATATATATATATATTAAGGAGATATATTACTACTTATTTTCAAATTTAAATTTATTAAATGAAATAGTAGGAATGTTTGTTTAAATGGAATGAATTTGGTGTACACATGAGTATTTTTTAAATAAAAATATTAAAATAAACCATAATATTGATAAGATTAATTAGGAAAAAATGAAGGTGTCCCCTATTTAAAGGATGGACACCATGTCTCTTATGTTTCTATTTATTGAATTAGAAATCTGTGGATCTTATTTTGTTTATTTCCATTTAAAGACTTTAAATATGATTCATAGATTCTTGATCTGATGAATAAGAAGAGGGGAGACACTATACATGCCAACTAAGTTCGAGATTATTATCCAAAAATTTTAGCCACTATTTGATGTATATTTTTATTAAATTACAATAATAAATCATAATGGATTAATAGCACAATCATATTTCATATGTATTTTGTATTATAAAGAATAAAATATATTCAGAGCAACCCAAATGACGAATAAAAAAAAGATAAATTTATGTATTAATAATAATCCACATTATATTTGAGATGGGAAAGGGATAAATGCTACTGACAAACACAAAATAATATTTTTAAAATTACTTTTAAATACTATTTTATGTACATATATATAATGACAACATGAATAAATTAAATATTAATTTATGTAAATATATCATATATTCTTTTAGTTCCTCATGTAAATATTATCAAACACTAAAAAGTAAAATATTATAAAAAAAGTATAACCAAGATGAGGACAACTTAGAGCTTTTCCATTCGTACTCAAATAATAATATTAAATATATATTACTTATATTTCTTATTAAAATAAATGCTATCAACACCAAATATACACTTTTAGTTATATTAGATAAAATATTTAACTTCAATCATTATTTATATCTAATACATACATAACATGCATATATACCCATATCTTAAAGAGAGTTTAAAGTTGGATGTAACCCTATCATGAATCCATGTAATATGATCTAGATAATTGATTTTTTAAAGTTAGATAATGTATGATAAAAAATAATATTAATTAATTTTTAAGAATGAAAAATATAATTGTTTATATAGATTATTGGAAGAAAGTTATAACTATTAAGTATATTATAAAATAAATCATTATAAAATATACTTAACTAAGAAATGAATGCATTGTGGTGGACATTTTCTAAAAAAATAATCAACAAAATATAATTAACTACAAATTAAAAAAAAAGATATAAGTAATAAAAGAACTACATATCATCTATGGCACTATTTCATTAAGGCACATATAAGGCTTAAAATATTTAAATAATTTTAACAGTCTATATAATAATTTAATTTATTTATGTTATATGTCTTTAAATACATATAGTATGTCAAATATGATATTTTTTTACATTGTCACATAGAAAATGAAAAAGATAAAATAAAAAAGCAAAATAATAGACATTGTTAAAAATATTAAAATAAATATTATTTACTTAATTCTAACATATGATGTTGTTAAAAAAATATAGATATCAATTTCTATTTATATCTATTTTATATCAAAATTAGAAAGGTATATAGTTTGAAAGGAGAAGTAATGGTGTTTCTATGTTGACATATGTAAATTAACAAAAATAAAATAAAAAAAATTAAGTAATAGATGTTAACAAAGTAATGAAGTTAAATGGGGCAAGATAGAGTAAAAATAATTAAAAATTAAATAGAATGTAATAGATTTTAAAAAAATAATTTCAAATAAATTTAACTTATTATAACCTATTTACATATATAAGTTTCTAAGGCGTAAAAATGATTAGATAATTTATAAATTTTATATTAAAATAAAATTTCTTATTTTATAATCAAAATTTTTACATATATAAGTTTCTGTGTTCTCCACGCATCGCGCGGGACATCATACTAGTATATATAAAAGCAGAGGTAGAAAGTGACACGTGTCGAACTCTCATAAATTGAATATATAAAATGATAATATTATAATTATATAATCATGGATACTCGAACGTTAGTTATTAGAAAATATCTATCTATATCTATATAGATATTGAAAGTTTCACGTGTCGAGCTCTCATAAATTGAATATATAAATGAATAATATTTTAATTATATAATCATGAAAACTCAAAAGTTAGTTATTAAAAATATATATAATTTTATTTATTTATATTCTTAAATTATATATTTGTAACTATAAATAGAAAGACTTTCAGTTTCATTTGCATATTTGATGCCTTCTTTTGAAGGAAAAAGTTCGTGCGGACCTACAAATTATAGGTCTGTGCATGATAAAAAAAATATTTATATATAATTTCTCTCCTATAATAAAAATATTAAATGTTATATGGAGCTTTTAATTTACATTTGTATACTCGACGCTTTCTTTGAAGGAAAAGAGTATGTGAGAACTCACAAATATAAGTTTGTCCACAATAAAAAAATACTCTTATATAATTTCTCTTTGTATAACAAAAATTAAATATTATAATTTTTATATAAGGAAAGAAAAAGTTTATAAAGTTCGAGTTATAGATATGCATTTCACATTATAATGATGATATCTATTAATGATTAATATAAGTATCATCAAAGTTTTCAATATATAGGTTATAGATAAGTAGCTATGTCTGCAGATATATTTCTACATCTTATATACACAAATAAAAATAAGCAAATATGTATCTACATCTTATACATCTCCTTATCTGTATATATGTGTGTGTGTATATATATATATATATATGAAAGATTTTTTTTATAGCCAATGATATATGAAATAAATCATATATTTTTTATTAATAATATTTATTCTCATATATTATTTATACTAATAATTATGAATTGTATATATTATTTTTTTATTGTTATCAGGTTGTTATGCTATGAAGGCGATAGAAGATTTACATATATCAATCATTTTAAATTTGTAATCATGTTATTACTATCGGATAGTTTGTTATAAACAATATAGGATACATAATTAGTTAATAATAAAATAATCAACTAAACTTAATCATTTTATTAGTATAATTAATATGTGAAATAATTCATATATTTTTGTGTTAATAATATTTATAATCCTATATTATTTCTATTAATACTTTTTAGTCATATATAGTTATTATGAGGTTGGTGTTCTATAAAGTAGATAGAAGATTTACGTACATCAGTTATTTTAGAATATCAAACAACTAAGATTTGTGATCATTTTGTTATTATTGAATAATTTGTTATAAACTAATATAGGATACATAATATGCTAATAATAAAATAATTAGCTAGACTTAATCATTATTTTAATATTATTAATAGTTTTTAAATTTATTATTATATGTCATAGTTCATTATAAACAAATGCATGATACATAATCAACTAATAACAAAAAAAACAACCAAATTTAATCATTTTGTTATTTTTATTTTATCAAGATAGAAGATTTATGCATATCAATCATTTTAAAATATCAAACAAAAAAATCATTTTATTATTATTGGATAGTTAGTTACAAATCAATATAAGATAATTAATCACTATAATAAAAGTTAGTTATTATTTAAATTATTATTTAATTATATTGCTTATGATAAAATTTTATATTGTAAATAAGATATAGTATAATATCTATAAAAGTTTATTATTGAGTGGTTTCTAACTTAATTATTATTTCTTATATATTATCTACATTAGTTATAAATATCGCGATGTATATGATGCCATGGTGCATATTGCAAAAGCAAGTTATACATTCTATTATGTGTGTATATTTTCTCTCAAGAATAAGAGATTTTTTTTTATAAATTATATATACAATTTGTGAATTGCACACCATGTACAAATAGAGGGGCTCTCAATTTTTATTTGCATATTCGACTCCATCTTTAAAAGCAAAGAGTACGTGCGGACATACAAATATACACATGTGCATGATAAAAAAATATTTTATTATAATATCATCATGATATTTAAAAGTTCATTACGAAATATATATATCTTTATTCATATTTTTATTGTAACTATGAATAGATGATGCTTCCAAAATAGTAGTATACTTGATGTCCTTTATGATATAGAATACCATGTGCAGATCTCTAAGTGTATGTCTCTATATGCTAACAAAATATTGTATGCATATGAAGATATTTAAATAAAAAACTTGCATCTTTGATCTTATAATAATAATTACATTTATTATTAATAAAAAGCATAATTATTTTTTATCATTATGATAATAATCCTAATGAATCAATATTCATAAATTTATTACTATGGTAAACTTAATAATATCAATGAATATCACATCATTTAGTGATAAAAACGTTTTTTGTTGGTTATTGAACTTTACACATTTATATCCATATTTATTTATTTATATAAAAGAAAAGATAGAAGATGCTAAGTATCATTATTTCATCAAGCAGTGTATCATTAAAATTATTTTTTAAATGAAAGTTTATAAAGTATGTTAGTTATGTTATAATAATAAATAAAATAATTTATATTCATAATTAATATATATCATGATGATATTGATTAATATTCAGTAAATATCTGTGTTCCCTATATAATATAACTATAATTTTAAAATTATATTTCCTTTATAATAAAAAATAAAATATTATAAAAAATATAGTTATATATTTATATTCACATATAATTATACCATGCCACATATGAAATAAAATTATATTAAATAATTATATATTTTTTTTAAAAAAACTATTATGAACGAGAATTGATCATATATAATAAAATTAGTATTTTTTTGTATCTATCTATCAAATATGCTTTTAGTCCCACATTCAAAGTTTTCAAATATAAATGAAAATGGAATCATATTCAACTATGTAATTTAATTCCACATTTGAAGTTTATAATATGAAATAGATAAGATAAACTATAAAATAGAAAGAATTCACAAACTTTATAGCTATCTTTCCGAATTAAGTCAATCTATCAATAATTTTTTAAGACTTGAAGGCAGAAGCATGTGACACATAATCAAATAAAAAATTTTAAAAAATTCTAATGTTAAGATATATAGAAGATAAATATAACAATTATATTTAATATTTATATTGTATTATAAAGTATAAAATATATTCCTATTGTTCCTTTGAGAGCAACCCAAATGATGAATAAAAAATTAGATATTAATAATAATGCACATTATATTTGACAGGTGGAAGGGATAAATGTTACTTGGCACGTACGAAATAATCTTTTAAATTTACTTTTAAATAATATATTATGTATATCTATAGTGACAACATGTATAAAGTAAATATTATTTATATAATATATCATATATTTTTTAGTTCCTCATGTAAATGTTATTAAACACTAAGAAGTAATATATATAAGTATAACCAAGGTGAGGATTTGCATGGAATTAACTTATCATCATCTTAAAAATTTGACACCTATACTCAAATAATAATATTAAAAAATTATTATTTATATTTTTTATTAAAATAAATGTTGTCAACACCAGATATAAACTTTTAGTTATATCAGATAAAATATTTAACTTCAATCATTATTTATATTTAATACATACATAACATGCATATATACACACCTTAAAGAGAGTTAAAAGTTGGATGTAACCCTATCATGAAGCCATGTAATATGATTTAGATAATTGAATTCTTAAAGTGAGATCGTGTACGATAAAAAATAACATTAATTAATTTTTAAGAATGAAAAAATATAATTGTTTATATAGATTGTTGGAAGAAAGTTATAACAATTAAGTATATATTTTAAAATAAATTATTATAAAAATATACTTAATTAAGAAGTGAATGCATTGTGGTGGACTTTTCTTAAAAAATAGACAACAAAATATAATTTGCTATAAATTATAAAAAAATATAAGTAATAAAATAATTTACATATAATTATCATCTTTACCATTTCATCATCAATATCTCCATATAAATATAGCATATATATTAAATGGAAAGGTAGAAGTTGACAGTTATTATAGCACTATTTCATTAAGTCATATATAATGCTTAAAATATTTAAATAATTTTAACAGTTATTTTAGTATGATATATAATAATTTAATTTATTTATATTAGATATCTTTACATACATATAGCATGTCAAATATGACATTTTTATATTGTCACATAGAAAATGAAATAGATAAAATAACAAATAATAGACATTGTTAAAAATACTAAAATAAATAGTATTTACTTAATTCTAAGACATGATATTATTTTAAAAAATATAGATATCAATTGTTATTTATACCTATATTATATCGAAATTAAAAAGATATATAATTTGAAAGGAGAAGTCACGGTGTTTCTATATTGTCATATGTAAATTAACATCGATAAAATAAAAAAATTTAAATATAGATGTTAACAAAGTAACAAAGTTAAGGGGGAAAAGATAGAGTAAAACATAATTAAAAATGAAAGAGAATGTGATAGATTTAAAAAATAATTCCAAATAAATTTAATTTATTATAACATATTTACATATATAAGTTTCTAAGGTGAGAAAATGATTATATAATCTATAAAATTTTTATCAAAATAAATTTTTTATTTTATAATCAAAATTTATGTTTAATTCTGTGTCCTCTGCGTATCGCGCGGGTCATCATTCTAGTTATATTAAAGAGAGAGTACTTCTAAGGAGAGAATGACATTTGGCACCTTTCTGAGGTGCCACATGTCCATACTTATAAATAATACAAATAAGTTTCAAGTACTTAAATAATAAATGTAATAACTAAATGTGTATATCTCCATGAGACAACTAATATCACCCATTAAAAGGAAAATTCAATCATTAAAAATGTTATAAATTAATCACTCTTAGATAGAAAATGTTGGTGATTTTGAAAGATGCATGAATCTATTTAGATTACATTGCATTTTTATAGATTGATTGCCACTTTATATAATTATATAATGGTACATGATAATATAATACAATTATTTTTAATAATTATATAGGTTAAATTGTTTTTAAAACCAATTAAATCCCAATATATAAAATAGTCATTACAGAATTAATTTTTTAATAAATATATATTCAATTTGTTTAACCAGTTAAATCCTAATATATACATTAGTCATTACAAAATTAATATACTAATTTAATCCACACAATATTATAGATATGACTATATAGTACCTACAATGTTATATTTAATTATAATATTAATATACTAATTTTTAATGATTAGCTATGAGAATTAATTATAATATTCATTAATTATATAATTAATTGAAAAAATCAGTTAAAATGATATAATTAGTTAAGTAAAATATTAATACATTATAACTGTTTTTTGGTCGGTTACTCATTATAAAAGTTAGTGGATGATGGTTATTTCAATTAGGAACTGCCTCCATCATTCTCATCATAACATCACCTTATAAATACCTCAGAAAATCAAACTGAATCAATGTCTCTCCACATTTTTCTCTTCTTCATGTAAATTTCATCATCTTCTTCTCTCTATCTCCATATATATATATATATATATTGTTGTGAGTTATAACTCTTATCTTTATATTGTTGTTATAATTATTTTACTTTTACAAACTCAATTCTTAACATGATATTCAAATAGTAATACTTTTTTATTCTTTGCTATTTAGATATTCAAGCAATCATTTTATATCATATTTTATTATTTTTATTCCTTACTATTTGGATTTTCTATCATTTTTTCTCTTAAGATATTTTTCTTAAGCAATATGAATATCATGAACGATGTTATGTCTTCAAAAAAAAAAAATAGTAGTGTATTAGAACTATTGCTTTGATGGCGCCTAACTCTTTCTTTTTGTATATTTTTACATAATCCTTAGACCACTTTTATCTTGATAATATGTAGTTAGTTGTGATCTTAATTCCACATTTGTAGCAATTTAGGTGGTAAGTGGTAACTAATCATTGATGGTTTTTTCTTAAATTAATAGTTAACAAATGTATCTTGGCTTTCACATATGTGTGCAGTTATGTATGAAAATTGTATTGAATAATTATTTATAAAGTCAGTTACGAGATATATCTAATTATAAAAAAAATTGGTGAACAAGTGACAAATTTAGACTAATAATTAGTATAGTATAATTAATTATTATTTTGTTTCCTATAACTGATTTCATGTTTGGTTACCAAAAAATAGTTTCAAATTGCATGTTTAATAACTGCTTTTTTCTTAATTAACTAGAATTATGCAACACTGCATGAGGTCACATGAGACATTTTTTTACCAAGTTGAGAGAATCCAACATATAGATGTGAAAATAATCCTAAATTATGCTAAAAATATGTCAGAATCAAGTAAAAATATACAAGATTCAAAAGTAAGAATAAGTTCATTTTCATTTTATAAATAACAAATCATAAAATTTATATTTTTATACTTTTTAAAACGTCCTAATTATAACATGCCATCTAAAAGAAAAATTGGTGCATAAACTTAATAACGTAATATTCTATCTATATTTGACAATTGACATATATAAATATTATTAAATACAATTTTCCATTTATTGGATAGTTAAAATATATCATAAAATATGAATTACATACATATTAAAAATATTAGAAAATAATCAAGAATAAATTATTAAATCAGACATAGCAAATATTATTTTAAAATGTAAAATAAACAAACTTACCAAGAAATTTAAAATAATTATTTTTGTATTCTTTTCTATATTAAAAAGATCCTGATTCAAATGAAATACTAAAACTAAGCATGCCACTAAGAAGAAAATTGGCTCATAAACCTAATAATATAACAAGATCTATCTGCATTAAAATATTGACATAATTCCACAACTTTTTGAAATTTATCATTCTCTAACAAAATGATTAGTAGAGGTGGGCGTGTAAAAATTGTCACTTATCATTTCCTACATTTTAACCAAAGCTTTATTATTATTTAATTTATTAGTAAACTAAAAAGTAAAAGATGTAACTAAATTAATTGAGAATTAAATTTGAAGCATTTTAGTTCACAAGTAATTTGATTATAAGTTGAAATACCTACAAAATACCAATTTTCTCCCTATTTGGGAGGACAAATTATAAATGGAAGCTTAGGACAAAATATATCAATTAACTCCCTAATCGTTTTCAATGCTATATATTATTAGAAAACATCCTGACTAATATTTGTAGTTATTTAACACTCATAGAAATTAGTTTATTTAAAAAATTATTTTACATGAAAAATACAAATTTACTATTAAATTTATGTTATCTTCATAAATTAATTTTATTTGTATATTCTCGACATGATTCTAAAGGAGAAGATGATATTTGGTGCAAGTAGAAGCGTCCATATAAAATATTAAGTTATATGCTAATTGGAAAGTTACTCCATAATTAAAAAAAAACATAGTAATATATGAAGTGTTTTTTTGTTAAGTTGAAAACTTATGATAATATTTTATTTATATGAATCGGTGTCTACCAATTGAAACATTTTAAGAAAAAAATGTTCTAAAAAATTATTATTTTATATAATTTTATAACAAAAAATATTAATAATTATAAATGTATTTATCAAAAATTAATCTTTAATTACAATGGATAGGAAAAATATTCCACTATAAATCTTAAAATTTCCAAAATTAACTGTAATAATGATAGTGAAAAATAAAAAGAATCCATGATAATAATTAAATATAAAAGTTGTCTCAGGTCTGCATACATATGATCTGGAAACTGATAACGAGAATACACTTATAAACTTTTAATGCATTTTTATTATAAAAAAATTAATTGTGTTATTTAATTATTAACTTTAAATCTAAAACTTTATGTAGAATGATGCAAAACTCATGATAAGTAAGAAATTAAAACTACTAATGATAATTTAAGCTCCATGACAAATATTGCAATAATTAAATAACATTCAATATTATTAATACAATAAAATTTTATTTTGATAAACTAATAATTATATAAAAGGTATTTGCTGTATAATAAATTAACTTATTGAAAATTTACTATTATGTACACTATTAAAAAAATATTTTAAAATACTCATTTCCATATTATCTTCACATTTAGGATATTTTAACCATCGATGATAGTGTTCCTCTTCTAAAGTTGAAATACCACTTCTCCTATTTTTTATGTACGAGATTAAAAGTATATAGACTTAAAAATTTTAAATGAAAATAAATCAAACATCATATGTGGATTCTTAATCCAACAATTTAAAAAAATAGGGAACACAAAGGAGCATATCCTTGATGCATTAATGAGGATAAAATAACAAATTATTGATGCATTAATGAGGATAAAATAACAAATTATATTGTAAAATTAAAAAAATTATATTAAATTGAAATTACATATATTTTAACAAAGTAATTTATTTTAAAAATTACATAATTTGTTTTTTTTCACCACGCATCGCGTGGGTTTTATACTAGTTTTAAATAAGTCTTAAGAAGTATTGCATAAGATATTAATTTCCTCTTAAAAACGTATATTATTTTATTTTATTTCTGAATTGCATAACATAAAAATAATATCCACCTTATCACAACTTTATTTACCTTAAACTAATCATGTCATACTAAAATAATGTAAAATTATTTTGGAGATGTTAAAAAAAATCAGTTAGATATTTAACTTTGAAAACTGAAAAACAAAATCTTTCTTTTATAATAAAAGTGATATCCTTTAGAATACTAAACAATTAAAAAACCTATATTTATTGTTCATATAAATATATAAAAGAAGGGTCTAATCATTATATCTTTAAGAAATTCCTAATACTATAGCAACAAACATAACAACAAATTCTGCAACCTAAAAGATTATGCAACTAAATCTTTTTTATTTATGACATGAAACTTCATAATTAATTTTAAAATAGGAATACCAAGAACTATAGAAAATGAGTAAGATGAACAAGATTATTTTTAGTTCTCTAAATTCAAGCCGTCATTTTTGTTCTAAAAGACTAATTATTATGTTGTGTATTAGTGTGTTAGAAAATTTTTAATGAGTTCCTTAATACATGGTATGACACTATGATGGATTATTCAATGTAAAAAATAATATCGTTTACTCTTACATAGAAAAATCAAATAAAACAAGAAAAAATATATACTTTTTACATAAGTTGCGCAAAGAATTAATAAATTTATGTCATTTTTAAAAACTTATTTATATTTTAATTTTCTATTTTATAAAATACAAACATAAGTTAGGAATAAGTTTTCAATAATAAAATAGTTAGAATCATTCTTCACATGAGCAAAAAAATATAGAGATGATCATGAGTTTATATATAAGCACTCCCTTCATGAAGGCCCAAAGTCAAGTGATATTTTATATTCGTGCCCATCAAAGATCCAAAATCAATATATCTTGACTAAGTCGGAGTGTTAATAGATTAATACTAAAATAATATAAAATTATTTGTATTATGAATAAGTTAGAACTATACATTCTTTTCATAATATTGTTCTTTCAAATATTAGAAACACAGTCAGTATATTTTTATAAGAAAATAAATAAATAAATTGATAAAGATTACATTTCTATATTCATGGTGCATAGCATGGGGACATATTTGAAATTTAATGTTAATATAAACCTTTGTATCAAAAGCTCCTAAAATTGTCATTGTGATATTATTTATTTTCTTAAATAAATAAATGTGAATGTTCAAATTAAGTTAATAAACTTTAATAATGTATTTTTTATTTTGAAAATTAATGATTCCTTACATCTTTATGTTAAAATTGTTCTCTTTTTGTTTACATCACCTATCTGACTTGGATTAATAATAATAATAATAATAATAATAATAATAATAATAATAATAATAATAATAATAATAATAATAATAATAATAATAATAATAATAATAATAATAATAATAATAATAATAATAATAATAATAATAATAATAATAATAATAATAATAATAATAATAATAATTCCTTAAATAAAATACTCTAAGATATTATCATTTTAGGATATAAAATATTTGTTTTTTTACATAAAAATAATTTATTCTCATTTTATATCTGGTTATTTATTGGATATTTAAGGCTTCATTCTTTGTGCCATTTTTGAATCAAATAGTCACAAATAAAATCAAATAAATAATTTTATAAATTAAATAGTTTCTTCACTATTTTCTAAACTTATAATAATTATTATTTATTTAATAAAAATATAAATTCTAATAAAATATGAGATTTTTTTACACTATCCGCACATCATGCGGACTCCACACTAGTAAGTGGTAAAACTAGGGACCAATTTCCACATCAATACATCATATTCATATCATAAAAAAAGAAAATAAGATTAGAATAAATAATAAGTTCTATAGTGATATCATCTACTATACTTGAAATTTGTCCTCCCACTTCAAAGATGCACTATGGATCTAGATATTTTAGATTAGTGTCTAGATATTTTAGATTAGTGTCTCTTGTATCCACCAACAACATGCACACATACAAAATAAAAAAACAATCTAAACTTGTATACTCAAACAATCTATAGAATTGTATCATAATTAAATTGGAAACTTGATTATATTAGTACCACAAAATACATAATTCCGATGTTAATCGTGGTGATATTAGTACATAAAAGAAGTTGACGCTAGTATGATATTGAACATATTACACAACCAACAAAAAGTGGACTAATTTACATACCAATGCTAATTTCAACCTTAATTGATTAATACACAAATAACAACTAATTTTATTTTTTCATAGTTGGCTACTATACGATCGATTAAGAGTAAAGATTGGTATGCCTTTTCCCAGTCCAAAGTTGGTTTCTTAGATGACCACATATTTGTATGAGTAAATTATGTTAATATTTTAGGCAATATGTGATGTGGAGAAATTATATACAACTTTTGACTATGTTTAGCATGCAATTTAGTTTCATTTCTTTATATTTTGATGAATGAATACACACTTTATTGTTGATTTTCCAATTTTATAGATTCCTCCACACCAATTTTTATTTTAAAAAATGTGAATTTGATGTTTTTTAGATGAAATATTGCTATTTTCTCTTGTTTCCTATGAATTCACAATATCCCCAAATCTCGAAGATCATTGGAGGTGAAGAACTCGTAGGGGAAAATGAACCAGGGTGCAATAATGTGGAATACTACAAGTGGGTTCATATGGATGGATGGTGTCACTTCCTTTCTTTGGAGAGAGCTACCGTTAGAGGATAAAATTGCCTTTTTGATAAAACTGTAAATTCCTTCTGGCAGGCATAGGAAGTTTCCTCCAATTGGAAAGTGAAGTAGAACAAGAAAAGAGCAAGTGGATAGGTACAAAACCCTAGGGCTATAAAAGAAGAAATGAGAATGCCAAAAAAGGGATTCAAACAATTCTATTTGGAGAAAACGACATCGAGGAAGAGGATTTAATAGAAACACTCTTTTCTTAATTTTTCCTCTTTCTTGTTTTAAAAGTCACGAACGTTGATGTATATTTTCTTGTATGATGAGCGGTTAATTAGTCAGTTAGGGATGGTGATTTCTGGGTGGAAATTATTTTTTAACATACTTTTTCTAATTTCTATGTTAAGTAATCATCATCTGCCCTATTTTAGTTTTATGCATTGTTCCATTGATGATTCTTTGCTATTTTTATGCGCTTGATTTTTTTAGTGACGTGGAATTGTCCTTTTTGCTGGTCTCATTCTTCTTTTCCAAATAGGGTGTTTATATTCTTTGACATTGGTCCAAAAATGAGAGGTTGAATAAATATTGGGTTAAATAAATAAGAAGTGAGATCAAGTAACTTAGTTTCTAGTTTTGCGTTGATCTGACGTTAGTTTCTACAACTCCAGAGTTCTAAGTTTTTAAACATCAATCTTTCATGTCCGAGAGGGTGATCTTATTCCTCAATCACAATATATAGGCCAAGAGGTCAGATTGTGGTCGAGTTGTGTTAAAAGGAAAATTGATGACTAGTATCAAGTAAGGCCGAGATGTGAACTTGGAGTATTATCAGATTTCATTTCTTTATTTTCTATTCATGTGTTTTCATATTTTTTTTACTTCAATTTTTCTGTCCGAAAGGGTAATCCTATTCATCTATCATAACATATGGGCAGAAAGGCTAGGTTACGACTGAGTTGCATCAAAAGGGAGATTGATGGTTAGTACTAAGTAAAGTCGAGAGGTGAACTTAGGGTATTATCGGATTTTGTGACTACACTATTTTCATTTGGTCCTAGTCATCTTTGTCTAAGAAGGACAATCTATGCGATTGAGAACTAGTATGAGACGAAAGGTTGTTAGTGTTTCAATTTACAATAGAAGAAATACCCAAGTCCAATCGTAATGTCACATCGCGATCTGACCATACATAGATACTTGACATTTAGAATGTCCAAAAATCGTGAAAATGATGGATACGTTTTAGGTGATGCTTGCAGTCTTGCGAATTTTGGAATCATTAGGCACGAGAGCGAAATGGATTTGCAAGGTGATTGTCGCGAGAGTGGAATCACCCATGAATTAAATCTACTGCTACTTTTCCTAATTTTTCGAAGCAATCCCTAAGCCCTAGTGTTTATTCCCATTGCTTTCCATCCTAATCATATTTTTGTCTTTCAATAGGGAAGGCCCCCCATGGTGGAGAGATCGTTGGAACGGTGCTGCACGTGCAGGAGGGCGGCATGATGCGGTGCCACTCATGCAGGAGGCCGGTGAGGCGTGATGTGGCCCGTGCAGGAGGGCAGTGTGGGGTCAGAGTGCGGACGTGCGACGCTGTGCCGCCCGTGCAGGAACACGACGTGGCGCGGCACCGCTAGTGCTGATGGGCGACGCGGTGCCGACCGTGCAAGAGGGTGGCACGCCGATGCCGCAGTCAGATCACTGCTGGCTCCTTAGCAAGTGGCCGAATCCGGCCGTTAGACACCGGATTCGAACACTAAATGCCAGATCCGACGGCTCGAATGCATCACCTGCCCATGCCATCCAGAAGAAGAAGGAGAGGGAGGGAGAAAGGACTAGAGAAGAGTAGGCAGCACCTCGTCGTCGGAATGGTTCACATGGTTGGGCCACAGTTTACAAGAGTAGGGGATCGGTTGCTGGACCAGGGGGTGAGACTGTCGAAGCGGCGAGTGAGAGAGGGGAGAGAATGACTGGGTGAGTTCGAGAGGGTGAGAACAAAAATAAAACATTGTCGTTGATGGGTAATATATATTTCAACAAACTGACGACTTACCGATGAGTAACATCTGTCGGACAGTTAATTATAAAAGATAATGATATTGTGCCCAATATATTAATTTATAATATAAACAGAAGTTCCGACGAGGCACCGCCTTCGATACTACTGACGGATGGCCAACTCGTCGATACTAACGAAGACATTGCCCTGTCGGAACGTGCAAAGAAGTAGGTATACTTGGTGATTGATGTTCCGACGGGGCTTCACCTTTGCTACTATCGACGGTCACAAATCCGTCACTAGTAGCAAAGGACAAAACCATCGGAACCTGCGAAATAGCACGAATGTGACCGCATATTTTAGGTTGACGTTCCGATGGGAACCATCCTTCGCTACTACTGATTGCAGCATACACGTCAATAGTAGCGAAGGCGGTATCTGTCAGAATGTGCGAAATAGCACAAACACGTTGGTATATTATTTAAAATTGCCTTTCCCACGGGGACTAGCCTTCGCTACTACCGACGGAATTGTAGTCGTCGGTAGCCAGCGAAGGCGAAACCCCATCAGAACGTGCGAAGTAGCATGGGGTGGAGAGCATATTACCTTTTTGACATTCCGACGGGGGAACGCCTTCGATACTACCGATGGATTAGAGTCTGTCGGTAGTAGTGAAGGACCCAGCCGTCGAATTTTGACGATACTCAACGTATTATGTGATAAATTTTAGTTGCGATGGGAGTACCTTCGATACTACCGACGACAAACTACTCGTCAGTAGTATCGAAGGCCTCACTCTTCGAAACATTATGCCAAAAATAGTATATTTGTTATGAAAATGTGTTAAGTTACGATGGATTATGCCTTCGGTATTACCGATGGATAACTTTCATCGGTAGTACCGAACGCTTAACTCGTTGGTAGGCTACCGACGGTTATTGGTTGTCGGTACTATCGAAGGTTGTTTTCACCATCGATATTTTAGAAGGAAGTTTTGACCCATCATAAAATTTGTCAAAAATTTCAAAGAATTCGTTACTGTCGGAAACATTTTTTCGAAAATTCCCCATTTTCTTGTAGTGTCTCTTTTTTTGTTTCACAATAAAAGTTCATAAAATTAATGTAACTTCATTTACCGTGATTTTTAGCTCAATAGTACATTACTTAAATTCATATTTTAAACGATATCCTTAGGTTTAACTTTCACTCTTTTTTGTGTTAATCCAGTGTGATTTTTTAGTTTTCTTCTCTTGGATCAAACCCTGGTACTATAGTGATATTGTGCACTTGCAGCCCCAACTTGTATGTGGAGAATTTTATAAAATCTTAAAATTGATTTGAGATTTTTTGTTGAGTGAAGTCACTTCCACAAGTTGGGCCACTTCGTGCTTTCATGACAACTTGGTCCCTGAATCACTTGACTTTCGTTCAAGATTTAGTTATTTTGCGATATTTTGCACTCTAGGTCCTCGCACTACAAACTTCAATATCAATGTGTTAAAATTAAGATGAACTAACATATCAGTGGTCAAATGTTTTGTATGACACACATGTCGGCAAACAAAAATATTACCTTGTAGTGACTCTTATTGAAATCAAAGTTAATTGGTTGACAATTTCTTGTTGCATCAAATAAATTATCATGTGATAAATGGTTTTCAGAATATATGCACAATATAAAATATTGACACCAATAAATACTACATAATCATAGGACTTCGATATGCATTCCATATCTTGGTAGCTATGTCTCCATGAAGTCGTTCTCTCTTAATATTTTTAAAATTTCTAATTGGGATCATTGAAACAAATATCACAAATATCAACATTTATGGGGCATGCATTAAAATCCTATTGAAATAATAATCATTTCCCTCGTAATGTCTAATGAAGTTGTGTATTACACAACATGTAACAATTCATTATTGCACTTTCAACGAAAAAGGCATTAGCACCTTAAGGATTATGAAGCTACGCTTCAAATGCCAAATAATTTTTTCATGGAATTTCTTAATTTGGCGTGTCTATGATTATATAGATCCTTGATATTGGAGTATATTTGTGTAAAGGAATATTGTACAATCCCAAATGATACTACTACCCTGCTATGGAGCTATGAATTTTTCAGAATTACCCAAACAAAGAAGTGACTACTTTTGTTTAGCATCGTAAACAATACAATCCAAAAAAAAAAATCACCAAAAGGTAATAAATTAGCCATACCTTCATGTATAACAAATTTGCCTTCTTATATGCACCAATGAAGAACTCTCATATCTTATGCTTATCCCTCCAAAGCAATGCAAATAAAAGAAATGAATTATCAAAAGATATTGTTCTCATACATTTTGTGGAATGGAGCCCTTATGATTCCCAAACTGAAGATGATTTGACTTTTTATTGTTGCAAGAATATGTGTTCCATCAACTGCACCTAGGACATTCTAAACTATGTAAAAAGACCAAGTCTGTTGGAGTTGATGAATACTTCAGAGCCCATTGTTTCTCACACCGGATTCGTCCAGTGAGCTTAGGGGAACTTGAGTATTATTCAATTACCTGTATTGCTAGTGTACTAACAAAGGGGGGGGGGGGGGGGGTTCGGGGGGCACCGCCCCCGACGCCGGTCCTGTGTGGTGCGGATTAGGTTTTTTCTTTATTTTGTTTGGGTTTTAAACCCGTTTGGGAGAGACATATTTATAGCTTATTTTCAAATGTAATCTGGGCGGCGACTGTAAATCAAAAAGATATAATGAAACTTCTTTGCAGGACGTAGCCCTAATATTAAGGGTGAACTTGGGTAAATCGTGTGTCTTCTCTATTTTTCTGTGATTTCTTCACGATCTTCTACTCTTGTTCTCGGAATTTTCCATCAATTGGTATCAGAGCATAAGTTGTTCGAGGAATTAGGGTTTATTCGAGATGTCAGGAGGATCGCGAATTGAGATAGAAAAATTTGATGGAACACGATTTGATCTCTGGAAGATGAAGATGGAGGATCTCCTCTGTGATCGAGATCTTTGGATGACAATCGAGAAGGAGAGGCCAGACATGGAAGCGGCGAAGGTCGCAAATGCGGTTTCCTCCAGTCAGGCAGATTCAAAGGCGATCGAAGAGTGGGATCGGATTGATAGAAAGGCGAATGATTTGATTCGGCTTTATCTCATGGATTCAATTCTTACGAATGTGATGAGCGAACCTACAGCTAGAGATCTGTGGAAGAAGTTGGAATCCCTATATCAAAGTAAGTCATTGGTTAACAAGTTATTTATGAGAAAGAAACTGTACAATTTTCGGATGCATGAGGGTGACTCGTTCTCTACACATCTTTATAACTTTAATACGATGATAGTCAACTTATATCAATCAGTGTTAAGTTTCAAGATGATGATAAGGCAATAACATTGCTCTGTTCGCTGCCGGATTCATGGGACAATCTGATTGTCGTGATTGGTGGTGGGGATAAAGAACTTTCGTATGAAAGTGTGTGTGCTGCCTTGTTATCAGTTGTGACAAGGATTCGTGCAAGATTATCAGATGGTCTATTGTGATTGCACGAGGGGTTCGCTATGACACATTGTACAAGTTTCTCGGAGAGACAATATCTGTGGGTTGCGGATTTATCTATGTTGTGGGATCAGAGATTAGGCCATATCAATTAGAAAAGACTTTCAATCATAGCATCAAGTCAGATGGTATAAGGAGTTCCAGATTGTTCTGTAGGCTTCGGGTTCTGTGAACATTGTCTCCATGGAAAACAGAATCGAGTCAATTTTCAACACACAAATACAAGAGCAACGAAGATTCTCGAACTGATCCATAATAATATTTTTGGACCAACTTCGACTCCATCTATTGGAGGGTTCAGGTACTACGTCTCGTTCATAGATGATTTTTCGAGATACAGTTGGATTTATCTTATCAAAAATAAATCAGATGTATTCGATAAGTTTCGAAAATTTAAAGTTTTGGTAGAAAACCAATTGAGCAGCAAGATTAAGGTCATTCGTACAGATAACGGAGGTGAATTTTATTTAGATAAATTTGAGCAGTTCTGCGTAGACAATGGTATTGCAAGGCAGAAGACAACTCCATATACACCTGAGCAGAATGGAGTAGCTGAAAGATTAAAACGCTCACTCATAGAAAATGCCAGATGTATGCTGAGTTGGGCTGGATTGGAGCAAGAATTCTGGGCGGAAGCTATAGCCACAACAAACTATTTGAAGAACCGTTCATCGACCTCATCAGTGAAGGATCGGACGCCTTATGAGGCAATGTCTGGGAAGAATCCGAATTTGTCTCATGTTTGGGTGTTCGGATGTGACGCATATGTTCATATACTTAAGGAAAAGCGGGTAAGCTTGACAATAAGTCTGAGAAGAACATATTTCTCGGATACAAAGAAGGGGCCAAGGGCTATAAACTGTGGAATCCAAAGTCAAGGATTATTGTATACAGTAGAGATGTTGTTTTCCGTGAATCACAGTCCCAAGTTGAGGCTCAAAAAAATGAATGAATCCAAGAAAGTTGTAGTGCTAAAAGAAGATTCTGATTATGAAGAAGATTTTGATTTTGAAGCTAGAGAGATGGTTACACAAGATATTTCAGTTGAGTATGTTCCAAAATCGGATCAAGAGGACTCGGTCAATGAAACTAAAGATGCAGATTTAGATGAAGACACATATATTGGTACCATACCGGTTCTCAGGAGATCGACACGAGAAAGAAGAGCACCTCTTGGATATTCTCTTAGTGCTCTGAGTACGTTTCATGCTTTGAGCATCATTGGAGAAGAACCTAGTTTTGTAAAAGATGCAAGGTCTATGAATAATGCAAATCAGTGGGACCTTGCTATGACAGATGAGATGCAGTCACTGGATAAAAATGAAATATGGAGCTTGTGTAAATTGCCCAAGGATAGAAATACAATTGGTTGCAAATGGGTGTTCAAGCAAAAGCTAAAGTCGGATGGGATTGTAGAGAAGTACAAGGCGAGACTGGTAGCTAAAGGATACTCTCAGATTGAGGGAGTCGACTATGATGAGATTTTCTCTTCCGTGGCAAAAATAATTTTAATCAGGTTTGTTCTATCTCTAGCAGCAGCATATAATTTTGAGGTAGAGTAGATGGATGTGAAGACGTCATTCCTTCATGGGAATTTGGAGGAAGAGATTTATATGAGACAACCAGAAGGCTTTGAAGTTCAAGTTAAAGAGAATCTGATGTGCAAATTAAATAAGTCTTTGTATGGATTGAAGCAGTCGCCAAGGATGTGGTACCAAAAGTTTGATACGTACATGCTCCAACTCAAGTTTGTATGTTCAGATTCTGATCATTGTGTTTATGTGAAGAGAGTTGGCGATCAATTTGTCATTCTTACATTGTATGTGGATGACATGTTACTGATTGGAAACAGTATGAACATGGTGAATTCAGTGAAGGGTTTGTTGTCCAAAAAGTTTGAGATGAAAGACTTGGGGCTGGAGAATTTTATTTTGGGTATGCAGATTAGAAGGGATCATAAAAAAAAAGTTGTGGCTAGGACAAGAGAAGTACATAAAAGAAATATTGAAGAAATTTAACATGTTGGATTGCAAGCCAATTGGTACTCCTATGTGAACAGTTTGATGAAGAAGCAATGCCCGAAGACGGATGAAGAAGCCGAAGAGATGGATTGGGTACCATATGCAAGTGCAGTGGGCAGTTTGATGTACGTCATGGTGTGCACGCATCCAGATATAGCCCAAGCAGTGGGAGTATTAAGTCAGTATATGTCTAACCCAACCAGTGAACATTGAAATGCTATCAAGAGAATTTTCAGGTACCTTCGTGGAACTTCAGATTTTTCTTTGTGTTTTGAAGGTACTGGGAAAGGAAAGAGACTTGATATTGTAGACCATATAGATGCTGATTGGGGTGAAGACATTGATAGCATACGGTCCACTAGCGGATATATTTTTACATTATTTGGGACTGCACTAAGTTGAATTAGCAAGAGACAAAGCGTGATAACTCTTTCTTCTACAGAAGCTGAATATATGGCTCTTACTTATGTTGGAAAAGAGGCCATATGGCTACGGCAGTTGTGCTTGAATGTCGGATTTGAGCAACGTGCCATAGAGGTGAGATGTGAAAATCAAGGTGTTATTCAGTTAGCTAAGAATCTTATATTTCACTCACACACAAAGCATATTGACATCCAATATCATTTCATCCGAGAAAAGGTGGAAAAAAAGAGGTTCAGCTTGAAAAGGTTGATACAACAGAGAATAGTTCTGACTTTCTGAGTAAAGCTGTTATAGGTGCAAAGTTTGAGTGGTGCTCTACTGCTGTCGGATTGAAAAAGAATGTTGCTGGCAAGGCTCTCATTTGTGTGAAGTATCCACCAAGTGGGAGAATATTGGAGTTGGTGAATACTTCAGGAGCCCTTGTTTCTCACACCGGGGTTCGCCCACGTGAGCTTAGGGGAACTTGAGTATTACCTAATTACCTATGCTGCTAGTGTACTGACAAAAGGGGGGCTCCGGGGGCACGCTCTCCGACGGTGGTACCGTGTGGTGTGAATTAGGTTTTTTCTCTATTTTGTTCGGGTTTTGAAAATTCGATGGATCCGCGCGCGGAGGGTGGCCGGATCTGACCGCCGCGCACGGAGGGCGGCCGGATCTGGCCGCCGCACGCGAAGGACATCATCAATCGAATCACTGTTCATGACCCAGGATTCTATTTTCTCATCAATCCAATCACCGTTCACCTTTTTTCTTTTCTGGCCGCCAGCAAGGAGGGCGGGGATCGGATCGAGCCTACCTACGCGCGGCGGCGACCTGGCGGCAGATGAAATTTGTCGATCAGGTGGCGGACGAGACCTTCAAGCAGCGGACGAGAGCTTCGGGCGGCGGACGAGAGCTTCAGGCGGCGAGGGAAGGCAATGCAGGTGCCGGAGGTGGCCGCCGAACGAAATGCGGAGGGCGGCCGACCGGATCTGGCGAAGAGAGACGCGGGATCGAAATGGACAAAGTGACAGTGGGGTTGGGTATTTATATAGCCAGTTTCCGACGGTCGTAATCGTCACAACTTAGGTAAATATAATATAATATTAATTTGAATTAAGATGGTCAAACCCGCTGGATGAACCGTCAAAAGTTGCGATGGTTCTCTAAATCATCGAAAGTTTCGACGGTTTTAGCCGTCGATGTATATAAAAATATATATCTCAACTGAACAGAATTGTATAAATTATAAATTCCCATTTTCGACGATCAAGACCGTCGAAAACAATTAAAGTAGAATATTTTAATTAATTAAAATCTCATAACATTCCGACGGGTCTGACCACCGAAATATCGACGGTTCCGTCAAACGTCGCAACGTTCGACGGTCAAAACCGTCGAAAAATAAAATAATAATACCCGACCAACGTTGAAATATTTTGACGGCTAAAACCGCTGGAAGTTAAGACGGATAGGTGAACCGTCGAAACTTTCGACGGTCTGTACCGTCGAAAATTGACCGTCGAAAAACTAAAATTTTCGACGGAAATTTTTGACGAATTCTGAACCCTCGAAAGTTTAGACAGGTAGGACCGTCGAAAAATACCTGACAAAAATTTTGATGATTTATATGATCCGCCGAAAAAACCATCGGTATTTCAGACGGATGTCGGGCCGTCGAAAATAAACCGTCGGAAATTCGGCTTTTTCTTGTAGTAATATTTATATCTTATTTTTAGATGTAATCTGGGTGGCGGCTGTAAACCAAAAAGATATAGTGGAACTTCTTTGCAGGAGTAGCCCTAATCTCAAGGGTGAACCTGGGTAAATCGTGTGTCTCATCTATTTTTCTGTGATTTCTTCACGATCTTCTACTCTTGTTCTCGGATTTTCCCATCAAAGTCACTATAAAAATATCAACAATTTAAAGATAAATGATGTACCAAAAAATGGTGATTCCCATGTACGCATGAATGAACATCTACATCTCCGTGTGGCATTGAAGTAAACTTTATAGCACAAATACTAAATGTCATGAAATTGTCTCTCCAAAATGTTGATATATTTTTGTTTGAGACATTATGACTTATACAATGTAAGAAAAATGATAATTGTTTTCTTATAGTAATATATCTCATATTAAATATGAGGCTCTCGACACAAGTAACTCGTAAAGTTTCAAGAACATTGCCATGGGCACTCGATGATCATCAAAATACCTAGTTGGATGTCCATTGTTTGTTATCAATTAATGTCTTTAAAGGGCTGAGTTTGCAAGGCCTCTTTGCATTCAAAATCGAGCATGTAAGATTAATTATGCTGCTTGATTCATTATTGATATTACTAGCTCATGAAATCCATCCTCATTAATCAATAATTTCCTAAAATTAATGACATACACATACTTAGGTGTAGTGGGCGCATATCATCACTCAAAGACCGAGATGTCATGAATTCAAATTTCATCAAAGAGTCGTATGTGCTTCTTTACTTGTAGTCTTTATTTTCCTTGCATTAGGTCTATGGATAACACTTTGTAACAAAAAAATATATACAAAAGAATGATATTAAAAAAATTAATCTAAAAACATCTATACAACATAGAAAGAAGAATACTTAATTCACAATAGGAAACAAATCAAGATAATAATGTCAAATAAAAATGTTTTTGATAAACTACTTTCCCTTTCCAAAATGCAATAATTTATATAGATCACTTTAGACAATCATGACTTTAAGATAAGAACTTGTACAAGTTACACACTAAAAAGTTGTTTGGTAATAAATAATTTTCAGTGTTACACCACCTAATCAATTCCTCATAGTCAAAAGTACACATTAACTTGCCAAACAACATGATATACCCAACAAGATCTTCACTAGGCTTCATATTACATATGATGTGAATCCCATTTCGGATGAGTCAGCTCCATGCCGAGATCCAAATGTAAATGAAGTAGTATTTTCATAACTCATTTTAGGTGCATTGAAATATGATAGCACTTTGCCCAACCCAAATGTTGTAATTGACAGAATGATACTCACCTATCCAATTGAGCTAGAACCCTTGTTAGTTGTCGGAATTGTAGGTGTTCATGAAAACACTTGACTAGATTCACTCAAATCAGAAAATGCAACACCAAGCCTAGGTGAAGAATGGTATACATAGATCCAAATACAAAATAAAAAAGTGGTAGCACCAATGTCAATAGGAGGTACCCAAGTGTGGAAGGCTTGATGGCAAGATCTTACAATAATATTCAAGGGAGTTATGTTTTACTATCATATAGAAGTCCCGAAGTTAACCATTAATCAAAAGTTTTCCATCATAAATTGTTTCAAGGATGCATCTTATCATTGGGCTTTTATGATGATGACACTATATTTCCATGGTGTTATGATCAAATTAACGACACCCAACCCGACCAAATCTGGTCGGGTCGGGTCGGGTCGGGTCAGGCTGCCCATGGGGGCGAAATCCGACCCAACTCAACCCAGTTCGGGTCGGGTGGTCGGGTTACCCGACCACCCAATTTTCCTTTTTTTTAAATTTTTTCTTACTAATTTTATATTTTTAAAATATAAAAATATTATTAAATATTTATTTTAAATCACAAAATAAGTTTTATAACTACTAAAATATTATTTATTTATTTAAAATATTTTATTTTATTTTTTAAAAATTTTTTAAAGCAAATATAGGCCTAGATTTAAATAAAAAATAGAGAAAAATAAATAATTGGATCATCGGGTCGGGTTGGGTCGACTTGGGTTGGAATTTTCTAACTCGTACCCGACCCGACCCATGGTCCGACCCGACCACCAACCCGACCCGACCCAAATTGTCGGGTCGGGTAGGATCGTCGGGTTCACCGGGTCGACCCGACCCGGTGAACACCCCTAGTGCTAGTTCAAGTCATATCATGCCCTATTCAATAAGATCAATCATCACTTGATAAGCACATGAAGAAATGTCTTTACATTGCTCTTGAGTAGCAAAATTATATCTATGCCCTTTTTCAGTAGATACTGAATTCGGACTATAAGAGGTACACTTCTTGTGTGGTTTCGTCATAAGATCATTCATCATGAAAATTAGATGACAACTTTGGTTCTGATTTTGTTGGTCATTGTTAATGTTTGTGTTATTAAATCAATCTCATCCATATCCTCTTCAAAAGAATCGAACCTACAATGGGCATGTTACTTGTGTTTCTCACTTTCCAATAACAATATTCTTTGCAAATAGGAAAATCATATATTCAAATATAAGGAAAGATTTATCCTTAATCCTGATATAATTATTGTTTGCCTACCAACTAATAAACAAAGTTAGAATATGTAGGCATGCTAAAGAAAACAAGTTGATTCATCTACCTATTCACGACTCACCTCATCTCATCCCATATGGCAACGTCTCTAAAAGACGTGTTTTTCATAATCTCATCCCTAACGAATTTTGTTAGCAAGACTTTGATACATTAAGAGAAGTTTCGTCACTCTTTTCATCCTATATTTAAAATAACTCACATTATATCGTTTGTCTGTCTTAACATTGAATGTGTTTGTTATTCTTTTCCATGTTTATGAAAAGAAACACCATTAACAAAATTTTCCTTTAGGTGCTCCTATCGCATATATTTCAATCATTGCAACATCGAATTATGGTCATCAACTGAATAACCTCTTTACCTTGGCAATTGGAGCATTTTGTTGGTGTGATGATTCAAGATTCACAATTAACTTAGCATTACTCAATTATGCATCATTCTATAACACATAATTCTAAAATAAAACATTATATTTGATTAACTACTAATATTCAAGCAATAATTCATACAACACAAACATTTGACGGTTATGAAAACATAAATAGTGAGGAAAGATAGCAATGACAAAATGCAGGTAATATCCAGAATTTACAAAGATAAAAGAATTTATAATGAAGCCCTTTAAATTAGTTTTGCAAACTAAAAATTGATAAATACAAAAGAATGGATTGCAAAAAGTGAAAGAAAAAATAAATGTATAAAAAACAAATAAGAAAAAATATTTTTTATATTTTTCCTGATGTAAACCTAATCGGTAAAATCTATGTAAAAGGAAGGAAAACATAGACAATTTTTAGAAGAAAAAAATACTTATCATTCTTAGAAAACAATACTTATCATGTTTAGAAAAAAAAAACAATTAGGACTATATACAATATATTAAATTAGTCTTCGAGGATTCGATAACTCTACTTATTATAGTAGTTGAGCGACTAGCCTCAACATTTTGCATATAGTTGACTAATCATTCAAAGGCCAAGAGGCATCACATTTGATTCTAGTAGTGGATCTTCTTGTATCATTTATTCCCATTTTAGTTTATTGATAATATCCTGAATTCTAATCTAGTTGTTACCAATCGATTTTTATTTTAACTTGAAACTAATTTAGTTCTATAATTTATAACAAATGTCCTAATTCTTTGAGACTAACCCTATTTCAAGAGTAAATCCTATAATATGTTAAGGCATGGTTACATCATCCTTTTTCCCCTCTCTCTCTCATCTCCCTCTGTAAGTTTGGCAAGCTTATAAACAATTTGAAAATTTTGAATCTTTGGTGAGTTTATGGTCTTATAAGCTGATAAAAAAGACGATTCAAAAGTTTGTAAGTTGTTTGAGCAACTTATTTTTGGAATCACATTACTTAAGTATTCTTCAAATCCCATTTTATCACTTGGTCAACATGAGTGATTAAGCTTTGACATTTAAAGAGGCCATTAGCATTAAAATTTATTTTAATTGAGCCAAAGGATACATAGCATTGTCTCTAGCTCTAACCGGACTTATAAACAATTAACATGGTCACATGGGCCAAGGGAGTTGGGCTTCTTGGCCCGTTAAACATTTTCTCACACGGGTGTTGTTACTCATAGTAATTTATTTTCCAACACGACAATAAATAGGGGTAAAATAGGTGCAGGTCGGGTGGATTTTTGTATTAAAAAACATTCTATATAATTTGGTTGGATTTTTAAAATTAAAAAAGTCTTATCAATTTTTTTACTGGTTTTTTCATAGTCTTATATTTTATACATTCTATATTTATAAAAAATTAATGATATAAAGAAATATTTTATTTCATAAATTAGCGACATTCACATGTTATATATATTGTAACAGTGCTATTTATGGCTTATATTAATTTTCTCTACGTATAATAAGATAAATAATAGGTTTATTGAGTAATTTTATATATTTTATAAATATTGAAATATAATATCAATATATATTTTATAATTATTTAATTATATAGGTGTCCATGGTATTCCTCGGGTGGTTTTTTAAATTTTAAAAACCGCCTAAGTTTTTTTCCGATTTAAAAAACCTAAATATTTTATATCATGTTGGGTCGATTTTTTAGGTTTTCATCTTTTCGGTTTTTTTTTTTTTGCTTACACCCCTAGTAATAAATGTTTGTGGGTGTGGGTGATTGGCTAGACTTATTTTCGTAACAAAGATATCTTATATTTTAGAGTAAGCATATTTATCCAAATAGGCTTCATATATTCACAAATTATCAGACCTATTAGCTTACAAGATTAGCCTAATAATTAATGTATTTTGGTCATAGTATTAAAATATCATATTGCTATTTTGTTTGTATTATATGCTATTTAAAATATTAATTTAAATTAGGAAATTGCAGTAAATAAGCCAACAATTTGTATCATTTTAAGTGTACTAAATAATAAAGGCACAGGTCTTCTTTTTCATCTTATCAAAGGCTGATTTAATTTAGCCTGCCCTGTCTATTGTTACCTCAAGTTATGCTTATAGAGTCATAGTGAATATGTCTGTGCTAAAACAGAGATGATTTCATGATATGTAGAAAAAAGGTGACACCGAAAGTTTGAATTAATGAACAAATTGCCATCTCCATGCTGTTCGAATTTTCTTTTCAAGTTAGATATGGATCTTTACCTAAATCCACACTAGACTTTTAGAGTTTCAAGCCATTACAGCTTTACCAGAAAAAAGCTATGCCTAATGCCCATTCTTTATGTCCATATCCTGTCCAATCACAGGCAGATGAATGGAGATGAAGTCTTGCCTTGCCATTAATTAGGCCCCCACCCCAAAAAATGTTAGGGCCCCTTCTTCCTCCCAAGTGCTGCTAACTTTGATTAAAACTGATGATTACATGGAGCTTTGGAGGGCCAGAAAGAAACCATTGGAATCATAAAAGAACTGACTCTGAAGTCTGGATCTGAATAGTTATCTGCATAAATTGCACTGCCATAATGTTCCCACAGAAGATGCACATTGCAGAATTATTAGATAACCCAAGATTCATGTGTCATTCACAAAGAATGTATAAGATCCCCACATAAATGTGGATGGATGCATCTGGCAAGCTGCCTGAGGTTGCCATGCATATTAGTCACTCCTGCTGAACAAATATGTTGGGGCAATGAATTGACAGACTATTCCTTTCAGAGCCAGATGCAGCTGTTCCTGTGGTTTTCTTCTCCATCAACAGTTCGTGGACTTGACATGCATGCTAAACAGTGATCTATTACAATATGTCAAGGCGAGCAAGTGCTGCACATAGCTATTAAGAGGATTCCTACTCCAAAGCATTCACTGCATGCATGTAATAGATCAGATCTGCCTTGACATTTCATGATTCAGAGATGGAAGCGACCCTTTACTGCAACCATCCAAACAAAGACATGAACAATTAAGGTTGGGGAAAGAGCTGCTCTCGTGTTTCCATGCTCGGCTACGGCTGGCCCTGTGCCCCATGGCTGCCTTCCTTCCGGCTTGTTTCTCGCAAGAAGCATGTGGGAGGTGGGGACATGAAGCTTGTACTGACGAAATGAAGTAGCAAACATCTGTTTCTGCCTTACTACCACTTCGCATTTCATAGGATTTGTACTAAGATATCAATCCTTTTCAAACCGTGGCCTTAATTTGGATAATTTCTGTCATGAATTGACTAAGAGAGCACGCTGTGCAGGCAGTGCTGTCTCTCTCCTTTTTTTTTACTTGTTTAAAAATGTTATGTACAATGATGAGAACTTTTGTAATGCATATTATTACTATTTTCACCTTTTACAACTATAGATCTTTCATGAATTGTAACTTGAGTGAGTGAGTGAGTGAGAGAGAGAGAGTTTCGGTGATTATTCATTCTATAAGTTCATATGGGCCTAGGGAATTAATTTGGAACTTTCAAATTGGTGGGTGCAATGATGTGTGCCTTGGTGTCCAATGTCCATGCTTTCCAAATCAGGCCCCTACCATTTTCTTTCATGTCACGGTGGTACTTCATCAGCAAAAAATACGGATCTCGATGATGAGACTGTAGGACTTTTTCATATATTTATTTATTTATTTCTTGAGCATCCTGCGTGCTTAGATTATCAATAATTTATTTAATCCGATAGTTTCGAGTAATACTCGAAATAATAATTTAAAATTTACTAATCAAAAGAGTATCATTATAACAATACTAAAGATAGCGCAACTAATTATACCATATAATAAAAATAACGTTCTCAATATTATAAAAGGAATATTATATTATTTTTTAAAAGGTGAGTTAATCTCCACTGATTGCTCTATATATGAGAATTCACATTCATTAACAACTTTCAATTCATTTGGTACGTCAATATTGTATCGTAGCTTTCAGATATTTAAGGGCTCTTTTAATAATTTTTAATGTATCTTTTTAAGATTAGTTTGATATCTACAAATCAAATTTTTTACTTAAGCCAAATCCTGAGCATTGCATGCATCAAGCTATTCACTTTTTGTGCGCAAAATTCACACGTTGTTTTTGCCTTCAATTGGTATACAAGTCTCATTTTTTTTCTTGAGCTTTTGTCGAGAATTATCTGAATTCCTAAAATATAAGATGTATTTCTGATGCGTTTCATTTTAAATTCCACATTCAATTTATCATTAATTTCATTAAATATTATAATTATGGCATCATTCTTGGCGAGCAATGTATAGTGATAATATTATAGAGTTGTTACCTTTTTCTTCTTGATATACACACAATGATTCAATATTCTTAGTGTAAAATCAAATTGAATTATCGACTTTTAGAACTTATAATATCATTATCGTGATAATTACTTAAAGCCATATACAATTTTTTTTTCAAGCTTATATACCTTATCCTCTTGACCCTTAGCATAAAAAATTTTAAGTTATCATATATATATATATATATAATATGTATGTATGTATGTATGTATGTATACACATCTTCTAATAATTCTCCATGAAAAAGTTTTCTTGACACACATTTGGAATAATTTGAAATCCTTATATATGTGCTATTATTGCTAGGATTGTCTTAATACAAACTTATCCATGTGAAAATAATTTTTTTATATATTATGACTTATTTAATATAATTTTTTATATCTAATCTTGTTTTATGCCTATAAAGACAATTATCAACCCAATGGGTTTTAATACTTATTTACATTCTATGGATTGTTACCTTCTGACAAGTCACAGCACATACTTTGTTTTGAGTTATTGAGTCCATTTCATCATTCATAGCGACCACCATGATTCTGACGCGTTAGAACACTACCTTTTTTTGTAAGAAATAGTATCTATAATATCATTTTTTTCCAAAAATGAATAGTATTTATACTATTCTCTATATCAACATCGACGTAATAACGAAATCTGGCACACATGCATCATTATCATCTAAATGTATGAGTTTAGTCTAGACCTCTTGTTATCAGTTATATTTATGGAGACAATGAAATTCTTCATTTCCTCCAAGGGCACTTCATCTTTATAGCTTTATCTCCTCCCATTATTGGATGGTCATCCAACTCATCGTAATCGAAGTCATCTTCATTATCCTTAAGGACAATAATAGGTCCTTTGTCTTTGATTTGCGTTTCTTTTCATTCTTTAGAAAAATTGCATCTCAACTTTCGATCAAAGCTCTATGAGGAGGAAAGAATATATTGTCCTTGGACTTTTCATTTTACCCTACAAACTTGCACATTATGTTCTAAAATCTAGGTGAGTTCACTTGGAACCAGCACATGTGTTTTACATTTCCATTCTGGAAATGACCTAGACCACACTAACCTGACTTTTCAAGAAATATTCTCGACCCAATTTATAACTATCAATGATCAACTCTAAGTTTTAGAAAATCAAATTAGTTTTAGTCAAAGCCAGCCTTACGTTGAAAAACTCGCGACCCAACACCTCAACTAATGAAATATAAGATACTACTGCAATAATATATTAAACGTAATACGACCAACGTAAATCTAGTTCTAACATCATTTTCACATTATTTGTTATGGATATAGAGTAAGTTTGCCTACGTGTCTTCCTAAATGCAATAGTATTCGAATTTTTGGTAGGGAAATTCTTCTCCTCTATCTATCCTTAGTCACTTAATTGGTCTTTATAGTTTCTTCTCACTTTCATTTTATATTTACTAAATAAGTCAAAAGAAACTTTTCATCAATATAAGAAATATGCTAAATAGTCATGTCATTAAACATCTCAAAAAGTGTGATGCTAAATTAGCATCAATAGAGTCAAAATAACGTCGTCTAGGGTCGACAAAGATGTGATGCTCGTTACCTCCCAATGGCCTTGAATTAGTACCGCAATAGCAATATCGAAAGTCAATGCCAAATCTAGCGCCCACCACAATAGTAAAATATAACACTATTGTGGCATCAAAGAAGGTGACGCTAAAATGTATGAAATAGCGTCACAAAAGTCACAACGCCATTATGAAGTTTGGATGCCATTGTATGAGTGAAAAATATAGTGTGATCGGGACGTAGATGTGGTAGTTTCTGCACCACCCCCTATCAATGCCAAAGAGACTCTAAAGTGGCTCTAAGTGGAGTGTCGCTATTGCGTCCCTAACGTGGCATTGACGTATGTAAAAATATAAATATATACTTTATATCTACTAAACTTTACTTAATAAATTGAATATACATTAATTATAAGTGTACCCATACATGTATATGGATACAAAAGACACATATGTTTATATAGATACAATGATATATATATATATATATATATATATATATATATGTGTGTGTGTGTGTGTGTAGGCATATAACACTAGATGAACTATGTTATCCTATTTATATTAACAAATGTATTCATATCAAATTAACATTACCTACTTATGTCAATATACACGCGCATGTGCACGTGCACGTGTGTGCAAATGCACGTCTATATTGATATAAGTAAATTGTATATACAAGATATATCATATCTTACTTATTCATAAATAAATTTTATCTCATTAATCATACAATTATGACACATAATTAAGTGATGTTTCTGCTCATTAGTTTAATTAAAAATTGAAATATATATTGATATGTTGCATCACTGTAGAGACAAAATGGAGGCAACAATAAAATGCCTTTAATTGGCTTCACTGTAGTGTCACTATAGTGTCGCATCTACGTCAATGTTATTTTAGAGTCACAACAATGCCATTTTAGCACTATGTCACTCCAACACTACTTCTGTTGAATCCAATTTTTTTAATGAACCTATCGACGCCGTAGCATCGAATTAGCGTCGCATCTGTTGGAGACACTAAAGATTTTGCCTTAAATAATATGCCCCTCTTTTCTTTTAAACTATTTATATAAAATGTTTTACATTCTTCTCTCCTAATCTATCATCGCTATCGCCATCCATTTGCCATCAGCAACAATTGCTCTCTATTCGTTCATGCACCACTGAGTTCCCCATCTCCCATCAGCTGATGTCCTTTGTTGACGTCGCCATCACCAAGTTCACTGACACTACGATTTTGGTCTTTCATCCATCAATGCCATCGTCAACCTCTTCCGCCCTATATGTTGACTACTGCATGTGCTACATCATCGAGTTTGCCATCGCCAATGCACTCGCTTCACCGTCAAGTTCATCATTGTCGATCCCTTCCGCCTTGTCCGTCGACCTTGACCACACCACTGCCCTCCTCTAGCCATCAACAATAAGTCCACATTTTTTTCTCCCTTTCACTTTGACTAATGCAAGAAGGCAAAGACAATTGAAAGGAATAAAAACCCAATACATATCCTTTATCTATTTAGCATCTTCCTATATACCATTTGAATAATATTTTGAATTTGATGTTTGTTTATGATGTAGTTTAATTATGTTAATTGTGGTTATATTTTCCAATGCAGAGGGATATAGTAGGTTAATTAGTTTACTAAATAGTTGTACAATGGTAGCTTAGTATTTAAGGCATAACAAGAAATACATCTTTAAGTTTGTTCCATCACACATTTTAATTGATGTCTTGGTGCATTGATATTTTTTCATTAAACTAATAAGATAAGCTTACTTAATTAATAGGAAGAAAGGCTTTTAATTTGTAGTCATGATTTGTCACCATATATGTTCCTGCAAGTCCATTTATTAGTACTCTTTTTTGGAACAACTGGTAGGTTTCGCTTTTCCTTCTTTATTGTATTCAATTGAATTTATGTCATACTTTTTAGTCCTAGACATTTTGAAATTGATTAAAGTGACTGACATAAATTAGTTATTTATTTCTAAGCTAACTTAGAAGAAGAAAATTCATTTGTCTGATTCCTTTGACAAACAAATTTATATTCCTAACTCCACGAACAATGAGTCTCATTGGCATAAAGTTTGGTTAGTTTGGATCATGTTAAGAAATTTCTGTGGAATAATCTAATGATGGATCAACACAACAATGTGGCAATGAGTACTTATTGTCATATGAACACCTAATAATAAAATTTTAGTCATCACAGATATATTTCTTTTGATGTACTTTTATATAGTGTTGTAATCATGCACCATGTTATATGGTGATGTACTTTTATACTTCTTGTATTGATGATATAAATATGCATATGTAAGAAATTCCTCAACATAGATGCCATTGGTACTCCAATGAAAAGAGCCAAGCTTATCTCGATAGGCAAGAGAATATGATCAAATCTATTGTTGAATAACATATAGTGATTGTCCTTTTTGAGATGACAATGAGTGGCCAGATATGACAAATATACTAACACAAAACAATTTTGTTCACTATCCTTTTTGAGTAATTTTTGTACACAATACAAATTTTTGAGAGCACTACTACAAAGAAGATAGTTGTCACTCACTAGTGGATGACACCTTTCTTGGTTCTCTTGGGATATAAAACCTCCCAAGTTGATAAGGAAATACTTCATTCAATTATATATGGGCTTGCTTATTTTTTATGAAATGCGCAAATTATTAGTTGCAAAAATGATGATGCCTGATTGTAATTAGATTCGTCATTGGAAAGATAAATGTGACATTATAACAGAAGAATATAAGGATGATGTTAATGAATCCATTAAGGTGACATATTGAAGTGAAAGTGTTGCTTCTACATGTAGCGTAATCTTATGTCGATGTCATAAATGTAAATTTTATTAGTGGAAAGTCAGATATGATGCCAAGAAGAATTTATATTCCAATGATCTCCTTACGAAATAAACAAATTGTTTCTTTCATCATAAAGAAAAATGAAATAAAGAAACAAAATTGATAGTAACATAGATATCAAAGTGGATGAGTGAAGCAATTCTTACACAGATATGATACGAAATGCTATGCTAGCAAAACATGTTGGCGAAATATTTGTTCAAGAAGACTCAAATCCTTCGATTTTTAACTTGTATAACCTCTTCAAACAATATGATGAATCTTTGTTGGATGGATGCATAAAGCGCCATACACTTTCTGCAGTAGCACGATTGTTGAACTTGAAATAAGAGTTTAATATGAGCGAAAGTTGTTTTGACCAGATTATTGTCATTATTATGCTTCTGGCATAAAAGAGGTTATCAAAAAAAATTTTAAAATGAAAAAGATTGATAAGACATTTATATTTGAAATATCAAAATATTGATGCATATCACAATCATTATACGTTGAATTATAAGAGAAACAAATTCATGTACTAGTTTTTCTATTTGTGACGAGCCTATATATAAATCGAGGAAAGATTCTCAAATTTTGAAAAATAATATGAAATGCAATGTTCAAATATTTTTTTCATTGTTATAAAATTGCAACATATATTTCTTTTTTAGAAAACTTCATCGTTCATGAGGTGATGCAAAAAAAGGTATGTGAAAATCTGACATCGATTACACATTCTTCAAATGTTGAGGCATGAAAATGACATGATGTACTCCATCTGACTTTTTAAGCAAAATTTGACATCGATTGCATATTCAACTATTAGGATTTTGCAATGATGAATTAACCCATTAGATTCATCAGGCTTAGTTTTTGTTACACCTTTATTATTATGTATGAGATGAGAGAATATATTGATTACCTACATAATCTCAAGCCCTCAACCGCCATGCAGAAATTTAGATGTTTATTTAATAGATTTGATCAATAACTCTATATGTTGTGGGAGAATGAAGTGCTCGCTTATGAGAAATCTAAGAAGCAAATTCATAATGAATATTCCATTAATATGGATCATAAGTGATTTTTTGACATTTGAGATGCTGAGTGGTTGGAGCACAAAAGGTAATCTGTTCGTCTCATGTGCGAAAAAAATACAACATTGTTTTATTTGGAAAATAGTAGAAAATTATGCTAATTCGATGCTCAAGATTGAACTTCATTTAAGAAGAATATAACTGAACACACATTTATCCCAAGTAATTCAATGGTCCAAAAAGTGCTAGAGCACGTTAACAAACAATCAAATCTCATATGGGTTGAAGGTCGATTCTTATGAACAAATTGGATTTGGGAGTAAACATAATTATAAGAAGAGAAGTATTTTTGGGAGTTGTCTTATTGATCTTCAAACTTAGTTCGTCATAACTTGAACATCATGCATTTGGAGAAGAACTTATTTGACGATAGCTTTAATATTGTTATGGATGTTAAAGGAATAACAAAATACAATATACAAGCACACAAAGATAACACATAATATTATTAATATTTATAATATAACACATCTCTTTATTCCATTTTTTATAAAATACTTAACACATAATATTACTAATGATTGTAATTATATAAAAGGATATATATAATTAATATCAATACATATACTATTATTAATGTTTAATAATATATTATTATATATATTACCGAAGGATAATACCTTCGAAATTACCGATGGATGCAAATCCTTCGGTAATTTCAAAGGCATTTTCCTTCGTGATTACCGACGGGTGATCTCCTTCGAAATTACCAACGGATGCTAAATCCTTCAAGAATTTCGAAGGCACCATCCTTTGGTAAATAAAATAATAATATATTATTAATGTTTATAATATAACACATATCTCTCTTCCATTTATATAAAATATTTATAATATACATAATATTATTAATTATTGTAATTATATATATTAATACATATAATTAATATCAATACATATTCTATTATTAATGTGTAATAATAATATTATTATATATATAAATATTAATAATAACTTATACTATTTTAATTACCGAAGGATAATGCCTTTGAAATTACTGATGGATGTAAATCCTTCGGTAATTTCGAAGGTATTTTCCTACGGTAACTATCGACGGGTGATATCCTTCGAAATTACTGACGAATTTCAAATCCTTCGATAATTTCGAAGGCACTATCCTTTGATAAATAAAATAATATTATATTACATTATATATTACATATATATTGTTATAAATATAATTACCGATGGGTATTTCCTTCGGAATTACCGACGGATGTAAATCCTTCGGTAATTTCGAAGGCTATACCCTTTGGTAATTTAGCGACGGAGATTTTCCGTCCATAATAACGAAGGCCGTTTTAGCCTTCAGTAATTCGGAAGGAGTTTCATATTCGTCGCAATTGCCGTCAATAAATGAGAATGATTCATTTCCTTCGAAAAATGTCCGTTGCAAATTCACCATTTTCTTGTAGCGCATGAAGCATCACCATCAAGATTTATGCCCGTGGGCTCCACGATCGTGAACGAGAGTCATCTTTAGTCATTCATTCATACTTGTTCATTCATTCATACATGAAACTAGGGGACATATCAAATACTAAAGGACTATTGTCGAGGGTGATCTAGAAACATTTAAGAATATAAAGAACATGGATGTAATTAAGACATAAAATATGTCAATCGCGATTCTTTAACGTAGGTTAGAAATTTTCTCTAAACTCATCATGAATATACAAATAAATGAAATGTCAATACAATGCATGCCTCGAGGGTGTTAATTTATCTTTCAATTCAATACAACCAAATCATTAAAATATGAGAGATGGATTTAGATTCTCTTTGCATATATCTCACAATTCTTTATCATTTTTCTTTTTTTTTTCTCTCTTCTTTCTCTTCCTCTTAGTTCTCCCATTTACTCCTCCTCAAGCTCTAGCCCTCGTATGATCAGATGGAGAAAGGAGGAACAAAAGAAAAGAAAATTAGGCTGTAAAAAAAATAAAATGATCAGAATGCATCTTACTTTAAAAATCTAATTAGCACGTGTAGCTCCTGTGGAATTTGTTTAGTGGTTCTTGATTTGCAGATTTACCAGAGGACGGGGCGAGAGTGCAAGAGAAGATGAGAGAAGTTTTTGGTACGTGGAGTTGATCTCCCCAACAAAGATGACTGATAGAAAATTATGATTGTGTATTATGTTTATACAATAATATTGATATATAGTACATTAATTTATTTTAAATTACCTACAAATCGCTCTTTAGTTTTTTTTATTTGACTATCTTTCATTATCACCTCCTTTTTTTCATTTCACATTTTTAAATTCCTTTTATCTTTTATTTACATTTCTTCTGCCTATTAATTTCCATCCTTTATTTGTTCCTCTCTCCTTTCGTTTATGACTACTCTTTCTACATTCATAATTCTTTCTGTTTTTTTATTAATTCTTCCATACAATAACTTTTACCTTGGTTTATTTTTCCCATATTTGCCGTTAAATCAGTTTTTCTTTACAAATTATTCATTATGTTTGAAAAGTTAATTCTTACAAAAAAAATCATGATGATTGAAAGTTGCTTCCTAACTTTTCAATTTCATAAAATACTAATGATGCTATAATAATGTATATTATCCCAAGTCATTTTTAATTTTCATCTTATTTTATTTTACTTTCTTTTGCTTTCACCTCTTTCATTTCTTCGTCACATTTATTTCCGCTTTCAATTTTTCCTTCTTTTTCCTTTGCTTCCTTTTTTTTTTCGAAAATTATCTTCCATTTTTACGGTAATTTCTCACATTTATTTGGTTTTTCAGATTTATTTTTCAAATTTGGAGTTGAACCATATTTTTACATATCGTTCATGGGTTCACCCTTTTCCGCAGCTTGAATCTACTCAAGTGATCCAATATTCTCTTCTTTTTTAAGTCAAACTGGATGTATAGGCTGAAGAACTTGTTCGTGGTTGACGGAACTGAACCGGTCAGGTGCAATTTTAACAGCATTCATATTTGTTTATATAATTATCGACAAGGTAATAATAATTTGTGTGATTCACATAATTACACTTGTTTTCTTTTTCTGCCAGTCCCGGGAGCAGTGTCGATGATTTAACTGTATGACGCTAACGATTATGTGTACTCTTCACAAGTTAGAGATCGGTCCACTATTAAGTCCAACTAATTTAGTATGATCGTCTAATATGGTCCGCGTCATATACTTGACAATGATAGATGAAATTATCAAAATTTGAACTCGAGATCTTGCATCGAATTGAATATAATTTCCTACTATACGTTTCATTAAACCTGCTTCAAATCAGATGTTCTAGAGTGGAAAGTGGTAGGGATTTAGATTATTAATTCATGTTCTAGATATTTTTTTTGGGTAGTCAGGGAAGCGGTACCGACGGCTTAACCTGCGAAGCGTTCACGGTTATGCATAACTCACCAAAGTCGATCCATCATCGAACCTCAACTAATCCGATTAGGTCGTCCTGAATAGTGTGTCTGATAGTGAGCTCGCAATAAAAAATTTTTACGTTCACAAAATTCGAACTCGAAACCTTACTTAAAAAAAAGAGTCGCTTCCCACTCCACCCCAATCTCAACCCTTGTTCTTTAGATAGATAATTATTTTATGGTAATACTGTGAACCCATAAGTTCTTCATCTGCAATGATTGCTGAGACTAATATATAATATCTAGATGATTCATGCATCATGCGTGAATCATGATCATTAAGCTTTCCTCTTGCTTTTATGGAATGCAACAAATTATGAGGCTCGTAAGATTCAACACATACTTCAATGCAGTCATGCACCACTATGTTCAGGTTATTACAATAATTATTGTTCTAATTTGTGAAGAAACGTTTATAATAGTTAACTATACCTAGGAAAAAAAAAACAGCTGAGCCCTTTCAGAGTACCATCAAGTCACCTGACATTAAGAATCAAGTGGCACAATAAGCATGTAAATGTTCAAATTTCCAATACTAACAATGATTTTCCATCAGCAAGTACAGTCCATAAGTGGGACATCTGGACATGATTAATAAGGATACAGAGGTTGGACTGACAAAAAATTATTAAGTTTAGATCCAACGGAAAGCTATTTTTATTATGTGGTCATTAATTTAGTAGAAAAGTTATTATTGTGAGAATAAGAATTATTATTTTATAAGGATGAGAGAGATTTCTTTGAATTATTATTTAAACGCAAATTAAGATTATTTCTCTATATTATATAATGACCTTTGTGACACTAAATATTTTATGGATTATGAAGGGGATAAAGTTCAATCCTATACCTTTTTCCTTAACCTAACATCCTCTGAACAATCTTTGTGAGAATCATTACTTAAGATAAAGTCTAGGAATAAATAAAAGAAAAGGTACCACTTCCTTTTGATCTTTCCTTGTTGCAAAGGTTCAAGATCTATATAGTTCAATGAATAAAATAATAAAAGTATTAATAATATAGTGGATAAATTATGAAACGTTCATATGTCCTGCAGGAAATGAGTCTCTTAAGCACATTTCTAGTTTTTATTTTTTTATTTTTTTGCATTCTTGATTATAAGTTTATTACTTAGACTGTTTATTTGGTAATGCTCAAAGAGTTATTCAAAACTATCAATAATATTTTACATTTATTATTTTAAGTTTTAACCACTTGTAGATATTACTAACCTTAATGACGGAGACAATAACTTTTTTTACACAATCAATTCCTTTTAAAAAATTATAAATAATATAAGTCATGGTAGAAAATGAAGAAAATGATGCTGGCCGTCCACCATGGAAAATCCTTGGCATGCTAAATAAAATATGTCATCTTACTGTTTTTGTGTGTGTGTGTGTGCCGAAATTTTAGGATCAAGAGATTTGGAGGGTATAATTACCAAACTTTCCCGATTAGAAAACAAACAGTGACAATTTTTTATTGAGAAATCAAATTTGTGCATGGTTTTTTTATCATCTCATTCGTATTAGATACTTTTAAAATTTTTGTACGAGAGAAATTATGCACATAAAAAAATCCAAAAAATTTAAAACGACGCAAAATTTTATTAGATGGAAGAAACACAACAGGATTATAATATCATATTCCTTTCTCTTTGGACCTGTAAGGAGTTTATATATGCACTTCCTTCTACATACGATAGAAATTATAGACCGACTGGTACTATAAATTAATTTCTCAAAATTAGGACACCTGATAAGAAAATAAATTAATTCCAATAGCGAGACCCCCGTAGTATGAGGACGTCTTTTATTTCGAAATGTCTTGAGATCATACGATTTCTAATTGAGATAGAATTCGAAGCATTATTAACAGATACAATCCAAATTAGTTGGAGATAATACATTCACGTGAATAATGAAAACACAAGAGACGAAGCCCAAATATTTCTTTGATTAACTATATTAGAAAGTTTAAATCTTTTGCTTGGATCCAAGATATAGTTCAATCTTATTATTATATTTTTTATTAAAACCATTAATTATCAATTCAATAGTTTGTCACATGAATTAGTGGAGACAAACTTTTAGATTTTAAAAAATATTAAAAATTAATATTTTATTATTTTATTTTATGCAACTTTGCCATTGTATAATATAACATCATTCAGAAATCAGGTCTATATAAATTTAAAAGAATATCATATTTAGTGATTTTACAACTAAATATGCAAACAAAGTAAAATTTTACATGTTTTTTTAATATACAATTTACCCTTTTTTTTCTTCAAAAGATATTGCCATGTCTTTTTTTTTCTTGCCTAGAAAAGATATTGTCATGCTTGCAGTCCTGTCGCGGGAACAGTGCTACCCGCTGGTGACCACCATTTCAAGTGTACCCTGGGTGACATCAACTGCAAATAATGTCTTTTACTTTTTCCTACATGGTGAAATTATTTCTTCCAATACATCTATGATCCATCCCCCTTCCCCTTCATTAATACACATATATATTTCCACTGCCCTCCATCATCCACCCTCGGTCCCTTTCATTTCCTGCACTCCTGTTCTCTCTCTCTCCCCACCTCCCTCTCCTTCTCTGATCATGAGGTATGAGCCTTCAGAAGAAATCTTTATCATGATCTGTTGAATAGGATCCTTCTGTACTGATGAGCAAAAAAAACCCTCCTGATCGCAGCAGGGTGGTGGTCTCTTCCATTCTAATTAATTACTCCTGCCACTTGCAGGCGCCCTGCAAGAACTTAACAGCGACTGCTCTTTTTGCTGATCAAGGTCGATCTGTTCCCCCCTCAGATCTAGAGAGGTACAGCTCTTCTCTACCACTAATTTGCATCCACATATGCATAATAATTGCACACCATACCACTTTCCCTCTCATCAGTCAGCACATACATTACTTCCAAAGATATAAACACATAAATAAACATAATATATTCACATATCTTAGAACAAGTAATAGTAGTATTAGTAGTAGAAGAGTTGTAACACAAGTAGAGAACCAGACAGACTGCTGCAGGCTCTGAAACCTAAGCTTTAATTTGCATGGTACAATCTTTGCATCTAAAACTCATGAACAAATTTTCAGAAACCAAAGTAAGACTATATGATGCAAGAATGATTCACAAGGAAAGTAATATACTGATTCTTTGTGTTTTGCTGGGAAGAAAAAGAGGAAATAAAAAGTAGTAGTAGTAATAATAATAATAATAATAATAATAATAATAATAATAATAATAATAATAATAATAATAATAATAATAATAATAATAATAATAATAATAATAATAATAAAAAGATGGTATATGAGCATTTGATGAATGGGAAGTCTCCAAACCCTAACCCTAGCACTGAATTGGCTTGGAAGTGATCGTGGGCAGCGGATCGAGGAGGGGAGTTGTAGTAGTTGCTCTGCGTTGGTGCAACGTCGGTCATGGCCGCGTCGAGTTCCCCTTCGTCGGCTTGTTCTTCTTCCACTTTTGCTTCCTCCAACTCGCCCTGCGCCGCCTGCAAGTTCCTACGTAGGAAGTGCATGCCGGGCTGCATCTTCGCGCCCTACTTCCCGCCGGAGGAGCCGCACAAGTTCGCCAACGTGCACAAGATCTTCGGCGCCAGCAACGTCGCCAAGCTGCTGAACGAGCTCCTCCCCCACCAGCGCGAGGACGCCGTGAACTCCATGGCCTACGAGGCCGAGGCCCGGGTTAAGGACCCCGTCTACGGCTGCGTCGGCGCCATCTCCGTCCTCCAGCGCCAGGTCCAGCGGCTGCAGAAGGAGCTCGACGCCGCCAACGCCGACCTCCTCCGCTACGCCTGCAACGAGATCATCCCCACGGGTCTGCCCATCGCGCCGGCTCAGCCGACGCCTGCGATGGCAGTGCCGCCCGTCATGGGGGCGTACCAGACGATCGGACATGCAAGCGGCAGGAGCCCGGCCGCCTTCTACCACCTGCCGGGTTCAAGAATGGCTTCGCCTGCGTCATGGGCGGTGGCGGGCAGCATGGCGGCTTCAGGAGAGAGCAGCAACACCTCAGGAAACAGCATCATGGATCAAATCAGAGATGGAAGGGAGAGGAGCAGCATGTGATCAGGCGGTCGATCTTATGGAAACGAAAAGATGGAGTATGCTTAATTTACTACTGATCTATGTTTCATATGCTGATTATTAATATTCCTGGGTAGCTATAGCTAGGTTTACTTCGCATTTTGATGCTCTCCATGTGAAGAAGCTACTAAGTTTGATCTGTTGCTGTATCATCAAACGTATTAATTGATCCCTTTTGCAACTAAATTTTAAATGTAGTCTGGGCGTTGTGCTAAATCTCTATATAATTATTTTGCTGCTTCCTGGGTTAGTATCTTGTTTTTCCCCAGAGCTTCTGAGTCCCAAAGTATAAAATATGGAGAAGATAACCTCCTGGTGATGTTGAGGATTCAATATATATGGAATATCTGCTGTTTTTCAACCATGCATATTTCAAACTCGTGTTTGCTAGAAATAATAATTCCAAACATTTAGTTAATTAGATATATGTACCTTGTGTGTATATATGCATTCAACATGTTTTCAGAATTTCTCACTCCTTGGAGAGTAGTATATATCTTCTCTTGGATATCATGCACATGTCATACTTAAGAAACTTTGCATTCAGAAAACGGGCTTATAGTTGCATGTTTGGAACCTTAAACTAACATAAGTGATCACAGTTTGATAATGTTCTCTGCTATCTAACCTAGGAACTGACGTCAGGGAGGTTTTCGTCCTCAACTAATACAAACCATATATTGCAATATGCAATGTAATTGCTTTACTCAGCTTGCATAATTCTTCATGTGAGTTGAATGTCTGCTTTCCGAATATTAGGGTGACCACCTAAAGAAAAAATGCAATTGCTTTGTATTTGAAGAGTGGAGGAGAACCTGTCATCTTATGCAGATTACTAATTAGTTCTTTTTTTGTGGCAAGTCCATTACATGAGGTCTACAAAGTATGTGTAACTGAAGAGCCAAAGTTGCATTAGATAGATAGATGTCCTTTATTTTTCTTAGTAAAAAGGCACTGTCATTCTTTTCCACGTTCTTAATTTTTTTTTAACAAAGCTTTTGGTAGGTCTTGACACCACTGTCTGTATTAATATACGTCCTTTTCTCCTTTTTTTCAATGCAAATACCTCACTGTTCTATCCTAATTCGTTGTTCGATATGTTTATTCTTTGCAAATAAGAGAGATTTTCTTCTGGAGAGAAATGTACTGCTTTCTGACTTGCGTTTCAAATTACACTATGACAGTACTTTTTTTATTGTGTTTCGTCAAGATGATTAAGTGAACAAATAAATGAATTTCCCAGTTGTATTGAGAAGCACTTCAGCAGCTAAACTTCCTGTAGTGTCACTACAGAAAGGCAGAAACTGAATGCATCAATGAGAAAATATGTATTACCTATTTATTTTTGAAGGACTACCATCCTGCAACCAGATGCTAGCACCAACAAAAAAATTAGGCACATTGACTGCTACAATATGTTTAAATTGCAAGGGCGCCTTTGAGGCTTTCAAGTAATCTGTAAAGCCCTGGCAACTGATGACAGCTACCAAACTTGGACTCTCCTTATAATGCTACCTGGCGTTCATCCATGTAAAGATTTTTATGTGCACTGGCCTTTTGTTGCTTTATTGACCACCAGTGTATGCTTGCTGATGGCAGGCAGGACATGTAGCCTGTGACTTATTGACCATGCATCAAGAGGAAGACAAGTAAAATAATCTGATCAGAAAATGTTTCCTCCATATTGCCATTTTTTTTGTTACACAAGATTTTATGTATTATCAAAAAGTTGACTGTTCAACAAAAAGAATTTAGGAATGACAATAATAACTTATCATAGGCATGAAATTCCAAATAGATCTGCAACAGTTGGAGCGGCTGGATAAAGTACTTTCTTGTGAAGTGGCGCAGGCAGTTGGAACTAGCACTTGTTGATTTCCCTATGATGATATGCTCAAACCTTCATGTGAAAAAAAAGGCTTACAGTGTCAAAAGGGCAATTCCCATATTTGTGCATTCCAAAGAATATTTAACATATCGATCTTTTAAATCGAACACTTGTTGATCATCAAGAGAAACGTAGAGGACAAATCTACCTGGTCACTTTCCAACTTTCTTGTGCTCATTGTTTTGTATTTGCAGAAGATATCATGCGACTGCAATGCCTCTCTATCACTGCATTTGTCAAGAAACTGTACAAGCAGCCTGAGTGAAACTACAAGCATGGTGAAATTTTAGAAGGAATCGGCAGGTTCCAGTCTATCAAAGAGAGTTGAGATTGTGATATGAATTGCAACTGAGAATTAAGATATCAGAAGCCCCATTCTGTGATGAGTCATGAGCAGTTTTAACTATTGACCATGCACATTGATGTCGCCGCATTTGTTGCCGGCAAAAGTCCTTTGGTTTCAAGGGGAAGCATTGGCATTACTATTTCAGTGTATACTTCCGTATGGAGCCAACTGACAGATTTGACATGCCAGGAAACATGATCAAGGGCCGTAGTCCGGGTGAATAGGAAACAAAATGTGGAGAGAGAGGGAGAGAGAAAGAAAGGGAGAGGAGGATGTCCACTGTCCTCCTTGGGCTCTTTTTATAAGGAGAGCAGAACGTCACATCCAACGCAAGGCCAATTCTTCATCAGGACTGGCTCTTTCTTGAGTTCTACCAAAACAAATGCAGGAACAAAGTTCAAGTTACACCAGACCTTTTAAAAAAAAACAAATGCAGAAAAGAGACGGAAATCACAATACAAAAATGCTAAATTCTCCTAATTCATCCTCTTAATAATCCTCCTAACACTCAGATAATTAAAATGCCCCAAAAGATTGATAAATTTACTGCCATTGTGTCTTGTTAGGAGGATGTTTAGATTGATTTTTAGGAGGATATAGCAACACTCATCATAATATATTTTAGTGCAGGGTGAAAGGTGATCGTGGAGGTTTAATTATTTTAACCTTTTTATTCTACCACGACATCTTACTGCCATCTTCATATTCTCGTTAAAAATTCGTCCGACCCAATAATTAGTAAACTTATATGTTTGAGAGTCTCAATTGTTCAAATTATTTGTTAGAAGTAGTGTCGACGATTCAATTCCTACGATTGTACGAAATATTTAGTTGTGTAGCTAGGACAAGCTCTTCTATTCTGGTTTATAATTTCTCTTGGTCATATGGTTCATCTGAGGGAGGTCGAGCTTATCTTATCAATACGCAAATGTATATCTCCTCAAGAATTTCAATTGTGCTTATATCTATGTAGGAATTGAGTTCAAACTTGAACTCAAAACCTTAGTTCCTACACAACGAGAGTTTTTATGTTTATCCTCGTATTGATTTTATATAATCTCGAAGAGAGGTTGCTTTGTTGTATATCTTATCATAAAGTAAGTTGTTTGATGCAAAACTTATATAAATATAGTTTTAACTTCACGGGCTGATCAAATAGTAAATATAAGCATAAAAATTATTGATCCCATGGTGAGTAAAGTTAACAATTTACCTAACTTCACAGTTTAATAAAAGACAACATAAATTCTAAAAAATTAATTTTAAAAAAATTAAGAAAAAATAAAGCAAATAGTAATAAAAGAACGATGACAAGATTTTTGGGTGTAAAGAGAATTTAGTAATTGAATCAAGCAATAAAATAGAGTTTGAATTTTTTATGAATTAGCAATCATCAAGTATATGTTGTTTGGCTAAAATAATTGATAAGTTGAAGTGTCGATAAATATTTTATTGACTAAAATTTATTTTTTAAAATAAGTAATTATTCATTTGGATAAAATTACTTATATTAATAATAACTAATTAGTTATGATACGGCTAACTGATTTATATTTTTAGAAAAAAATAAGTAACACTCCCCATGCTTCTTTTTTTTTAGCTTATAAGTAGATTTGATATCTACTTATCAATTGGATTCAATTTTGATGTTCACTACCGCACTTTATTCCCTATCTTTTATACCATCATCTTCATTCAACCGTTCATGATTGAATCTTTCAAATGGACATCTGATGGTAAAGAAGATATGAAAAATGTGAGGTAGAAAACATCTTCATTTTTTCCTAATCTAGAGGCCGCTTGGCTAAGTTTATAAGCCACTTATAAGTTAGTATAAAAAAATCTCAGTGTTTACCATTTGGTAACTTAAAAATGTGATTGATAAGAAGATATTAAATCTATAAGTAAAAAAAGCAGAGGGGGAGTGCTTAATTTTTTAAAAAAAAGTCAATTAGTTACATCATAACTAACTAGTTATTATTAATATAATTAATTTTATCCAAACGTGTAACTGTTTATTTTTAAAAATAAATTTTAACTAATAAAATATTTATCAACACTTCAACTTACCAATTATTTTGTATCAGCTAAGTCAAACAGACCCTTATAAATCATCGCATGATATATAAGTGCGGATGGACTGAGCTAAACAATGAACTATTTGACCGACCAAAAGCTTCAAGTGATCGAATTGAAGAACTAATGGTCAATAGTTAATTTGGTCAAAGGGTCGAAGTGAAAAATAATCTTATTAGATTTTTCACAAAATCAAGAATCACATACTTATGTAGAAGTTTAGTTTAGTTTGATTCAAGAATAATACCAAGCTTGATTGGAAAGAAAAAAAAATCTTGGAATCCATATGCTAGAATTGCAAATCTAGTCGTCTTTCTTGTTCTTGGGCGATTCACTTTGTAAAAGAGATATTATAAAAGCATATACTTTTATTCCGTGTTATATGAAAGATTTCATCATATTACCTCCTCTCGAACCAAGAAAAGGGAGGTGTGAGCTTTCAGTGTGGAATGACATGCCTTGTCCCTTAATGCTAAGAAAATGTGGATTGGTGTGAAAAAAATTTCCTTGTCTATCGGAACGAAGAAAAGATACTAAATCTTGAAAAGACAAGTAGTGATGCCGACGATTTAATTCATGCGATGCTAAAAAGTGTATTGTTCACATATTGAAAGTCGTCCTGTCATCGAGCTCAACTAATCCGATTAGGCCGTCTCGCGGCATGTATCTGATCGTGATAGATGCGGCCTCCAATAAAAAAAATTTACATTCATAAAAATTCATACTCTTTCCATACATGACTTTACAAAGTGATCCGTGCTCCTTTCTTATTAACTTCATGCTTGCAATTGACACAAAGTGGATTAATTTCAGTGTTGAAAGTCTATTTCCCACCCTGGGGTTGAAATGCTGCTGATTTTCTCTTGGATAATTTGTTTGCATTTGCATTTCGTCATCCCTTCACATTTCGTCATTTATTGTGCACATATTGAGTATTAACTTTATATATGGCATTTCGGGCAGAATCTCGCATCAACTTTATATATGGCTCGAAAGTGGGACAACATAATGTATGCAGTTTCTATGTTTCTTCATCCCCCTAATATTTCATCTAAATTTAGACTCATTCAAATATTTGAAATAGATATATCATTTATTGAACGTAATCTCCCCTAATTAATCTTTCAACTAAATTCAGGATTATTCAAATTTTTCTGATTGAAGAATTCACAGAATCATTTATTGAAACATGTCATATTCTGCAACATTCTCGGTGAATGCAACTAAAAGAATTTGCCAAGAAAATCTTCACTTAATATCAAAGCATGGCAATAAAATTTCACCGTCCAGATAATAAATCGGTCTACCATAAAAGAAGAAAAAGAACAAGGGGAACGCCTGCTGCCAAGAGAAGAATTGCAGAGTTCCCTTATGATCCAGAGCAAAAAAATTTCCAGACCGTTCAAGATGCAGTTTTATTGGTCGACTTGGAGAGATGATAGCCGCTCGATGAAGAGATCGAATGTCGCATCGCGGTCCAGCATACTCACCCTCACATACTTTGTTCCAGCACCAGAGTGCTTGCCATTTCGAGTAAGTATCTTGTGGCTCTTCAGAAAGCTCTCACAGTCTTCAATTTTCGTCGTCTCACATTTGAGCCAAGCGAATGCTGCAAACAAGACAGCATGCAACAGATTTGAACAAACTATCATCTACATATTGGCCAGAATTAGTAGTAATCATATAGATATTATACATAAACTTTAAAAGATAAGGTAATGTCACATCTAGATATATTCAACAAAACTACTTTGCCTTTGAATGCGGTCTGCACAGCTGTTTCAAATTGGTTTTCTATAGTTCAACAAGGTTGATGGAGGAGAATAGGCAAGTAGAGCACATACCAGGGTAATTTGGAAACTTCTCATGAAAAAAATTGCAGTGGCCAGAAGGGTACTCAGGCAAGCTAAAGATGCCTGAGGCCTTCACAGCTTCCCGAAGCTTCTCCCATCTAACTATCATGTGTTGTCGGCCATAATCAAAGAGTCTCTCGGTGCTCTTGGAACTTGGTAGTTCGTAAGCATCTGAAACTACCTTCAGGATCTTAGCGGCACGGAGTTGTGAGTCCTTTGACACCCCAATAGTATTCAGCTCTATGAATTTTATCATTTTCTTGGCCACATCTTTGTCCTTCACCAGTGCCCACCTGCGTCACAAAATAGTCATAGGTTATCTACACTTGTGATATTAAAAAAAATTTAACAAGAAAGGAACATGTACCCAAGTCGAGTTCCTGCATGCCCAGTGCTCTTGGAAAAAGTGAATAGCATAATGTCATGATCTGCTGCATAAGTGATTGGAGTGTATTGAGGCCAATAGTAAGCCAGATCGTGTATTGTCTTCCCAGTTGCAGATTTCAGAACTGCTTCCTTCGTAAGACCATCAGGGTTGTTAGGGGAGCATACAATCTCAATGTATGAGTCACCTTCAAAGGTGTTGGCATCCCCAGCCCAACGGAAAAGCTGTGACCGAAGGAAGTCTGTGATAGCCGGATATGACTGCATTGAAGATTTTCAATAAAAGATAGGAACATATTAATTCACAAGGAGATTTTAAACTAAACAATTTGTTAACCTTCTTTGTACTAAACAACTCATATTAAGTAGAAATAGAAAACAAAAAGAGAACATTGCATGAAAATATACAGCATCACTTATTGATCTGACCTAATCACTTTTTATCTTAGAGAGCCTAAATGTGTTAAGCTGAAGGTTATCCGTGTCACAAATGCAATGCATGGTGACAACAAAAGTCACATTTTTATCTTTCCAAAATAAGATGCACACAAATTGGCAGCAGACTGACGTGGATTGTGCAAATTGTATACATAGACCATTAAGCCGACCCCACCTAGTGGGATAAGGCTTTGTTGTTGTTGTTGTATACATAGACCATTACCAAAAGTAAAATGCATCCATTAAGGAGCTTTAATTCAAATCTGCAACAAAAAAACATCCAAAAAGGGAATAAGGAAGTTGTGGACCCTAGTGATAAGCTGAAGGTTATCCGTGTTACAAATGCGATGCATTGTGACAACAAAAGTCACATTTTTATCTTTCCAAAATAAGATGCACACAAATTGGCAGCAGGCTGACGTGGATTGTGCAAATTTTATACACGATAAGTAAAAACGACAAAGCCATAGACCATTTTCAAAAGTAAAATGCATCCATTAAGGAGCTTTAATTCAAATCTGCAACAAAAAAAAACATCCAAAAAAGGAATAAGGAAGCTGTGGACCCTTTTAGGGTCCTAAGCTGTGGACTGTCGTCCATCGCGGATGGACGGCAATGAAGTCACTTGGACCCTTTTAGGCTCCTAAGCTGTGGACTGTCGTCCATCGCGGATGGACGGCAATGTTGAAGTCACTTCAAACCGTGTGGTGTAGGCGTGATTCGATTCAATCCGAGGAATAGAAAAAAATGGTTTAGGCATGGTTCGCACCGCAGCCGCCAGCGATGGCTTCTTTGCGACAACTTCTTCTACACACTTCCGGCAGGCTCCCCTTTCTTTCTCCTCTCACTTTTCATCCCAGGTAACACCGTGCTGTTAACAACAGGAACAATGGACGGAGTCCCCAGCAGCAGCATCTGTTTTAGGTAGAAATCTTGGTTTCTCAAAGAAAGCTGTCCACTAAGTTTATCCGAACTGATCAATTACAGAAAGAAAAAAGGAAAATTCACTGGAAAACACAAATCTTTTGAAAGCTGCAACGGCGCACACAAAGAAAGTAAGAGCACACATCGTGAGATATGAACTTGAATGCCTGAGATCATCTGTGGGAGCTGCATGTGTGCTCTCAGTAAACAATTCAACCTCGTGTTCCTGCATGTATCTGCACACGAATCTGTCGATATTGTTTGTGGTTCTAGAGGAGGCTTTGCTGTCGAGCAGAAGATGGACTCCAAGGCGTCCATGGACCAAGGCAAAGGACCCGCAGTGTTGGGGCAGTAGAGCTTTCAAGAGAAATCCTTGGCAGCTTCGACATGGCAGGCCGAAGACACTCGAAGTTGGAGAAGCTTGTCGTTTGTTCAGCAACAGCAGCAGTATGTAAAGTTGCAGGCGTTGATCCAAGGCGACCCAGAACAGACGCCAACCAGAAGACAAGGGAATCCGATGCCTCATGCTTTCTTATGAAAATATGAAGAACGACGCAAAGGATGCTAGAGCAAATCGCTATCGGCAGACGGCTGCAGGTTCAGATTGTGACGTTGCCGGATGTTTCATTGTCGAAGAATCCAAAAGGGGATTCTCTTGACCAGAAGGGGGCTTCGACGGCTGCCTGAACCTGTCACCTCCATGGAGTTCCCTCATTCAGTTCGAGTGGGTGCCCCGAACCAGAAGTTTTCTCCTTCTATGTCTGAACCGACTGTTCCTTTAGATTGACGGTAGTCCACAGCTGTGGACCTTCCTTAAACCCATCCAAAAAATGCAACTACGCGATACTAACTAACTACAGAAGCCGACATTTTTAATAAGGAATAAAATAGTTTCAAAAACAACCAAAGTAAAAGACCTAAAGAACCAACTTCCAAAGCTAATTGAAACCTATCTAAGCATAACATGAAAACCTATAAAGAATGTGGAATCCGACAATTACATAAATGTCATGCATAACGACCACGTACTCGTGTAATCATGTAAGCTAACAAACATCGATTAAGAGTTTAAAACTTGCAACAAATAACTTCCAAAAAGAGAGGAAGCTATTGGCTTTTGGCCAACCACAAAATTCAAGAACAGGATTTAGTTAGTACAGAAGATTTAATTACCGGTTGCAGGCTTGTTAATAAAAACATATCAGATGACTACATCACAAATTAACAACAGAGACATTATAGCCACATTACATGAAAAATCAAATCAAATAATGTTGCCTAGCAAATCAACCACATTACTTTACTGACAAATCAAATCAAATAATGTTGCCTAGCAAATCAACCACTTACACATACCAAACCAATCATGTGCAAACTGCAAAATTGTCAGAGCAGCATTAATAAATCCATCTGTAAAGTAAACAACATGGTTGACATGGAGTTATTCCGGATCACATCACATGCACAGCATGGAAATAGGAAACATGCATCAGGTTGATCATGTTACTAGACAACTTGCCGACTAGCTACACTACTAGTATTCTCTGCCTACCAGGAACAGAAATGTAGGATAAAACATCAGAACATCAGACAGAGAATCAGAGAACAACCAGTGCTCGTCGTGTTGATGGTGGACATAACATAAGAGGCATCAATATTAAAATAAATTTGTTCCAGATATCTGTCTAGACAGCTGAACCAACAATCACATTCTGCCACCACAGACGTTACCAAAGAATTGGAGAGCAAACAAGCAGGATCTGCAATTATCAAATTTAAGAAAATGGCCAAGGGTTTATGCGCCTGTGGGATTCAGAAGGATCACATGATTATATCCGACACTGTGTGCTTCTATGTTGATCAGATTTCTTAGGGATGAACAGACGGCCACATTGCCAATAGATCATGAAGCTGAATAGATGGTCACGCTGCCAATAGATCACATTGCTAAAAGTAAATGAATTTCTTATATACATGCTATTAGGATTGAATTTTTGAATGAAAACCAACACGGAGAAATGAGTTGCAAGATAGTAGAATGCCATCTCACTGAGTAGTAAGGGACTGCGGAGACGACGCTCGTGGGGGCAGTGGCGTCCGGGGGCGACAGCGCATAGAGAGCGGCCTGGAGGAGCTGAGTGGATCCGGTGCCGACGATGATGTGGAAATCGTCGGTGACGGCGTTGCCTACGATCTGGTGGAGACGGCGCACCTCCCGGCCGAACTCCGGCTCCAGGAACCAGCACAGGTTGGAGACATCTGAGAAGTAACTCATCGTCTGCCAGCCGGGGATGAGGAGGTCACCCTTGCCCTCCATCTGCTTCCAGAACGATTCGTACATGGTCGGATCCCCACTGCATTCATCGTCATTATCGATCAAAGCCAAAGAAAAACACTAAACGACGCGATGCGACGCGCGGACATCATGCATCAACAGAAGCAGAACGAAATCTAATACGGGGAGTGGGACCCTTTCACAACAGTAGCCCGACCGGGATCGGACGGCTGTCGACTGCAAGAACAGAAGACAAGAAGGAAGACAAATGGCGGGATAGCAACTCACTGGTCGAGGTTGATGATGCCGTCCTTGGAGACGGGACGAGTGCCCGAGGTCGCGCTGACGCTGATCTCTTCCTTGGCCACCATCCCTTCCGCTCGCTCTTGCACCTTCTTGCGCTCCGATGTCGTCGACGTCGTCGCGACCGCCGCTGCCGCCACCTTCTTAGGGGCCTCCTCTGCAGTGCCGTGCGCGCAGTGGGAGTACTCGACGCCGCACGAAGACGAAGCGGTATGCGCGGCGAAGAATGCGAGGTACCACTCCTTGTCATATAGAGCCCCTGCGGAGGGGCACATGGCTAGGTTCAGTGTAACGAGCCCGAGTAGGATAAGGACTGCGCCCCTCCAAAAACGGAATGCCAAACGGTCGAGCGGGCGCGTCATCATTGCTGCTCTGTTTCCGATTCAGGTCGAGGTACGTGAATGGCCCTTGAGTCTTGACGCCTTTTCGGAAGAGCCGCGACGAGAGAAGCCGCCTGAGATGTTGCGGTGCTGAGGAGGATGAAGGGGGGATGCACATGAAAGGAGGGAGGGGAGCAAAAGAGCACCTTTTATTTTATCAAATATATTACATGAACAGACCCGCCGTTGCGCGAGCCTTGTCACCTGCCTTTGCCTGCTGCTCCGCCTTTTCGTAAAGTTCCTCCCCCTCGGTTGTCGTTTTTCCCCTCTGCTGAACCCTCGAACTCTTCGACCTCGTTTCCCTCGCCTCCTCTCTCTCTCTCCCCCTCTCTCTCTCTCTGTGCCTGCTCCGCTCGCCAACAAATTCCTGAACCGAAGAAGGAAGCAGTGAAGCACGGCTCTATCTACCTTGGTGTCTGAGAGCGGTAGCGTCCACGGCGATAAGCGCGCACACACACCCCCCCCCCCCCCCCCCCCCCCTCCTCCTCTCTCTCTCTCTCTTCTTGTTTCTCTCTCCTTTCCTTTGTACACGTTCAAAAAAGAACTTTGTGATAAACTTGGGGAGAGGAGATTGAGAGAAACGCTTTCTGCAAAGTGTCTGAAGTTGGAGATGAAGCTTCCAAAGGAAAGGCAAAAATACACAGAGCCGAAATTTGTCCGCGGACCTCTTTGCCGGCGTTTGTAGCAAAGCAGAGGAGGTTCAGAAAAGGTCGTGCTTCCGTTTTGGCTTTTGGTCTACTTTCTTTTTTCTCTTCCACGGAAAAAAAAGTTAGCAGCAGGGCTTCCTCACTGCGCCTCATCTTAATAATGGTTATGGTGGTTAAAGTGCTGTGCCATGCCTTTCCATCTCTCTCTCACACACTCGCTCAATATCTATGCTAAACTAATATGCTCTGCTTTCGACCAGAAAAAAAATAGCAGGCGCTCTCTCTCTCTCTCTAACTCCCTCAAAATTGTTCCTCGATCCCGGAAGTGCTCTGATTTACTACACTTATTCAATAATTTGTACACTTAACATCAATATAATAATAAAATAATATCAAAGACTAGACTTTATTGCAAAAGTTCAAACGTAATTAATGAAATTAAAAAGTTCAACGTGTAGAAGGAAGTTCGACAAATGGAATAACATAATAACAAAGACAATTGATAGATCAAAAGAAATTGATAATGTATGTTAGTCACGTGCACCACTCTTCAAGCTGTGCCCTTCCACACCTCATCAAGTAGAGTCCTCACCTGCAAAATCTTAATGCAAGAGAATCGAATACTCATGAGCAAGGATGTGCAGTACAATAGAAGCATAGATGATGAAATAAGAATCAATGATAGTCGCATAACAAATAAATCAGCAATAACGATGATATGTCCATACTTTGATTACAATGAACCATATATCATGTTTCAACTTTATTAATATATGTATTCTATTTTTTACTATAACTATGTCTTATCTTTACTATACTTTGCTTTTAGCATTATTAAATTCCTGTATAAACCTTGACATTCCATGCTTTGCAATACTATGTTTTGTACCTTGTTATACCATATTTTACTGTGCATTACTTTACTGCAAGTAGCACTACATTTTTACATTACTATGATATTCTTAAAGTTAATTGTCATATGCAAGCTCGACTTTATTAGATTGGGATGCCCTTTCTGAATCTGTAAAGTCATGCCCACATTGGAGATGGGATGTGTCGGTGCATCACCCATTTCGAAATACAGATGAGAGAGGGCCTGCATTTCAGGAACAGTAGTCATTTAAGAATATGTATGTTCACTATCTCCTCAATTAGCTACTTATCCATCTAGCTCAATACTATGAAATATTGTTCTTTGGGGAAGGAGTGTGTTAAGTACATCATCCCTCTTCGAGATACAGGTGGAAGAGGACCTGTAACTCAGGAATAGTGGTCATCGAAGATCAGTAGGTTCGATGTCTCCTCAGTTAACTACCTGTTCGAGATACTATAATCCTTGTTCCATACATTGGGGCGGCACATAACAATTCCGTATTTTCATTTTTGCTTTACTTATCTTTACTTATCTTTAGTAGAGTCTATAAATTAGAACTCAAATGGGCATAAATATCGTTACAATAGGACTCGGTTGGTTCTAGTAAACCGGTTCGAGTCTCTTGTCAGGGTTCAAGAACGTGACTTAGATCGGGGTCGGAGTTCGACTCGAACCGAGTCAATACTCATACATTAAAAATTGATTAAAGACCTATCTATGGGTTTGGGTTGGTCGAATCGGTTAGCTCGAACCGGGGGGTTTGACTGAACCGTGCGGTCTGAACCAACATGGCTGACTAGACCGATCGACCATTATATATGACCGGTCAACTGTTCCTCTTAGTCCGATCGACACGAACCGACCAACTTGGACCAGTTAATCGTTCTATGGACCGGTCGACCGGTCTCATGGTCGACCGTTCCTCTTAGATCGATCGACCGTCTTCCTTGTCGGAGGTTATGTCAGATCGATCGACCGTGCACAGGGGCCGGTCAACCGACTTTTCTTTAGATCGGTCGACCGTTTTGAGAGACAGGTCGACCGATCGTAAGATCACAATGACGCGCGGTGCGCGCCGGATCAGTCGATCGTTCGGAACGACCGACTGTGAGCGAATCCGTCAGGAAAACTACTGGATCGGTCACCGCTCCGATAGGATCAGTCGACCGATCGAAGGATGCGACAGTGCGAACGCTTGCCGGATCGATCGACCATTCATCGAACCGGTCGACCAATTTCCGTGATAAAATAGGGCCGCCGGCCTTCTCTTCCAACTCCAGCCGACTTTTGGCCATCGAATCGCAATGACATTAATACGAAAAATGAATCTTAGGCATTCACGATCATAATAGGATCCTAGTACGCATCAAACGATCAATATTTCATCGTCTAGGGATTTAAAATTCTAAGGTACCTTTTTTTGATCGATTTGAATCTATCGGCGCTTCTCTCTTCGCTCGTCCGGTCACCGGTCGTTCCTGACTGATGAGGAGGTGCGCCTGGTCCTTGCGAATGTCGAAGGGGTTGCTATGCGCAGGGGTCCATCAGTCGGCTCTTGTGCTCGCCTCTGTTTCATTCATCGGTGTTCGTTCGCATGTGCGTCTCTCGTCGGAGGAGAAGGAGATGGAGCAGAGGGAGAGAGGTGACGGCCGGTGAGGATTTCCAAGGGGCGCGAGGGTTACCCTCGCGTCCCCTGTTATAGCCTCGACCGGCCTTTGGTCGGCCGAATTTGAAACAAGCGCAATCAGGGAAAAGATTTCTCCCCTGATCGGCCGTTTTATCTCCTCTCTCTTTTTTTTTTTGAATTCTTTCCTTAATTGTTTTTTGAATTCAATTTTTTAATATGATTTTCCTTATGTGAAATTTGCAGACGTTACATTATTACCCCATTAAAAGAAAATTCATTTTCGAATTTTGATAAGAATTAGGACTTACCGAATAGTTCAGGGAACTTCTCGCACATTTCTGATTCTACTTCCCACATCGCTTCTTTTTCTTGATGGTGCTTTCATGTCACTTTGTCCAATGATATTTTCTTCTTTTCATACTGGTGCTCTTGATACTCTAGTATCTCTGTGGGTTATTCCTCATATGTTAGATCCTTCTTGAGCTTTGCTTCCTCAATTTGGATTATATTGGCATAGTCATGCTTGTATTTTAGAAATAATGAAACATGAAAAACGTGGTGCACTCAGGCGTACATCAGGGGTAGGGCTAACCTGCATATTGAGTCTCCGACCATATCTAAGATTTCAAATGGACCCACATACATTGGGCTCAATTTTTCTCGCTTACTAAATCACATTACGCCTTTGGTGGGGGAGACTTTAAGTATGACTTGATCTCCTGTCTTAAATGTGTGTTCTCGTTGTTTTTTATCTGTGTAAGCCTTTTGTCGATCCTGAGCCGACTTCATCCTTTTCTTTATTAGCTCAATTATATTTGTGTATTCTTTGGTCTGTTTCTGTAGCTCAGCGCTCAAGATCTTTTTTTCACCCACTTCACCCCAGGAGCGACATGGTCGACCATACAATGCTTCAAATGGAGACATTCCAATGCTAGCATGGTATCTATTGTTGTAAGAGAACTCAATAAGGGGGAGATGCTTGTCCCAGTTGCCATGCCAATACAGGGCACATGCTCTAAGCATATCTTCTAGTGTTTGTATTGTCCTCTCTGATTGACTGTCAGTCTGGGAATGGAAGGCCGTACTGTCACACCCAACTCCGTGACTATTCTAATCTCAATTATCATAATCATAGTTATGTTTAGCAATTTCAAAAATAAAATCGGCAAAACCTCCCTCCCTTACTTATCTTGTGTTATTTCCAATACATACAAAAGATGCATATATATATTCATCAAAGTTAAAATAAAAGTTATAAGACATGACATTCACTTATTATCATCATTGTTTCATAAACTATCTCACATGTAACACCCCACAGGATCAAGTCTTATACAATCTTACAGAAAGTTTCTCACAAACTTAATTACAACATCTAAGACTATGTATTACATTCATGCTTCCAAAAACAAAAGTGAAGGGAAATTAAAGTGCTCTAGTGACTCGACCTCTTCTATATGCAGCAAAATAAGCTCCGAGTCGACTCAACTCAAGAACTTACGAATATTTGAAAAATATAAAATGGGTACTGTGAGCAACAATCATTTGCTCAATTAGTGGAATAAAAGTACAATATAGGGAAACAATACGAGTGCATATAACATTTATATAACCATATTTCTTTCATATGAGAAAACATTTAAAGCATAGCACATATAATATAACTTGTCAAATCATATGAACTTTCACATAAGTAAAATAACTCAAGATATCACCATTTCCATAATTAAACTCCACACATGTGTCATTGCACATACTCATCATAGGTCAATACGTATCCTTCTATGATCATGTGTCATACAGTTAAGCAGAGCTTCATAATCAAGAGTCATGAAAATGCAGAGCAAATCATGGGTCAATACGTATCCCTCTATGATTGTGTGTCATACAGCTAAGCAGAGCTTCACAATCAAGAATCTCAAATACGCAAAGTAAATCATGGGTCAATACGTATCCCAATCATGGTTGTGTGCCACCCAATCATGATTCTCAGATACGCAGAGCGATCATGGATCAATACGTGCACGCAGAGCAGCCCCCAAAGGGCAAAGACACTTGTTATACGCCCCAAAGGCTTCATGTATATCGAATGCGGTCCCAAAGACCTTTTTCAAATAGCATGACTAATGAACACATGGAGTTTAACAATATCAAAATACACATGTCATAATCTCATATCATTATCAAATAAAACTTATTTTGACTTCACAAGCATTGTTCCCTAAAAATATTTTGATGTAAGATAATACTCCATCTTATATGAAATCTTGAAACATGTCATAAATATTTTTCATAGCTCAAGATATATTTCAATAATAACAATAGTAATCTTTGCTTAAGATAATACCATAAATAAAAGAACTAACATATAACATTTTGCTATATTGTAAATTCATTCACTCACCTTGTACTTTATCACTTCAAGGAGGTTTATTAGATTTCCTCCCTTTCACTTGTAACTTGATGTTTTCCTACAAGCAATAATGCATTTTTACTTCTCAATCACTAATAAAGTAATATGCAATGCATGCTCATGAATGATTATGCACCATAAAATGCATATAATCATCTCTAATATCAATTTCTAGCTTCATGTATTTATATTCATAAGCTATTTCACACTTGGGACTTTTCAATTCTCCAAAGCTTAACTAGGTGCTGTTTCAGAATTTCAGACTGAGTGTCTGTCAATAAATAATTCATAACTTCTTAACCACGTGGGCAAATCTTATTATTCTGAATTACTTAGAAACTAAACGTACTAAGGTTTCCAACCCCCAAATATCATTATCAAATTTCAAGTGAGTAAGTCAGGACATCCTAGGCAATCTGACCTAGGGTTTGTGCCCTGACAGACTGTGTGTCACTGAAAAATTAATTTATATTTTCTTCATACTTGTCCATTTAACTAGTTCATAATTTTTCTAAAAACTAAACTTCACTAGCATTTTGTCATAAAAAGTATAGAATTTAACTCTGTATATCCTTATAAAAAAATTAGTTCATTCGGGTCATCATCTGTCCATATCCTGGAATCTGACAAAAGAATAACTATGAAATGAAAATTCATTTCTCTCTAGATACATGTCCAAATAAGATGATTCCACTTTTCACCGAACCCTTGTAATGTCTAATTAATCATATCTAAATTTCAAATCATAATTCACTCTATCGTCCCCTAATTTACAAATTGAACCTATATCAGACTCGGGACAGGATGAGTGACTTGCGAAGCTAAGTTCATAACTTCCTCAATACAACTCCACTTTAGGTGATTCCAGGGGCCATGAAAAGCTAACTTCAAATAGATTAACCATACAAAAGTTCATAATTTATGGTTCATTAATCACGAAGTAATGATCCTCTCAATCAGAAGAATAATTTTCGGATCAAAACTCACCTGGAACAGTCGATTTTCCCTATTTTCCCCAGGTCGTTTTGCTCGAGTTCTTCCTCTGGTAATTTTTCTACGGTGAAAAGATAATGTTAAGTGGCTTATATTTTTTTTTCGAATTTTCTGAGGTCGTATGATGGTTTTGGAAAAATATCTCTTTGAGCAGCTCTCACTTGTCTGCTTCAGCAGCTTGGAACTTAAGTGATGGCCAATCACATTTTTTCGTCATAACTAAGTGTTTTAACCCTAATTAAGCTTATTTAATCCTAGTTAAACATATATATCATATTATTTAGAAATTTTATAATTTATTCCTAATAACCTTATGTAATAACTTTATAAAGTTTATCGATAATTAAGTAATTATTATGCTCTAATCGAAATATTAATTACTATATACAAATATCACTAAATAGACATCCAAACTAACCTAATATGTTAATTAAATGCATGATTATGCACAAATAATGTTTGTAGAGTACATCCGTGACACGTACTATACGAAGTCTCATCTCAAATGTATTCTGAAGGCTCTTTCAAAATCTCGAGGTGAATCTGGGATTTCTATCAGACACCATGATTGATGGAATCCCATGAAATCTAACAATCTCCTACACATATAGATCCATTAACCTATCAAGAGATTATTTTACCTTGATGGGGAGGAAGTGAGCCGATTTAGTAAGTCGGTCCATTATTATCTAGATGACATCATGTCCTTTCTGTGTCCGAGGAAGCCCAGTACAACGTCCATTGATATCTCTTCCTACTTCCACTGTGGAATGCCAAGACTCTTCAAGGTTCCTTGGAGTTTTTAGTGTTCTACTTTGACTTGTTAATAGACTATGCATCTCCTTCTTCATGTTTGGCCATCAAAAACTTCTCTGCACATCTTTATACATCTTAGTACTTTCCAGGTGGATTGCAAATTCTGATTTATGGCATTCGTCTAGTACTTCTCTCCGCAGTTCATGATTGTTCGGTACCCATAAACGATCATAGTAGCTGATGCCACCATCTGGGAAGATTTTGAAGTCTTCTGTTTCCCGATTGGTCTTTATCATCATAGTTTGATAGTCTAGATCTTCAACCTGTGCTTCAATGATTCTCCTAATAAGATCAGGTACAATCCGTCGCATCATAATTAATTATCCATCATGTCTTACCCTCGGCATCCATTTGAAAAGCTCTTTCATAAATTCAAACTGTCGAAGGCGTATGAAGGCGATAGATCCTTCCCATTTTCGACTAAGAGCGTTGGCTACTGAGTTTGCCTTACCAGGATGGTAGTTAATGGCAAACTCATAGTCCTTAAAAAACTCCATTCACCTTCTTTGGCGCATATTCATATTTTTCTATGTAAATACATACTTTAAACTCTTGTGGTCAGTGTAGACTACGAACTCCTCTCCATACAAGTAATGACGTCAAAGCTTAAGGACAAACACTACTGCTGCCAGTTCAAGATCGTGTGTCGGATAATTGACCTCACATTTCTTCAGCTGTCTAGATGCATATGCTACAACCTTTCCATGTTGCATCAATATACACCCCAGTCTTGTGCCACTGGCATCGCTGTAGACTACATAACCACGATTGCCTGATGGTAGCGTATGGATCGGTGCTGAGGTTAACCGCTTCTTTAACTTTTGGAAACTCTCTTCACACTTTGATGACCAAATAAACTTTTCTTGTTTTCTGATGAGTTTGATCAAAAGTAATGCTAATCTGGAGAAGTCCTTGATGAATTGTCTGTAATATCTTGCTAGACCAAGGAAGCTCTTGATTTCGGAAACATTCTTTAGTTGAGTCCAGTTGGATATTGCTTCTACCTTTGCTGGATCAACTGAAATTCCATCTTTGGAGACGATGTGGCCAAGGAACATCATCTCTTCTAATCAGAATTCACATTTGGAAAACTTTGCGTATAATTTCTTTGCTCGTAAAGTTTTCAAGACTATCCTCAGGTGTTCTCTATGCTGCTCCATGCTTGGCGAGTAGATGAGGATGTCGTCGACGAAGACAATCACGAACTTATCCAGATATTCATTAAAAGTTTGATTCATGAGGTCCATGAATGTTGCTGGGGCATTTGTTAACCCAAACGGCATTACAAGGAACTCATAATGTCCATACCATGATCTAAAGGTTGTCTTCGGGATGTCTTCTTTAGTTACTCTGAGCTGGTGATAGCCACTTGGAGAAAACCTTCGCTTTAGACAATTGGTCAAATAGGTCATCAATGCGAGGTAGCGAGTACTTGTTCTTCACTGTGACTTTATTCAACATTCGATAATCGATGCAAAGTCTTAGTGAGCCATCATTCTTCTTGACGAAAAGGATCGGTGCACCTCAGGGTGATACACTAGGTCTGATGAAGCTTTTATTCAGCAGTTCTTGGATCTGTGTATTTAACTCCTTCATTTCTGTTAGAGCCATGCGATAAGGGTCTTTGGAAATTGGTGTCGTACCTGGTGTCATCTCTATATGGAAGTCTATCTCCCTTTTGGGTGGTAGACCACTAACGTATTCAGGGAATACATTAAGAAATTCCCTCATAATCTCTATGTCCTGTGGAGTCTTGATTGGCTCTTCTACTTTAGTCACACTTGTCAGGTAACCTCTACACCCTTGTCGAAGGAGTTTATGTGCCTTCATGGCAAACACGATGATTTTCGATTCCTTCCGAGCTATGCCTCTGACAATGACTTTGCATGTATTCTGTGTACCTATAACAACTTTCTTTTGCTTGCACAGTATAGAGGCATCGTGAGAGGTTAGTCAATCCATGCCCAAAATTATATCATAATCTCTCTAGGGATAATGACTAGGTTTGCAAGAAATTTCTTTTTGTCTATTTCTATGGATACATCAGGGAGGTACTTAGTGGTAAGTAAAGTTCCTTGTGGAGTAAGTATATTCATCTTATGATCTAAATTCGTATCAGTTAAGAGTACATTCTTGAGATATGAATGAGTGAGAGGCACCAGAATCAAATAGCACTGTAGTGGATAATTCTGCTATGAAGAGCGTACCTCGAATGACCTCAGCGTCATTCAGTGGGACATCCTCTTCCAAGTTGAAGAGTCTCCCTTGCACCAATTGTTGTCCATGTCGTGCGCAGTTTACTACAATATGGCTCATTCCTCCATAGTGGAAACATGCTCATGTCTTCATTCGGCACTCCTCTGCGTGAGTCATGTCACAGGTATTGCATAAAACCCGCTCACCTAGTGCGAGTGGTGTTTGAGGGGCCCTTGGAGGTTGTTGCCTCTACTGCTGAGCTGGGCGTCTTGGCACCTGCTGAGGGGGCCGCTGGTTCTGTTGCTGTGGTTGTTGTGGTGGGGGAGTTTGTTGCTAAGAACGTTGTGGCTGCTGTGAGGGCGATTATACTATTGAGGGGCTGGATACGGGCGGGGTCGGTTGTCCCATCGTTGTTGGTGACGATCATTTCTTCGGAATTGTAGTTGCTGATAGGAACTTTGTCCCACATTCAGTTGGACCCTCTTGTCTTTCTATAGGTCGTGTTGATCCTTCTCTGTCATTGTAGCTAAGCTAACCGCTTCATCCAGAGTTTTAATATTTTCAGGTCTTGTTTGAGCACTCAAAGTAGGGTTCAGTCTGTCTACAAAGCATTTAGTCGTATCCAGTTCGTCCATAATCAATTTTGAATATTTCTTCAGCCAAACGAACTTGGTCATGTATTGGGACACTGTCATAGTCCCTTGTTCTAAATTCAGAAATTCTTTTTGCTTTAAATCCCTTTGGAAGGCAAGGAAAAAAGCGTGTCTCAAATGCCCTTCGGAAGTCCTCCAAGCAACAATCTTGACTTTCGGAAAGCTGGTGGCTTTCTTTGCTTTCCATCATTCCTTAGCGTCTTTGTTGAGGGTGTCTACAGCGAATAACACCTTCTTGTTTTCGGGGACATCCAGGATGTTGAACTTATCCTCAATCGTTTCCATCCACGGTTCTGCTACTTCTATACCTCATTCACCATTAAAAGTCGGGGGTTTCAACCTCCAAAATTCTTAGATTGTGCATGGGAGGAGCCTGTCGTCCTGATAGTACTGGTGGTTCCGGTGGAGGAGGAGCATAATGGATTCCCTCCTCGTTATGAATATCATCCTCATCGTCAGAAACTTGCAACCTTCTACGAGGAGGCATCTATAAAAAATCATAAGAATAATTGAGCAATAGTGTGGAATCAAAATCTTAATTCAAAATAAAATAGAACTCCATATCATAATCGCGGCCTTATGGAAGATATCCACTAAAACCAAGTCAAACTCATCATAGAGTTTGGTCAGAAACAAAAGGTAAAGCATTCAACTGAAACAAAGCTAAGGTCTTCCACATCTACAATTTCCCATGTTCCATACTATTCCTTGTGTTGTGAGGTCTTATTCTAATAGAAAAATTAAAACATCTAATTAAAGCTGATGACTAAACAGCTTTCTTCAGCAGTAGTCATCCCACCATCCGGAAGGATTCGGACAATTCCAAAAGTAGTGACCCTACCATCCGCATTCGATGCAGTAGGTGAGCCTTTGTTCCAACAAAACATTAGGCTTGATTGAGCTGGATGCTTCATCCCCTGGCTCTAACTCAGGTGGCTCCTCTTCTAGACGGTAGCCTTTGGGAGGATTTTTCATCTACATGTAGAAGATGCATCAGGGGTACATTGCTTCCCAAACTTTTTGCGACTATGTGTTCTTGTGCTACTGGTGCTGCGGGAGGAGGAATGCCGCATCCACGTCCTCGCCCTTGACCTCGTCCACGGCTCTCGCTGCAAGTCGATCTTGGTTCCTAGCCTTGAGGTGTTGGGGGATGCATCTGTGATTCCATCACGAACATAACTCGGCATCCTCCGCGAACGACTCGGGAGGTAATGCGTCGGGGTCATATCTATAATAACGAGTTAACTCAACAATATAAGTATAGTCTACATGAGAATGTACTTATTTCTTACTTGAGGAGTGGGGCTGTAGATGCTTGAGAAGCTTGCACATGATTTTATTTTGAGTTAATGAAACAAGATGAGCAATAATGACTATGCTTTAACATCTATTGTACTATGATAATTGGGAGAGTCAAGAACTTAGGCTCTGATACCAAATTGTAACGCCCTCAAAATCGCCCCTCCTGCCACGTAGGTAGTCAGGTTGACCTCGGGAGCGCTACACTGTCTACTACGCTCTTGGCCATGACCATTCAATAATTTGTACATGTGGCATCAATATAATAATAAAATAGCATCAAAGACTTTATTGTGAAAGTTCAAACGTCTGAATATCAAGGAGCATTGATAATTAATGAAGTCTGTAACAAGTGAGAAAAGACCACATTTTGTAACAAGTTCAACATGTAGAAGGAAGTTCGACAAGCGAAATAATATAATGTCTTTCGAAACAAAGACAATTGGTAGACCAAAAGAAATTGGGAGAAATTAATATTGTATACTAGTTATGTGCAGCATTCTCCAAGCTCTGTGCCCTCCCACACCTCATCAAGTAGAGCTCTCACCTACAAAATCCCAATGCAGAAGAATCGAATACCCATGAGTAAGGATGCCCAGTACAATAGAAGCATAGACAATGAAATAAAAATCCATGATAGTCGTATAACAAATAAATCAGCAATAACGACGATATGCCCATACTTTGATCACAATGAACCATATATCATGTTTCAACGGTATTAATATATGTACTCTGTTTTTACTATAACTATGCCTTATCTTTAATATACTTTGCTTTGAACATTATTAATCCCTGTATTAACCTTGTCATTCCATGTTTTGCTATATTATGCTTTGTACCTTGCTATACCATACTTTATTGTGAATAGCACTACGTCTTTTACATTACCATGATATCCTTAAAGTTAGTTGTCTTATGCGAGCTCGACTTTTTTAGATTGGGATGCCAGAGGTGCCTCTCTGAATCTGTAAAGTCAGTATGCCCACATTGCAGATGGGGTGTATCAGTGCATCACCCATTTCGGGTGAGAGAGGGCCTGCATTCCAGGAACAGTGGTCATTTAAGAGTCTGTAGATTCACTGTCTCATCAGTTAACTACTTGTTCTCCTAGCTCAATACTATGAAATATTGTTCTTTGGGGAAGGAGTGTATCAAGTACATCACTCTTCTTCGAGATACAGGTGGAAGATGACATGTAACTTAGGAACAGTGGTTATCGAAGATCAGTAGGTTCGTTGTCTCCTCAGCTAACTACATGTTCCTCTCTATGCCATACTATGATCCTTGTTCCATACATTGGGGCGGCACATAACAATCTCGTATTTTCATCTTTGCTTTACTTATCTTTGCTTATCTTTAGTAGAGTTTATAAATCAAAACCCAAATGAGCATAAATATCGTTACAATAGGATTCGTTCGGTTCCAGGTAAACCGGTTCGAGTCTCCTATCAAGGTTCAAGAGCGTGACTCAGATCGGGGTCGGAGTCTGACTCGAACCGAGTCAATCCTCATACATTAAAAATCGATTCAAGACCTATCTATGGGTTTGGGTTGGTTGAACCAGTTCGAACCGGGGGGTTTGACTAAATCGTGTGGTCTGAACCAACAGGGCTGACTAGACTGGTCGACCATTCCTCTTCGTCCGATTGACATGAACCGGCTGACTTGGACCGGTTGACCATTCTCTGGACCGGTCGATCGCTATATAAGACCGGTCGACCGTTCCTCTTGAACTGGTCGACCGTCTTCCTTGTCGGAGGTTCTATCAAATCGATCGATTGTGCACAAGGGTCGGTCGACCGACTTCTCTTAAAAAAAGGTCGACCGTTCTGAGAGACCGATCGTAAGATCTCAATGACACGAGGTGCGCGTCGGATCGATCGACCGTTCGGAACTATCGATCGATCAACTATGAGCGAATCCGTCAGGGAAATTATAGGATCGATCGACTGCCCCGATAGGATCAGTCGATCACTTCGATAGGATCGATTGACCGCTCCGATAGGATTGGTCGATCGATCGAAGGATGTGGCAGTGCGAACGCCTGCCGGATCGATCGACCGTTCATCGAACCGGTCGACCGATTTCTGCGATAAAACAGGGCCGTTGGCCTTCTCTTCCAAGTCCGGTCGACTTTCGGTCATCGAATCACAACGACAATAATACGAAAAATGAAACTTAGGCATTCACGATCATAACTGGATCCTAGTACGCATCAAACGATCAATATTTCGTCGTCTAAGGATTTAAAACTCTAAGGTACCTTTTTTCGATCGATTTGAATCCGTCGGCGCTTCTCTCTTCGCTCGTCCGGTCACCGGTCATTCCTGGACGATGAGGAGGTGCGCCTAGTCCTTGCAAATGTCGAAGGGCTCGCTATGCGCAGGGGGTCCGTCGATCGGCTGCTATGCTCGCCTCTGTTTTGTTCGTTGGTGCTCGCCCGCCTGCGCGTCTCTCGTCGGAGGAGAAGGAGATGGAGTAGAGGGAGAGGGTCGGCGGCCGGTGAGGATTTTCAAGGGGAGCGAGGGTTACCCTCGCGTCTCCTCGTATAGCCTCGGCCGATCTTGGCTGGCCGAATTTGAAATGGGCGCAATTAGGGGAGAAGATTTCTCCCCTGATTGATCGTTTCATCTCGAGAATTTTCCTGATATAAGAAAGGTTTAACTTAAAAAACTACAATAAGATTATTAACCTACTTTTTTATATATTAAACTTGAGAAATCCCTATTCCTTTTTACTTTTAATGTTTGATTATTCTGTGATAGACAAGCATAATAGCTTGAGTTAAATAGGAGTAATGGATTTGATTATTTGAATGAAAAATATAATGGTGAAAAAAAAAGTATGATCAGTAAATAGGAGTAATAGTGATTTAGATCGAGTTAATTTTTAATCTTTTAGTTTAAAAAGATTATTTATTATTTTTTGGATCAATTTTCAAAATTAAAAGGTCGTCCTATGGCGAGTCTTTTCTTTATTATTTTTATGCTATTTTTTAGTATACTGATATTTAAAAATATATAACAAGTTAAAATCAATATCAACGCATTTAATTTATAACTAAATATAATGCATAGTATTAAAATTTTAAAACTATCAAATTAGAATTCTGGAATAGAAAATATAAATTATCACTATGTTTGGCATTGAGTCAGAAATTAGTCCAAGTTTCAAAACTTTAGCCAGACAACAAACGTGGCGTCATGTGATCGAAGTTCTCGTTTGAAGCGAGAATTTCATTTTTTATTTTTAATTTTTGCTTTTGAACTCTTTATTATATTTTAATAGTAAAATATTATTAATTACTATTTAATATTAATAGTATTCATTAAAGTGTTTTTATATTATCTTAAATAATAACCAATTATAATATTTTATTTATTAATATATTATCATTCAGCTTATAAAATTAATTGTTCAACTTAATATAAATATTATTTGTAAATTATATTATTATTATTTTTTCATAAATTATAAATTACAATATTAATATAAATATTTTTGTGTAAATTATTAGTTTAACTAAATAAATATAAAATATTTTAATTTATTATAATTTTATACTTCATAAAGTAATAAATTATATCTTTAGTTCTTACTTTTTATTCAAACATTCACTAAAACTTTTCTATCGAATCAACTTTTCAAATTCTCATCATTATATCTTTCATCCAACCACTACATCTAAATTTTTCTATCAAATTAATTAGTTCCCGTGAACTAAATACCACAATCCAAACACAGTCTGTAAATAAAAAAATCGATGGCTTATAAATTAATTAGATAAATATAAATAGACTCTTAATGAGCTCTTAGATTTTTTTTAGTTTGGAGTTCTATTTTGAGTCCATCTGTTTTGGTCTATTAAAAACTTATTCAGAACCCTAATTTTTTATTTTCTTGGTTTTCTTTTTAGGTTGGACAAGTATTTCGTGTTGACGGATTTTTCTTATACCCCTATTTGCAAATAGATTAATTATAATAGGTTTTTGGACGAAAATGAAAAAATGTAATATATTATTTATGGAGATTATTTTTTTCTATGGACTACGAAGTAACTTTATAACTAATGAAGATATAAGGTAAATGGAAAGTTAAAGTAAATTCAACATTAAATACTGTGAATGTAAAAAATAAATCAGTATAATATTATACTAGTTAATCATGTAACATTTATAAAAAAATAATTACATGATTATAAATTATTTATAAGAATATAATTAATAATTTAATAATAGTATACTAATAATTAATAATTAGTATAATATTCTACTAGCTAATCACATCCTATTTATAAAATACAATTAATATGATACCTATATAAATTAATACTTAAATAAGATACAAATATAACTAAACAAGATTTCGTACAATATTTTTTATCCATAAAATATTTAACTCACTAATTTTTGTGAGTTACTTAAAAGTAATTAGAGATATCAGTTAACATTTTAATAGCATAATTAAATAAGGGTTGGGTGTAATCATTAAAATTCTATTATAATTAAATAATAGTCGATGCAATTAAGTTATAAAAAATTAAGAAAATTTATTTATTATTAAATTTTGATTATGATCTATAATATGTAAAATAAATATACCTATATTTATAATATGTTTTGTATATAAGTCTATATTTAGACATGAACAAATATTACAAAAATTGAGCTCTTGACCGAAAACTTGGGGTCACCCGTTTTATTGACTAGGATTAAAATTCTAATAATGATTATCTTTTTTAGAGTTATTTGGATGAACCGATTACAATTAATGCAAGTTTTAACCTTAATTTTGATCCTCATTAAATACTACCGAATTCAGAGACATGATCTTAAAAAATATTTTGCTATTAATATTTTATAGAATATACTTTATTGAAACAACATTATCTATTGCCAGCTGTTCCTATTTCGTTTCCTTAGAAAAATTTCCTCTTAAAAACAAAAAAAAAAATCTTTCCTTTTCAAATAAGAATCGGTAACTTGAAATTTTTAATTGGAGAATGATTCTTGCTATTTTCCCATTTCCTTTAATAATGAATTCTTATAACATATTTTTTTCTAGAATTATTAGAGGTCAATTCCTATGGATCTAAGATATTATTATGTGACAAGCAATTTACAAAATTATCTTTAAATTTTTTTTATAAAAAAAAAAAGAAAAGTAGACAAAGTAATATGATGTCCGGATAATTTAAGTTACCCATAGAAAAAATCTCAATTTATTCCATATGTTTGCATCTAAATATAATAATAAATCAAGGATGCTTTGCACAATTATCGTTGGGTGCTAGATAATCTCAGGTTCAATCATCAAAATCATAAGTTTGAGCAAGAGTTCATTTCACACCGTTCCCGCTAAAATACCTGATTAACTCATGACACAAGCAGGGACGAAGCTAAATAAGGTTTTGGGAGGCCTCACACCCCACTCTAACTTTTTTTTTATTATACTATATATAATATGAATAGTATATATGATTCTTTAAAGAAATTATGATTGGCCCCCTTGATTTTTTTTTGGAAATATACTATATATATTAATACACCATATATTTTTCCTAAAAAAATATATTAATAGGCCCTGCTAATCTTATGAAATCTACATAATATAATATTTTATTTTATTTATGATTATATATGAGAAAATTTATAGCGTAATATGTGCATTTATGAAAAAAATAATATATATACCAAATAAGTTTAATTCCTTTCTATAACAAATCAAACTACTTAGTTAAGTATTTAACAAATTAGTTACATATATCTTCATCTAACTTTTTGAAGTTAATTATTTCACATATATTATGTTAACAACAACAACAAAGCTTTATCCCACTAGGTGGGGTCGGCACATATATTATGTTAAATATAATTATATTATTTTATCGTGAAATTCAACTTGTAAAATAAACATGACAAATAAAAACACATGATGGATAACAAAAAGATATATTTCAACTAAAATAAATAAAATTTATAATTATATGTTATTTAATAATATATATTTTTCTAGAGTAACTTTTCTCTTAATTTTGTTGTCTTTTGATATAATTACAGTTTATACATGCATATATACATATCATTTTTTTCTCCACGCTCTTTATATTTCAATCCGCACTCTTTATATTTTGGCCCCCCAATTTTCCGTCATGACCCCCTCCGTGGACACAAGAGAGTTTCAACTGAAAAAATATAATATATTGTCACAATATGTAATCATCACGTACAATTAACTAACTAGTATTGTCTATTTTTTTATTAAACACGAGGTGCAATAAACTAATTATAGTACACCAATATACATACATACATATATATATATATATATACATATATATATTATATATAATTTGGAGGATAAGGAAATCATGGATATAATACCACTTTTAAAATTATCTTACAAATTAATATATAAAATAAATTATGCAAATACTTTTGGCAAACTTAACAATTAATATATTATTTTATGTGATCATTTTTAGTTCCATATGATTAATTTCTCATGTTGTCATCTTAGTAGAATAATAATCTTTGTGTGCGTGGATTATATTGACGATTTCATGTGTGTGTGTGGATTATAAATAATTATTTTTAGTATTTCAAGTCAGGTTACATCAAGATGCACTATTTCATGAATTTTGTGCCTTAATATAATTAATGGTAAATGAACCAAATTTCCTTGAAAATTTGTTTCGGGTTTATTAGATTCTTCATACACCGCTAATAAAGAAATAAAAAACTTGAAAAAAAATTACTCGATTGAAAAAGAAAAAAAAAATCCTTCTAAAAGGTGAGTAAAAATTATATATGTTTATTAACAAAGTTAATTATAGATGAACCAAACCAACATTGATTTTTTTTTGGTTGATTTATTCTGGGATGAAAGTTGTTTTGGATAGATTTGTTCTTGTATGTAAGTAAAAGATGTATGCATTTGTTATTGTATAATTCATTGCATTATAGTATAATTCCATTCATGAATTATATGAGAATAAATGAACCAAATCTCATTAATTTCATTCATGTATTACACGAGACACATGATTTCATATCACTTTACATCAACGCATGATTCTATAGATATCTTGTCTCATTCTCGTAACTAAATTTAAATGAACAATATCTCATTAATATTTTTGAGTTTGCTGCATTTTTTGGATTAAAATTCTACAACATAAATAGCAATTTTTTTTAAGAATCTACTCGATAGAAAAAAAATTGATCTTGCTAGATAAACAAATAAATAAAATGTGAGAACATGCATTTATTCTCATATGCTTAATTCATTGCATAAATTTTGTTCATGAAAGGCCACATTTCAAATTAGTTTACATATAAATTTTTTATGAATTGTGGTTTATTGAATTTTTCTTTGACCACTACAAAAGCAATAGCAATTTTGACAAATCTGTTCCACAGAAGAAAAAAATGATCATATTAAATGAAAATGCATGCATTTCTTGTGAAATAATTCATTGCATTAGACTTGAATCTTATTCATGTCTCTCAATACAAATATCTTTATTTCCACGTGCATGATTAAGGATTCTTTACCTTATTTTGTTCCCCTAGTTAATTGCCAATTAACCAAATCTCTTTTTTTTGTTAATTCGATTTTATTTCATCAGGGAGAGAATGAAGATGGAGACCTTGGCGTTTTGTCACACCAAATTCCTTTCTAGAAAAGTCAATAAATAAAAGGAAGAAGGGGGCTGCAAAATAGAAGGAACAAAAGGAAGAATATGACTTAAATATGATAAAATATGACTTACATTACACACTTTAAACAACATTAATATACTTGTTGTAACGCCCCCAAATTGACCCTACCATGTGGCGAAGATCAATCTGGAGACGCTACGGCATGCTATAACTTGACCACAATATTGACTATGTCTCAGTCAAAACTGAGATCCGTCAGCGGAAAGATAATAAAATAAAAGAAGATAACATAATTATGCGAAAGTCTAAAAGTGGCTATATCATTGTTAAGAAAATAAAATAGGTTCTACATCATGAATCTAGAATGCAGAAGGTAAATGAAAACTAAATAACACTCTAAAAGCCCTATAGTTCATGTGTCGTCTTATCGTCAAAACTTCATCACCACATGTCTACTCCACCACGTCACTGACCTGGTCCTGTAAAAATCAGACACAGGGGAGGAGGTCCTCTCGTAAGCTTTACATCCTAGTGGGGAACAACATTATATACAGTGCATGACATGAATATAATAATCAGTGGTAAATAATCATGCTTAACTTGAACGTGAAAAATAACATATCAATATCATGGATCATAATGAGAATAAGATCAGTAGATATCATGAATCATGATGATCAATAATATATATTAAACTTGGAATCATGGCATACTTGACTTGACTTGAACTTGTTTCTTGATCTTGGTTATTAATTAGCAATCATGATGACTTTAGGTGCCTTTAATTCTTGAGGTATGCCTAGCAAACGATACGGTCTTGTGCGGGTCAATGGGTGATCAAACTATGACCAAGGGAGCGACCCTTATCTTGATGCACTTGGCTTGGACTGGCAATCCATCATTAATCTGTCATCTGAACTTATTAATCGCTTTAATAACTTGTAGCTCTTTGTTCTTGATTCAACTGATACGATAGGATCAACGTGAAATAAATCAATAACAGAGTAAATCATGTAAATCAGTGAGGGATCTCTGTGGGGTCAGAAAATAGGATCAATCATATATATATAATACCTAGATAAAAGAAAAATAATTAATAAATATAATAAAAGATTTTTAGGGAATCGGTCGACCGGTTCAGGGGCGGGTCAGTTGATCCGTTCAGTTGAACGGTCGACCTGATGGGGAAGGATCGGTCGACCGGTGATAGGAATCGGTCGACCGGTCGACATGTGCAGAAAGCAGCTGCATGCAAGTTATCGGTCGATCGGTTGCCGCGATGCATACGGACCGGTCGACCGATCGGCGTCCAGAAAACTTGCAGAACCCTCGAATTTCATAAATTCTTCGGTGCAATCTCAATCTAACCTAATTACTATCCCTAGCAAATCAATCACACAACCCCAGATTAACAAACAATGAATTATGCATGCAAATAATCAATCAATCAATGAATTCAAGAAAATCAAGTAAGGCAAAACAAGGAACTTGAACCATCTTTTCCTCTTCTTCTTTACTTGTATGATTAGGCCATGATTTAACGTTATTCAGGGGTCATGCAAGGTGATTTCGATTCACCCACCTGGTCGCGATGGATCCTACCCTTGATTCGTTAAAAATCCGTTTGAATTCTGCCCATGTTTCCCCCTTGTTCTTCCTCTCGGCCACCCTCTGCAGAAATTTCAGCAAGGTCGTAAAAAGGACAGCACTCGAAAGACGATGAGAGGAGAACAAGTAGATTTCCGCATGCCTTGAAATTGAGATGAATGAGAGGAGGGATTGGTCGCTGGATTTCCTGCAGCCTGGCGGCGGTCCAGAAGTCCGGCAGGGTCTCGTGAGTTTTGCCAAGGGAGAAAGAGTTTTAACAAATTTTGTCTCATCTTATATAGACCCCTCTCTCCTAAACAAATCTAATTAGATCAGATTTAAATCTTCTTCCTTTACTCACTTTGAGTGCCATTGGGTCTTTTTATTTCTTTTTCTCAACCGTGCGTTTAAATTCTAGTTTCTTTTCCTTTTTTTTATCTTTTTGTTGGTTGTTACATTTTTACCCCTTAAAAGAAAATTCGTCCTCGAATTTTGCACTAAGTAGAGGGCTTACCGAAAAGGTGAGGAAATTGTTGGCGCATTTCTGACTCGAGTTCCCATGTTGCATCGTCTCCGCTATGGTGACATCAAGCTACTCTGACCATGGGGACATCCTTGTTCTTCTGACGTTGCACTTTGCGATCCACTATATGCGTTGGGTACTCAGCGAAGGTCAAGTCTGCAGCTATATCTGGCTGCTCTATCCTTAGAACATTTGCAGCATCGTGTTTGTACTTCTTGAGCATGGATACATGGAATACATTGTGCACTCTCACATAAGATGGGGGTAGAGCCAGTCTGCATGCTGCATCATCTACCAGCTCGAGTATCTCAAATGGGCCTACATAGCGAGGACTGAGCTTTCCTCGCTTGCTGAATCTCATGACTCCTTTCATAGGAGATACCTTCAGAAGAACTTGGTCCCCCGCTTGGAAGATCTGCTCTCGTCTACCTTTGTCAACATAACTCTTTTGCCTTCCTTGAGCAGTCTTCATCCTTTGCTTAATCAATTCTATCTTTTTAGCATATTCCACTGCTTCTTTCACTTCTTCCTTACTCATGATCTTTTCCTCGCCTACTTCGCTCCAGTGGGCAGGTGAATGGCAAGGTCGTCCATACAGGGCTTCAAAAGGTGCCATACCAATACTAGAATGGTAGCTGTTGTTATAAGCAAACTCAATCAGATGAATGTGCTCATTCCAGCTATCCTGCCAATCTAGTGCACAGGCCCTTAACATATCTTCTAGTGTCTGGATGGTCCTCTCAGATTGCCCATCCGTCTGAGGGTAGAATGCGTTACTAAAATTAAGCCTTGTACCAAAGGCTTCCTGCATGCTCCTCCAGAATCTGATAGTGAATCTGGGGTCTCGATCATACATTATGGACTCTGGGATCCCATGGAGTCTGACTACTTCTCTCACATATAAGTCTAGCAGACTCTCCACTGATTGCTTCCATCGGATTGGAATAAAGTGTGCTGCCTTTGTGACACGATCCACGACTACCCATATGGCATCATGACCCTTCTTAGTCCTAGAAAAGTTGGATACAAAGTCCATAGTGATCTTATCCCACTTCCATTGTGGGATTTCCAAAGGCTTCAACTTGCCATATAGCCGCTGATGCTCAATCTTGACTTGTTGGCACACCAGGCATCGGGATACATATTCTGCTATCTCTCTTTTCATGTCCGGCCACCAATAGCTGTGTGTGCATCTTTATACATCTTGGTGCTACCGGAGTGGATAGCGAACTCCGACTTGTGGCACTCATCCAGTACCTCTCGTCGGACATCAGCGTCAGTGGGAATCCACAACCTGTCCCGATATCTAATCCCTCCATCTGCAGAGATCTGAAAATCTGCTGGTTCATTCTGGCATCTCTTCAGAACCTTCTGATATTCAGGATCCACTTTCTAAGCTGCTATGATCCTGTCAGTTAAGCTGGCTTCATTTGATGCATCATCCATAAGGCTCCATTTGTTCCTAGTTTGGGGCACCATTGCTCAATCTCTTCCAGCATCTCGTACTCGCGTAGCCTCATATAAGCTAGCGAGCCTTCCCACTTCCTGCTTAATGCATCGGCGACTGAATTTGCTTTACCCGGATGGTAATTGATAGCAAATTCATAATCCTTGAGGAGCTCAAGCCATCGTCGTTGCCTCATGTTAAGATTCCTCTGATCGAAGATGTACTTGAGACTCTTGTGGTCAGTGAAGATCTCAAACGTCTCTCCACACAAATAATGTCTCCAGATCTTCAAGGCAAAGACCACTGCCGTCAATTCTAAGTCATGTGTGGGGTAATTGACATCATGCTTCTTCAGCTGCCGTGAAGCATAGGCCACTACTTTGCCGTGTTGCATCTGGACACAGCTTAATCCTATTCCACACGCATCACTGTAGACCACGAAACCTCCACTGCCTGTCGGTATGGTGAGAATTGGTGCCGAAGTCAGACGGTCCTTCAGAGTCTGAAAGCTTTGCTCACATTTATCTGTCCAGATAAATTTTTCCGCCTTCTTTGTGAGATTCGTGAGGGGTGCAGCAATCTTAGAAAAGTCCCTGATAAACCTCCTGTAATAACCCGCTAAAACCAAGGAAGCTGCGAATCTTAGAAGCATTCTTCGGCCTAGTCCAATTCGTCACCACTTCCACTTTTGCGGGGTCTACTGCAATGCCCTTCTTGGAGACTATGTGTCCCAAGAACATGATCTCCTTCAGCCAGAATTCACACTTTGAAAACTTGCCATAAAGCTTATGTTGTCTCAGGGTCTCCAATACTATCCTGAGATGCTCTCGGTGTTGCTCTGGACTAGAAGAATAGATCAGAATGTCATCCACGAACACGATGATAAACTGGTCTAAATATGATCGGAAGACCCTGTTCATTAAGTCCATGAACGCGGCAGGAGCGTTCGTCAGTCCAAATGGCATGACCAAGAACTCGTAGTGGCCATATCTTGACTGAAAAGTGGTTTTCGGTATGTCCTCGGCCACTCTCAGCTGGTGGTAGCCACTACGTAGGTCTATCTTAGAAAACACCGATGCTTTTGACAGCTGATCGAAAAGGTCATCTATCCGAGGCAGGGGTACTTATTCTTCACTGTCACTTTATTGAGCATCCTATAATCAATGCAGAGCCGCATGGAGCCGTCCTTTTTCTTGACAAACAAGACCGGTGCACCCTAGGGTGAGACGCTCGGTCTGATAAATCCCTTGTCCATTAGCTCCTGTATCTGCTTTTTCAGTTCCTGCATTTCAGCAAGTGCCATGCGGTAGGGTGCTTTAGAGATGGGTGCAGTCCCAGGGAGGAGCTCTATTTTAAAGTCGATTTCCCGTTTCGGTGGTAATTCAGATGTGTCCTCAGGAAACACATCTGGGAACTTCTGCACCACATCTATCTATTGGAGCTCAGTGACAGGTGCATCCGTCTTGACCACACTAGCCAAGTACCCACAGCATCCTTTCTGCAATAACTTCTGTGCCTTGATCGCTGAGACAATGACCTTGTTCTTTGTTGATGGAGTGTCTCTGATCACTGCCTTAGGCTTGCCTTGCGTCCCTATAATGATCTTCTTCTATTTGCATTGCAAGGCTGCATCGTGATACGAAAGTCAGTCCATCCCTAAAATGACGTTGTAATCCACCATGGGGATGACTATGAGGTCTGCAGAAAAATTTTTCTTGTCTACATTGACAGGTACATTTGGGATGTACCTGGCAGCGTGGAGAGTACCCATAGGTGTACTCACACGCATAGCATGGGGCATCTGCCTCTGAGGTAGACTAAGAGTTTGGGCACACGACTCTGAAATAAACGAGTGTGTAGCCCCAGAATCAAATAAAATAGTAGCATACAAGTTGGCGATCGGGAGGATACCTCTAATGACATCATTGTCATTTTGGGCTGCATCAGCTTCCAGGTTGTGCACACGACCTTGCACAACAGAATTTGCACCTCGTGCTGCTCGGTTGTCTCGGCCTCCTCTGGCAGCCTGTGGGCAATTTCGGATGAAATGTCCGAACTGTCCACACTGAATGCATGCACCGCTCAGTCTACGACACTCTCCATCATGGTGACGGCCACAGTGAGGACATAAAGGCTTCTGTGGCACTTGTGGCTGGCGTGGTGGCGGTGGAAGTTGTCTCAGTGGCTGTGCTTGCATTGGCGCAGAGCGTAGTTGAACTTGAGCCTGTCTTGGAGCTTCTCTCTGCTGATATGGCTTGTAACGGCGATCGCGGCGGTCGTTCCTCCTAAATGGTCGTTGATCATCCGTTCGAGGCCTAGGCTGCTCTATTGCTTTGGCTGGAGCTTTGGCCTTGCGTTCAGCTTGATCCTTTTCCATACGTGTGGCCAACCTCACAGCCTTCTCTAGATCTTCACAATCCCCATACAGGACTTCAGTCTTCAGTGCCTGTTGTAGTCCATTAATGAATCTGTTAGCTCTAATACGCCCTTCAGATGGCATCGGGCAATATTGCTCCTGTTGGATGAACTGGGTGTGGTAATCCGCCACAGACATAGTTCCCTGCTGCAGTTGCAGGAACTCCTCTTGTTTGTTGATGCGGTCATGTTCAGGAGTGTAGCGCGCCATGAAGGCCTTCTTAAATTCATCCCATGCTATGTCCTCTTCTTCCATCCCTCTGAACCTGGTGGCTCTTGTAGTCTTCCACCAGCCCATCGCAGTACTAGTAAGCATATGTGTGATATACAGGACCTTGCGTTCATCAGTGCATCTCATCAGCTTAAAAATTCGATCCATGATCTCAATCCATTCTTCAGCTTTGAAAAAGTCCGCCTTCCCATTATAATGAGGCGGATTCAACTTCAGGAAAGCCTGAATGGTGTCTTCTACTGCTTCATGGCGTGCCCTCTGATTACGATGCCTTAACGCTGGTGGACTGTCTCCTGCCTGGCTACCCTCAGGTGGAGCAAACTCATCCACATGCTCCTCTAATGGCGCTCTAGCGGCGCGGCCTCTACCTCTTCCGCGGCCTAGCGCACGACCTCGGCCACGACCATGTCCGCGACCTGGCTGGGCCCCCATCTCAGGAAGTGGGCCTTCCGATGCCTCATACAGATTCGGATCCGCTCTGGCCATTTGCTCTTGAATACGCTCTGACCGTCGTGACATGCTTATCCTCTATTCATACAATAAAATCATGCATCAATAAATCATAACTTATCTTAAACATAAACTTGACTTACATTACTTTTCGGTGGAGGGTATGGCGACTGCTCGGCGATAGCACATGAACCTTTTATCATACTATACTATTCTATACACTAGGATGTCAAAGAGTCCTAACTTTAGGCTCTGATACCATAAATGTAACGCCCCCAAATCGACCCCTGCCACGTGGCGAATACCAATCTGGAGACGCTACGGCATGCTATAACTTGACCATAATATTGACCATATCTCAGTCAAAACTGAGATCCGTCAGCGGAAAGATAATAAAATAAAAGAAGATAACATAATTATGTGGAAGTCTAAAAGTGGCTATATCATTGCTAAGAAAATAAAATAGGTTCTACATCATGAATCTAAAATGCGGAAGATAAATGAAAACTAAATAACACTCTAAAAGCCCTATGGTTCATGTGTCGTCTTATCGCCAGAACTTCATCACCACACGCCTATTCCACCACGTCACTGACCTGGTCCTGTGGAAATCAAACACAGGGGAGGAGGTCCTCCCGTAAGCTTTACAGCCTAGTGGGGAACCACATGATATACAGTGCATGACATGAATATAATAATCAACGGTAAATAATCATACTTAACTTGAACGTGAAAGATAACATATCAGTATCATGAATCATAATGAGAATAAGATTAGTAGATATCATGAATCATGAGGATCAATAATATATATTAAACTTGGAATCATGGCATACTTGACTTGACTTGAACTTGCTTCTTGATCTTGGTTATTAATTAACAATCAGGGTGACTTTAGGTGCCTTTAATTCTTCATCACCACGTCACTGACATAGTCCTGTGAAAATCAGACACAGGGGAGGAGGTCCTCCCGTAAGCTTTACAGCCTAGTGGAAAACCACATGATATACAGTGCATGACATGAATATAATAATCAACGGTAAATAATCATACTTAACTTGAACGTGAAAGATAACATATCAGTATCATGAATCATAATGAGAATAAGATCAGTAGATATCATGAATCATGAGGATCAATAATATATATTAAACTTGGAATCATGGCATACTTGACTTGACTTGAACTTGCTTCTTGATCTTGGTTACTAATTAGCAATCAGGGTGACTTTAGGTGCCTTTAATTCTTGGGGTATGCCCAGCAAATGATACGGCCTTGTGCGGGTCAATGGGTGATCAAACCATGACCAAGGGAGCGACCCTTATCTTGATGCACTTGGCTTGCACTGGCAATCCATCATTAATCTTTCATCTGAACTTATTAATCGCTTTAATAACTTGTAGCTCTTTGTTCTTGATTCAACCGATACGATAGGATTAACGTGAAATAAATCAATAACAGAGTAAATCATGTAAATCAGTGAGGGATCTCTGTGGGGTCAGAAAATAGGATCAATCATATATATATAATACCTGGATAAAAGGAAAATAATTAATAAATATAATAAAAGATTTTTTGAGGAATCGGTCGACCGGTTCAGGGGAACGGTCGACCGATTGTCTGCGGGTCGGTTGATCCGTTCAGTTGAATGGTCGACCTGATGGGGAAGGATCGGTCGACCGGTGATAGGAATCGGTCGACATGTGCAGAAAGCGGCTGCATGCAAGTTATCGGTCGACCGGTTGCCGCGATGCATACGGACCGATCGACCGATCGGCGTTCAAAAAACTTGCAGAACCCTCGAATTTCGTAAATTCTTCGGTGCAATCTCAATCTAACCTAATTACTATCCCTAGCAAATCAATTACACAACCCCAGATCAACAAACATTGAATTATGCATGCAAATAATCAATCAATCAATCAATTCAAGAAAATCAAGCAAGGCAAAACAAGGAACTTGAACCATCTTTTCCTCTTCTTCTTTACTTGTATGATTAGGCCATGATTTAACGTTATTCACGGGTCATGCAAGGTGATTTCGATTCACCCACCTGGTCGCGATGGATCCTACCCTTGATTCGTTAAAAATCCATTTGAATTCCGCCCCTGTTTCCTCCATGTTCTTCCTCTCGGCCACCCTCTGCAGAAATTTCAGCAAGGGCGTAAAAAGGACAGCACTCGAAAGACGATGAGAGGAGAATAAGTAGATTTCTGCACGCCTTGAAATTGAGATGAAGGAGAGGAGGGATTGGTCGCTGGATTTCCTGCAGCCTGGCGGCGGTCCAGAAGTCCGGCAGGGTCTCGTGAGTTTTGCCAAGGGAGAAAGAGTTTTAACAAATTTTGTCTCATCTTATATAGACCCCTCTCTCCTAAACAAATCTGATTAGATCAGATTTAAATCTTCTTCCTTTACCCACTTTGAGTGGCATTGGGTCTTTTTATTTCTTTCTCTCGGCCGTGCGTTTAAATTCTGGTTTTTTTTTCCTTTTTTTTATCTTTTTGTTGGTTGTTACACTTGTAGCGGAAGATTTTATTAAATCAAATAAGTGCATAAATGATATGAGCTAAAAATGAGCCTTTATATGCCAATTATAACTTACATCATATACTTCATCATATACATCATGAATATCATGGGCATAAACATATGTACACCATACATCAATATCGGTGGCATGTAACACTCATCATTTCATCATACATAAGCATATAAAAATAGCTTGTACTTACTATGCTTTATCTTCTTTGTTACATCATAACTTTTTTTAGGATTGTTTTATAACCTCTTGAATTTTACTTTCTTTGGCATCATCTTGACCTTTTTTTTTCTTCTGTCATAAGCCACTTGAAGTTAAACTTCACGTTTCATCTTACTTTACCTTATAAAAATCTTTGATCTTAACTTACTTGAAAAACCAAGTCATTACCATCACTTAGGCTAGTTAGATCTTAGAGACACAGTGCTCCTTTCACTCGTAGGTAACTTAAAAACACATACTCCTATCGATATGAGAATTTCTTTTCCAAAAAATGCATAGACAAAAGGTTGTAAGAATTTTATTTCCCAAATTTACTTTATTTTGATGGATGATAAGAACTTATTCTTCAACTAATTCATTATGCTTTTGCAAATATCAAATATTTTACCTCTTTCAATATTCATATTTTAATCTAATTACGACTGAGCATAAATTTTGATACAATCAACAATCATCATTAAACAACCTTTATACTTCAATAAATAGGGTTAAAATAACATGTAAATGTTCATCAGTCACAACCATGAAGCACAATTCACGGGCGTGAAAAAAACTCATCCTTTCAATTGTTATTTGATCATTTGGTCACAGTCATGACTTGAGTGTCACGATCGTGTCCTGACCTTGTCATGGTCATGAAACTATGTTTCATGGGCACGTCCAAAAGTCAATTTTACATTCGAATTCCCACATTCCGTCAAGATCGTGACTGAGCCGTCACAACCATGCTGAGAAATCCCAATCTCATATGCAAGATTACAAGTTTTAAGAGGAAAACATACATATAATCATGAACAACCCTAAAGAAAATTTACAAGCATTCGGCATATATCATGAAAAAAATCATGGAAATCATAACAGATTAAATATTTTGGATTTATCCCACATGCATTCAGAGCATGTAGATCTAAAGATCTACAATCCTAAAACATAATAATTTATAAAACTTCAATATCTATATATTTACATCATATTTAGGCATATGCACTCCCTCAATCACAATCCTTAATCAAGAACAAGGAGTTCTTGAATATCTCAATCCATTACAAGATCAAGAACATTGAGAGGTAGAAAGAGTTTCGATCCCTTTTGCATATTTTAGATTAACTTTAATTTGATCTTCTTCTCTTCCTCTTATTCCTGCTAGTCCTTATCCTTAATGCTCCTCTAGACTAGGTAGTTTTCACCTTCACAAATGAGGAAAAAGGGGGAAATAAAATAGGCTTAGGACTTTATGCAGAGGAGACATGAAGTTTTTTGACAAAAAAAATCATAACGCCCTTGATTAAAAATTAGGGTGTTACATCCTTATCCCCCTTAAAAAAATTCTTCCTCTAAATTTAGATTTAACATAAACACTTACCAAATATTCTTAAAATTTGTTCTTGTATCTCTTCTACTAATTCCTATATTGATTCACTTTCATTGTGGTGCTTTCGTGCCCTTCATCATTTTATTCCTCGATGATCGCCATACTTTAGGACTTTAGTAAGTTCTTCTTTGATGGTTGATTTTTCAATTACCATTACATGAAAGCTATCATATGTGTACTTGCAAAGCATTGACACATGAAAAATATTATGAATTTTGATATATGAAATAGGCCATACAATTTGTATAGTCATTCTTCTACCTTCTCTAGAATCTCAAAGAGTCCTATGCAAGGTTGTCAGGATCATTTTTCAATGTAGGATCATAAGGGGATTCGAGGATCGTAGGATCGGATTGACGATCGTAAGATCCTACCTCATGAATAAAAAAAATATTTTTTAATATAAAATAATTAAAGTAATATATTTATCCATAAATGTTATCTTTACATATAAGTTAATTAAACATTGATCATTAATATTTTATTCATATTTTCAAATATAATAGATATTTTTTTATATCATGTGGAACACAATATGATATATTCTTAAAAAACACTAAAATAATAATATATAATATTTGATCTTGATGAACTATAATATTTATTAAAATGCAGTATAATTCTTAGATTCATAATAAAATTTAATATATAATTCTTAGTATACGTGCAGTAATAAAATTAAATTTTGATGAAAGATAATATAGTCTTAGATTCATAACATGACACTAAATTATTAGAAGATATTAAAGTTGATGAAAGTGAGACTAACATATACAATATATATAAATAAAAAAATTAAGTCAAATTTTCTCAAATTTACTTTTTATGTTTTATTCAAATAAATAAATTTGTACCAATATCGTAAGCTCGTTAGGATCGTAAGATCCTACCGATCTTAAGATCCGGCTATAGATTCGGTATAGATCCTAAGTTTAAGATTCTCTGGGTAGGGTTGGAATCATTTTTTATCTGGAGGATCGTAAGATCTTACTACTTTAATTGAGATCCTGACAACCATGGCCCTACGTAACTTGGAGTCAATTTGTCCTTCCTGCAGAACTTCCTTCTTTTCTTATCAATATAGTTTTCCTGGCGACTATGAGCTATTAGCATCCTTTCTTTGATCAGATCCACTTTCTTTGCATACTTTTCTATCAATTCATGGTCTAACAATCTTTCTTCCTCCACTGCACTCCAATATGTTGGAGATCTATAAAATCTTTCATATAATGCTTCGAATGGTGCCATATTAATGGAGTAGTAGTAGCTTCTTTTAAGGCAAACTCAACTATTGTTAGGTGATAATCCTAGTTGTCTTTTCAATCCAATGAACATGTTCTCACATGTCTTCCAACTTCCAAGATATGAATTGTCCTTTTCACTTTTTCCATCACTCTAAGAGTGAAATGCAATATTGCAGTTCAACCTTGTACCAAATGCATTTTGCAATTCTCACCATACCCTTGCTATAAACATAGGGTCCCTATCTAATACAATAGAAATAGGAATCACATGTAATCGGATAATCTCATCTACATATAACTTTATCATACTTGTGGGTTATTGCCTCATGTTATATAACAAGAAGCGAGCTGACTTCATTGGTCTATCAACAATGACCCAAATGACATCGTGGCTCTTCTGTGCTTTGGAAGACTAATCTCCTTCTATTTTCACTATGGTATGGATAATAGATGCAATAACTCTTGTGGTCTTTTTTGTACTCAATCTTGACATGTTGGTAAACCAAGCATTTAGAAATAAATTTTGTTATGCTCTTGTCATGTTTCTCCACTAAAATATTTTTTATGCAAATCTTTGAACATCTTAGTGTTTCATAATTTATGTCAAACTCTGACTTGTGGCACTCGCTCGGAATTTTTGTCTTAAATTCTTTATTATCTGGTACCTACAATCTACCTTGAAACTTAATGTCCCATCTCCCATCACACTTATAATTTGAGTACCCTTTTCTACACAGAGTCATCGTATCTTTGATTTAGTATTCTTATTGTGTGCTTGTGTTATCCTATCCACCAGTTCCAGTTAAATAATACAATGCATTATTAGCTTTTCTTTAGTGCTTTCTTTTGCTATTCTCCATGTGTTGATCTTTCTTACTTTTTAATTAGAGCAACTGCTAGTGAGTTGTCTTTCTTTGTGTGATAGAGAATACTAAACTCGTAATCTTTCAAAAAAAATTAACCATCTTATTTGTTTCATGTTGAGTTCTCTCTGTGAGAACATATACTTGAGACTATTGTGGACAATATACACTTCAAATTCTTCACCATATTGTTAAAACTAATACTAGTGTTGTCAATTCTAAGTCATGAATAGAATAGTTCATCTCATGAGGCTTAAGTTTCCTTGAAGAATATGCCAAATCATGTTGCACCAGTACAATCCAAACTTGTTCCACTATCATCATTATACATTGTGTATCCTTCAACTCTTATAGAAATTGTTAGCACTAATGTAGTTATGAGTATCTTTTCAATTGCAAGAAATTATCTTCACATCTTTGGGTCAAATTAAACTTCACCCTTTTTTCGGTCAACTTCGTAATGAAAGTAGTAATATTAAAGAAATCATGAATAAGCCTTATGAAATAACCTGTTAATTCAAGAAAATTTCTTATCTTTATCACTTTCTCTGGCCTTTATCAATCGATGATAGCTTTAACTTTTGCTAGGTCTATCGAGATGCACCCTCTTTCAAAACTATGTGACCTAGGAACATAGCTCCAACTAAAATTTGCACTTGGAGAACTTTACAAATAGTTGATGTTGCCACAAAATCTCTAAAATTATTTGTAAGTGCTTCTAGTGTTCTTCAGAACTATGGTTGATGAGTGACAAGAACGTATTTTTCAACTAATTCATTATACTTTTGCAGACATAAAAAATCTTGTCTCTTAATCTTCAGGTTTTAATCTAATTACGATTGAGCATGCATTGAGATACACTTAACAATCATCATTATATAAACTTTATACTTCATAAAATATGATTAAAATAACATATATAATCACACTCTTCAGTCATAGCTATAAAACACGTGGTCACCCGCATGACTATACTTATCACGGTCATGAATCATTCATTTGCATGTGTGATAGAAGTCCATCCTTTCAATTGATTTTTCATCCTTCAGTCACAATCGTGACATGGAAGTCACGATCCTGATGTTATCACGATTGTAAAACTAACGAAGGTTGATTTTTCATCTAAATTCCTCGGTCACGCTTTGACTAGGACCGTCATGGCTATGCAAACGTCCAAGAATCCCGATCTGCATATGTAAAATTACAAGTTTTAAGAGGAAAACTTTGGGAGAACATGCATATGATCATCAACGCCCTTAGAAAAGTTTTGTAGACATTCCATAAACATATTTCATGAAAAACAAGCATGAATACTAAAGTTTTATTATTTCCCCCACATGCATTCAGGAGCATTTAGATCTAAATATCTACAATCATAAAACATAATGTTTATCAATAAAACTTCAATATCTATATATCTACATCATAAATAGGCATATGCAATCCCTTAATCACAATCCCTAATCAAGAGTAAAGTGTTCTTAAATCTCTCAATCCATTACAAGAACATTGAGAGAGAAGAGAATGTTTGGATTCTCTTTGCATAACTTAGATTAATTTTAATTTAATCTTCCTCATTGCCCTTCTCCTTGATCCTCCTCTATCCCAAGTAATCATCACATTCATATATGAGAAAAAAAAGCTAAAAATAAGAGTCTTAGTGCTTTATATACGTGAGACATGCATTTTTTCGGCAAAAGACCATAGAGCCCCTTGATTAAAAAAATCAGGGTGCTACAACTATCATGGCCCTTATGGCTCTTGCACAAGAACGTGAGCTGACCATGAAAGGAAGAATGCATCATGGACATGCCCATGGTTAATCCTTGAGTATTTAGAGACAAATTGATGCATTGCTAAATGTGCCACAAAGCCAATTCCAAAGGCACTGCTAAATATTTCGTAAATAACTTGAGTGTGTCATAAATCCATGAGTAACATTCTTTTATCAATATTACCCATCTTGAACTCCATTTTGCACATTTGTTTTAAAAACATGCCACAACTATTATCACATGACATAATACAATTGAGGGACACTAGGGGATAACACAAAAATTGACATTGACATCGACTTTAAGTAGTCAAATAATAGTAACGTACACGCACAAGTTTGAATAATAAAATAAAATAATGACATCATAATAATGTGAAAGACTTAATAAATAAAAATATTAATTAAGTTATGTGTGGCCCAACTATTAAGTCATTTAGATAATATGAAAGATAATCAAAATGCATAAAAATAAAAGATTTAGAATATCCATGTGTTGTCATCACGAGCGAAATCTATCACAGTGACTATGGTAGAGTCAATATCCGAAAAATTAAATATGTCATGGAGATGAATCTCGATGCTCAGCATGTAAAATATACGAATCATCATCATAAAGAAAGAAGTAGTGGATCAATCTTCATAATAATAAAAATAAGAAAATATCAATAAATAAGTTAGTAAAATAATGTAACATATTCATGAGAGCTTATTAATCAAGATAAAAAATATCACAATAAATCATCATTTTAAAAATATGGTATCTTTAATATGCTTCAACTTCATCTTCATTATTACGTTACATTTTCTTATAATATGGTATATTTCCATTCATAGAGTATTTTTAAACTCGTAGAGTATCGTTCAAATTGTAGAGAAGTAATTTCAACTCCATTAGGATGTATCTTTCAACTTGTGATAGGGAGAAAAAAACTCTCTTCTAATTAGTCATCGTCAATCCGTCATTATAAAGCTTATCATTTACATTTTTCATCTTTTATCTTGTAAGAGTTTACATGAATCATTTGACATTATACGTTTTCATAGGATTAGGTCATCTAGGACATAAGAACCAATAATCATAATTGGAACAATCACATATCATTTAGAATAAGAACTAATAAGGCATAATCATAAAGGTGTGATATCATGGATACAAAATTACAAGAATACAATGGTCATCATCAATTTGACGTGAAAGATGTCGAACTATAAGAGCCCTTCTTAGTTCGACAAGGTTTGAGCCAAATCATCATAAATATGGATCTAGTAAGGCGAGCCATGTTGTAGCAATGACTGCGATGAAAACCCATCCTACTATCTGTGTATCATCAACCAAAGTCGAAACTTTGGCTAGTTATTGTTGCAACTTTGACCTTACCAAGTTGTGACTTCTTAAGATGCTCGACGTAAGTTCGAGTGATGTCAAGTCACAACATCGTTTGTAAGTTCCAACTCTGATTGATTCCAAGTCATGATTAGAAACATCAAAGTTAAGATGACTTGAATTCAAGTTTAAAAAAATGACTACTTACATAAGTACTTTTGATAATCAATGTCACAACTTTAAACGAGGTCTTCTTGTACTCACTGTGACGCAATTGTCCTCCTTAGATCTCGTCAATGTTGTGGGAAGGGAGCAAGAGATGGAGCGAGATAGGAAATAGAGAGAGACCAAGAGATGGCGAGGGAGAGATCATATGTGGGTTAATTTATAAGGGAGAGGTAGATAGAGTTTTTGTTGGGATAAAATAAATTCACTTGTATTTTATCTTCTTAGCTTTATTAAATATTCTTATCTTCTCTTTTCTTTTCTTTCTTATATTTTTCCTAATTGGTCCATTGTTGCAATATAAACCCCTTAAATAGATTTATCCTCAAAAGTAGGTTTAGGATAGGATCTTACCATAAAGATGGTAGAACTACTTGTGCATTTTTTATTCGAGATCCATGTTGCTTTGTCACCCTTATAATAAATCCATGACGCCTTAACCAATGGAATCCCCATTGTTCTTGTGATACTACACCTTAAGCTACAAAATTTGTATTAGTTGCCCCTAAAGTCAAATCTTCCTTAAATTTTGACTCTTCATTCTCATCACATTAGTCATCATGTTTGCACTTCATGATCCCTTATCGACTAACTACCTTAAGAGGGCTTATATATCTAGGATCGAGTTTTCATTTTTTGTTGAGCATCAAGGATACTTTGGGTAATACATGATCGCCTACTCAAAAATCTACTCTCATTGGCCATATCGACATAGATCTTTTGTCGTGCTTGAGTTATATTCATTGCCCTACTTTTTCGGCATATTATTCTACCTATTTTAGTGTTATTCAATCTAAGAACTTTCTTTCTCTTAAATCATTCTATCATGCAGAGGAGAGACAGGACTCCCACACAAGGCTTAAAAAGAGCCATGGCAATACTAGAATTGTAACTATATTATATGTTAAATCAATTAGGTTAGGTGATCATCCTAGTTACCCTAGAAATCTAGGGCACAAGGTCTGAACACTTCCTCAAGTGTCAGAATCATCCTATTTGATTGATCATCTATTTGAGGGTGAAATATCATGTATATTTAATGAATATACTTCTCCAAAATTTCGCTATAAATTGGAGATACCTGTCCAATACAATACAGACAAAGATTCCATGTAGTCTAATAATCTCGTGCATATACTAATCCACTAGGCTTTCTACTAATTGTCTACAGTTGATAGGCAGGATCAATTGATGCCTATGACATCATGCTCGGTGGTAGGATCAACTGGTAGGAACGATATGAAGCCATGAAAATTTTCTTTCATTGTCACCATGAAATTATTTGGGATGTAAGCTTCTATTTCTAGTGTTCCATTTTTGCTTGTTATCATATTAGGCATTGAGATTGACATTTTTGTACTGCTTGAATGGATCGCAAACTCGAACTTGTGGCATTCATGGAGCACTTTTATTTTGAGAGACACGTCACTTGGGACCCATAAAAGATCCCTATATGTACATACTATCTTAGTGTACTCTACATCTTCATATTATATCTTGATTATTCTATCTACCAAGTCCAACTATATCTGATGCATCATCAACACTACACCATTTCTATCAAATCTCATATTGCACATAATTCTTCTATCGTTGCAAACTCACGCAAGGTTAGAAAGGCTAGTAAACTTTTACACTTATGGGTGAATTGATATGCATGTGAGTTTGCTTTACATGATAGTTGATTATAAACCTATAATCCTTTAGGAACTCTATACATCTTTATTGTCACATGTTGAGGTCCCATTAAGAGAAGACATGCTTCAAACTCCTATTACTAGTGAACATCTCGAGCTCTTCTCTATACAAATAGTGTCTTTAGATCTTTGATGTGAACACTACAGCTACTACTTTTGGATCAGCTGAATAGTTCACTTCATGCTTCCTCAATTGTCTCGATGCATATACGACCACTTTAGCATATTGCGTTAGCATGCATACCAATTCTATATTAGAAGCATCACAATACATCATATACCCATTATTACTAATGAGGATGGTAAGTATAGGACTTGTTGTCAATCTAGTTTTTCGTTCTTGGAAACTATGTTCATATTTATGTGACCATATACAATTTTCACCTTTCTTTATCAAATTCATCGGAAAGGATGCTACCTTTGACAAATCCCCTATGAACCATTGCTACTGCCTTGCTAATATGATGAAATTGCAAATCTCTATCACATTTTGAGGCCTTCACCAATTAGTCGCTACTTTTCATACAATTTGTGTGGTCTTATTGTCTCCAATACTATCCTTATATTCTCTATGTGTTGTTCTAAACTCTCGAGATAGATTAAGATGTCATTGACAAATACAATAATAAACTAATTCAGTTACAATTTAAACACCTTGTTCATAAAATTCATGAAAGCGTAGAGGCATTTGACGGTTAGACATTAATAAAATTTCATTGTGTTTCTACCTTAATTGAAAGGTTTGTTTGGTAAATCTTCATCAACAACTCCTAACTAGTAGTACCCACTTCGTAGATCTATTTTAGAAAGCATTATTGTCTTAGATATTTGATTGAATAGATTATCTATGCTCGATAGTGCATACTTATTTTTTTATAGTTGTTTTGTGTAGCATTCTATAGTCAATACATAACTTGAGAGATCAATCTTCTTCTTTACAAACAGAACTAGAGGCAAGACATAATTGTCTGATAAACCTTTTGTTTAAAATATCAAATATTTACTTCACTAGTTCTTACATTTTGGCAGGTGTCATCCTGTGAGGGGCCTTTGATATAAGGGTTGTGCACATAAGGAGATCATGCAAAAGTCAACCTCTCACTGAGGTGATAGATTGAAGATGCCTTTTCTAGAAAGACATTTGGAAACTTCGAACAATGTTCATTTGTTATGGGTTTATGACTGTAGCACCTATTATGTGAATAATGATCAAATCAATAAAAAAATTATTCTCGATCGTCCTTGGTTCCTCAAGAATATACTTTGTGGTATAGCGTGTTCCCATAAGAGTTGTCACATGGGTACTTATATCATGTAAGATTAAGCTCAAATCAAGATCACATTCTTCAAAAATGAGAAATTACAATGCACTAGAGTCAAATAGTATTGTAATAGGGAGGTCATATATAGATACCTCTAATGACTAGTTGTAGACTCTATCTTGTACTAGTTGTCGGTACCACCTTGAGCTTGATCCTTTAAGTTCTTTTTGTGGTAGTCTCAAATGTAATGGTCGTGTTTGCTACAATGTAGAAAAGCATGAGCTTTCATCCTACACTTGCTAGGGTGAGACCTCCCACAATTATGATAGGAGCTATTATTGTGTCCCTATTATTGTGGTTTGATGTAACTTATATGTTATATCATTGTTATAGGAACAATCTTTGAGTACTTATTCAACTTCCTCACCTTTTGTTGGGGATGTTGCCGGTGATTTGCATTGTCGAGCTCATATGGCTTCGAACAATTATCACGACAATTATTTTTCTTCGTGATACCATGATTCAGATGTCTATCATTCCATCTAGACTTGTTTTGCTCGATGAACTACATAAGGGTCTTTGCTTTTTGTTCATTCTATTCTCGTTCGTAGTCTTTCTTCATGGTAGTTCATGTGTGAAATTTGTGTATTATTGAAAACAAATGTGGGGAATTGTCTTAAAATAAATCCAATTAATGTCAAAATAAGTAATAATGATGCTCAGGAGTAGACAACTCTACGATTCTTAAGTGCAAAAACTCATAATCCGAAGGAGAAATAGAAATATTCCCTCATATATCAATTTGAAAATAGAAAAATTTGTCCCAGCATCATGATATCTCATGACAAGTTTTAAAATTTATAATCATTAATACACAATAACAACTATAAGCGCACAATCAACATTACAATACTTAAGGGTCGATCTGTAGGAAAAAAATATTGATGTTTATATTGAGCTTAAACTACTATCAAAATTGTCAAATCAATAAAAATGAAATTTGATTTATAAACTAGGATGAAAACCAAAGTTCAAATGTATCTTAACAACCTTTAGAGTTTTTTATGTGTTATTAAAAGTAAATATGTGATATAAGGAAAATGTAGAAAATCTAGGTTGTTATAAGTGCACAACCAACATTATGGTATGGTGATCCATAGGAAAAAAATATATTGATTTTTACATTGGGCTTAAAAATGATCAAATTGATGAAGATGGAATTTTATTTATAAACTAGGGTAAAATAAAAAATGCAAAAATGTATCATAACTAATTCTAGGATTTTTTTGTGCATTATCAAAAGTAAATCTAGGATACAAAGAAAAAAAATCTAGGTTGTTCAATAATTGAAATGATCATTAAGACATAAAGAATGCATTTGGATGCTTTGACTTCAACTTTCAATAAAGATAAAAAAAAATGGTTAGCCCAAAATCTCATCAATAAGAGTAGTCTTACTCTTATAGTGACTATTTCCTCGAATTCCCTCCACTCTCATGTTCGAGTCTTCAAGAAACTATAATTTTCACACCCGAGAAGCTAGCTCATCACAACTATCTATCTAACTTGAAGAAACACAAAAGAGATTATTGTACTTCCTTCTTATGTGTCGAACCTCATGGAATTATATCATATCGAAGTGTGATATAGATTGGTGCTTATATATAATTTAAAAACTTTTCTCAAATCTTCTACTATTATTTTGCCTCAATGCTATAAAGCAACATATTTGTATCCCGTATATATTGTAATTATCTTTCGAACACTTATGGTTGATCTTTAGGAATAACCATCACATTAATTTGACTCCATCCTCATACCAAGGCTAAAATTGGTTCCAAAGTGTTCAATGGCAACTTTATATTAGACTATGGAATTTGATTAAGCTTTTGCCTACTCAAGTTTTTTATTTGTCCATACATAAAGATATGAATAAAAGTTAGACATATTTATCCTACCTTAATACATTCCTTATTCTTACAGTGATATTTGGAAGCACAATCTATGAAAATCTCCTTTATCTCATCATTGTATTTACTCATCTTGAGGAAGTTATGCGTATATTGTAGTAGGTTAAGCACAACATCTCTGACATTTTATATGCTAATCCAAGTTAAAGAGAACTATGCACTTGTAATTAATCTAGTTGGTATATGGATTTTAGAATTTTGAATTATACTAATTTGGCCATTAGTGGCATTTTTCAAACTTCTTCAAATCTTTATTATATTACTTGAAGAGGTCCAGGAGGGTGCAGTGCACGATTGCACTGCACCTGGTGCATTGCACGATTTGAAGCTGTTAGATGAATCACCATTATATCTAATGGTTCTAATGGATTCCCCTCTTTAATAACTAGCCCAGGTATCAATAACATCATTGACTGACAGGTGCAGTGCACGATTTGAAGCTGTTAGATGAATCACCATTATATCTAATGATTCTAATGGATTCCCCTCTTTAATAACTAGCCCAAGTATCAATAACATCATTGACTGACATTATTGATTATTTAATTTTATATTCTTTTCTCTTCAGAACATCCTCCAAGTCCTTGTATCATCACCAAAAAGTAATAAAAAAATCATCACTTGTTTTCATTCTTTTGGACATCCATCTTTTTTCAAAATTTCTCCGGATCTCAAAAGCAACAAATTTGTTCAATTATTTTATTTAAGATATGAATATTTTTTTTTCTAAAAATTGTGTGAGAATAATATTTTTGTGTGGAGCTTGTCAACATTTTTGCTAGTTGAAACACATCAAAAGGATGCATCAATTTCCTATTGAAGAGACTTGATAATGTTGAAACTAAAATGGTAATGAAATGCACAGGAACAATATTTTTATCTTGACAACACTTGTTGAGTGAATATAACGAAAGTTGCACAATTGATCCAACATCTTCATTACATGAAAGTTGAAAACTCATATGAATTTCAATCATAAATGACTATAGAAAATAATTTTACAAAATAAGGTGCCACAATTCATATACAAAATGGGCATGATATAGCCCACAGATACACAAAGAGTAACAAAATGGTCAACATGTTCTTAGAAGTGTGCCAAAAATTCATTGCATGGCCTAAGAAGTGCACCAACATGCAATTCCTATAAGAGAAACCTGCTATAATCAGCACTTCATAACCTAAGAAAGATAACAAAATAAAAGGAAAAATCATCATGTTCTATAGAACATTTTTAGAGTTGAAAATAAAAACATTTTAGCACTTACATTTTCTGATAGTTGATCCATCAGTAGACAAAATTCTTTTGCTTCATGGTTGTCTATTGTGTATTATTAGTTTCTTTTCCCTGTTATCACCATTAAATAAAAAAACCAAATAAGTACACTATGAATTAAAATAGTCATCATACATAAAGTGAGAAAACATATGCATTACCTTAGGCAATGGACAAGTAGTTGCATTGTGGCCTTTTTTTGCACTTTCTACATGTCCTTTTACCATTCTCGACTTTTGACATAGAGATCTCAACACTTGATTTTATTCTTTCCCTTTTTAGGCCTTCCTTTAGATTTTACACGGATTGGATCATGTATAATAAGCTCATGATCATATAAACTGACTTTTGAAGCTGTAAAAACATTAGTGTCACATTGTTGCATTATTGTGCTGAGGTAGAGTACTTTCCTTATCAATAGTCATATTTTCCAATTGTTGCATCAAACTCATTGAGGCAGAGCATACAACATTTAAATGTTCCCATGACAATGAAATCATTCCATTAATCTTTGACAAATTAGAACTCACGGTCCAAAGCTCCAAAGGAGTTATAGGTAGGTTTCCATCTGTAGAAGTGGGTGCAATATCATTTCGTACACGTGCCTTTGAATATTTAGCATCAATAGTCCAACGATAAAAAATATATTGCTCAAACAAACTTGTAAACATTTTCTTCATAATAATATGCAAGATATGTGCACAAAGAGTTCCATCTTGCTCAAACCTTTTGCAAGAACATGCTACTGAAATACCAAGATAATTATTATACCCAACTATGTACTTTCCTTTATCTTCATGTCCCATCAAATATACATAATATGCAACTTTAGTATCATCTTTTGAATTTTTTTGTGATAAGAAGTCAATGACACTTCTTAACTCATTTTGGGACAAAGAAAATACCTTTTGAGTGTACACCTTTGCTACATGAACCTCTAGAAGATTATTGGAAATTATGAAATCTCCATGTTCTTCAACCTGACGATGAGATTTAAGAGCTAGATCATATTGGGACACAAATTCATATAATGAGGTATTCGAGTCAACATAACCATCAAACAATGAATTCATACTCTCAGATCTTTGTGTTGTACTCATGCCTGTGCAAAAAACATCCTTCAAGTATATAGGAACACAATGTTGCCTCTTGTAATACATTACTTCTAATCAATGACCGTCTAGAATTTCATATTTTTGTTTCATAAAAATCCGTCCATCTTCAAATTCCCGAATGCTATTTGATTTGTACACCCAACTGTTGTAGTCTTTTTCAAAATTTTGTCATGCACATAAATCACGTTTGTTAAAGCATTTCTTTGAATATGCCAAAAGCAAAATCTATGTTGTGAATTTGGAAATACTTTACGAATTGCATTACCCATAGCAGTATCCTGATGAGTAATAATAGTTTGAGGATGTTTATAATTCATGCATTCCAACAATGTAGTAAATAACCAAACAAACGTATCCTCACTTTTGTCTGCAAGCAATGCGCATCCAAATATTATTGATTGCCTATGATGGTTAACTCCGCTAAATGGGGCAAATGGCATTTTGAACTTATTAGTCCTATATGTGGTGTCAAATACAACAACGTCTCCAAAAGTCATGTAGCTTTCTATTGACCTACCATCTGTCCAAAACATGCTTCTTGCTACATAATCTTTATCTAGCTCCCATCTAAAAAAGAAACATTGATCCTTATTCTGTTTTTCTCGAAAGTAAGCAATTGCACTCATGCATTCTTGAATGAATTGTTCTTGCATATATGATTGATAATCATTCATATTCTTGTTCACCTAGGTCAGCAAAATCAATGCCCAATTAGCAACAAGAAAAATAATAATATTCCTTAGAGAAGCAGGAAAGAAGAGGGTAGAGAAAAAAATAGTATTCTTAGCTTAATCTTGAATCTAACAAATGTAAAATTCCTTGATCATTCCAACTAGAAAATTATTTTGACTAAAAGGAGTTGTTGTATCTATTTTTTTTGGATCAGAAGAATTTTTACTTCATCAAAAAGGTCATCAACACTTTAAATGTGATCCAATGCCTAAATAAAAAAATACTTAAAGGGCATTTGAACCAGAGAATTCTTTTAACTAAGATGGGACCATTTAAATCTGTCCCATAGCCTAAAAAAATAAGCAAATGAGGAACCATGGAGAGTAAAAAAATACTTAAATAGGACATTTGAACCAAAAACATTTTTCCTTCATCATAAGAGTCATCACCTCTTTAAATGTGACCCAATGCCTAAATAATAAAGGACATTTGAAGCAAAAGAATTTTTTTGACTAAGAGGGGGAATCCAAAGCCTAAAAGAATATTTAGAAAAAGAACATTTGAACAAAAATTAATGTAAACTTAAGGAACTATGAAGAATCACTTAGTGGAAGAGAGCAGTAGTTCACTATGAGAAGAAGATGGTCAAATAATCCAGCAAAGGGATCTCACCATGATCTGTCGCGAGACCATGTGCCTCCTCCAGAACAGTCAAAGACGGCAAACATAACATGAGGAAAGAGAAAACAACAAGGCAATTATTTAGGGATAAAATTTTAAAGTAATCTAAGCCATTCATTAACATCCACGGCTGAGATCTATGGGCTCCTTACATGCAGTGCAATCATGCACTACAGGCGTCTTTTATCCTTACTTGAAATATATCAACACAATCTTGTGTAATATACAGATTCAAAGTAGAATTGTTTTTTTCATGTTTGTTTGCTTGCTCTTTCCTTAGAATAATATTCATCATTAGTTCACACAAAGAACGAATCAGTGGGATTTGCATGACAAGATTATTAGAAGTTTGTTGAGGCTTATAATTGATCACATTGAAGATGATTGGTCAAGTTGATGTGAAGGGTTGCTTCAAAGTTTTAGTTTGTTGTTGCATAGCCTCATTTTTCTTGCTAAGTTCTTCCATCATGATCTCTAGGTTTGATTTTTTAGACGAATTAGAAGGTAGAAGTGATAGAGTTGGCCAAGTTGGTAGGAATGATAGGATGCTTTCCCATTTCAGGTAGTATGTGAAAAAGTATAAGCTTTCTTGTTGCCTTTGCTGATATGGAATAAGGATGTTCATTTGAAATTTGTAGGGTTTGCTTCATGATATACCAGACATATAAAGAGAAAAAGGAAATTGAAAATGGGTTATAAGAGTATGTTCCACCATGGGATAAAGGTCTTGATGCAAGAGGCATGCCTTGAATTGGTTCTATATGAATAAGTTATCGGAGAAATGTTGGATATAAATGAAAATATTCATTTTACTTGGTTTTGGTAAAACCACGTGGGCCAACAATTCATGCTTAACATTTGCTATGAGAGTCTCTTTTCATGACCTCTATGTAATGATGGAGGTCACTCAAGGAGGATACTGAGTCCCTAAGGGAAAAGGATGCAAGACACTCCACATGGGTAAATCGCTAGAGAGATGCTAGATACAAACCGGAAATGTTTTTGGTTTTATTGAAGGCACTTTAAAAATTCATATGGAACAACGCCTAAAGAAAATGATGTGAGAATATTCTATTTTGTGTTAAAATGTTTGTTATGGGACATTTATCATAGGATATACTTATGTGAGCATGAAGTGCGACAATTTCAAATTAAGAAGCTCGGATCTGACTTTGAAATACTCATGAAAATGATACATCATATATGGCCACAAAAATATAAGAAGATTAAATGACTTGAAATATACGTCTTACAGGGTTATGAAAGTGTAAGAATATCACATTGTATATCATGGCATTGATATGCATACTTTAGTGTACGTTTGTATTATGACTAATTTGTTCAAAATATGCTTACCAATTTATTTTAAATGAGTGAAATCACGACATATTAACTTATAGTTCAAGTCGTGAACATTCTCATAAGGGAGTATCAAGATAAAAAAAATGTATAAGACGAAATTGATGATCATAAGATCATATTTATTAATAAAAAATGTATTTTAAAAGATAAAACTTTCTATTAAATTTTTTTGTACTCTTATATTAAATTACAAGTCAATAAGTAACATTTTTATTAAATTTTAAGCATATTTTTATCAAGATTCATTAATTATAATCATTAATTAATTGAAGACATATTAATTTTATGGATAGGTTAAAAATTTTATGATCTTAAAACTATAAAATTCTTACGATATAAAAATCAATGAATATGAGAATAGATTGTTGGAATTATTTTAGGAAAAAAATAGAGGTATCCCTTGTTTAAAGAGGGACATGTTCCTTATGTTTTTTTATTCATTGATTAAAAATCTATAGAATATATTCAACTCTTTTCCATTTAAATTTTTTTAATCTGATTGATATTTTTTTATTTAATGAATAAAAAGAGGAGGGACACAGTGTCCCTCCTTTAAAAGATGGACATCATTATTTTATAATATTTGGAATATTTTGAATCAAATGAGAAGGTGTATTTTTCACAAAGATGTGTATTTCTATAAAGAGACTTCAACGTGTATTGAAATTGCACCCCTATTTGTTATATAAAACATGTTACTTTCACTCATTTGCATCTTCCTAAAGTTCATCTAATTTGCAAAGAAAAAATATATATTCACTCTTTCTGTTTAATGTTTATCAAGTTACAGCGTTTTTGGAGTGCAACAAGAATTAGGAGACATTTTTTTTTTTGCATTATCATCACTATCAATGTTATTAGTGCACAATCATCTTAGTATGTTCTAAATATTTTAACAGGATTTATGCCCTTTTGCATCTTAATAAAATAAGAGGATGAATTAATCCTAAATTAAAATTATTTTATGCTTAAAATGACTTGGACATGCAAGTTGAAGTTAGGATTACTCTCTCCTAAAGGTGTTCATCAAGTCAGATCGTTCCAATGAACCTGATAGTCCGCCTAGATCCGAATCAATTTGGGCACCCGATCTCACTCGTCCGTGGGTCGGGTCAGGTACGGGTCAAAATTTTCCAACCCGAGTCGACCCTACCCAAAGACTCAATTTTTAAAAAAAAAATTATTTAGTTTTCATCTCATATCATATATAAAAAATAAAATATTTAAATGTTAAAGTAATATTTAAATACTTAACATATTATTTTATGCTTTTAAATAAATATTATATGATATTTTTATCTTAAATAATAAAAAAGTAAGAAAAAATGGTGGTCGGATCAAATCCGGAGTCAAATCGGATCAAACTCTACTCTCTCCATACAATAACACTTGCATAAAGAGATATCTTTATTGCATTACTTTTGACATTACCTAACAATATACATTAATTGAAATAAAAATTACCCCTTATTAAATTACCAACGATGAACATTATCTTATTTACCATGTACATGTACTCAAGTAATTGAAATAATATTATTTATTTATAATAAAATATTGCTATGTGATATATAAATTTTACTAAAATACCATTTATCAATAATGTCAAGTTAAAATTTATCAAAAATTAATAAATCAAATAAATATAATTGCAAATATTTATATATTTTTAAATTTGAAATATAATAAATATATGCATTATTCAAAATAGTATCTAATAATTATATTATATTCTTGTGAATAATAATAATAATAAAAAATAATGATTTTAAATAAATAATTGTTGTTGTTGTAGTAGTAATAGTAGTAGTGGTGTTACTTCATAAGCAATATGCATTGTTAGATGACATTCTAGTGCACTATTTGAAAAAGTTAATCGGTATTCCCATCAGAGTTATTTCACAAAGACTTCCAAAAAAATCTATTGATTCTCTCCCAATTGGTTGGATCGTAGGTGCGATGGTTCACTCCACCGATGAGGTCTCTGATTCAAGTCCAGGATGTCCCAATTGCGCCTGGTAAAAGAATAGAAAAAATTCCTCGAATTGACTTGCCATTTTCATAAAAAAGATAATTGATAACTTTACATTCGACATTATCCTTTTCTCATAAAAGATCCCGAGAGAAAAGTGTTGCTAAATTTATCCCATCTCTATTTGGTGATAAATAAATCATATGTGCCTCTTTTGATCTTTCTGATATTTCATAAAATGCACTCACTATAGATTTCAACGACCAATTCTTTTACAAAACATAAACAAAGTAATGTGATGAGTCTAAATAATTAGAAAAAAAAATATTCGTATAATTTCGTAAGGGGTAGTTTCCTTTTTCTTCTTTGTGATATTTGTTTTTACAAAAAGTGAGATAATTAATTCAGTAGAAGAAATGAAAATAGATAATCACAGTCTAGAGAATGGAACCATAATCTTTAAAGGCTTTTTTCTCTTTGTAGTTTGTTTGTTGTTGATGGCAGATGCAGTGCAGCCGTGGGGACCTTCTCGTGCGGATGCAGTGCGAAGTTATTAAAAGGCAATTGTTGGCCAATGTGCAATGATAGTGGTGGCGCCAAGACGCCAGGAATGAATGGAATGAGGGGGCAAACATTCCAAATTCCAATCGCTATCGAGTTAAGGATGAGATGATATGAGATTAGATTTGAAGGATCCCCTTCAAGTCAAAACTTTGTCTGGGACCAGTGGCTGGATGGATGGACAGGACGGGATCTTACTGCGACGTCCATTTAGAGTATGATGGGAGAGAGAGAGAGAGAGAGAGAGATATGGATGGAATGTGTTGAATGGTCACCATCAGGTAGTACAACTACTGTAACTATAGATGCTTTGCATGGGGGTTGGGACTGGGAGCCATATATTGGGTGGAGGGAGGGAGGCAGCGAGGCAGGGGAAGATGCACCAGACTTCGCCAAACCATGCAATATATTAAATGCTTTTTGCGCCATGCCTCATGAGGGGACCTCCCAACTCCTCCTAGCTAGTGAGATGAATGATTGCAACCGGTATATGTGGGCAAGCACAATTTATCTTTATTTTTTTTATTTTTTTAAAAAAGTAAGATATTGTGGATCCCCCTCCCTCCCCACCCCAGTCCCCCATATCACAACTAAATGTGCAAAATGTAAGGAGGAGCCACAATTGGTCCCATGTGAGATGGAGATAAAGAGAGAGAGAAGTATTCATGAGAGAAGAAGAAAAGAAGTAAGTTCCAAAGGCAAGGAACATAAAGGAAGGGACCCCCACCTACAGTTGCAACTGTGGAGAGGAAAAGCCACGAAGGACTGGGGAGTGGGGTGAGTGGAGGGGGAGGGCGCAGAATGGATGTGCAGTAAGTAAGTAGGTCAGGAGCAGCGTCTGCTGCATCCTGCTGCTGCTGACAAAAGGGATGGGATGGCCAGGAGTTTCCCATGAACTGTCTGGACCTCTGGCTGCTGCAAAAGCTTATTGTTCTTTATCATGGAGGAATCATCTAAAGCTTACTAAGTTTTAATATCATTATGATGTAAATATATGTGTATCATATAGTTTTAACATTGTCATTAATGCTACTAAGTTTTAACCATAAACGCAAATAAAGATGCAAAATGAATAACATAAACATGATTCTTTGTTCGTTACCCCTTCGTAACTTTTAGCTAGCTATTGTTTATAAGAGACATACGGGTGATAGGTACAAATTTATACTAGTCCTAAGTACAAAGTTGTAAATCACGGTTTACATGACAAAATACAAATTTCAATTTCCTGTGCCTGTTTTATTTTAGGAAATCTGTCTGCTCCTAGAAATCCTCCTAACATAATCATATAATAACCCTTGAGCATCATGAGCCATTGGAAGTGGTGGGAGGATTTTTAGATTAAAAATTAAGAGATATACCAAGGCTTTTATTAGTTTTTTTTTCATCCATCTCCTGTAACAACAATGATAATCATTATTGCTTAGTGCACAACCTGCAGGACCATGTGAAGCACTACTTCACTACCTTACAACAACAAAAAAAAAAGAACTCCAAAAATGGAACTGCACTGGAAGCCCATTCCTGGACACACTGCAAGAATCCAATTCGAGGAATCGGAAGCAGCAGCTTTTCTGTTCGGTATCACATGTTATTTAAGTTTATTCCTTCTTTACCTGATTATTCCCCTTGGCTTCCCTCTGCTGTTTGTGTCAATCGACTGCCACGTTTTAAGCTTCCTCTGTTGTTAAAGAAATGTTGTCAAGTAATGTGTATTTAATATATCAGAAGCAAACTTATCCATCCAGGTATAAGGGATGTTATAATTACTCAATAATGTGACGAATGCATACAAGTTACATGCGAACACGATAGATTTAATTATGATTCTCCCAAAAAAATACATTAATTGGCTGTAATCTATTTTTCTATTCAGACAGAAATCTTATAACGCAGAGAAAACTCTACACCTAAAAGATAGAAAACTTGAAATCTCGAAACACAATTTTGATCGTGGGATCCTGATCCTAAAATAACAGCTTGAGATCTTTTATTAGTACATGGGTTCCAACATCATGCTGTAGGTGCATTTGGAACAAACGCAATTATATCATTCATGTAAACTAAAAGAGCTCCACTCTTGTTCAAGGATACATGTCTAAATGTGGCAAACAGTAAAAGGCGATGCATGAAACAAAAGATTTATACAATAAATAGTTTCTAGCAAACAACATTAAGGAAAAATGCTAGTCCTGTGGTAATTTAAATAACCAAGTAGATGGACGGCATTCAGTCAATTGTTTGAGGTTTAAGATACCATCTTCAGATTGTATCAATCAGCTTATCCTTCAAACGGCAGCCAGTGAAACATCTTGAATCCCAATCGGCAAGATGTTCTTCAGCTAGGATTCTTCTGTTCCGTTCTGCAACTGATTGCTGGAGGGTAAGCAAATACTTTTCCTCTTACGACACAGTGTGAGCTTTCAAGAATAGAGAGCCTCCGTTATGATGTCACTCATCAACCAATGAAAAGATTGGAACTCCTTTGTCATTAAAGCTCTCACACTTCACAATGACTTCCTTGCCAATCTCAAGGTCCCTTCTACCATTGACCTGGAATGAGAGAATTTAATGGACTGCTGGTAACATAAGAAATACATGTCAACCAAATACTAGATACGTTTTTTATACGAAAATACTAGATAACCTTGTTTCACAGAGACCCACTGATAGAACAATCCAAAAGTGTGGAAGGAAACAATATGACATCTCATCAAATTCACATTATGTTTTACATCACCGTTCAAAGAGTTCCTTAAAAAACTAGAAAGATAATGGTTGGTTTAATTCCAAAATGAGCAATGAAGGACAGCCATCTAATTGCAATTTCTTGGGAAGCCAATGCCTACTAGAGGGGATATTGGAAAGTTTAAACAAAATTGGGTTTAATGCTTGTGTCTAACTCTGCTTGACAGCCCTCTCAAGGTTAGTTGTTGGCCAGATTGTGAGAGGTGATGGACCTCGTGACTTTCTAAACTATTTGATCACGCATCAGATGATTGAAGGCACTTGGCACATTGCCAAACAGATCCACTCAGACATTAAACCATACAATTTGTCAATTTTTTTTCTAATCCATAGGATGAAAGGATTGACATTAAGGAATCTAGAAAAAATAGTGATATTGTTAGTTTGTTACCACAAAAACAGAAAAACCATAAAAGTGATATTAGAATGTGCAGTAAAGTATTTACTAGTGAGCCTCAACTGAAAGCAAGGATCGACATTTATCAAAGAATGGTTTCATATGAGTTATGCTATTGTAAGTCAGTGAGAGAACGCCAAAGATAGATTGGCTAAAAGATAGGAAGTACCTTGAACTTGTACATTCCTCGAATGCCACTATTCAATTCAAGTACCACTCCAAGGGTACGTATCTGCAAGACTTTTGCTGTTGCAATGTCTCCAAGCTTCAGTGACCTTGCTGAAATGCTTTTAGAACCACATGGTTTGTGCTTCTCACTTTCCTGCAAGCTGTCAGTTTCACTCTTGCGTTTCATATTTGTCCTCGAACTGGCATCATTCCTCTTTTTGCTTCCCTTATCAACCTGACGCTCCATTGTTGCCTTATAAGGCCTCGGAGAAGATTTGGTACCCTTACCATTTTTTCTAGTCTGACCTGTCGCAATTTCCTGAGCATCACATTCTGCAGCACTACGAATCACTACTACCGGAGATGCACTTTTGCCAGATACTTCATCGTCTTCATTTTCAGTTTGATTACATGATGGCTCAGAATTTTCGACTTCTGTGCCAACAGGCAAATCATCCACAGATGACCATCCGTCTACTTCTTGCTTAGTACTTGCAACAGAATTCCCATTCTCCACCATCTTTTTTGCAGATCCAGAGTGAGGAAGAATGGCTTTACGAGAAAGCTTAATATTACCCCTGACATCCTGGCCAATGCACAACAATGATAACTCTTGTCCAACAGATAAAACATCAGCCACTCTGGCCACCTGATCAAGAAGTGAATGTTTGAGCAAGACATAAAAACAAATATAAAAGGCCTAAACACAAAAAAGATGTAATCACAACAACTGATAAGGCCCATTTACTTGCAATAAATAATCATATTTACTTATAAAACATTTACAAACATATATATACACACACAATAGCTGTAATCACTTAAACAATCATAAATCATTACATAAATAGCTCCAGATGCACAAGGAAAAAGGCCTAAACAGTGATGAAATAAGACTAACGAGAAGTATTTTATGCCATTATGCCCACATCAAATATAAAACAAGACCAAGATTTTGGATCATAAACACTATAATAGAAAAAGCTTAATCGGTTAATGTCTCTGTGATGCCCCCATACACACCAAATTAATTGGTTGAACCAGTTTCTTGCTGCTGTGGTTATTTTGGTCTACATTTATGAATTGATCCCAGACAGGGATTAATTCTAGTTGGCAAATCCAGTTTCAAACTGTGATCAACCTCATCTGGAGTACCAAATTGAAATGAATATGAAGAAGCAATGGTGGATTAAGAAAACATGGATGAAGCTTCTTATAATGCATCTGACGCAATATTAATCGGGCATCCATTGGATGAAAAAAGCTTAATGCATACAACATTTAGAAGTCAGTACAAAAAAAACTTTAGGATGAACAAGTTCAGGCACATATCATGAAAATCAAAGCAAAACTACAGACTCAGGTTGCCCAAACCAAATTATGTTAAATAGGAATTATGACTGAGTGAAATTATAACATAATCAGTGTGAACCAAAGATTTGATATGTTAACAAAGAAGAGAATTTACCGGCTCATGTGAGAGCTCAGAAATGTGAAGAAGACCTTGTTGACCACCATTAAATTCCACAAAAGCACCATATTCCTTAACGGATGACACAACACCTTTGTATACGCTGCCAACTTCAATTTCACGTCCAACAAGAAAACTAACCTGCGGCACAACAAGAACTGATTAACATAAAACATCATCAATGAGTTTACAACCACTAGCTTGTGCTTTGAACCAAAAAATAATCATTGTCAGTTTGTCACAGGCAGTACTCTCTTTACTAATGAATTTCCAAAGAACAAAATCTAAGGTCACTATACATTACCAATGTTATTGCAATCATTAGGGCTTTAGACGATTGTATAAAAAGTGTCATTGAATTATGCTTCAAATAAAAAGTTACTTTATATTGTCTTCTTATTTAGTGAAAAATAAGTCTTGTCGTAAAGCAGATATGATGTAGCTTTATCAATCTTTTTTTTCTAAGGGTGGTGGCGCAGTTGGCTAGCGCATAGGTCTCATAGCTTTATCAGTCATTTTATTACTCTCAACAAATGTTAAGTCCAAGGTTTTCAGAACCACAATCCGGAACAAAGAAAACAATCTGAATATTGCTGGGAAGATTGAAAATTCAAGATAGTTGGAGGATTGATAACTGAGCTGTGTTTTTTTGGGTGCTTAATGAACTCAGTGTTAGAAAAAACTTAGAGAATCCTAGCCAGCCCCATCGCAAAGTCGCATGTATACATGAATGTTGAACACTCCGAAACATCACCCTTTCTCCATCTTCAGTTCTCTCTCTCTGACATCTCCGCTCCACTCGATGCTTAAAAGGTTGGTGATTGGTGAATCTATCGTGGAAAAAGACTCAACAGGACGCTCTATAGCCAGTAAAATTTCAATCTCAATCTTGTAGTCAGTCCCTCTTCAACAATCCATGAAATTCTTGATATGTTGGAGGACCTGGCGGAAGAAATTCTATGGAAGTAATAACAGATAATGTCATTGCTTAAAAGTCTGAGAAATTTATGCAAAACAGAACGAAATTATTCCAGGTTAATGTTAATAATTCTTTGAAGGTTGCATATCCTCTTATTAAACTACTTTATATGGTATATTCAGATGAGAAACCAGCAATGGGCTTTATCTTTAATGAGATGGATAAGGAAAAAAATTGAAGTTAACTTCAAGAATGATAAGAAGAGGTGATTTACTTCTTTCTTCTTGAGCATCTGTGGGGACCATGTGATGCTTTGTTTTAATTAAAGTCACATTCCCCTTTCCCCCACTGGCCTTTGGCGCGGCATTTTCCCGTGCCAAGGCCCCCACCGGCTCCGCGGTGAATCAAAGGAAAAAAACGTTCGTAGTGTGACTTTTCGACTTGTAGAATAAAAAGTCTTCCTTTATTTTTCAACTATGCTCTTAGATCTCTTTGTAATAAGGATTCCATGTTCTTTTGTTTTTTTACTTAGTGAGGTAATTGATTCTCCTGTCTTTGGTATCACATGCAATCTATGCAAGAGTGGGAACTATCCTGGCATGGATATTTATATGATGGCCAAGAGTTCCGGTCTGGTCAACGCCCTTCTACCGAAGTCGCCTTGTGAAAAGCATAGGAGGTGTTCTAGATATTTCTGGAAACCACCACAATCTTGTTGAAGGGAAGGAAACCATTTTCCGCAAAAAGAGCATTAGTTCAGATCTATAGAGGTTCTTTTTCAAAGATTCCAATTGGAGTAGAAATATAACAACCTCTTATACCAACTCCTAAATTATTTTTGGTAGATAATTATGCTGTTTGGAAGAATAGAAGAGAATAACACATTATTCCACCCTTTATCTGCCAACCAAACATAGAGAATTTGGATGTATTAAAACAAATTTGATTGTGTATTTTGTTGTTATGAACCATTTATGAAGATAGAGAGTTTTTTGTATCACAAATGTTATAGTTGAGATATTCTTTATGATATGATAAGAGAAAGAGGATGATTACTGAGAGTAATCATCCATATTATTAAGCTGTAGAGGAGTTACATATCTGTGTTACATAGCTGTAGGGTAATATACTAATTACTGCAATTTAAATCCTTATGTCTAAAATATATGGCTATTCATTTTAAAAAATAATGGTTTGTTTAATACTTACACTTGCAGTTATGAACCAATTTGGAGGGTTATGAACAATAGATGGGAGGTGCAACTCCATGGACCTTTAAAAGTCGTTTATTACTTGAATCCTCAATTTCATTATTCTCCCAACTGTAAACTGATCGGAAGTTATTGATCGATTATACAAAGTTATGGGTAGGATGTCAAGTGGTGAACAGAGGGATAAGAAAGCCAGGAAAACAAAATTTGTTGATGAAATTAACAAACAGGATTATCTTCTGTCCTGACAAATTTGCTATAAAAATGGCTGTGCAACAGTGTAAGAAAAATGGTATATCAAACGAAGACAGCCAGACTAGGGTAAGAATAATAGGATTCCTAGATTCCTCTATAAAAGATGCTAAAGTGAAACATAAAGGTCAAGTTGTTTTATGCCATCAGCTACAAAAGGAGTACCTTATTATTTGAGGAAAAAAAACAGTACCTTTTTCTCAGCTATATCCATGACTGGTTGAGTTTTAGCAACAATTGTTACAGACCCATCGGCCACTGAAATCCTTGCACCTAGGCAAAAGAACAGGATTTTACATGCGGGAGAGAATAGGAATGCTATGGAAAATCACAACAAATATGTCCAATTATCAAAATTCAAAATAACAAATACAAGTACAAGAAAATACACTTATAGCAGAAGTTACATATATATATATATATATATATTCTTGAGAAGAAGAAGTTACATATATGACGACACATAAGACATGCATACCAAGAAACAATGTAATAAAATGTCCTCAGATCATGCAGATGAACAGAATTCCAGCTAAGAGGAAATAGGTCATAATCACAATATGCTGGTTTTCGACTGTTTAGATCTCCCACATTAAATCAAGCACCATATTTTTGTATTTAGAGATATTACAAGAAAATCAAGAAAAAAAACAAAATCAATATAAAAAATGATAACAAAGAAAGATTTTTTTATGCACCTAACTGGAGAATTCACTTATATTCTTCCAGTTACATAATATCTAGATTAATATATTCAGCTTGAAGTACTTGTTAAACAAGATTTGAGCATATCAACAACACATATTGATTGCTACATAAACAAAAACAATATGAACCTTTTTAATCTGATTATGTATCCTCGCAAAACAAACTGACATATATGGTCTTGCAGAAGTTCAGAGTGCCTTCAAAGACAACAAGGTGGTAAAGATACAAGACTCAAATTATCATGCTAAAGAGTGTGGAGGTTTGAGAGACTTTTAGGAATAATCCCTTAAGTAAGTTTCTTCTATATGTCAGCCTTACCTTTTTGGGGGCTTTACCACCTGGTTAAAACCCTAACATGACCAGAGGAGAAATTAGATGAAATGAGGGGGAAAGGGGAGGCAAACATAAGGGAAATTGAAATTTGAAGGAACCCTTGCATATTTTTTTGAGGAGAAAGAAACCTTGCATATTTCTCTTTTGATAAGTTATCTTACCTATTAAATGGGTTAAGGTAAACAGGAACTATCCTGATAACTTTCTTTCACCAAGCCCTTAAACTCAATGGGTTGTGAAACCATAGTTGACATATGACGTAAAAGACACCCTAGCCAAATGCAACAGAACTGAAACTTCAGATATTTAAAATACAAGAATCTTTTAAAAGTTATGAAATCGCATCTGCAAGATCACCCACGAGTCTTATTTCCATAGGCCCTAGAGTTAGGTCAATCACAGGTGTACACATACACGTATCATCAGGGATCACTCATGCTGTCTTGTGCAAAGCTAGTCGGTTTTATCATACCAAAAAGTTACAGGATAATCAACATTATCTGCAACTTGAGGTTTATAAAGTTACATAAATCTGCTTTTTTTAAGAGAGAAGGATGACTAGCAAGTTGGTAGTCATCCAGATCCTTCATTCATAAATTAAAATAAAACTTGCATAGCCGAACTTTGCAGTAAGATTTTCAAAACTTTCACAAGTGGACACCCACCCCAATCCCCGAAAATCACCCTAGCATGATGAACAATGTTGTCCGCATAGACACGCTCTTCACAGAAAACAGTGCTGTTCTGTTGAGTTCAGTTTGCCCAGGGATATGCTAGAGGAAGAGCCCTGTTTCGTTTTGATCTATACATGCGGATAGTTGCAGCTCTATTATCACTTCTTAAGAATCACCAGAAAGACTCCTCCGAGCTGGTGTCCAGCCAAGTGATGCCAGCTACAACTCATACCATCATTGGGAGGTAGGACAGTCGAAGAAGAGGTGCGCAGTATATTCATCATGGTCACCACAGAGACCACAATTCATGTCAGCTTCTGGAACCCAACGTGCCTTGTACATTTTGGTCAGGAACTTTCTTCTTCTAAGAAGCCAAGCAAAGAATTTGATCTTAAGGGGTGCCTTGGCATGCCAAATGAGATTGCAGTCGAGCAGGAAGTCTGCATTTTGTTCGATAGTTAACTCACTGAGGGAGGCATATACTCCTTTTGTACTGAAAAGTCGCCGTTCTCCCATCACCAGACATCCTAAATGTTTTCTATAGGGTGTATGTTGGAGATGTACTTTACGGGTCAATTAGAAGAATCTTAATAGGTTATATACAATGAAAGTTAGACGGACATATATGGTACTGCAGAAGCTATACGGATTCCCTCGAGTGGACAAGAGACCACATATCTAAAACATCGCTATATATTATTAAGTATAATGAATCAAAATAAGTATTGCTAGCAAATAATTGCAAAACATTTTAAAAGTTTGTAGAATCTGATATGGTAGCCGACCCCACCTAGTGGGATAAGACTTTGTTGTTGTTGTTGTTGTTGTTGTACAATCTGATATGGATACAGACAAATTCCAGGCATCTGGTTGTTTTACCCCCCACCACCAATAGGAAACAATTCGTAGAGCAAAATAAATAGGAGCATCGTAAGTGTAAAAAAATCCATGACAGTATGTATTTGACTTCTAAAAGAGGGAATAAATATTCAGGTTGTATTCACCTGTCTCTTGTTCAATCTTTTTTCTTTGAGAAAGTAGAAGGCCGAGAGACCGTCGAAGAGAATCATTACTTAACTTTAATGTAACTGCAGAAGGGGGGATATATAACAATGTTACCGTTTCGGGAAACTAAATTAACATTGAGACACAAAAGGGTCAGCAAAAAAACATGACAAACCTAGTCGAGGTGTTTTTCCATCACCAATTGTTCGCGGTGCAGTTATTTCATCTTCCATACGATCAAGAATATGATTGCGTCCTTTTCTTGCAGGTTCTAGACATTCACAAATTATGTCTAGAGGAATTCCAGCTGGTTTTATATCCAACTGAATTGCAGTAATTCCTTTCCTTGTTCCAGCAATTTTGAAGTCCATATCCCCTAGGTGGTCTTCCAGACCCTGAAATTTCCAGAATGGCATGTTAGAAACTAATAGCCCTTGAAAGCTCTCTACCACAATCGAAAAATGAGGTTTAGACCATTTGATCTGATAAGATGTCAGATTCATTAAAAGGTAAAGTTAGCAATAGTGTTAAGTCTGGACATGTACATAATCTAAATTATATTTTTGTTTTTTTTATTTTTTTGCCTTTTTTGTGAAAGGGACAAGTTATATTTTGACGTTCAATAAACAGAAAAGAACTTCCAGGTATAGATACAGTTTCTTTTAAGAAGGATATATGGATGCAGTTTGAAAGGATAAAGGTAATGTTGTATGTTTCACTATTATCCACTCACCAATATATCAGTCAGAATACGGTAGTCATTAATTTCTCCAGTTGAAGGGTCCACATCACTAATAAGACCAACTGAAACACCAGCAACATGTTCTCTAACAGGGATACCCGCATCCATTAAAGCCATACTCCCTGAAAGAACCTTTCTTCAAATTTAAAGAACATGAAAAGATTTTGTTGCAATCATTAAAGACAGCTTTTTATCACAAGATCTGTGCATGAAAAGAATTTACAATTCTCCACTTTTACAGATGAATGAAGACAAAATATGAAAATAACTCAAAGGCTATGTGATCGGATCAAATTGATAAAGTAAACAATCTAAGAAAACACAACAGATGCAAAGATGATAAGAGTATATTGCTGGTCAGTGCTGATGGGGCCATAAAATATTCAGTTACAGAAATGTCAATAGACTAGCACACAACAAAAAAAAAAGGTGATGGTACCTCCACATACAGTTGCCATAGATGTTGATCCATCAGAGGCCATAACTTCTGAATTTATACGAACAGTATATGGGAAATCATCTTCTGGAGGCAATACAGCTAGCAAAGCCTTCTCAGCTAATGTGCCTGCATAAATGGTCACCAACTGATTAGCTATGACATAGAAACTCAGAAGGAAAAAGAAATAACTGGTTCACAATCTGGTATTAAATAAGATTATGTCAGAAGAGAATTATGTTTTATCATGATAAAGTCAACTTTATTCCAGTTTTTACGTGAACATTCTGTAGATATACAACAACAACAACAAAGCCTTATCCCACTAAGTGGGGTCGGCTACATGGATCATACGACGCCAATATTCGTTGATCCATGTTCATGAGATTCGACAGGGTTTTACGCTGGCTGTCGGGGCCTAACACAACCCTCCTCCTTTATCCGGGCTTGGGACCGGCTATAAAACATAGGCGGAGTTGAATATATTATGATATTATGAAGACAATAATTGATTCTAGAAAGAAAACAATGCCTAATAATATGATATCACAGAAAAACAATGCCTAATAACATTCTGTAGATATATCATGAAATAATAAGCAATTCTTCCGATAAACAATTACATAATCTCACTAACCAAAAGCTGTCGCCATGGGGTTGGTTATCCAGAAACAGACAACTTGATGATTATTTGTATGATATAAAAGTTAAAACAGTTCTAATGGAATGTGGATATAATAACTGTCAAATAACAAGAAAGAACTGATGGATTACCATGGCCAACTTCACGTCTATTTAGGCCAGTTCGTTTTCCAACTTCATTGATCGAAAAAGGAGGAAAACTGTAGTGAAGCATGAATCGTTTTGTTGGAGGGCCAACTATGGAGTCTAATCTTTGAGCATCTCCAGGAGTTCCCAGAGTAACTGTGCATAAAACCTGGCATCACATCCACAAAGTAATAATGACGTCTCAAGTGAAATACACTTTAGATTGGGAGATTTAGAAAAAAAAAAAAGGAAAGTCGCTTACTTGAGTATCTCCACGAGAGAAAAGTGAAGATCCATGTAGTGCAGGATATGTACCAGATTCGCAATACAGAGGTCTGACTTCATCAAGTTGTCTACCATCAACACGAAGTCCCTTCTCAATAATCCTTTGGCGTATGATCTGCATATAGGCCAGGCACTTCAATGGAATAGGCATCGGAAAATATCTAAGGTAGACTGTTTTTATAAATGATAAATCAGCATGTCAATTATACTTTAATGGAAAATTTATTTTTGATTCATTTTTTTATCTCTTCCCTTTAGTTCAAAAGTTATTATACAAACCAGCTTCTAAATACAGATACCTGTTCTGCATGGCTGCTCATTAGAAGCTCTTCTATCAACATTTAGTGTACATTTAAAATATCACTTTTTAAAAAACCTCAGTTATTTCTCGAACTGAAAGGTATTAACAAGATGTATGAAGCATTTTGAGACTAAAAAATGACAAATAAAGGATCTTTCTCCCATTTCACAAGCAGTAATCTGTTGATAATATATGGAAGTACAATGTCACATGACCTCCAGAGTCAAGGTCTGTCTAGTCATCAAACACAAGAAAGAATATGAAATTTTGATCCCTACATTCAGAGTTCTTAAACCCTACTCCCTGTGACCTACAATACTTAAATATCCATGATATGAACATTTTTAGGGGTTATTTGTGATATAAACTTTGGCATCTGCTGAGCAATATGAAACCTTATAGCTACAACACTGAAAGTAATTTACCATTGGAAGGCATATTTTATTCCAAGGGATGGTAAATTAAGTAATTTAAACTGAAGCAACAATTCAAGTTCTTGAATGCAGGTGTGTACTTGACAAGAGATGCCAAGATTATAAGAAAACTATTGACAGAGAGAGTAAATACCTTTTTCCTGACTGTATCCACTGCTTTCGGAAGAAATTTCAAGCTCTCCTCATCACACTCATCTTCGAGTTTCCCTTTAACATCTTGAGTAATTTTATCCAAAGCTTCACCACGTTCAAACTAATAGTTCATGATAATGACACAGTCAGTATTAAATTGAAACAAAAAAAGAACCTACGTTAGTGATATGGCATGCGGAGACCTTAACCAGTATGCAATTTTCACTCATAAACTGTGTATGAAGAAACGATTCAACAAAATAACAGGATTGTTAAATTTCACCTTGCCATAACTTGAATCCGTAAAAACAGACTCAATAGGAGCTTCTGCTAAGCTTCTTATCTTACTCCATGTACTATCTGAAATCATGGACAACTTATATTCTTTTTTCCTCTTTCCTGCTTTTTCAGCTAGTCTAATTTGAGGATCGATGTACTTGACAGCCTGGATACATACAAGAATGTTTAAAAGGATGAGAGTCAGTGAAACATGCAAATGAAAATTAATGAATTATCACAACCTCAGGGTGAAAATTAATGGAGATTATCACAACCTCAGGGTGCGCCAGTTTCAATCCTGCTTCAAGGTCCTTTTCCGAGATTTCACGAGCTTGTACATCTATCATCAAGGTCTTATCCCTTGTACACGCATACACCAAGTTGAGGTCACTAATGCTCAGCTGCAAAGTGTTTCAAAAACATTATTGTCATCAATCATATCCAACATGTTGGATTCCTTGAAAAATATGAAAAATTGTTTAGGAAACCAAAATTCATTGGCTTTGCAAGAGATAAGGTTGTATTACAAGCGTCAATTGAAAATTTTAATTTAGACACCATTACCTCATCCATTGTCGGATTAAATACAAATTTTCCATCAATTCGCCCTACACGTATCACACCAATTGGGCCATGCCACGGGATATCTGAAAGCATAAGGGCAGCAGATGTTGCATTTGCTGCCATCACATCAGGGTCTTGCTTCCCATCTGAAGACAGAACATTTACCATAATCTACGAAAACAAAAATGAGTAATTTGTATGGCCTTGGACTTATAAAAAATGTAAAAATATGGAAAAAAAATAAGTAGGCTCAATAACAGGGTATGATAGACATATAGCATTACCTGCACGTCATGGTAAAAGCCCTGAGGAAATAGTGGACGAATAGGTCGATCAATCAGACGACCACACAAAAGCTCCCGCTCCTTAGGTGCACCTTCCCTCCGCATGAATGTGGTTGGAATAACACCTTGTGCAAACCTTTTCTCCTGGTAATCAACCTATATAACAAGCAATTGATACATTAGCTTAATCGACTTAAGGAACTTGCATAAGGCTTAAATGAAGCAAGCCGAACAATTACCTACCAAAAGGAGGAAAATATCAATGCGTTACAAGATTAAGCAAAAGTTTAAATCAATGTCAAAAAAGATACTTTATAAACTTTAGGAAGACAAATCAAGCATTGGCAACTCAATAAAGAACAATTCAACACAAAATTATGAAACAGCACATTATTAGTTGTCTTAGAATACCAAAATTAAGTGCATAGAGAAGAGATCGATCCTATGCGATTCATTCGAAATTTTGAGTAACAAGAAACAAGAAATCTATAAATTTCCATGAGCACAGCATTGGAACACTTGTTATGCAGATGAAGGCATGCACCACAAAGTCTGTGATGGACTCCGGCCTAATGCAAGTATGTGCGCTAAACTGCCATATGAGTATATCACGAGTAATCATCCAAAAGGCCAGCAGTACGCAATTAGGAAGCAGCAAAAGATACCGTGAGGGGCAAAAAATCTCGAGCCGCGTCGTTGCACTTGGCAGAGGCGACGGTGGCCAAGACGTTGGTGTCCTCCATGGAAATGACGACGGAGCCATTGGCAAAGCGGGCGATCTTCCCCGTCTCGATAGAGATGGTCCCGGAGCCGATCTCGAACTCCTCCATGAAGGATTCCAGCACCTTGCGACCGGGCACCGGAGACGTCTCCGGCGGCTGCGGCGGAGAAGGAGGAGGAGGAGGAGGATTCGGGGAGAAGGAATCGAGAGCGCCACTGCAGATGGAGCGCCAACATTGCCACGAGGGCCTGCGGCGCAAGAGACCGGAATGCGCCCAGGCGGCCGCCGTGAAGGGGAGGGGACCGGCCGCCTTCCGACGAAGAGCTGCCGCCATGTTTTGGCGGGCACGACGCAAGAGGAGAAGACGGACGGGGAAGACGGACGGGGGTTTACTAGTAGGGTTTTGGAATCAAGAAAAAGAAATTGTAAAACCAGAACAAAAAAAAATAGGAGTGTTTTGAAATAAAATATATACACAGATCTCTTTTTTATCTCCATTTTAATTTACTTAGTTTATTTTCCATGGGAAAAAACGTTGAAAATTAATAAACATTGACTGCGTTATGCTTATTGATTATTTGAAATAAAACATGGAACTGGCAAAAAAATGATAATTTAGAAATGAAATGGTATATAAATTTTATTGATGAACTGGATATATTACTCTTGTTAATCAATTTTCTCCATCATTTCATTTTAAAAATAAATAAATTGTGCTAAGTGTAAGTTTTTTATAATAATTTGTTTTTTGTGTTTTAGGATCAGAAAAGGCTTTGCGTAATGCATGGCATGTTACTTAGCCATTGTTTAGACTATTAGTTTATATTTTTTAATATATATATTAAATTTAAAATGCTCAGATGGGGTATATCCAATTATTGATGCTTCAAAACCTTGTGGGGGTGTTTGAATATCACCTACACATGGATTATGCATGCAAAGTCATTTGTTAAACTTAGTGTTTGATGAATGAAGGTTATTTTTCTTTTAGCAATATCAGAGTTGATAAGTAAAGTTCTTATGCTAGACCCAGTAATGTGTACTTCTCAACAAGTAAAATTTCTCACTCCCCAACAAAGTGAGGACTTCTTGGTGATGTAAAAGGTCCTTTTTTATGTACCTAGCTAAAGCAATTATGATGATACGATTCTATCATTAAACAAGAATAAACATATAATATTATAAGACAAGATTTCTGTTAGGTTATGAGGTGAAGTTAAAAGTAATCATGTGGCAAAAATAGTAGACAAAGTGCTGTCATATACAAAGTTCATGCTCCTTGAGTTAAGAAATATATATGTGGCCATCCGATTTTAGATCTACGTTAGATTAAAAAGGCATGGTTTACCGTAGCAAGCCGTGCGGACTCAGTTCAACATGCTTTTTGTTCACGGTCGATTTCCTCTGCCTTAGTCTCTTGCATCGCATCGCCGTCGAAATCGTTGATGAAGTCGTGACTGGACTTGCCACTGCCACTCGCCGCATTGCGCCGCCTCGTTGCATCACCCCTACCATCTCGTCGTTTCCAAGTTGGCTTGCCTCACCGCTGCAATCTTGTCACCTTACCACTGCAACCTCACCACACGATCACCTCGCCTGAACGACATAGGTGCATGATCATTGTGTGATCGCTTGGCCGCCTCACCATCCAGATCTGAATCGACCCTGAATCGTGATTTTGCTATAGTGAACTCGGCGACGTGCTACAGTGAACTACACCTTTTTTTAATCTACTATAAATCTAAAATCAAACGGTCATAGATGTAGGGAGCATCAGTATGCTCATTAAATTAATCATTATATGACAAAGCAAGAAGGAAACAAATGGCAAGGAAATAATACATTTATTGTGTTGTATTATGTTAATGATGTTATGTCATTTGTTTATCAATGTTCTTGTCAACTCCTATATATATATATATATATATATACTTACTATGTAATATAAATATCATATTGAAGAGATAACTAGAGTAGACAAAGCAAGTGTCATATAATAAGGTTATGTTCAAGAAGTTAGAAAAAAGTGTATTGTGCCTCTAGCATTGACAACTTAGTTGATTACGCCTACCACGCAAAAATGTATATTTTTGTTGGGCTTTTGGAATTAATCCAATCCATTAAGAAGATAAAACTATTTAACCTAATTAACTTGATAAGTCTTCTTCTCTCTTGGATTGTCGCTGCCACGTGAAGAAAACAACGTTTTTTGTTCTTCTGCAAGCCGCCGAGAGCCAAGAAAAGAAAAAAGGATTTTTTTTCTTTTCTTTTCTAGTGTCTAGAGTTGATTGAAAAAGAAAAGGATTTTTTTTCTTTGGTCAACAAATAAAGAAAAGAAGAGTCAGAGAAGAAAAGATGGCTGAAAAAGAAGACAGAAGATTTCTTCTTTAAGAGCAAAGAATTAAGAACAGAGTCAGATTAGGAGGCTCTTTGATGTTTTATTTATACTACAATCACAGAGAATTGTAGTAATATGATATTATTCATACTATTATTTCAGTATTTTTCATAGAAGAATTATTTATCCTAATGAATTATTATTCGGGTTTGGGCAAAACCCGAAAGACAGTGTACTCTATTCTTGGATTAGTGATATTGCTCTGTTATTGTCCTGTGATTTTTTTTCTTCTCATTGGAGGATTTTTTTTTCACATAAATTTGGTGTCTCTTTTGCATATTTATTATTTTCTTGTGCGTCATACTTGACTTATATTATTTAATTCACACATAAGAAGAGGGATTAAATTCTCAACAAGTGGTATCAGAGCAAGGTTAATTGAGATTTCTTTTGTGTGAATTAAATGAAAGAAAACTATTTTAATGGGATGATCAAACTGACATCGAATAATTATTCAGTTTGAAAAGCCATGATGGAAGACTTTCTTTACTGCAAGGACTTGTTTGATCCCGTTGAATTAGGAGATAAAAAGTCGACAGGGAAAATTGATGAAAGTTAAAAAAAGATGCACAGAAAAGTAGTTGGGATGATTAAACAATTTATTGATGTCAGTGTTTTTCATCATGTTGCCCAAGAGACAAATGCACAAGTTTTGTGAAAGAAATTATAAGATTTATACGAAAGGAATACTGCTCAGAATAAAGCTTTCATGATCAGAAAACTGATGAATTTGAAGTTTACAGATGGAAATTCTATTGCTGAACACTTGAGTGAGTTTCAAGAAATAGTAAATCAATTGAGAGCAAAGAAAATAATCCTTGATTATGAGATGCAAGGATTAATGCTCATGAGTTCCTTGTTAGAGAAACTTTGGTAACAACACTTAATAATTCTGCTCCTAATGGATGGTATCACTCATCATATCAAAGATTATTTGTTCAATGAAAAAACAAGAAGGAAGAGCATGGAAAAAAATACTACACAGGTTTTTATCACAGAGTATAGAGGTAGAGATAGAAGTAGAGGATCAAAAGACCGTGGCAACAATAGATCACAATTAAGAGGAAAATTTACATGTTATCACTATGGCAAAAAGGGATATATCAAGAGAAATTGTAGAAATTAAAAGAAGCAACAGAATGAAAAGAATAAAAAAGATACAGATGATCAGAGTATTGATATAGTGGCATCAGATGAGGATCTATATTACCTTTTAGAATAAAATGAAGAATGCAATGTCGAGTGGATCGATTCAGGGGCTTCACATCATGCAACTCCATTAAAAGAATACTTTAGTGTGTATAGAACTAGTGATTTTGACACAATGAAGATGGGCAATACGATAAATTTTAAAATTACAGGAATATGGAGATGTATGTATTCGAACAGATGTTGATTGTGAGTTGGTTCTGAAAGATGTCAGAGACATACCAAATTTATGTCTCAATCTGATTTCTCCTCGGCTTTTGGATCAGGAAGGCTACTACCTACTATAGTCACATGGGTGATAGAAAGTGAAAATTGATCAAAGGATCCATGATTGTTGCCAAAAGAAAGCTATCCAGGGTCTTCTACAAAACTAAAGTGAATTTGATTGGACAGTCAATTAATGCAATAGAGGAAGAAACTTCATAAGATTTATGGCACAAAAGATTAGGACACATGAGTGAGAAAGGAATGTAGGTTCTGACGAGAAATTCTCACATCACTGTAACAAAGGTAAATGTCTAAATACTTGTGATGACTGTCTATTTGATAAACAATGCAGGGTGTCATTTGTGTGTCTAATTCTAAAAAGAAGGAAAATAAGTTGGATTTGGTGCATTCTGATGTATGTGGTCCCATTAAGGTAAATTCTTTAAGTGGTAATAGATATTTTGTTACTTTTATTGATGATGCTTTACGAAAATTATGAATTTATTTTATGAAAACAAAATATCAAGTATTTTAGATTTTTCAAAAGTTTCATGTCATGGTGGAAAAGGAGACAGGCAAACATCTGAAGTGTCTTCGCACAGACAATGGTGGTGAATATATGTCTCAGAAATTCAAAGATTATTGCATAGAGCATGGCATCAGACATGAGAAATCAATACCTAAGACTCCACATCACAATAGTGTTGCTAAAAGAATGAACATAACCATTCTGGATATAGTTAGGTGTATGCTGACGATTAATCTACCGAAGATTTTTTGGAGTGAAGCTGCGAATACTGCGTGCTACCTGATTAACAGATCTCCATCAGTTCATTTGGATTCAAATACTCCTGAGAAAGTGTGGACTAGTAAGAATGTGTCTTACTCTCACTTAAACTTTTTTTGTTATAGAACTTCTGCACAGGTGGCAAAGGAACAAGAATAGAAATCTAATGAACAGGTTCAAGAGTACATATTTCTGAGCTATGGAGATGTAGATTCTAAATATAAGTTGTGGGATTCAGAGAAGAAGAAATTCATCAGAAGCATGTGATTTTTCATGAATTAGAAACTTTGGCAGACTTCATAAAATCAAAGAAACAAGATGAACTTGAAAACAATGAAGCAGATGTGGATACAGATGATGCAGATGTAGATGATTTTGTGAGGGGGAGCAAGATGTTACTCCATCTCGTAGATCTACAAGAGTGTGTCACGCTTCCACTAGATATCCAAGGAGAAAACCAAAACGAGGTGTCGGATTGGCCGGCATGAAGATCAAATGATGATTCTTGATGGAGGATCTCCCTCTCATGGGCTGGAGGGGGAGATTGTTGGGCTTTTGGATCAGCCCATTAAGAACATAAAACTATTTAAGTTAATGAATTAACTTGATAAGTCTTCTTCTCTCTTGGATTGTCACCGCCATGTGAAGAAAATAGTGTTTTCGAGAGCTAAGGATTTTTTTCTTTTCTTTTCTAATGTCTAGAGTTTATTGAAAAAAATGGTTTTTTTATAGTCAGAAAAGAGAAGAGGACTGAAAAAGAAGACAAAAGATTTCTTCTTAAAAAGTAAAGAATCAAGAAACAGAGTCATATTGGGAGGAACTCTGAGGTTTTATTGATACTACAATCACAAAAAATTATAGATATTATTCCTACTGTTATTTCAATATTTTTCAGAGAAGAATTATTTATCCCAGTGAATTATTATTTATTCGAGTTTGGGCAAAACCCGAAAGATAGTGTACTCTATTCTTGGATTAGTGATATTGCTCTGTGATTGTTCTATGATTTTTTTCCTTTCTCATTGGAGGATTTTTTCACATAAATTTGGTCTCTTTTGTCTGTTATTATTTTCTTGTGCATCGTACTTGACTTATACTATTTAATTCACACATAAGAAGAGGGATTAAATTCCCAACAATTTTGTCATGTCATAAAGAGATTATGGTCCATGTATGTCCTCTGCATATTTTTTATTGAGATATTATTTCATGCCAAATATCCAAATTGATCTTTTAATGTAGCATTGCTCATGATAAACTTTTTCCACATGGTCATAAAGGATAGTATTGGTATCCACATCTTAGACCTAAGACATTGTAGTTATAGGTATTTGTTTGATTTCATTATGAATTGAATTATATCACTTTTTGTTGTTTTAGTTCAATTTTGTATATATTGTCTATTTTTATTTATATTAATAGATGTGATGCCTCTGAATTTATAATTTAAGGATAAGGATGATGTCACAATCGAACGTCTAAAAGAAAGATTGTGCATCTGAAAATTGGAAGTTCAGACGTCTCAACGGAAGTTCAATCGTCAGTTCCTTATCCACCAGAAAATAGAAGTAGAGGTTAATAATGCAAATTCCTTGCGGTATTTCACATTTGATTATAAAAACTCTGGTGAACTTTCATTTGAAAGATCAAGGGAAGAAAGGACACCAATCACACCTTTCCATTCCTATTTAATTTCACTCCCTCCATTCTTCCCTCTCATTTGTCACTCCATTTTTCTCTTTTTATGGTGCTTGTACTCCCTTATTATAGGGGTGCTCAAGAGGCTAATGGAGAATGATTGCGACATGCTAGAACGAAAGAAGGAAAAGGAAAAAAAGAGGAAGAACGACTAAAAGGGATATTTGTCAAAAGAAATTGAAATTTGACAAAAAAAATATGTATAAAAGGGATATTTGCAAAAATAAAGACATGTCTATGACTACTTATGATCATTAAAATAATAACCTTTGATTAAGAAATAAATATCTTTTATGATAGTTGAGAAAGAGAGGTCAAACCAGGCTCATTTTCTTTTTTGTGACTTTATTATGTGCTTAAATTATGATCCATAGATGTTTAATGATTTGATATGATTTTTAATGTGATTATTATACTCCTTAGATAAGTTTGAACTTTTCTAAGTTGTTGTAATCAGTTTATGGATAGCTCATGATTTTGAACTAAACGATTTGACCCAAAATCAACTCTTTATGAAGATGCTTATGGAATGACATGTACGAAGCCTTAATTTTATGTTTCGAATTATCCCTTAGATGATGGTGACCCTGTTGTGATGATTTAGTAATGAACACTTATTTTGGTTAATTGATGATTATAGAAGAGAGATGTGAAACGGATTTATCTGTGAAATTATGGACAGATGAAGCAATTTGATGATGTGAATGAGTTTAGAATCTCTTTTGATTATTATCTATATGTTAGATGAATGTTTATTTATGTTTGAAAATAACTTGAGGTGTAAAGCTTATTTGAAAAATTAAGAACCACAATGACATCATATCTATCAAACTCTCGGAACTCCAAAAGTCTCGACTGAGAATAGACTAAATTAGGATAAGATGTAAGAAGCTTAAAGTAATGTTCGCTATGCCATAAAAGAGTCATATCGAACATTTGAATGTCTTTTAAATTGGACATCGGTATTATGACCTGTTGATTGAAATAATACAATAATCTACTTTTTGAATAACCAAAAATAACTAGATGATCGGTCAACAAAACAAGCGTCTGAAACTTCCAAGTGATCGAAACATACTCTCACATAATTAGGTATTGGACATCCGCTCTTTAGAGTGGACAATCAAAAGGTCGATTGACAGATGATGTCTATTTCACAATGGTTGAATCCAACATCCAACTGTCAAGACAGATGTCCAAGACTCACACAAATACGATGTTCATATTATTTTTATGACTCAAAATCAAATTGATCTATGATATCAGGCTCCTCCCCATGAATTATGTTATTGATTAGATATTTTCTCCTCGTTCCCATATCATTGATTAATTTCAAAAATGCATTTAATGATTAAGGATGTATCTTATGTCGCATATTATATTGTTAAACGTCCAAAATTACTCATGATCGTCTTAATAATTTATATCACTGATGAAATGATACATTTTCAATCATATCAAATTAATTGACATCCATATTGATCTTTGATTTTCTTATCGGGGTATATATGGATCAAATCCAACTTTTCTCTATCATGACTTAATATGATCCTTGAGATCCAAAGCTATAATTGATGTTAAGAAAAATAAATATGCAACTTATGGATTGATTTTGTCTATATATATGGATAAGAGAGAACATATTATTAATGGACGGGTAGGTAATGTAACTAAAGGCAAAACAATAAAAGCTACGTAGCCTGATGAAGTTAAAGCCATTATTTTCTATTGTGTGGGGCTGCCTCGCCATAAATAATGAATACAATTTAACTGCATGAATGTCCTTCACTATTATAAGGCATGGCGCTTATCCCATATGATCTATGTCATATGCTGCATTATTTTGCAAAACATACCTTAAAAGTGAAGAGTTTTCATTCTATTAAATAAGATGATTACTATAATGATCATGATGATGCTAAGATGAAGGAACTAAGATGGTGTTTACTACATTATCTTTTCACATTACCTAGAAATCTATATTACATGACACAATGATTGTCACTTATTACTATTTTTCAAAAAGTTTTTATGTATTCATTAAGTAATTGCTCCATTGGAGTCCTCGTACAAAATATGGGACAGACCCAGAGGGACACTATCCATCAAAAAAGTGTCGATATAGCAAGTGCGACAAAAAAAGCAAGATAGTCCGCGGCTTGATTCATGTGTCTAGAGCAATGCTTGACGATCGTGGGTTGTAGTTGGTTTAGTAGATGCCATATATCTGATATGATTCTTTCATGCTTCATGGGTACTTCTCCTCTTGCGTTGCAATTTTGATCAAAGATAATGAGTTCGAATAAACCAAGATATGGGTCAGTGATCTTCGGGCGCATTACTTCAGGCCAACCAGCATGCCATGAGCTTCAACTTCCAGCACCGTCTCAGCATAAATGCTTGATGCCCCTACAAAAATAAGTATACTTGTGTGAGTACGTAATATTGAACCATAACCCCTCATCATGACCCCACAAGGAGGGAGCCCTTTGACTGAAGGGTCAACCAAGGAGAGGGGCCTCCCACTAGGCCCGTAAAGGGCCTTAGGGGTGTGATTGTGGTACCTCAAGGCGTGGGAGTCAGAGTAGTCATGAAAATTAGTTAATGTTTTTTCCCATACCACCTTCATGATTGTGTGGTTGGATCTAAATAGACAGCATTCCTTAAGTTCTAGAGCTCCTAGAGACAATAGGAAAAGAGAGATTGTATGACACAGAGCAACTTTTTGTCCATTCCAGCACCTTCACTTACCCATGAACTTAGGTGCCAAGAATCGACAAACTGAAAAAAGATGTTGAGTTGTTGTTGGAAGAGTTGCCAAAGTTGTTGGGCGAACATGCAATGAAAGAACAAATGGGTGTTGGTTTCGAGAGCAATGTCACATATTGAGCAAGAGGGATTTATTGTATTGTCAAAACGGAGAACACTGTCAAGGATTGGTAGTTTATTGTGAAAAAGTTTCTAAAGAAAGATATAAATTTTGGAAGCTACCAGAATCTTCCAAATTTTTTACCAAGCACGTCCTCCATTGGAGGTGGTCGGCAAAGCATGATGGCAAACAAAACTATATACTAACTTAGCATTGGCATATCCATGAGTATCCGTCAATCAAACCCACGCATCATCATAGGCCGAAGAAGGAATGTAAATGCATTTAAATTATAACACATAGATTAGGTCCAAAAAATGTAGAGAGCAAGTTATCTTTCGATTTTCAATCAGATCACTTACCAGAAAGGCATCAAGAGTTAGGGACGTATTAATGTAAGTAGGCCACTTGCTTAGGGGAACTTGTAATATCCAAGGATAAAAAAGGAGAGAGGTTTTACTTTCGATACCAATTTGTTTTTTAAAGCCGAGTTGAAGGTCTAAGGTAGAGTGCATGATTCTACACTAGTTGGGAGAGGTCTTTTGGGTATGGGAGGGCATGTTCCAAAGATTGAAACTTTCATACTTATCGGTAAAGAGTTGAGTCCACTGGGAGTTCTTTTGATTTAGTAGTGATAAGACACGTTTGCTATAAGATAGGTTTGCACACCCTAGAGGTTTTGATTTTCGAGGCCTCCGACAACTTTTGGTAGTTGGACAAGATGCCAATTAATCAGGTGTGAACTACGGTGATTTGATACAGAGTTTCAAAGGAAGGATCTGGATAGTTTTTCTAAGGATTTAATGACACAATTCGCAAGACAAGTGGTGCTGAGTCAATGGGGTAGGAATTGATGACAATACAGATTTGATTAGAATGGTGCAATACGTCGGCTCCATCCTACCACTAGTCTTTTCTATGATTAGCTATTGATCCCTAACTAGGAGTTTCGTGGGGAAGTAGGTGTTCCAAGGTATAAAAAAGGAAAGTGTCCTAGTTTGAAGTTAAGGGTTTCCCTGAGCATGTTTCTGCATCTCTGAGGGAGGTAAAGTTCAAATTTCTGGGCATTACTCTATGTCCTATTAGATAGTTGTAAACTTCAAAGAATATTCTTGTAGTTGTTTTAGTAGCTTTTATGAATATTAACACATCATCAACGAACAATAAGTATGACAGGGCGAATTGTTGGATACTTAAAGGAACAATTTTACAAATAGACTCGTAAGAACTCATGAGGGAGAAGAATACTTGGCTGACCAGAATAAAGATATAAGGTGATATCGGGTCACCCTATTGTGCCACGGTGGGAGGAGAAGGTTTCAAAATTCTGTACATTTATTACACACATAAAGATGGGGAATCTTATACAGGTATCCATCCATTTGACAAACGTAGGGGGAAAGTTCTTAAAAGTTTGGATTGTGCTAACATAGGTTCAGGAGATGCGATCGGACACCTTCTCCATATCAACCTTAATGAGCATAAATTTGCGCCTTCCATTGTTTAGAGAGTGAGCAACCTCCTAAGTGATCATTATATTGTCATGAATTAATCTACTAGGGACAAAAGCATATTGGTTTTGATCAATAAGGTGTTCTAGAGTGGGCCGCAAATGGTTAGCTAAAATTTTAGTAAGAAACCTATAGAGAACGTTGCATAATGAGATTGGCTGGTAGTCCTCAAAAATTTTGGGATTCTTCTTTTTTGGAGGGAATATTAAAGAGGTAATAGACCATTATGGAGGGAATGAATTATAGAGCAAGAAAGAGTTTATGGCTTCAGTAACTGTAGAACCTAAAATGTCCTAATATTCTCAACAGAATTCTATCGTGAAGCCATCCGGGCCAGGCAACTTGCCCGAAGGCACACTCCAAAGTGCATCGTGTATTTCGCTATTGGAGACAGTTCCAATCAGCGAGTCAAATAGTGCGTTATCGAGGGTAGGGAGTGATGGGCAGTAAGCCAAAGGAATGGAGGGTGTTGGTTTAGGTCACCAAAGATTTTTGTAATGATCAACACACAAGGTTCTAATGGTCTTGGTATCGGTAACGAGCCGTCCGTCATTATCTTGAATTCCAAGAATAGTGTTTGGTTTTGTCTTAACATGTTAGAGAGGTGGAAGCATCGGGTATTCCTATCTCCTTTTGTAATCTAGTGTGTTTTTGTTTTACTCCATTTTAGACTAATTTGCCTAAGTAGAGCAGTATGAAGGTGGTATGCAAATCGTAGGAGGTCAAGCTCGATATTCGAGAGGCCTCTATCAATATCCAATTTCTCAAGTTCTGAGATACGTTCTAGGGCGTCATCCACCCTTGTCTCAAGGTTGCCTAGAATATTTTTGTTCCATTTTAAGGTATTCGATTTAATTTTTTTAAGGCAGATGCTAATGTTGCAGAATTGGACCAACATTGTTGAACAATGTTACATGCTTCATCGTGTTGGAACTAGAAATGTCCGTATTTGAACGAGCGCGCACGTTGAACATGAGAGGATTTGGGGCATGGTCTGAAACACAACGAGAAAGAGAGGTTAATGACAAACTCGGGAAGACTTGAAGTCAATGGTGGCTAAGCAACAGGTGGTCTAATCGACAATGTATGCGGGTTAGACTAGAACGATTGTTACACCAGGTATAGCTAGGTCGTCTTAATGCTACATCTATTTTCATGTTTATCAATAAAGCTTCTAAATGATCGAGTTGATCTAGAGGGCGTAAAAGGTAGGCCTCCAAGTTTGTCCTCAGGGCGAAGGATTGAAATAAAGTTGCCCATAAGGGCCGATGGAAAGCTACATGTTTCCATGTGACAGAGTTCATGCCACAGAGCATCAATAAATTGTAGAGCAGCCTTCTGCACATAAAGAGTAACTCAATCTATTCGAGTATAAGAGAATTTGTCTTGAGAATAAAAATATAGTATAAATTATAAGAGCCAAGGAAAATGAATTTCATAAATGAAAATTTCCTTTAGTATTTCTGTTATAGGAAAAAAAATCATTCAAATGAAAAGAAAATTGGAAGTGAGAATGACCAAATCTTCAATCTTATTCTTCGGAACATGTATCTAAATTTCGGCGACGAAATTTTTTTTAAGGATGGGAGAATTGTCACTGACGTGCTCCACAAATATCATTTTAACATAATCTTACTTTTAATTAGCATTTTAAGTAAGTTTAGATGCTTATATAGTCATGATTGCATGTCGTAATTAACTTTTGGATTAAAGCATAATCAAAATTAAATTATCGATAAGCGTTATAAAGAAATTATATAAGATTATTAGGAATTAATTCCAATATTTGTAAATATTATAATAAACATATTTAATTATGATTAACTAATGTTAATTAGAAGTTTAACACAAACTTTTAACCAAATAATTTCAACCAATAGGATTTCAAGCAGCTGAAGCAGGCAACTCACCAACTGCTTAGAAAATGATTTTTCCAAACTATCATATGAGGTGTCAAAATTCTGTAAAAAATATATAAATCATTTATTCGTATTATCTGCAAGCCAAAAAATTTTCAAGATCAGATCCATTGCCGAACAACCTGAGGAAATTCGACAAATTTTCTGGGTTAGGGTGAATCTGCGGATCCGAAATCGACCTTCAATTTCATATGATCATATCTTCGTAAGTAGTTCTTCATAAATTATGAAAATTTTCATGATTCATCCTCTAGATGTTAGATTTCCATGGCCACAAGAATAATGTAAAAAGGACTTCTGTAGAGAAAGTTATGAACCGAGAACCGTAGGTCACTCACTCTGTCCTGAGTTAGAGATAGGTCCGCCTTGTAGATTAGAGTATGATTATGTTAAATTGAATTATGATTTGAAATTTATAGATGTTAAAGTATACTTTACAAGGGTTCGAGTTCGGTGAAAAGTGGAATCATCCAATTTGGATGTGTAGAGGCGGAGAAATGAATTTTTCATTTCATAGTGAGTCTTCTGTCAGATTCCAGGACATTGATAGATTGCGACCTGAATTAACTATTTTTGTTATAGGGTCATACAAGGAGTTAAATTATATAATTTTATGCTTAAACACTACTGCAGTATAGATTCTAGTAAAATTAGGATCTCGTCAAATGGATAAGTATTATTAAAGATATAAATTAATCATTCGGTGATACACAGTCTGCCAAAGCATAAACTCTAGGTCAGATTGTATTGATTTTTATGACTTGATCACTTCGAATTAGTTAATGATATTTGGATATTGGAAACCTTAATAAGTCTAGTTTCTAAATTATCTAGAATAATGAGATTTGCACTTAGGGTTAAGAAGTTATGAATTATTTATTGACACACACTCAGTCTGGAATCTTAAGACAACATCTAGTTAAGTTATGGAAGATTGAGATGTTCCAAGTGTGAAATAATCTATGAATATAAATATTTGAAGTTAGATATTAGTACCAGAGGGGATTATATGCATTTTAAGATGAACAAGGGTTCATGCATGAGCATGCATTGCATGTTGTTATTATTAGTAATTGGAAAGTGAAATAGCATCATTGCTTGTAGGAAACCAACAAGTTACAAGTGAAATGAGGAAAATCTAGTAAACCTCTTTGAAAACATAAAGTATTGAGTGGGTAAATTTACAACATAGCAAAATGTTATATGTTAGTTCTTTTATTTATGGTATTACCTCAAGCAAAAATTATTATTGTTATTATTGAAATATATCTTGAGCTATGAAAAGTATTTACGATATGTTTCAAAGATTTTATATGAGATGGAGTAACATCTTATACAAAAATGTTTTCAGAGAACAATGCTTGTGAAGTGAAAATAAGTTTTAGTTGATAATGATATGAGATTATGACATGTGTATTTTGATATTCTTAAACTCCATGTGTTCATTAGTCATGTTGTTTAAAAAAGGTCTTTGGGACCGCATTTGATATATATGAAGTCTTTGGGGCGTATATCGGGTGTCTTTGCCCTTTGGGAGCTGCTCTGTGTGCACGTATTGACCCATGATCGCTCTGCGTATCTGAGAATCATGATTGAGTGGCACACAATCATGATCGAGATACGTATTGACCCATTATTTGCTCTACGTATCTGAGACTCTTGATTGTGAAGCTCTGCTTAACTGTATGACACACAATCATAGAGGGATACGTATTGACCCATAATTTGCTCTGCGTATCTGATACTCTTGATTATGAGGCTCTGCTTAGCTGTATGACACATGATCATAGAGGGATACGTATTGACCCATGATGAATATATGTAATGACACATGTGTGGAGTTTAATTGTGAATATAATGATATCTTGAATAATTTATATTTATGTAAACGTTCATATGATTTGGAAAGTTATATGATATGAGTTATGCTTTAAATATTTTCTCATATGAAAGAAATATGATTATTTTAAATGTTATATGCACTCGTATTGTTCTCTATGTTGTACTTTTATTTCACTCGCTGAGCAAATGATTATTGCTCACAGTACCCATTTTAAATTTTTCAGATACTCGTAAGTTCTCGAATTGAGTTGACTCAAAGCTTAGTTTGAGGCATATAGAAGAGGTCGAACCGCCAGAGCATTGTTATTTTTCTTTCACTTTTATCTTCCCTTTCACTTTTGTTTTTGAAACATGTATGTAATAGATAGTCTTAGATGTTGTAATTATGTTTGAGAGAAAACTTTTTATAAGGTTGTATAAAACTTGATCCTGTGGAGTGTTGTATGTGGGGTGGTTAGTGGAAAAAATTATAATGATAATATGTGAATGATATATCTTATAACTATTTATTTAAACTTTGATGTATATATATATATGCATCCTTTGTATGTATTAGCAAATAACACAAAATAAGGGAGGAGGTTTTGTTGATTTTATTTATAAAATTGCTAAACATAATTAAGGAAGGTATTAGTTGGAATTGAAACTTAGTCACAGAGTGGGGTGTGACACCAACGATGAATATGTTTCCTTGAGCGCTATCTCCACCATTGATATACATCTCCTGGTTAGCGTCACAATGCATGGACGAGCTTCCACAGATTGAGGACGTGGCAACCCGACCATTGGATTTTCACCCTCGCGTTGGATCCGCTTTGATTGTTGGTGACGAGATGACCGTTGCAGTTTACGTGTGTCACCCTGCGCGTTGGTGATCCCTTCCGGCGTCGGCTGGTTGAGAACGATGGCCGATTGCACAACATTAGCGACATGACCACCCGCCTCAGTAGACGCCTTATTCGGGTTGCCCGTAGCCATGGTCCAAAATATCAATTTGGCCAAAATCATTGCAGAAAGTTAAAATTGAGTAATCATATCACAAACATAATAAAATAGAAAGGAGAGGGAGAGGGAACAAAGAACACTATGGTTGTCGACGAGATTCGGCCACATCTTGACCTACGTCTCCGCTCTGACTTCTCTATCTCGAGACCGTTAGATATTTCACTAAACTCTGTCTTAGTTCCAAATGGGGCAAGGAAGAAATTATCTACACAAAACTACATTTTCTCCGCTTCAAAAGGTAAGGCACACCTCTCCTTCTAGAAAGTTTATCTTTTCTTTAACTCAAGAGGTAAGATATGGAACATCTTTTACACATGAGCTCACTCAATTTTCTAAACAAGTGTTTCTTTCTTTTACAATATCATGCTCACAAATAAGAAGAGAGAAAGAAGAGAAATTAGAATAATAACTTCAAGGGAATGATATTCTTTTGATAACTTAAAATTTTTCTTGAGTGCTTAGATGGATGTCATTCCTTCAGACTTTCGCACTTCTTTTATAGGCTTCAATATGCAAAAAAATTGTCCAGAAAATTTTCCACATTTTTTCCTTAAAAAATAGTCGTTATTGTTCATCTCATTCTAGGACTGGTCGACCACAATAATGGACCGGTCGACCTGTCTATATGATCGTTGCATGATTTCTTCAATGACCACAGCTGACCGTTAAGTTATGTGATATGAGCATATAACTCTAATCTTTTCAAAGTTTGTATAATCAAAATATAATTTTATAGGGGATTAAAATTTTGCTCCAACAGATTCCGAAGATTAGGATTGGGTGTTTTCCATCAGGGCCATTGCTCGCTCGGCTTAAGAAATCTTAACTCGATCGACTTCCCCATCCCCCACTTCGATTGTCACTTATTAAATTATCAAGAATGTGCATTATTTGTTTACTATGTACAAGTAATCTCTCCAACAATTCAAATGACATTGTTTACTTATAATAAAATATTACTAGGTAACGGACATTTTTACTAAAATACCCTTTATCACTCATGTCAAGTTCAAGTTTATTTAATCCGGCTAAAAACTTGAACAAAAAGAATTATAAGATTTATAAATTAAATATAGTAATGATTAATTTAAATGGAAAATTTGGTAATTAATATATATGATATTCAAAATAATAATTAATAATAATATGCAATTCATATGAATAATAATTTAAATAAATTAATATAATTAGTTATGATAATAATGGAAAAATATATATTATTGTTATATGATTTTCTTATATTATTTAATGTTTTATTTCTCTAAGATTGGAAATTGTAGAAATAAAAGGGAGATAAAATCATATTGCCACTTGAGTGACAATCTAAATGGACATCTCTCTCATGGTCAATGTGGATTGCTACTTCACTACATTGCTGAATAATTCAGATTGTCTACAAATTTAAACAAAGTAAACAAGATAAAGTAATGACCAGAGAATTTAACTTCAGGTTACTTGTAGGGTGAGTTCATTGCATTGTCAAGATTACCTGTCAATGTCAATTGCCTCTCAAAAAAATTGTCACTTATTAAATTACTAATAATGTAAATTATTTTCTTCAATATGTATAAATAATATATTTGACAATCCATATTAATTATTAAGAAAACAAAGATTATGAGTTAATATATAGTTTTTACCTATATATATATAATTTATTTTTTTACTTCGTAAACTTAAATCACAAACACATATTTTTCACCCATAAGATTTAAAATTATAACATAATGAATATATTACTAAAATATAATAATAACATATTCATAGTAATTAATTAATATTTATTTGATTAATTCATAATTTATTTAACTAATTTATTGAATATTTTTATAGGCAATCTGCACTTCATATACAATGTGGATTACCTAAGCAATTCATATTACCCATTACTTGTTATGAACATGGTAATATAGTGGGCCCAGATAATTTAATACAATATTACCCGATAATCTAAAAAAAAATATCCGTAGAAAATGCCCCCTTAATGTTATATGATGTTATCATAATGATGCTAAAGATGGAGAACTAAATTCCTAATGTTACATAATATTATGATGATGTTGTTAAAATAGATGAACTACATTCCTAAAGTTATGATTTGTAATGCTATGATTCTATTAGGATAGGAGATGAACGAACCTTTAATAGAATAAAAAATGTGATCTTTATCTCAATCAAGTTAGAGACTCCATCAATTACAATCATATTATAATGATGCTCAAAGTGTCTGATGATGCTTTTACATGAATCATAATATGCTTATGTTCCATTTTACTCTCTGTCATCGGCACGTGTTTGGTACACACACATAATCATCAAATGCTTCCGATTAAAGAATATTAATTTATCGAGCATTGATATCGAAGAAGGAATATTCATTGATTTCAATTCTTGATTATTGTCATAGAAATGACTGATTATCCTGCATTGATTTTATTGATGTCTATGTCCATGGTCTATCATTTTTCATTATGTTTTACTAATGTATTTAACTAAGTGTCATAATTATGTCTCTTATCAAATTAGATCCTTAGAATAACATATGATCCGAATATCAATGGATGAATTGATTTATGGTGATTATAGAGATGATATTAAAATTTTGTTACTTATTGGACCAAGAAAATGATGACGAGAACCTTAATATTACTAAGTTTTTATTAATGAATTACTCTTCTTACAGGTTCATATTGTAATAATGGTGACTAAAAATTTATAATGATTTCTATACTTATACTCAAAAGAACTATTGTATTATCTAGTTTGTTATCACACTAAGCATTTTGCTTGTGCGATAGTTATTTCTCACATGGCTAGTTGTGGTGTATGAAACATTGTTGCTTGGGTGGCGAGTGCACGTGAATAGAATCCTTTATTTATGTTCTTAGTTGGTGTCATATACAACGTTGGACCTTGAAAGTTAAGTGATGTCCTAGATTATAATATAATTAATATGACTATCGTGCTTTCACATTAATGTATTACAACTTGCTACAACTTCCACAATATGTAAATTGAGTTATATTAAGTATTATTAATTAAGTATTTCCCTTGTATGTCACCTTTTGAGATCCTTTTTTGTCAAAAAAAAAATTGAGATGTAAGTTTACACAATGATCTTGAGAAGAAACTTTACCCACATCACAAGCATTGTGATGGTATATTAATCTGCATTCCCACTCCCCGTTGAAGTATATCATATGATAATTTTTTGAGACGTTACACCTTCGACTTTGCCTAAGTGTTACCTTTACATATATAATTGTATATTCATTAATCTCATCTTTATTTACTTCCCATGTATTAAGAGTTTATTTTCTCACTTTCACCCTTAAAAAAATGTCATTTACATTTCACAAACTATCAAAAATTTTCATTTTACTAAATCATCATTTTTTGTTTGATTACACTTTTACCGTTTATTATCATTCGGAGAAAAGTTAAAATTAAGAAATAATTAGGAATCTAAATGTCATAAGAAAATAAATAATACTTTTGAGCCGTTAAACTATACTTTATTTCTTCGAATGACAATAAATGGTATTAATATATGCAATTGGATAAATAGAAAAAAATGATTGACGATGGTAGAGGTGTTAACGATCAGGTTGGACTCGATCCGTGAAGAAAATCGATCCAACCTGATCAAAATTGATTAGGTCAGAACGAGTCGGATGAAGAAGATTTTGGAGGTGAAATTCGACTCAACTCCATTCGATTCGGACCAGGTCGGGTGGTCAGATTACATAACCACCAATTTTTTTAAAATTTTCTTACTAATTTATATTTATTTAATATAAAATATTATTTAATATTATTTAATTTTTTATATATATTAATATTAATTAATAATGTCAAAAAATTAATGTATTACTTTTTCAATATTAATATAATTTGTAACATCTGCATCACACGAGTTCTTAGACTAATTATATTTAGTTCATTTTAAACCTATAATCATAAAATTAATAGAACGATATTGAGTGTATAATGAAAAGTTATCCTATAATAATCTCAATAAAACTTAAAATTACTTTTATTAATCACATGATCGCAATTTTTGTTTCAATATGCTATTTCGAATTGAAAAATTAGTCTGGCTACGGTATTATTATTTCATCTTACAAATTACGTATACGTAATCATCTATGATCTAACATGCTTGGATCCTTCCTTTACACCTCGGCAAAAAATGCAAAAGGAGAAAAAAGAAAGAAAGAAAAGAAACTAGACGATGGGCCATTGAACTAATAAAAAGGCCTTAACCTGAAGGCCCATGGAATTAGGGTTAGCAAGACGAATCGATACCGTTCAGATCAAGATGCGAGCAGATCTGTCCGTTAATGCTTTAGAAGAATCGCGAACGGCGACACGACGACTTCTATATATTGACAAAGCCGATTCGCCTTTTCTTCCTCTCTAACCGGCGGCGATCGATCGATCGATCGATCGATTTAAGTCTTCTTCAGCGCAAGAATGGCCGGTGGCAATTTTATGGGCAGGATCATCAGCTACGTCGTCAATGAGCTCGTTGTCGAGGGCCTCGCCAACAGGTAGACGATTGATCCTCTCCCTCTCTCTCTCTCTCGTTTTACATTTTTAGGGTTTTGATCTGTTCCTTTTTTATGTTGACTTTCGTAAAAGCCATAGATTTTTATGTCGATGTTACTGCTCCGATGCATAAAGTTGGCACCTTTTGTTAATTACTCATGGTGCAAGTGAACATTGGAAGCTAAACTAATTGTCTCCTCTCGCTATCCGGTGTGGGTCTCTTCTCTTGCATCTGGACGTTGAGGAGATACATGTTTTCTTATTTTTGTTCCGCAAAATTGTCTCTGATCTTTAAGGATCAAGCTTAGTTTTCCTGATGCAATTACGCCAGTAGTTGTGGTCATATAGTGTTCCTCAATCTTTAAGCGTATCTCAGAAAAAAAAAACCTTCATTTGCATCATTCTTTGCAACTTTATGTATGATTTGTATATTATTTTTGAATAATAATTTCGTCTCTGTTCACATCTTCCATTTTTTGTCTGTTATGACAGTGACCTAAAAACCTTACGGGACTTTGTACTGCTTTGATTTGCAAGTAAAATGGCATGCATGCTATTGGTTAGTTTCATGATGCCGGTGCATATTGGAAGCTAGATAAATGGTTCCTCTCGCTATCCAGTGCAAATCTTTTTTGTTGCATTTGGACGTTGGGGAACTACATGCTTATCCGCTGTATTTTTGTTCTATTTGTCCATTCAGTGTTCTTCAATCTTAAGTATAGCAAAGACAAACAATATTTTTGTACATTTTATGCATCCGTGCTGTTTGCTTACTTTATCCAATTAATATATTGGTACTTGCAAAAGATCATAGTGGACTTTGTACAGCTTCCATGCGTAAGTAGATGGCATGCATGTTTTTTTGTTAGTTTCATGATGCCTGTTAACATGGGAAGCTAAAGAAATTACTCCTCTCGCTATCCAATGCAAATCTATTTTGTTGCATTTGGACGTTGGGGAGCTACATGCTTTTTTGCACTGTACTTTTTACCTCTCTCGATCTCGTAGTCCCCATTGAGTCGCCCTATCCTTACAATTTCTGTGCTGTACTTTACCTAACATGGCACCTTCTAATGGTTATTGATTTTGTTTTTGAAGTCTTTGTAAGTAGTTGATTTCTTTGAAACCATGGTGATGAATGTGTTCCTACTATAATTTTCTTCAATCCGGCATTGTTATTCTTGTCTTGTATGTAGTTCTAATTTATTCTTATTCTTCATTTTGTGAAGCCCTGCCTTCCAAAGGTTTGCTGTGAGGACATCAAAGGCTATAGAAAATGTGTCATCGAAGGGTAATTTAGTTTTTTGATTTCTTGTTCTTGTTACTTGTAGACGATGTTCATAAGATGTCTTTAATTTCTATTAGTATCTTGGTCACCGCGACTTCTGCCAATCCTATAGTTCATTCTTTATAATACTGGTAGTGTTAATGCACTTGTAATAAATAATTCTATATTCTCATAACTTGGGGCATCCTTCTTCAAGCAGTGGAGCTTTAGAATTCACTCTGGTGTTTAATGTTCTTTTGCAGCTGCACAAGCACGTGAAGAAATAGTAGAGACTTTGAAGGATGCCACCCGAAATGATAGCGTATGTGTACATTGTTTGCAGTGTGTTTGTTCATTCTTCCTTCAGTCGTTATATCATTTACATGTTCGTTTTTGCTCTTGCAGACCTTCAAAAGGCAGTGATGTATCTGAACAGATTAATATACTCAAATCAACGAGGTGGAGCTGAAAGGTGTTGGTCCAAATACTCAGTGGTACATTGATAGATGACAATGCCATTGGCCTTAGAACTGCTTCTGTGTATATATATTTTTTCCTGAACTAATGTGGTCATTAGATTGCTGACTTGTAGGGGTTCTTGTGCCGTATGAGCTGCTCTCTTCTATTTGACAATTGCGAATAAGTGAGAGCTTCATTTGATTGTTTCTTGCTTCTTTTGACAGCATGTCACGAGCAAGGTTTTCTCAGCTATGATACGATACATCAATAATGCCGCTATAATCATATAGATTTAAAAATTATTGAAACAAATATACGGTTATATTATTGGTAATAAAAAATAAATCATATGGATGCAATGTGCTTTTTATTGATAAATTGTTTTGGAGCGGAATTAATAATAATGCCAATGGACAAAGTCCGATCAGTGTCTCCGGGAACCGAATCATGTTTCTCGGGCAGATCCTTTGAAGTTGCTTTATTTTGGCGTAAAATAGATGACTTTAATATTAAAGATTTTTTACTACAAAAGTTGAGGAAATTATATATATCGTATAATTTTTATCTTCTGTCCTAATTTGATTATCTGGCGCATACAATAATAATAATAATAATAATAATAATAATAATAATAATAATAATAATAATAATAATAATAATAATAATAATAATATTAAAAGAAGAAAGGAGTCAAAATTTAATTTATTATAACTGCCATATATTTTATTTATAATTGAAAAGTTTTCAAGTGTCATTTATAATTGAAATCATTGAGTTGTAGGAAAACATACAAAACAGAGATAAAAAAATGGATTTTGGCATAGAAATGGAGATATCCAAATAGGATAAGCCAGCGACTTAATTATTCATAAAGAAACACATTAAGCTTTAGCCCGGTCGGTCAAAATCAATAATAGTTTGCATTTAAGAGTTTCGAGTTTCAAATTAATTAAATCTATTGTTAGCATCAAATATTTTAGGAATTCATTTAATGATTTTTATATAGCTAAAAAGCAATTTATAATTAACACGTTATATTGATCTCTTAAACACAATTTTTTTGGGTGACTAGCCTCCGACCTTTGGGAATCGTGCTGGTGATATAATATCGAGCTCAAATAATCCTATTAATATCGCCCCATGTTGGAACGAATCTGAAAAAGAAAAAAAAATGTAGCTAGATTGCAGTATTATATGGGTTGGACCGGTCTAGAGATCAGGTGGTGCTGAACCCATAATTGGATTCTTTTTCAGACCAGTTCCACATATTTCTTAAATTCTATTTTATTATCTCTCTTGTAGTTTCCTAAACCCACAACTCACCAAGAATTAGTAACTCAACTTTAATTAAAGTTTTGTAAAGACTATTAAAAATACATCTTAAGTAATACTCATTTGTAAAAAAAAGGATTTGACTATTTTCTTAAATTTAAGAACTTAACACTGTGAGATAAGCACAATAAATGTATCCAACAAAACGATTTAATAATCCTTAATTTCGTTTACACAAAGTTTCAAAATGTTAAACTGAGTTGTGTTTCGGCCACGTCTCTTTGTAACTCTGTCACATGTCGTGATAAATAATTCATGCCGTATTTGAAAATTAGGCATGATTATTTAAATTAGCGTGGACTATTTATCAAATAGTTTAATCTATTCACTAATTCAGTTTACAAGGTTGACCTAATAATAATAATAGTATATTCATTAAAATCATAAATTTTTTAAACTAGAATTAAATAATGATTTAAAATTAAAAATAACCATGTCTTGTAAGTTGATAAACTAGCTATATTGTAAAATTTTGGCAAATAATATTTATTTACCTTTTTTTCTTTGGATCCATTCATACGCCATTTTATTTTTTTTTTTTTTGAGAGGTACGTCATTTTTTTGTGTGATGGGCGTCTTCCCCGGACGCTGCGTGAAGGACACGTTACATCCGCGTCCCGGGAACTCTCGTTGCGATCGCGCCGTCCATTCGCGGTGCAACTGGAAAGGAGGAGGACAGGTGGCGGCTGCTCACTCCGTCATCGTCGTCCTACTCGGCGGCGGTGCATATAATAAATAAATCCAATAGCACACCTCCCATCGATATGGGCGGCGTGTTTAGCAGCGGCAACACAAGCACCGCAACAGCGTCGGCGGAGGAGGTGATCATGGCGTCGGAGAAGGCCAAGCAGATCGTTGCTTCCAACCCAACCGTCGTCTTCAGGTCCAATCTTCTCTCTTCTTGGATCGATCGATCGATCTATCGATCGGTTGACCTGTTCCTTCCTTTCCCCGTCTCCTTCCTTTTTCTTCTCGCTGGGAGATCGATTGGAGCACGAAAACGATAGTTTCGTTGTCCGAACCAAATGGATCGATGAATCAATCTATTAATCAATCGTTCTTTACTTCATTTGTTTCTTTTCTCAAAATTGCGTCGAGAGGGATAGGGTTTCCATTGAGTCACTAACGTTGTTGCTCTTCGATTTGGCTCGGCGCAGCAAGACGTATTGCCCCTTCTGCACGAGGGTTAAGCAGCTGCTGACTCAACTGGGGGCTAATTACAAAACGATTGAGCTGGATGTCGAAGGTGAGTCGATCGACCTCTCTGCTCGTTTTCATGTGGTCATCTTAACAAGCCCCTGTGTTATGTTGTGTCGAATGTTTGTGGAAATATCATAAATGAACGAAAACGAATGTTTTTAGAACACGATATTCACTATATATGCACCCATTTTGTTTGCTGTATTATGCACTCGACTTTTATGTCAATGATTCCGGATTTGTAAGTAGATCAGCAGAAAACTCCACCATAGGTCGGGACGTTCATTCCTCTTAGATATGTAGAGGTAACAGATGGTTATTTACAAATTCTTGGATTGTGTCAATGACTTCCTCTTGTTACATAAAAAAAAGAGATAATCAATCACTAATAAACCAAGATGCTGGGTATCTGTGGGATGCAGATGCATATGATTTTTCTATGGGATTGAAAACTCGAACTGTGATTTTTCTAGTAACAACTCACTTGATCATGTTTCAATCCCTGTAAATTGATTCTCGGAACTGTTAAGAATAGGCAGATAGTAGTTGGCCATAGAATTTCTCAATCTTGGTGCCCCATCCGATGGAATTAGAATAGTAATCATTTCTGACAGAAGGCATTCCTCATCATCTAGAATTTCCAATCGTCCCTATCCTAGCTATTTTGTCTAAGCGGATTGGATGTATATTTTTCCTGCTGTGTTCTACTGAACTGTATTTTTATGTATCACGTATAGGTCATATGCCTTCCATAGTGACTGTGGATATGTCCACTGGGACATGTATTAATTTCTATAGGTTGGTTCTGTGAACTGTTACCAATATGTAGCAAATAGCCATAGGATTTCTCGATCTTAGTGCTCATATGATAGGATCAGAACATCTCATTTTGACAAACTCTTCCATAAATAGATGGATTAAAGTTTTAGTTTACTAATCTGAGAAACCCCACATACGAAACTCATTGAGGCTGATTTCAGGACATCTACTTTTCTCTGTTTGTTATTATGAAATCCCTCAATGCACCAGGGCAACACCTTTAGTTTTGGAAATTTTATCTGATTTTCGAACCCTGGCGATTTTGTTTAAGCAAAGTGGATGCTTACTTTCCTGCTGTTCTTCGAAGAAATTAATTATTCATGTTTCTACTATTTATAACCACCAAAAGTTGGGTTATGTGCTAAGAAACATAATTGCGAACTAATGCCCTGCCCATTTTTCATTTGATTGCATCATTGATCATGATAATTCTAGACAACAAAGTATAGTTAGGATAGTTAGGATGTAATTCGTATGTTCACTTGCAGTTTTTTTTCATGTTGTACTTGTAGGATCCCAAAGGGCACCAAGAGGGGGGGAGGGTGAATTGGTGTTCTATTGAAAATGTCAATTTCACAAAAACCGTCGCGGAAGGACAAAATCGATTCTTAAATCTTTTATAATTCAGATCATAAATTCAATATGAATGGGGAGAGAGAGAGAGAGAGAAAATCAAACTCAAATGGACACGGTGGTTTGTTGACGAGGTTCGGCCACACCTTGGCCTACGTCTCCGTTCTGACTTCTCGACCTCGAGACCGCCGAAGATTCCACTAGCACTTCCTTTGTTCCAAATGGGGCAAGGAAAAAAGCCCTTTACACCATCGTCTTTTTCTTCGCTTCGAGAGGCAAGGCAACCTCTCCTCCTAGGAAGCTAATTTATTTCTCTCGTTCAAGAGGTAAGATTTTGAATCTCTTTTACACAGGAGCCCTCTCTAATTTTTTTGAACAAAAGTGTTTCTCTCTTTTACAAAGCTAAACTCACAAGAGAAGAAGAGAGAAAGAATGAGAAAGCTATAAAATGAAAACTTCAAGAAATGATCTCTCTTTGACAACTTAAAGTTTTTCTTCAATGAGTGAATGGGTGCCTTTGCCTCTGGCTTTGACACTCCTTTTATAGCCTTCAATGTGTGGAAAATTCGTACAAAATTTTTTTCACAAATTTCTCCTTCAAATTTGACCGTTACTGTTCATTTGACTCGGAGGCCGGTCGATCGAAATTCTGGACCGGTCGACCGGTCTATGTGACCGTTGCGCCATTTCTCCAGCTACCGCAGCTGGTCGGTCGACCGGACTATCGACCGGTGTCTCGACCGGTACAGTCTCGCAGTTTTGATTTATAGTCGTTGAGCTGATCGGTCGACCGGTGCTTCGACCGGACTGTCGACCGGTTCTGGATCGGTCGACCGGTTGCGTCGACCGGCAGGTTGATCGACCTGCACTCTTTTGATCATAACTTTCTGCACAATCATCCAAATTAGATGATCTTGGAGTCCATGGAAAGGTAATAGGATTCTCGGGTCGAGTCCGTATCGCCGCGGAGCAACTGCAGCGTCCGGATCTGATCTATCTACTCGGCAATTCATCCTTTTATAATTCAGATCATAAATTCAATATGAATGGGGAGAGAGAGAGAGAGAGAGAGAGAGAGAGAGAGAGAAAATCAAACTCAAATGGACACGGTGGTTTGTTGACGAGGTTCGGCCACACCTTGGCCTACGTCCCCGCTCCGACTTCTCGACCTCGAGACCGCCGAAGATTCCACTAGCACTTCCTTTGTTCCAAATGGGACAAGGAAGAAAGCCTTTTACACCGTCTTTTTCTTCGCTTCGAGAGGCAAGGCAACCTCTCCTCTTAGGAAGTTAATTTATTTCTCTCGTTCAAGAGGTAAGATTTTGAACCTCTTTTACACAGGAGCCCTCTCTAATTTTTTTTGAACAAAAGTGTTTCTCTCTTTTACAAAGCTAAGTTCACAAGAGAAGAAGAGAGAAAGAATGAGAAAGCTATAAAATGAAAACTTCAAGAAATGATCTCTCTTTGACAACTTAAAGTTTTTCTTCAATGAGTGAATGGGTGCCTTTGCCTCTGGCTTTGACACTTCTTTTATAGCCTTCAATGTGTGGAAAATTCGTACAAAAATTTTTCCACAAATTTCTCCTTCAAATTTGACCGTTACTGTTCATTTGACTCGGAGGCCGGTCGATCGAAATTCTGGACCGGTCGACCGGTCTATGTGACCGTTGCGCCATTTCTCCAGCTACCGCAGCTGGTCGGTCGACCGGACTATCGACCGGTGTCTCGACCGGTACAGTCTCGCAGTTTTGATTTATAGCTGTTGAGCTGATCGGTCGACCGGTGCTTCGACCGGACTATCGATCGGTTCTGGATCGGTCGACCGGCAGGTTGATCGACTTGCACTCTTTTGATCATAACTTTCTGCATAGTCATCCAAATTAAATGATCTTGGAATCCATGGAAAGGTAACAGGATTCTCGGGTCGAGTCCGTATCGCCGCGGAGCAACTGCAGCGTCCGGATCTGATCTATCTACTCGGCAATTCATCCGGTGACTTCACGGGGGGCTCATCCTTTCATTATTATGCGGGATTGGCTGTCGGTCACAACCTCCTATTTCACAGTGGGAGATCGTCTTTACTACTGATAGTGCCGTTACGCCACTGCGAATATTCATCTAAAATCTAATCATTTCATAGTCATTTATGTAATCAAAGTTTGTGCATAAAGTTATCTCTTTTTCTTGAACTTTTTCAGCATTTTAATCTTTTGAGGTTTGTTTCATCAAAATATAATTTCATGTCATTGAAACTTTGATCCAACAGTACTCACTTCTGTGGAATTCTTGAAGGTGATGGGTCTGAAATACAGCAAGCATTGGCAGCCTGGACTGGCCAAAGGACTGTGCCAAATGTTTTCATTGGAGGCAAACATATTGGTGGATGCGACAGTACGTTTCTCATCTCTCATCTGAGTTGGAAGTTGTATTAGAATCTCGCTTAACAAAATCTAGACTTCTAATGCACGAACGTAACCTATTTCTAATTACAGCTTATTGATTCACATGTTGATTTCATAGATACTATGGATATTCACAAGCAAGGCAAATTGGTGCCCCTGCTAACTGAGGCTGGAGCTCTTGCTGGTTCGGCTGCATAGTCTGTTTTATTGATAATGCAGGGTTTCGTCCAGAATAAAAGATACTGAATGGTTTATAAGCTTGTTAATGTCAAATTGTGAGAACAAGTATTTGTGACCTGTTATTGTTTGGATAGTAATGGTGCGAACATTCTCTTTCCCCTTTTCTGATATGTGTACACGATGGCATTCTAATCTTGGCATTTCCTTTATTGTTAATTGTTTGAGATAGAATAGAAATGGAAAAGTGGGATACAGAATGCTGGAAGTCAGCTAACTCAACTGCTTTAGATACAGAAAGCAACTTAGTGTTGTAGATTCCTTTTATAAATTTTGTAAGAGGCGACTAGAGCAGAGCTCGCCACAAACTGGTGTTGATCTTTTTCAGCATCTGGTCGTGATTATTTATGGATGAAGTATTTAAAAAGAGCAAAGCAGAGTGGCTACTGTCAACTCTCGTCTCCCGGAAAACAAGAGAAAGAACACGTTTGGACCGCCTGCACTCAATTACCATATGGTTCTCCTCATCATCTCGAAAATTAAGGCTCCTGCAAACCAACTTTTGATTAGTTGGAACTTGGAACTACGATGATCCCATCATATCGAACATTATAGCAATGAAAACTATCCTGGTGTCATGTGGGGTGTGCGATTTATTTGGATTTTGAGACTCATGAAACAATAATCCGTTACTTTAAGACGAAGACATGAAATTTGGTCCGTTTCTCAATTTAGCCACGTGCAAAGAAGAAAGAGAGGAAGTTCTTTAGGATGATTGATGTAATCACGATTAAGCTAATCATAGAATGCAGATGCGAATTACCTCCTATCAGTGTCGCCGAGGAGGACGCTCGTGTGAGGCGCGACCCAAGCGAGCTTACAACTGCAACGAAATAAGAAAAAAAATTAATCTTGAAACGTGTTTTTTTTTTATTCCTCTTTATGGTAGTGTGGTACTTAGACGCTAAACTGCTTCGAAATTTTTGTTTTACTTTTATCTTTAGTCTTAAGAAAATGCAAGTCAGATCTCTCTTCTAGGGCTATGACTGATGTACTCCTACTGACTGACCAACCAACTTAACTAACTTACCGGAGTCGCAGTTGGAGGTGGAATTGTAAGTGTCGCAGAGGCAGAGGTCGCCGCCGGTCCCTTGCTCGTGCCCGCAGGCCCCCCTGGTGGCCTCGCACGCCCCACAGAACCCCTCGTTATCCGCCGGCAGCGAGTAGCTGACGCGTATCCCGTAGGTCCACACCCCGGGACCCGGCAGCCGCAGCGGCGCCAAGCTGTAAGCGCTGCTGTACCCCTCGCATCTGAGATGGCTCACGTTGATGGACCGAATCGCCCCGAACTCCACCGCGCAGCACTCCGGCGGGCTCACGGCCCCGTACGCCGCCGACGACGAGGAGTCCCTCCTCCAGCTGGGCCCTCTGGCCGCGGCCGACGTCGCATCGCCACCGCGCAGGTCCTCGTCGTCTCGTCCCCCCCAGACGGGGCACCGGTAGTAGTCCTCGCAGCCCATGCCGGAATGCCGGAACAGGGGCTTTCCCGGGAATCCCTGGAAGAGCGGGGACTCGGGGCTGCAACCCAGCAGCATGAACACGTTGTCCGGGTCGGGCTCCAGGAACGGCGCCCTCCACGGCTCGACGGCGAACCCGTTGCCGCGGCCGGCCGGGGAGCGCATCATGGAGTAGCAGTCGGACATGGCGGGCTCGTGGAGGGTGAGGCCGCGGTACGCGTAGTCGATCTCCAGCACGCGGTAGGAGCCGGAGGGGATGTGGAGCATGAGGACGCCGTTGATGCAGTAGAGCAGCTCGCGGAAGCCCGAGTGACCGCAGCCCGGTCGGAGCGCGAACGGGTAGTCCACCGTGATATTGCCGCAGTAGGAACGGCAGGAATTGACACCGCCACCGCCACCGTCGGAGACAGAGGCAGCAGCTGGCACGATGAGTTGGCCGGAGACTAAGACGAAGAGAACTGGAATAAGCAGCATTGCTTCAACACGGATTCCGGCGGAAGAACGAGTTAGTCAGTCGCCGGAGTAGTGTGGAAATTGCTCAGAACAACAGCTAATGGCGCCTGCGCAGTTTCCTTTTTTTTCTGGTTAAGTTATTATTAATGAGTTGACGTACGGAGGGAATATGTTCTTTGCTTCGCCACTCGGGTTTTCGGCTTGAGAAGTCGGTGCTTTTTACTGCTTTTAGCATGTGAGAGAGAACGCTTTGTCTCTCTCTCTCTCCCCGACCCAATCTGCTGTGCATGCGACTTGCGAGATCTACGACAGGATCCAACATGGGGATTTACTACGTATTACATAAGTTGTCTTAGTTATATTTAGTCGCGAAATTAATCAAATGAGTACGTTGCTTCGAATCTTAATGCACTGGAGTTCAAGGTTATAACATTGCATGTGTAAAGTGCAAACGGTGAAGAGCAGATAGGCAGAGAAAAGAGAACTTTACTTTATAGTCAGATTAACTTGCATCAGATGCGAGAGCAGATTTGAGACAATAGAATGCAATGTGCATTACGAGAAATGATATGAATGTTCAACACCCCCCACGAATTCGATTTACAAGTATAGATGCGGAACAAGAAAAGTAATCTGTAATTTTCTTTCCTTCAAATAATATAGAATAAGAATACTCTGAAAGCGGCCATCTCTCTTCTTCTGCATGCATCTTTTCTCCATTCCATATGGTGTGTATATATATATTCTCTCAGGATTACCAGTTCTGTGGACGCCCAGTTGTCTTCTTTTCTTTCATATACTTTCTACCTACGTATATAAGGTATATACAGCGGGGCAGTAAATTGATTCAAGCCGAGTCCCACAAGGCTTCAGGAAACCATCTGGACAGCAGATATGACTTCATTCGTATGATCAGTGAGAACGCAGCATAGCAAGGAACGTGCATCACTGCCACCAAAAAGTACCTGCAGAAATCATTATATAAAAAAGGTAAGAAGTTTGATCATATATATTCTGCTTTTTAACTCATCACCGTGTTCATGAGCTGTAAAAATAATTGGACCGACTTCTAGTCATTCTAGGATTAAGTTTGAAATCAATTTGAAATTATTCTTTTTATTTTTTCTAGTTAACTTTTCAGTTAAGTTAGATCTTTTGTGCTTCCCACTTCATTTGTGGCTTCTGTGCACTTTCAAACTACATAAAGCTTCCTCCTAATTAGTTGCATTCTATCCAAAAATAATAGCTTACCATATAGGAGCAAAGTCGGATGACAGGTCAAGAAATGGGTATGGCCACCTGCAAAGGGGAGACAGAAGAACTAAGGATATGTTCTGTTCTGAAAACATTGGAGCCTAAATGTGACTAAAGAATGAACTTGGTGTTGTTACCCGAGAGAGACGGCTGCATGCACCGCCCATTCGAAAATGACATAGCTTGATGTCCAAAATAAGAAGTATGCTATTCGGAACCAGGGAAAATTCTGCCACATCATGCAAGAGAATGGTCAATGAGAGACATAAACTTCTTCTCTTGAATGCAGTCTTAATACTAGACTGCAGGAAAAAGAAACACTTACCATGCTGTTCAACGCAGTCTCGCCAAGGAGAAAAATTGCATTAACTGAATGCATACCTATCTGGATCTGCAAATGATCAAGGTAATTGTGAGCCATTTTAATTCCCAATTGGGAAGATTGTTTTGCATGGATTTACATATAAACAGCTACTTTCTTCTACCTATTTCCTTTAATCAATGGCAACAACAATAACAACAACAAAGCCTTATCCCACTAGGTGGGGTCGGCTACATGGATCATACGACTCGTTGATCCATGTTCATGAGATTCGACAGGGTTTTACGCTGACTGTCGGGGCCTAACACAACCCTCCTCCTTTATCCGGACTTGGGACCGGCTATAAAACATAGGCGGAGTTCTTTAATCAATGGCAAAATGGGCTAAAACTATTGTTCTTGCTTCAGATAGAAAACAAAAGAACAGGTGAACAAACAATTCTCGGATGACTAGTCTTACATAGTTCAGAGGATAATCTTTCAAGGCCAGAAATGGGACTATGATAAGCCAAAAAACGCAGTCGGTGAGAACCACTGCTCCGGCGGTCGTCTGGAAAAGAAAAAAGGAAAGCAAAAGTGAGGCAAATTAGTTTTGATGAAGAATGGACAACAGGATAATTCATACTTCAAAATCTACGAGCGATGATGGAGGAAAAATCAGTTAATACATTGATAGGAGTTTCTATTCCACATTTTTATCAGCATGTTTCTGAAAACATCTTCAAGCAAAATGATGCATTGGAAACTTGCCAAAAGCAATCCAGTACCATTCCCATAAAAAATGACATCAATCAGAAATTTGAGCAATCATGCAATCCGAGTAGATATCAGGTATACAGACAGAGATCTGCCACTTACATGGCATTGGAGAAGTTATATCCTCATTCATCATGATAGATAATATTAATCATGCAAACTGCAAAGCCTGTGCTCATAATAACAGGAATCTTATGAATCGATCACTTTCAGAACTATTGCCTTAAGAAAATGATGTCATTCAGTACTTCTACAATATGGTTTTGGTTTCTGAGTATGTGAAAATGATTAGCTGAACAGGTCCTGGGCGTTGCTCGACTAATTACCTGATACATAGCTTGGAAAAGATAACCCCAGAATCCAGCAATTTCCCTTGTGCATTGTTCCTCACTGCAACAAGAGCTCTTCATGCTGCCATTCACATTTGCAGCATCACCATTTGCTTGATCTCCATATGTTCCGAGCTCTGTGTCTGACCGCATAGGGTCCGCCCCGCTGATCTTGTTCAGAAATTGATAGCACCCGTAAATGGAGAGTGTCACGCCAATCTATAAAGAGAACAAGGTGTACTATTGGGTTCAGAAAAAGAGCATCAATTGCATGACAAAAAGAAGACAAACGCAAATGTCTGAATACAGGACTTTTAAGAGTGTAAGTAAACATACCGCAAAGTAAACAGTAATAAGCGTGAATGTCCATCTGTCCAAAACAGAGAGATAACATAAGTGTTCAAAATATAAAACCAAAGCTTCTGAAGCTTTAATTGGTTTCTGAACAGAGCAACTTGGAAAATTACAAAATGCAAGGAACTCCCCACTAAAGGCCATCCGATAATCCAAAAGGAATCCACACCTTGACAGAGAAAGAGATCTTTAAAAGATTAGAAGCCAGAAGTGTGCAATGGATGTGGTAAAAGTGACTTCTCTCTCTCTCTCTCTCGCTTCCCCCACCCCTCCTTCCCCTCTTTTTTTTTTTTTTTTTTTTGCATTAAGCATATAGTTGTTGAAGATATGATGTTGATGCCCAAATACAAGGAAAACTTTATGTCTAAACATGGTCGAAAACTATATCAAGCCTGCCACTGTTTATGCTGCAACAGGTGAGATGAGAATAGCACAAAAGAGGGAAACTTGTATGATAGCTAAGTGATTATTTGGTTTCAGCTGATATGTCCAGATCGATCAAAGAGCAAAGAAAGCAAACAAAACCAGTAGATTGAGTTGTGAGAATAAAGTCTGAGATTTTGATATATAACACATGCTAACATGACATAAAATTTAAAAGGACTCAGTGAACAAGGTGCTGCACTTACTGGGTGTAGTAATAGAAGATGCCAACTCCGTCGACCAGAACAGTGAGTGCGAGCAACGCCAGAAGCACCACAAAAGCTGTGAGGCGGAAGGACAGCAACCAAACTGGATGCACGCCTCTGAGGCACGGCCTCCAGAGCTCGTCCCCGTACAGTGTTCCCTGCACGCGCCGTCGACGGGCACCCGCCGCTCCGTCTCCTCCTCCTGTCCGACGGCCGGAGCCTTCGTACTTCCAGAGGAGCACGGATGCGACGGCCATGGAGGACAGCACCCATGCCGTGCACAGCAAGAACCTCCAGTTCAGCCAGTAGCTCGCGCCCGTGGTGTCGGCGGTGATCTTCGGCTGCCAGGAGGTTGACGAAGGCCCTGTCGACAAATGCATGGAGGATTAGATTCCTTTCTTCTTCCGCCTCGCACCGCTGTTTAGCTGAACCTGCGCAAGAGTCATGAACTACTCCGGGGCCAAGGAGGGATCCAAGGTAGCTGCTTCGCTAGCAAGCTTCGTGCATGGCTCCTCGGTTCCTTGTTGTATGTGTCGGAGGGAAAGAGAGAGGGAACACGACAACACTGATACGATTCAGAAATCTGACAAGCAACCAGCAACAGGTGACCCAGAACAAATCAAAATTCTCTCTCTAGCCATGACAGAGCTCAGTCACATAGAGATGGAGGTAGACAGCTATGGCAGCAGGTCTCGAGGGAGAAAAGAGAGCTCTAGAGAGAGAGAGAGAGAGGAGCAAGGTGCAGCAATTTACCAGAAGACAAGTTTAAAACTGATGAAGGGACGAAGTGGATTAATGGATGTGAAAGATGCCTAGCTTTGGATGGGCTTTAGCAACACAGAGAGGGAAGCCATTAATCCATCGTTAAAATAATTAAGACTTTGTCCAAGAAGAGGAGAGAGGGAGATGGGTAACATGAGAGAGGAGGTGAGGAGGAAAGGAAAGTTAAGGAAAAGCAGATACTTATTCACAGAGAAAAGCGATTATATTATATATATATATAATATAATATAATATACTTTGCTTCTCTCTCCCCCAATACATATTACAATAACCAAAATATTCATATGCATGCATGGAGAGGGTACGTATCTCATTATTTTTTTCTTTAATTATTCTCTAAATTTACAGTTTGAGGAGGCAGGAACAAATTAATCCTTCTAAATAATAATAATAATAATAATAATAATAATAATAATAAGTTAAAATGATGGCGTTTGTTTTCGGTTAACGTGTGTTGCTTTGCAGAGCGGAGTCCCTTTCGAATGAGCCCCCTGTGGCTTCTCTCGGGCGTTGTCTCCCCGAGCAATGCATCAAGAGAAGGAGAGAGAAAGGACTGTGCCTCGTCTCGGGGAAAGAGAAAGAGACAGAAGGGAAAGAGAGAGAGAGAGAAAAGAGAGGAGGGCAAAGGAAAGGGAGCTCCTGGTTCGACCTGCATGAGTGCACTGCATGCCCCCCCTCTCTCTCTCTCTCAGCTCTCTCTGTCTGCGTCTCTCTGTCCTCGTTGCTCTCTGCACGCATTCGACATGGCATGGAATTTGGCAGTTGGCATTCCTCGTCTCCCTCATTTTGTAGCCCCCCTCCTCCCCCTCATGGCCCCCCATGCCATGTCCAATATGTCCTCCTCCTCCACCTGCTCTTCTCCACATACATCACCCGTATACGTAAACGCATGACTATATATTGAGTACGTGTACGCTCACTGCACCCCTCCTTAGTCCTCACACCGGTGTACGACCGACCGGTCCATGTCAAATTGTGCACTACGACCCATAACGACAAAGAGGATAGAGAAACAACCCTTGCTATTTTGCTTTGGAAGCACATAATTATTAATATGATCAGACTTTTTAGGATTAGTGAACAAGTTTGGGGAGAAACGTTTTATAATTTAGGAGGAAAATGTTTTGCTCTCCCTCTCTCTCACTCACTCATTTATCAGTTATATGTAACATAATTAACTTATATACTTATAATTTGTGGTTATGTTCACACAATTGAACTAGAAATAAAAGTCGTTCGAGGTGAATTTTCTTTTGTTAAACAAAATAGTTTATAAGTTTTTTTCACATATATTTAAAGAAAAACACTTGCACCGGAGTTTGAGAAAAAAATTAAAAATAAAGCATTGCGAATATAAATAATGTCTTAAAAGGTTTTAAACTAAATTATTAAGGCGCTTATAATATTCAAGACAGCTGCATAAAAAAATTTAAAAATATAACTTCATAATTATTCACATTCAATTACGTACTTTATAATTTGCAATGCTTAAGGCTTTAAATAAAATATAACTTTATAATTAAAATATAACTTTATAAGTTGAACAAAAAGTAGTTTTAAGGCTTTAAATAAAATATGAGAGTGACAGTAGACAATCGATGAATATTATTTTAAAAATTAAATAATTTAATGACGTATATTTTTAAAATGGTACGAGGTTGGACTCTTCGCCCTTTTCTTTGTGTTTATTTCTTCTGCAAAAATCAACTTAAGTTTAATTAAGATCCTATAAATAAACTTTTTTAATAGATCATCGATTTTTTTTTTATTTTGCCCAATGGAAAATAACTTTCCTTCATGAAATTTTTATATTCAACAAGCACATAAAAAAATATAAAAACGTTAAGTGATTAATTTATAATGTAGATACAAGTACAATATTTGTTGGCATTTCCAATAATTTATTAAATTATACTTTTCAACCCCCAAAATTGATTATTTCGGAAGAAATATTCCTCTTAGATTATAACATGCTTCATCTGTAATCATCAAATCATATGACATTTGATCATGCATGATCCATTTGAAATTTCAACGTCTCTTACTATTTTTGCACCCGCCGATGTTGACGACTTGTTATCATATTGGATTATCATTAAGCCGATTGAAATGAAGTTTCATCATTCATAACTCAAATGCACTACTTATCACTTGACCCACCTCTGAAAATAGGCACACTTTTGTGTACCCAAAAAAGAAAACTAGGGGTGCATTTTGAGCAGCCTTCGCTGCACAACAGCACAAGGCAGAGAGAGAGAGAGAGAGATATTTGAGCAGCCTTCGCTGCACAAGGCAAAGGCAGAGAGAGAGAGAGAGAGAGAGAGCTGGTCACACGTCAACACAGAGACCAACCGAGTAATTTTTAAGAATGGTCTTTAATGGTAATATCAAATTAGTATACCAATTTTAAAAAGTAACAAATTGGTCCCCAACTATTTAAACATTTCAAATTTTGTCTCTTTCACATATTAATTATTTTTAATACATATTAGAAAATAACTTTAAATCATAAATGATGATTTAATATTTATTGTGATATAATAAGAAATAACATATATCTACCTTTATATACTATAACAGAACAACATTTTTAACTATAAACAGCAACTTTATTAGTATATAAATATAGATTTTCAGTTCTTAAAACATTTAGATTGGATAATTTATTTTTATAGATTTTAATACTTCTATTTTGATTAAAAAAGAAATTTCTATGTACATTTTTTTCCTAAAAAGTATGAGATAATGACATGTGGCATGATAAAATTTTCATTTTAATATATGTTATTCTATCACAATAAATGTTAAATTATCATTTATGATTTAAACTTATTATCTAATATGTATTAAAAATAATTATTACGTCAATGGGACTAAATTTGAAATGTTTTAAGTAGTTGGGGGATCAATTTGTTACTTTTCAAAGTTGGGGTACTAATTTGATATTAGCATTAAAGTTGGGGTACCATTTTTAAAAATTACTCTAGACCGACCTCTGAAACTAAAACAGTTGCAAGCTTTTAGCAATCCCTTTGCCTCTAAAGATGCAAAACCGTACGAGTACAATATATGCTCCACATAAAAATACATCAAAAGGGAAAAAAAATGATGAACCGGGGAATCTCCAAACATTGACAAAATGACAAAATCATCTATGAAATTATATGTCTAATAATGTATATCTGAATTCTAATCAATGCAATTACAAGATATAACCAGGTCTGGTAGAAGCCGGATTTCACTACCCGGGTCCGATCTTGGCCCTGATTATGTATTGGACCGGACCGGAACAAAATTCGGAAAACCCTGTTAAGTTCATAAAATGTCTAATTCTTCTACTATTAGTTTTGGAGACTGATTCAACTATCAACGAGGCGAAAATTAAAAACGACTTTGGAAAATCTTAAAAGCTTAGGAGACAAAGTGTAAGAGTACGTACGTGGCTCTAACGTCATAATCAACTTGGTTAATTAGTCCCCCTCTCAAGCTAAACTTGTTAGTAGCCTCACTAATCATTTGGCCATTATAGATGACCAATAATCTAAGCATATATTCTTCCAAAAGCAGACGCATTAAGTGCCCAGTGCGAATATATCTTATCAGAATCAGACAGGCATCCAAGTAGCTTAAGCTTGGACTTGGACCCTGACCCTCCTGCTGATTTCTTTTTGACAACTGATGAAGCACAAAAACGCCAATGCTCACTAACAACTAAACACAGGTTACTACAAAAGTTTGCTGATTAGTTAGTACTTAGTACCTTTCATGTCCGCTGGTGTCCTGTGTCCCACGAGAGAGAGAGAGAGAGAGAGGGGGGGTGGAAATGGCTTGAGAGTTCGTTTGTATAAAAAGGCACAGCAAATAGTGGAGTGGAGGGTGGCGTGAGGATGCTCATGTTGTTGTGCATAAGGGAAGTGTGAGGTGCATACAATTTGCCAGTTTGCTCGCACCAATACGCAGCCTGCTGCCTGCTGCGCTCAGTAGTAATGCTCTCTTTGAACAACGAATCACACAAGGAGCACAAGACAGCTTTCAGATCGAATGATGGAACTCTACTTCGAGCAGAGCATTATACACGAGGTTCACACAAAATTTGGACACGATCATCTTGTAACAATATGGAGGAGAAAAGGATGGTGAATCACGAACTACTTTGCTGCCGTACTTTGCATATTGTGCGTAATTTTGGTACACGATTATCTCGTAAGAAGTACATTACTGTACATTCATCTTGTTCTTGTGATGCCATTCTCAATCTCTCATAATTATAAGTATTTTTTTTTATGTGCGTTACAGAACAATGAGAAGAACCCCACCAACAGGTCCATCTTCTCATGGGACTAGTTTAGGAACCTGTACAAGCATAGCGCACAACTTTCGCAACCAAAATCCTAAGGCTAAGGGCTTCTTCGGAGGTTTATTGTTGAAGGATGTTATCATCCTCGTCACCAATGATGGAGAGGGCGAACGGAGCGATTGCAACATTGAAAGTTGACTGGCCTGCTTTGTCGATGTGCTTCATCTCGAAATCTCCTTCCTGTACATTGATAAAATTTAGGTATTTGTACATAGTTAAAAGTGATCTTGTTTTAACTTGCAAGCATAAGCTTAAGAACGTGAAAACAAAATTGTCCTCCGCATATAACATATGAACCAGTCTGAAGGAGAAACCACACATATCTAGCTGACATCAGAAGCTAGGAAACTTCTGTATATAAATTATTTCATTTATAAATCATTCAGACAAGTTCCCTTTTGAATGTTATGGTATGTATTTTCAAACTTTGGATGTTCAAGTTTCAGAAGGAAATAGCTTTGACTGTTCAAGAATTTAATCAAATATGATGAAAGAATCGATTATGACATGAACATTCTGAAGCAAAAATTTCAAGTATATGAAGAATCCAGTGCTTGAAACCTACCATTATTCCACTAGGAGTGGTCAGTGGACAAGCAGAAGAATATTCAAATCCAGTTTTAGGAAGTATGACAGGTTGTTCACCAATTACACCAATTCCCCTGAGAAAAAAAGGTTGAAAGTAAAACATGAGTTTTGAATTGCCGATATATGCTATAGCATGATTAATTACTGGAGAAGATGTGAAAAGGGAGAACCAACCAAATATTTTCAGTTTTCCCATTAGCATCTGTGATAATCCAATGCCTTCTTAGGAGCTGAACAGGACGGAGGGAATTATTAGTGATTCTAATTCGATACGCAAAAAAATATTGCCCTTTGGATGGTTGGCTTCGACTCTCAATATAAACACTCCTGACTTGCACGCGTATGCCCTGAAGAATGAGATTCCAAGTTGAATTTAGAGCTCTTGTCAAGACAAGAAATGCAATTAGCAAATAGCAGATTTATTTCTTCAAAATGCCTGCTTATTCTACATGTTTTGTGCTACTATCATGCCCAACCTCTTCTGCGTGGATAGTTATAACTCTGCCGAAATTCCAAAAAATGGAGACTTTCATTACTGTAGACATTATTTAAACTCTTAGCTTAACTTGCAATCTGGGAATTCAAACAGAATGGGCCTAAGCAGATGAATTTCACATTGTCAAGTTTGGCTCACACTTAACAATCATTATTGTGGCAGAACCAAACAAAGATTAGAAATTATATTGATTCAATGTTCGTGCAATCATTCAGCTAGACCGCATCCAAGCTGCTAGGAGTGGAAAACAAAAGAAGCAGCAAGCGTAGCCAATGATGTGTGATCTAGCAGGGAGGTCAGTTTGACAGTGCAACTTCACCCAGCTGTTACACAAACACTAAATTCAAGTCATTGTTCCTTTTTTTTTTTTTTTTTTGAGAAGTCATTGCTCCTTCTGTGTCATTTATGTTCCACAAATTTATTCTGTTTTTCACTGTTCATGACGTGAGTTGACTTCTTAGTTTCTTTGAAGTCTGAAACTTGGTTGCTTTGAAAGAACGATATGATGCTTAATCATCAAGGCCTACATTAGATGAAAAGTGTATGTCGCAAAATACATTAAAAAAGAAATGAGAATGATTAGCATCACCATATAGACACTCAAATATGCCAAATTATGTTAGAAAAGGAAAATCTAACCATAAGTTAGACAGCACAGCACAAATCAAATACTTAGACAAAGAGAATACCAAAGTTGTCGCATCACTAGAACATTTCAGAAGGCAGTGTGGAGCTACCAATTTCAATTCATCCCTGTATTTTGCTGCATCCTGAAAATTGATTTAAAAATGAAGAGAATAAGAATTTAACAAAGTAAAGAAACAGCGACAATAATGGAGCAGCAAGGAAACTATTACTTTGAATTTAGATAATCATTCTCAATTAATACAAAATAATCAAGCTCGTGTACATAGATCTCAATACTTAATTCATAAGTCCAACTCTTTATGCAGGAATCACATAAGTAAACATTGCACGTGTGAAACTCATTATCATCAGTCCACTGGCATAATCTACATATTGATACAAATTAGAATAGGCTGATGCACATACTAGTAAACTCGGAAAGATGGGATCAACTGAAAACACTATTAGAGTAACCATCGCTGCCTCCAAGTGCATCATAATAGCCACATGACCAGCTCCTCCATCTTCACGTCCCCATCCTATCCACTTCTCTACATGATCCACTTATTTTGGATCACTAACCTCTCATAGCTATCTATAAAGCATCTGTACTTAGTGATCAAGGACGTTGTTAAATCTTTCTTCGTTTTACTATGGTATTGGAGCCATATTGTCTAGAGACATTTAAATCCAATGGCCTCTTCCTTCCGCCCTAAAAAAGAAAAGAAAAAGAGTTGCTCTTATCTGTAAGTGTCATCTCTGATCTTTAAGCCATTGCTTGCGTTGCATCCGAGAGATCAACATTGGATTGTTCCTCTAAATATTGTCACTGACTGATGCTTCACCTTCTCCACTTTAATTGATGTGTTTCCATGAGCCTATGGTATTATTGTTCATTGAGTGCCCTTGAATGCCTTTGATCAACAAAAGAAATGCACACAGCATTAGTTTAACAACATCCACTACTTCCCCATCCATTTTTCTTTTCTTTTCTGTCTTACCATATGTTCATGGCCACTTTGTTGCCTTCAGTTTTTGTACTTTTCTCATGTGACATCACCGGCACCAACTTTAAGGGTAGCTATCAGACACAAAGCACAACCCCCTCTGTGAAAGGTTCATGTATAAGTTGAGATCTCGAAATCTGCAAAGCACGACCCCTTCGTAACCTTCTCCATGATGCTACCATGTATGAGTTGAGAATAAATATCTCCTCCTTAAAAGAACATATTCAGAATCTTATTTATTAATGACTCAAATTTGTTCTTATTTAAAATCTACTGCTTCCTAATTATGGTTTTGGATGAATGCTGCAGCCCCATATTGACAAATATACAATTTGTTTATAACATTAAAACATTCCGGAAGTTTAACAATTTGAACTTTTTAGATGTATCGATCAATACAAAAATGTTAGCCTTCAAAGGTAAAAGAAAATGTGCTCAGACGAGACCTCGAATCTTTCCTCATCAATTGCATCTTTCATCAATCTGCGAATCCGCAACACAGGTTCCTCTTCCTCGAAGGATCTCAACGAATCCCTTATTCTAGCAGCTTCTTTATAGTCCTGTCAATTTGTCAGAAAGAAGTAAGAAAATCCTGAAAACGTCCGAGCACTTGATACATCTAATTTATATATACATGGAAGCTCAGATCACTCACGCCTTCAGTCCATTCTAAGAAAAAGAAAATCTACCGAGTTAAGGATTCCGACGCCTCTTGAATCAATCCTACCCACTGATTAACCAAATCCCAGAAAGAGGCTTTCTTTCACGCAAAAAAAAAAAGAGGGATCCAAACGAACGGAACGAGTTGGAAATAACAACAAACACCTCGTGCTTGGCGGCGACGACCAGCTGCTGCTTGAGCAGAGCGTAGGTTTGGCTCCTCGAGAGGAAGGAGGAGGCAGAGGACGACGTCGAATCGCCCCCGCTCTTCTTACCGCCGCCACCGTTCGCGTTCCCGCCCCCGTCGGACGTGGAAGACGACGATGAGGCCTTCACCGCGACAGCTGCCGTCCTTTGAGCCCACCGCCGGTCTCCGCCGGCGAGAAGGTTGGTCCCCGGCACCACCTTTAAGCTCAAAGAGTGCATCCCTCTTCTCCTCCCTTCTCAAAAACTCCCTTTTCTCGCTTTTTTTCTTCTTCTAAAAATAATTTTTTTTATCTGGTTTCTGTTGAATGATCGAGGAAGAAGCAGCAGCGTTACTCCTGATCGTTTTATTAGGTCCATTTTTTTTTTTGGGGGGGGGGGACATAAATAGATTAAATTATTCGACGCCCTCCAATCCAAATGCCCAGAATTAGAAATTTGCTATTTTTCTGTTTACATTTATTTTTCCGATTTCAAGAGGAGAAAAAGACGAGGAAAAGGGGAAAAAATCGGGACATCAAATGGAGCGAGGAGTGGCCACGTGACGCATCCGCAGCCGGTTGAAGAGCTCAAAAAAAAAAAAAAAAAGGAAAAAATCCGCCAAAAAAAGATAATGTATAAGATTAAAGTGCCTTATACATTATTTAATGGAGTACAAAATTTAAATTAGATTAGAATTTTTGTTAAGATATTCTGGAGAAGTCATATTTTAATCATAATATAATAAGTTAAAATATATATTATGTGCTGTTATCATTAGTTTATAATATTTAGATACTAGTGGATGTATATTTGTTTCTATATACACCCTTTATTTATTTCTTTAGTCAATTGTTAATAACTACAGGGATCAGAAGTATACATGAATGTATAAATTACATATTGATATGTATAAGATTTTCTTATTATCTTCTTTTAGTTATTGTTTTCTAAATAATTTTAATTTGTTTTAAAGCATTTTATCATACAAAAAATGAAATTGATCGTTTTAAATTTAGTATAAAAACCAATTTGTGTAAGACAAAGAAATATAAGTAAAATATTAAAACTAATGGATATGATATTTAAATATTGAGTATAAATTTTCACATAGGAAGAATGATGTATTTGAAATAAGGAAAAAAATTCAGGCTTGAAACCACAGTACAATTTTCTTTTAAGGAAAATGTAGATGGATATATTAATTAAGATTACTAAAATAGTCGTGATACAAGATAGTATGCATACCTTGCGGAGGGTTTGCCTCCCAAAAAATAGCATTAGAGATGGTTTCTATCAAGATTGGCAAGATAGTCTACTACTTGATTAATTTTTCTAGGACGGTGTATACATTTAGTGTTTTCAAACATAAGCAAAAGTTGGAAATTTCCTCCATCAGTGTCTAGATGTTTTGAATGCCAACTCCTGCTAGCTTGTAAACCCCAAAGTGAAACAAAAACCTCAACTTGAAGAACATGTGGCTTGACATTGACCAAGGTTCGATGATAGAAAGAGACATTATAGTTTATCTTGACCCAAGATGTAGGAGGGGGTTCCCTGTGGACAAGCAAGGGATAGATTAGTGCATGTATGTGATTTGCCTTAGAACTATGGTAGTTATGAACTGTGTGTGTGATTCTGAATACCAGATCAAGATTCATCCGTCTGCAATCAAAATGAATCTCATTACATCTCTTCCAGATTGCCCAAAGAGAAAAAGCAATTAAGGATAGCAGAGAAGATCTGGACTCTACAGCCAGAGCAGAGCCCTCATTAATCTAGTCCCCCATACACTAGGTGGGGAGAAATTGAAAGCTATAAGTGAGCTTTGTCTGGATGTACGTCCAAAGGCTATTGGATTCAACACATTCATAAAAGAGGTGTTCAATTATTTCAGGATGGAGACCACATATGGGACATAGAGGATGAGCAAAACTAATGTAGGTATTCAATGATGGAGAATTTTCCACAGGAAGAGCTTGATTTTTTAAGTGTTATGAGCTTCCAAATAAGGTTCCAGATGGGCCATTTAGATTGAGATGGAGTGAGTTTGCGGCATAAAGAATGGTAAACTGATTTGGCAGAAACTTTGCTAAGAGGGTCATGGACCCAAAATCACGTGTCATCCTTGGTGGAAGGTGAAAGAAAAATAGACGAGATAGAAGCAACAAGAGTAGAGCCAAAACATAATTGTAACAACTGGATTTAAAAAATGATGTCCGACCCGATGATGTTCCAGTTAGATTTGTAAAATACTAAGGTGAAGCCATCTGGCCACGGGGCCTTCCCAGGGGCCGGGGACTAAAGGTTGTTAAGTATTTCTTCTTCGGAGCATATAAATGATAATGCCAAGTGCTATTTAAACTAGGAAGGGCATGATGAGAAGTTATAAGGAACTCAGGCCCTGTGTTACTTTTCCAAAGATATTTGTAGTGGTTAACAAAGATATTCATGATATCATTATCACTCTCAAGTTTGGTTCCTAAGTTAGACTCGATAGATTGGATTAAATTATTCTCATATCTGATCATTGAACTTAAATAAAAAAATTTTTGTCATCATCTTTTATCCACTTCACTCTAATTTTTTTACCACCATTTGATTGTAATTTGTTTCAGGATAGCAACATGTAAGTGATAGAGGGTTCTAAGGTTACCTAACTCCTCATCAATATGCCCCAAAGATTCATCCTTAAGTTCCAGTGTGCTTTTTTGGCTATATTCAAGAGCTTTGTTTTCTAAGCTGCCAAGGCGTTATTTGTTCCATTGTAGTGTTTTACGTTTCACCTCTTTGAGAGATCCATGTATGGATGTATTAGGAAGCCTTTTGTTCCAAATATCTTTGACAATTTGGTGAGCTTCAAAGTATTCCAGCCAAAAGGCCTCATACTTGAATTGATGTGATTTCCTATTTCCATATTTGGAATGGAAAAAGGATTGGGTTGTGGTTAAAGGCACACTAGATAATGAGTGTAGAGTTAAAGATGGAAAATTAAGTATTCACTGTGAATTTAAGAAGAGTCTATCTAGTATACACCAAATTCTAGCAAGCCATTTCTTATTATTACATTAAGTAAATTGGACCCACCCCATTTTATTGGTATGTCAATTAGGTCATGGGTGTCGATAAGATTCCGAAGTGCTTGAATAGATCTAGAAAGCATGAAAAGTCGATCACCCTTTTTGTCCTCAACTTGAATGTAAGTATTAAAATCCCCAATTAACGCCCATGGAAAGTCTGTCATATGAAGTTTAGCTAACTCATGCCATAGATGTTCTAAAAAAGCTGGTATGGTACTAGTATATACACAAGTAAGGAGGAAGTAAAAGAATCAATTGATATAACTGCATGTAGTAGTTGGGAAGTGGTATATATTTGAGTTACCTTAATAGCATTATTGTTTTTCCATGCTAAGATAATGCCATCAGAAGAAGATGTACCTGGGCCAGTAAAATAGTTCCAATTCTTACCTAGGCACGACGTATGACAATTTGTGATGATTCGACTGTTGTATGTTTTTCCTGCAAAACTAGTATGTCCGGCTTGTGTTCTCTAATAAGGTCGGCAAGGCGATCCTGGACTCGGCATCACAAGGCCCCCCGATAGTTCTAAGATAGGATCTTCATTTATTAAGGTCTGACACTTATGGGCCACGGTTTGAAACCTGATTCCTGGTTTGGACATTCATTAGGTATCTTTAATAGTATATGCAATCTGTGTTCGCTTAGGCTTATCTTTTTTTGGGCCCTTTTTCTTATTTCTCAACTTCCCTTTTAGCTTCGGTGTTGGCAAAGGCTTGAGTGCATGATCCAGTCTATCCTTCTTATGCGTCGTCCGAGATTGAGGAATGAGATTGATGTCTTCTAGCTCAAAGACGATATTGGCGAAGAAGGATCTTGCAATGTAGAAAGTAATGCATTCATATGACTCACGTGTAGAATCCCAAAGGGGCACCAAGAGGGGGGTGGGAGTGAATTAGTGTTTAACGAAAAATATCAATTTCACGAAATTCATCACGGAAGCATATAAAACCTTTGCAATTCAAATTATAAATACGATATTAAAGGGAGAGAGAGTGAGAGAAATCAAACATAAATAGACGCGGGTGATTGTTGACGAGGTTCGGCCACACTTTGGCCTACGTCCCCGCTCTGACTTCTCGACCTCGAGACCGTCGGAGATTCCATTAATCCCTTTCTTTGTTTCAAATGGGGCAAGGAAGAAAGCCATTTACACAACCATCTTTTTCTTCGCTTCGAGAGGCAAGGCAAACTCTACTCCTATGAAGCTAATCTTTTCTCTCGCTCAAGAGGTAAGATTTGGAACATCTTTTACACAGGAACTCTCACTATCTTTCTGAAGAATAATTTCTCTCTTTTACAATAGAACACTCAAAAGAAGAGAAGAGAGAAAGAAAGAATGCTCTAAAATGACAACTTCAAGAGAAATTATATCCTTTTGATTTCTTTAAGTTTTGCTTCAATGCTTGGATGGTTTAGATGCTTTTGCTTCTGGCCATGACACTCCTTTTATAGGCTCTGGTATGTAGAAAATTCGTTCAGAATTAATTCCACATTTTTCTCCTCAAAATATAGTCGTTACTATTTATTTCAGTAATGGACCGGTCGATCGGACTATATGACCGTTGCACTAATTTCTCTAGTTGCCGCAGCTGATCGGTCGACCGGACTAACGACCGGTGCCTCGACCGATACTAGTCTCGCAGTTTTGATTTGTAACCGTTGAGCTGATAGGTCAATCGATGCTTCAATCACACTGTCGATCGGTATAGTCTCGCAGTTTTTATTTGAGCAGTTTATACCTTGATCGATCGACCGGTATCTCCGATCGGTCGACCGGATTGTCTCGACCGGCCTTCATAGCTTCGACCGACAGGTTGACCGCCCTGCACTATTTTGAGCATAACTTTCTGCACGGTTATCCAAATTAGATGATCTTGGAGTCTATGGAAAACTGACAGAATTCTCTACAACTCTGATTAAAATCAGTGCCAATTATTTAATCAAAATGTAGTGCATAAAGTTATCTCTTTTTCCTTAAACTTTTTAGCATTTTATCTTTAATCGTTCGAGATTTGTATTATCAAAATATAATTTAATATGTCATTAAAACTTAAATCCAACAATCTCTCCATTTTTTATGAAGATAAACTGAGAAATATAAAAAATATATAAATTACAAAAAAGTTGTAAAATTCTTGTAAAAACAATTTTACTCCCCCTAACACATAGCTTTATTTATAATGGTAGATATTCACATAAATATTAATTGTAAGGTACTCTTCATATAAAATGATATTCAGATAATATTTCTCCTATACTTTTCCCCTTTTGTTTCATCAAAAAGAATAATTTATATATATGAAGCATATAAGAAATCATATGTAACTCCCCCTTAATTAATATTTTTTAAAAATTATTTTTTCCCCTTTTGTCATATAATAGTCATGTAAAGAGTATTTCAACATAAGAATTTGAAAATATGACTCCCCCTAAATTTATGACTATTTTATAATGATAAAATGAAGACAATTCGATGAAATCAAAATATAGTATAAAACTTTGATACAAAAATGATATCAATGATATGTCAAAATAAAGTTTTGAAGTTTTAACAAGCTCCCCCTATCATTATGATCAATTTTCTTTTGTTCCTTTCTTTTCAATCAAAGAAATAGTTATTTTAAAATTTTTGAATGAAATTAAAAGAATATGCCTAATCACTTAAGAAATATAAGAATGCAATATACTTTTACCATAACCTTTGTGCCTTCATATTTTTAATTCCACATGTCCTTTGTATGTGAGGCACACCTGCAAAAATGATTATATAACATTTGATACCCAAATTTCTTTGGGTCCTATTTTGTTAGATGTTGTTTCTTTTGGAACCCAAATCATGCCATTTTGTGAAAATTTTCTTGCCTTGCATTGATACGCAAAATGGTCATTAAATCCACATGTAAAATATGTAATATGTGATTTTCTATATGTATGATTAGATTTCCAATAAGAGTTTTCATGTCTAAAGTGTTTTTTAGGATTATTTTTTGTTACATGAGAAATAGCTATATTTTTCAAAGAGGCATTTTCCTTTTTTTCTTTTTCTAAAGAGCATGCTAGTTTTACAATTTCACATGCATGTGTAATCTCCAAAGTTTTAATTTCATTTTTGAGATTTTCATTTTTCATTTTTAATTTTTCAAACTCATTTTTCATAATGTGAAGATTATTCATTAAGGTTTTTATTATGAATTAGACATGCATCCCTTTCCTTTTTCAAAATATCAAAGTCATCTTTTATAATATGAAAGTCATTCATCAATTTTTTATTTTTATTTTTAAGAATAAGATATTTTTCAATTAAAAAAGAGAATTCCTTATGTACGTCAAAATTGATATTATCATCCTCATTATCATTAGCACTATTAGCACTAGAGCAATAAGAAGAGTTGGATGATACCTCATCATTATGTGCCATTAAGCATAAATATGCATCCTCGCTGGACGAATTAGATGATTCACTTGATTCACTTTCACTTGACTCATCATGTCTTTTCTTCTTTCTTCTATGAGATGTCTCTTTTTTGTGATTCTTGTATGATTTTCGGATAGGCTTCACATTCTTTTCTTTCTTTTTCACCAATTTGAGATATTTATCGAGTTTTCTTAACTAGAGAGCGAGTCTCTTTTCGTCTACTTCTTCTTCACTCAAGTCATCTTCATTTTTGCTTGCTTCCAAAGCTAATGTCTTCTTTTTGAGACCATTTGATTCTTCTTCTTCTTGGATTCCGATCTCATAGGTTAGAAGTGAACCAATTAGATCGTCAAAATCCAATTTGTTCAAATCTTTTTCTTCGATCATCGTCCTTTTTGTATGCCAATGGGAGGAGAGAGACCTGAGAATCTTTTTCACTTTTTGGGAGTTAGTTCTAGGCTCGTCCAAAGAGGCTAAGCCATTCATAATATCATTAAATCGAGCAACTATGTCATTTATAGATTCATTTTCATGCATCTTGAAGGAATCATATTTATGATTCAAAATATTTAATTTAGATTCTTTAACTTTATTGGTTCCTTCATAAGTAGTGATTAGTTTGTTCCAAATCTCAGTTGCACTTTCACAATTTGAAATCCAATTAAAATTCGTTGAATCAAAAGCACAATAAAAGATATTCTTTGCTTTCCAATCCAATTTCGAAATACTTTTTGTCTTTCGTCATGTTCGGATGGTAATTTTTCATGTAAATAGTAGTCTTTTTCAACAATATCCTACATATTTATATCAATAAAACATATATAGGCTTAAATCCAAATTTTCCAATTTAAAAGGGGAGGACGACTAATTAATTGTCCTTCGGCAAAAATAAATCCACTTGACACCATAGCTCTTAAGATTGTTAAATCTTAAAAAAAATTGATTGAATCTTAAAAAATGATTAGATTTGAAAACGAAAAGATTCAAAAAATCAAAACAAGAGCAACTTGAATCTGATACCAATTGTAGGATCCCAAAGGGCACCAAGACGGAGGGGGAGGTGAATTGGTGTTTAATCGAAAATGTCAATTTCACGAAATTCAACGTGGAAGCATAAAACGATTCTTAAAACCTTTGCAATTCATATTATAAAAACAATATTAGAGGAAGAGAGAGTGAGAAAAATCAAACACAAATAGATGCGGGTGGTTGTTGATGAGGTTCGGCCACATCTTGACCTACGTCTCCGCATCGACTTTCGACATCGAGACCGTCGGAGATTCCACTAATCCCTTCCTTTGTTCCAAATGGGGCAAGGAAGAAATCCCTTTACACAATCACATTTTTATCATCTTCGAGAGGCAAGGCAACCTGTCCTCCTAGGAAGCTAATATTTTCTCTCGCTCAAGAGGTAAGATTTGAATCATCTTTTACACAGGAGCTCTCATAATCTTTCTGAAGAATAATTTCTCTCTTTTACAATATAACACTCACAAGAATAGAAGAGAGAAATGATAACTTAAAGAGAAATGATCTCCTTTTAATTTCTTGAAGTTTTGTTTCAATTTTTGGATGGATTAGATGCTTTTACTTCTGGCCTTGGCACTCCTTTTATAGGCTCTGGTAAGTGAAAAATTCGTCTAGAATTAATTCCACATTTTTCTCCTCAAAATATAGCCGTTACTGTTCATTTCAGTAATGGACCGGTCGATCGCATTTATTGATCGGTCGACCGGACTATATGATCGTTGCGCTAATTTCTTCAGTTACCGCAGCTGGTCGGTCGACCGGACTATCGATCGGTGCCTTGATCGGTACAATCTCGAAGTTTTGATTTGTAGCCGTTGAGCTGATAGGTCGACCGATGCTTCGACCGGACTGTCGACCGATATAGTCTCGTAGTTTCTATTTGAGCAGTTTATGTCTTGATCGGTCGACCGGTATCTCCGATCGATCGACCGGACTGTCTCGATCGGCCTTCATAGCTTCGACCGATAGGTTGACCGTCTTACACTATTTTGAGCATAACTTTCCGTACGGTTATTCAAATTAGATGATCTTGAAGTCTATAAAAAGCTGACAGAATTCTCTACAACTCTGACATTCATTCATCTAAAACTAATAAGATCAGTGCCAATTATTTAATCAAAGTATAATGCATAAAGTTATCTCTTTTTCCTTAAGCTTTTTAGCATTTTATCTTTAATCATTCGAGGTTTGTATCATCAAAATATAATTTAATATGTCATTAAAACTTAGATCCAACAATCTTCCCCTTTTTTATGAAGACAAACCGAGAAATATGAAAAATATATAAATTACAAAAAAGTTGTAAAATTCTTGTAAAAACAATTTTACTCCCCCTAACACATAGCTTTCCTTACAATGGAAGATATTCACATAAATATTAATTTTAAGGTACTCTTCATATAAAATTATATTCAGATCATATTTCTCCTATACTTCTCCCCCTTTTGTTTCATAAAAAAGAATAATTTATATATATGAAGCATATAAGAAATCATATGTAACCCCCCCCCCCCCCCCCCTTAATTAATATTTTTTAAAAATTATTTTTTCCCATTTTGTCATATAATAGTCATGTAGAGAGTATTTCAACATAACAATTTGAAAATATGACTTCCCCTAAATTTATGACTATTTTATAATAATAAAATGAAAACATATCGATGAAATCAAAATATAGCATAAAACTTTGATACAACAATGATATTCATGATATGTCAAAATAAAGTTTTGAAGTTTAACATGCTCCCCCTATCATTATGACCAATTTTCTTTTGTTCCTTTCTTTTCGATCAAAGAAATAGTCATTTTAAAATTTTTGAATGAAATTAAAAGAATATGCATAATCACTTAAGAAATATAAGAATGCAATCAATGATACTTTTACCATAACCTTTGTGCCTTCACATTTTTAATTACACACGTCCTTTGTATGTGAGGCACACATGTAAAAATGATTATGTAACATTTGGTACCTAAATTTCTGTTGGACGTTTCTTGCTTATACGTGTCCGACAACGAGTAGGAAGGAAAAAATAAAGCCGACGTCGAATAGGAAACAAAAAAAGGGGAAGAAAACGTATTCCTATCCGAGTTGAAGACGTACAAGTTGTCCTCTCAAGCAGCTAGAAAAGGATGACATCCCTTCATGCTAGGATGTACAGCGCCGTGCGCAACAGCAGGACGAGTAGCCACCGAGAGAGAGAGAAAAAAAAGAGAAGAGAGAGAAGGGAACTTCGGGGTTCGTTTCGGGAACGAGTTCTTATCCGTTCTCAACGAAACTTCAGACATTACTTCTCATATATTCCTCATATTCCGGTGAGATCATTCTGACTTCTATCTTCAATTTCGAGAGACTTTTATTATGTGGCATCCAAGATTAATTCTTGAGATTATTATTGTAATTCTCTGCGTAGTTCAGAGAAGATACTTTGTAACATACTATTATTTCATAGGTGAAGATTTCCTTGCTCCCGTGATTTTTTCCTCTCACGTTGAGGGGTTCTCCACATCAAATCTCTGCGTCTTTGGTTTGATTTAATTTCTCTATATTATTGTCATCATCCCATTATTATTGTGCGCATTAAAAAGGGAAAAAGAAGATAATTCCGCAACTATCAGTTCAGTCTTTTTTCCCAACAGTGGTATCAGAGCCTGGTCAGGAAGTGCACATTATAATGGAGGACAATAATGCCCCCAGTCGGATGCTTGTGCTCACAGAAACAAATTATTCTCTCTGAAAGTCTCGGATGAAGGATTACTTAAATTGCAGAGACCTTTATGATCCAATCGAAGGTGATGCTACAAAGCCCGAGGACATGGATGATAAAAAGTGAGGGAGGATCAAGACCAAGACAGTCGCACAAATTCGATAATGGGTCGACGACAAGGTGTTTCATCATATGAAAAATATCGATGAACCCGACGAAGTGTAGAAAAAATTGCAAGAAATGTATAAGCGCAAACCGCCGCAGAATAATGTGTTATTGATGAAGAAACTTGTTAACCTGAAATACAAGGATGATCATTCTGTTGCAGAACATCTTGGTAGTTTTCAGGAATTAATTAACAAGTTGTCCTCAGTAATGATCATGTTTGAAGATGAGATCCAAGCACTACTATTACTGAGCTCATTACCTGATAGTTGGGAAACACTCGTTATCTCTCTGAACAACTCTGCTCCAGGTGGACAACTATCTTTAGAAACTATCAAGGATAGTTTGTTCAACGAAGAAATGAGAAGACAAGAGCAGAATCTCAACAACAAATCAGAGGCATTCATCGTGGAAGATCGTGGGAGAAACAAGCAGAGAAACTCTCACAACCACGATAAATCAAGATCAAGAGGCAAGTCGAAGTCCAGGAAAGAAGTCACATTTTATCATTGTGGCAAGCCAGGACACTTCAAGAAGGAGTACAAAAAATTAAAGCGTGAACAATCACGTGAAGAGTCTGAAGATACTGAAAAAAAGAAGAAGGGCAGTGGTGGAAACAACATTGTTGTGGCTACATCAGACGATGTATACTTTCTTACTCAAGAAGAGGAAGAAGATTGTGTCAATGTTGTGAGTCAAGATTTAGTTTGGATCTTAGGCACTGTAGCTTCGTTTCATGTTACCCCTCGCCGAGATGTATTCTCAACGTACAGAGAGGGAGCATTCGAGTCAGTAAAGATGGGGAACAAGTAGATGTCCCAAATTGCTGGCGTTGGAGACATTCAGTTGAAGACCAACACATGATGCAAGATTGTGCTCAAAGATGTGAGGCATGTACTAGAGATCCGTCTCAACCTAATTTCAGTTGGAAAATTAGACGACGATGACTATGAGAGCAACTTTAAATGGGGAGTATGGAAACTCAAGCGAGGTTCACTCCTACTGGCGAAAGGAAACAAAGATGATACATTCTACAAGACTGAAGCACAACATTGCACCGAAGAGATAAACGTGACTCAAGAGATGTCATCCTCTGAGTTATGGCACAAGCGGCTTGGTCACATAGGTGAGAAAGGACTTCAGATATTAATTCAACGAAATCTACTACTAGGTGTGAAAGAAACTTCACTTGACGTATGTGTTCACTGCTTGGCTGGTAAATAGACTAGAGTTATATTTAATAGGACTTCTTCATCTAGAAGTTCGCACGTACTTGATTTGGTGCATACTGATGTCTGCTATATGAAGGATAAAACTCTAGGTGGTGCTCTTTATTTTGTTACATTTATTGATGACCATTCTAGAAGAGTTTGTGCTTTTTCTATAGCACACAAAAATCAGGTGTTGGCAGAGTTAAAAAAGTTTCATACCAAAGTCGAAAGAGAAACTGGCAAGAAGCTCAAGTGTATTCGGGCAGACAATGGCGACGAATACAGAGGACCGTTTGAAGAATACTACAACACCTATGGCATCAAGCTTGAAAAGGTAGTTCCCAAGACTCCTCAGCAAAATGGTGTTGCTGAGAGGATGAACATAACAATTGAGGAACGTGACAGATATATGCTTCTACATGCTAAGCTATCGAAGGGATTTTGGGGTGAAGCAATGATGACTGCAGTTGAATTGATCAACCACTCACCATCAGTACCTCTGTAAGGTGACATACCTCTGAAAGTCTGGCCAGGGAAGGATGTTTCATACAAACATCTCAGAGTGTTCGGTTGCAGAGTCTTTATTCACATCCCCAGCGATGAGCGGTCAAAGCTTGCTTTTATCCTGACCTACAATAAGCATGTCATTAACATATAACAACAAGATAATAAAGTCATCATGTGAAAAATATTTCACGAAAACACAATGATTTGATCTGGTCTTATTGTATCCTTGATGCGTCATGAACTACTCAAACTTCTTGTATCACTAACGAGGTGCCTATTTGAGTCCATATAAGTTTTTCTGCAATTTACACACCAGTTTTTCTTTTCCTTTCTCTTGGAAATCCTCTTACTGTTCCATGTAAATCTCTTCTTCTAAGTCACCATGGAGAAAAGTTGTCTTGATGTCTAACTGTTGAATTTCCAAGTCCTTGGTAGCAGCTAATCCAAGAACCACTCGAATTGATGACATTTTGACCACTGGTGAGAATATCTCGTCAAAATCAAATTCGTCCTTTTGACTGAACTCCTTGACAACTAACCTTGTCTTGTATCTCGGGTGTGGATTATTCTCTTCACTCGAAACACCCACTTATTTTTTAGTGCCATCTTCCCTTTATGAAGCTTCACTAGTTTATACATGTTGTTCTCATGCAGAGATTGCATCTCATCCTACATGGCTTTCATCCACTCATCATTCTGCTCATGTGATAAGACTTCTTAATAACACACTGGTTCTCCCCCTTTAGTTAATAACACGTACTCTGTCGGGGAGTACCGCTTTAACTCTTGTCTTTGTCTGTCGACCTTCTCAACTGAGGCTCTTGCACTGGTACATCATGCTCGACATGTGGCTCATCATCACTGTTTTGACTATCCGAAGGTATATCTAAATTATATGAGTTGTTCTCACTGCTACTGTCATCTTGATCAGCTTCTGGAACAATGTCATCTTCTGTCGGTGCGTCAACTGAACTCGATTCAGCTAGATAATCGGTGAAGGTAGTTGGCTCTTTGTCCTTCGACAGATCCTCAATTGTTTGGTGTTCCATAAACACAATATCTCTGCTTCTGATAATCTTCCTGTTAACAGGATCCCAGAGTCTGTAGCCAAATTCTTCACCTCCATATCCGAGAAAGATCTGTGGATGAGACAGTTTCGGAGGGACTTAGGTTTGACGCAGCAGAAGTACATTATCCACTGCGACAATCAGAGTGCTATACATCTGAGTAAGCATTCTAGTTTCCACTCTAAGTCCAAGCATATTAATGTCCGATATCATTGGATTCGTGACGAAATGAAGAAGAAGAAATTCTGTCTTCGAAAGATCCACACTGACAAGAATACGTCAGATATGATGACGAAATCTCTACCGAGATAGAAGACCGAGTTCTGCAGGGAGCATGCAGGCTTGGTGGATTCCTTCACATAAACAAGAAGGGGGAGTTTGTTGGACGTTTCTTGCTTATACGTGTCCGACAATGAGTAGGAAGGAAAAAATAAAGCCAACGTCGAATATGAAACAAAAAAAGGGGAAGAAAACATATTCCTATCTGAGTTGAAGACGTACAAGTTGTCCTCTCAAGCAACTATAAAAGGATGACATCCCTTCATGCTAGGATGTACAGCGCCGTGCGCAACAGCAGGATGAGTAGCCACCGAGAGAGAGAGAAAAAGAGAAGAGAGAGAAGGGAACTTTGGGGTTCGTTTCGGGAACGAGTTCTTATTCGTTCTCAACGAAACTTCAGGCATTACTTCTCAGCAGCCTTCTCATCTATTCCTCATATTTCGGTGAGATCGTTCTAACTTCTATCTTCAGTTTCGAGAGACTTTTATTCTGTGGCATCCAAGATTAATTCTTGAGATTATTATTGTAATCCTCTGTGTAATTCAGAGAAGATACTTTGTAACCTACTATTATTTCATAGTAGAAGATTTTCTTGCTCCCGTGGTTTTTTCCTCTCACGTTGAGGGGTTTTCCACGTCAAATCTCTGCGTCTTTGGTCTGATTTAATTTCGCTATATTATTGTCATCATCCCATTATTATTGTGCACATTAAAAGGGAAAAAAAAGATAATTCCGCAATTATCAGTTCAGCCTTTTTTCCCAACAATTTCTTTGTGTCCTATTTTGTTAGATGTTGTTCCTTTCGGAACCCAAATCATGCCATTTTGTGAAGATTTTCTTGCCTTGCATTGATACGCAAAATGACCATTAAATCCACATGTAAAACATGTAATATGTGATTTTCTATACGTATGATTAAATTTTCAATAAGAGTTTTCACGTCTAAAGTGTTTTCTAAGATTTTTTTTGTTACATGAGAAATAGCTATATTTTTCAAAGAGGCATTTTTCTTTTTTTCTTTTTCTAAAGAGCATGCTAGTTTTACAATTTCACATACATGTGTAATCTCCAAAGTTTCAATTTCATTTTTGAGATCTTCATTTTCCATTTTTAATTTTTCAAACTCATTTTTCATAATGTGAAGATCATTCGTCAAGGTTTCATTAGAAATTACACATGCATCCCTTTCCTTTTTCAAAATATCAAAGTCATCTTTTATAATATGAAAGTCATTCATCAATTTTTTATTTTTATTTTTAAGAATAAGATATTTTTCAATAAGAAAGAAAATTTCTTATGGACGTCAAAATTTATATTATCATCCTCATTATCATTATCACTATTAGCACTAGAGCAATAAGAAGAGTTGGATGATACCTCATCATTATGTGCCATTAAGCATAGATATGCATACTCGTTGGACGAATTTGATGATTCATTTAATTCACTTTCACTTGACTCATCATGTCTTTTCTTCTTTCTTCTATGAGATGTCTCTTCTTTGTGATTCTTGTATGATCTTCAGGTAGGCTTCACATTCTTTTCTTTCTCTTTCACCAATTTGAAATACTTATCGAGTTTTCTTGGGTAGAGAGCGAGTTTCTTTTCGTCTTTTCTTCTTCACTTAAGTCATCTTCACTTTTGCTTGCTTTCAAAGCCAATGTCTTCTTTTTAGGAGCATTTATTCTTCTTCTCATTGAATTCCGATCTCATAGGTTAGAAGTGAACAAATTAGATCGTCAAAATTCAATTTGTTCAAATCTTTTTCTTCGATCACCATCATTTTTGTATGCCAACGGGAGGAGAGAGACCTGAGAATCTTTTTCACTTTTTGAAGGTTAGTTCTAGACTCACCCAAAGTGGCTAAGCCATTCACAATATCATTAAATTGAGCAAGCATGTCATTTATAGATTTATTTTCATGCATCTTGAAGGGGAGGACATATATAGGCTTGAATCCGAATTTTCCAATATCAATAGAACATATATAGGCTTGAATCCGAATTTTCCAATATACAAAATCTGACGCATTTAAAAGGGAAGGACGATTAATTGATTGTCATTCGGAAAAAATAAATCCACTTGATGCCATAGCTCTTAAAATTGTTAAATCTTAAAAATATTTGATTGAATCTTAAAAAATTATTAGATCTGAAAACGAAAAGATTCAAAAGATCAAAACAAGAGCAACTTGGCTCTGATACCAATTGTAGGATCCCAAAAACACCAAGAGGGGGGGGGGGGGGGAGAGTGAATTGGTGTTTAATAAAAAATGTCAATTTCACGAAATTCATCGCGGAAGCATAAAACGATTCTTAAAACCTTTGAAATTCAGATTATAAACACAATATTAGAGAGAAAGAGAGTGAGAGAAATCAAACACAAATAGACGTGGTTGGTTGTTGACGAGGTTCGGCCACACCTCCCCGCTCTGACTCCTCGACCTCGAAATTATCGGAGATTTCACTAATCCCTTCCTTTGTTCTAAATGGGGTAAGGAAGAAAGCACTTTACACAACCACCTTTTTCTCCGCTTCGAAAGGCAAGACAATCTCTCATCCTAGGAAGCTAATTTTTTCTCTCGCTCAAGAGGTAAGATTTGGAACATCTTTTACATAGGAGCTCTCACAATCTTTCTGAAGAATAATTTCTCTCTTTTACAATAGAACACTCACAAGAAGAGAAGAGAGAAATAAAGAAGGCTCTAAAATAATAATTTTAAGAGAAATGATGTTTTTTTTATTTCTTGAAGTTTTGCTTCAATGCTTGGATGGATTAGATGATTTTGCTTCTGGCCTTGACATTCCTTTTATAGGCTCTTGTATGTGGAAAATTCGTCGATAATTAATTCCACATTTTCTCCTCAAAATATAACCGTTACTGTTCATTTCAGTAATGGACCGGTCAACCGGACTATATGACCGTTGTGCTGATTTCTCCAATTGTCGCAGCTGGTCGATCGACCGGACTATCGACCAGTATAGTCTCGTAGTTTTGATTTGTAGTCGTTGAGCTGATAGGTCGACCGGTGCTTCGATCGGTATAGTCTCGCTATTTTCATTTGAGCAGTTTATGCCTTGATCGGTCGACCGATATCTCCGATCGGACTGTCTGATCGGTCGATCGGACTGTCTCGACCGATCTTCATAGCTTCGATCGATAGGTTGACCGCTCTGCATTATTTTGAGCATAATTTTCTGCACGATTATCCAAATTAGATGATATTGAGTCTATGGAAAGCTGACAGAATTATCTACGACTTTGACGTTCATTCATCCAAAACTAATAAGATCAGTGCCATTTATTAAATCAAAGTCTAGTGCATAAAGTTATCTTTTTTTACTTAAACTTTTTAGCATTTTATCTTTAATCATTCGGGGTTTGTATTATCAAAATATAATTTAATATGTCATTAAAACTTAGATCCAACAATCTCCCCCTTTTTTATGAAGACAAACAAAAAAATATGAAAAATATATAAATTATAAAAAAGTTGTAAAATTCTTGTAAAAACAATTTTACTCCCCTAACACACAGCTTTCCTTACAATGGTATATATTCACATAAATATTAATTGTAAGGTACTCTTCATATAAAATGATATTAAGATCATATTTCTCCTATACTTATCCCCTTTTGTTTCATCAAAAAGAATAATTTATATATATGAAGCATATAAGATATCATATGTAACTCTCCCTTAATTAATATTTTTTAAAAATTATTTTTTCCCCTTTTGTCATATAATAGTCATGTAAAGAGTATTTCAACATAAGAATTTGAAAATATGAATCCCCTTAAATTTATGACAATTTTATAATGGTAAAATGAAGACAATTCGATGAAATCAAAATATAGCATAAAACTTTGATACAACAATGATATCCATGATATGTCAAAATAAAGTTTTGAAGTTTTAACATGCTCCCCCTATCATTATAACCAATTTTCTTTTATTCCTTTCTTTTCAATCAAAGAAATAATCATTTTGATATTTTTGAATGAAATTAAAAGAATAGACCTGATCACTTAAGAAATATAAGAATGCAATACTTTTACCATAACCTTTGTGCATTCACATTTTTAATTTCACGTATCCTTTGTATGTGAGACACACCTGCAAAAATGATTATGTAACCTTTAGTACCCAAATTTCTTTGGGTCCTATTTTATTAGATGTTGTTCCTTTCGGAACCCAAATCATGCCATTTTGTGAAGATTTTCTTTTTTTGCATTGATACGCAAAATGACCATTAAATCCAATTGGTGTTTAATCGAAAATGTCAATTTCATGAAATTCGTCGCGGAAGCATAAAATGATTTTTAAAACCTTTACAATTCAGATTATAAACACAATATTAGAGGGAGAGAGAGTGAGAGAAATCAAACACAAATAGACGACGGTGGTTGTTGACGAGGTTCAGTCACACCTTGGCCTACGTTCCCGCTCCGACTTCTCGACCTCGAGACCGCCGGATATTCCACTAATCCCTTCCTTTGTTCCAAATGGGGCAAGGAAGAAAGCCCTTTACACAATCACCTTTTTCTCCGCTTCGAGAGGCAAGGCAACCTGTCCTCCTAGGAAGCTAATCTTTTCTCTCGCTCAAGAAGTAAAAGTTGGAACCTTTTTTACACAAGAGCTCTCACAATTTTTCTGAAGAATAGTTTCTCTCTTTTACAATAGAACACTCACAAGAAGAAAAGAGAGAAAGACAAAAGGCTCTAAAATGCTTCAAGAGAAATGACCTCCTTTTGATTTCTTGAAGTTTTGCTTCAATGCTTGGATGGATTATATGTTTTTGTTTCTGACCTTGGCACTCCTTTTATAGGCTCTGGTATGTGGAAAATTCGTATAGAATTAATTCCACATTTTTCTCCTCAAAATATAATCGTTACTATTCATTTCAGTAATGGACTGATCGACCACATTTATTGACCGGTCGATCGGACTATATGACCGTTGCGCTGATTTCTCCAGTTGCCACAGCTGGTCGGTCGACCGGACTATTGCCTCGACTGGTACAGTGTCACAGTTTTGATTTGTAGTCGTTGAGTTGATAGGTCGATCGATGCTTCGATCGGTATAGTCTCGCAATTTTTATTTGAGCAGTTTATGCCTTGATTGGTCGACCGGACTGTCTCGACCGGCCTTCATAGCTTCGACCGATAGGTTGACTGCCCTGCACTATTTTGAGCATAATTTTCTGCACGGTTATGCAAATTAGATGATTTTGAGTCAATGGAAAGCTGACAGAATTATCTACAACTATGATGTTCATTCATCCAAAACTAATAAGATCAGTGCCAATTAATTAATCAAAGTGTAGTGCAAAAAGTTATCTCTTTTTCTTTAAACTTTTTAGCATTTTATCTTTAATCATTCGATGTTTGTATCATCAAAATATAATTTAATATGTCATTAAAACTTAGATCCAACATCACCAGCGTACCGTGGTCTCGACTTCTCGTCGACATGGATGAGAGTGAGTGTTGCCAGAGGGATCAAAGGGGTCTTGGAATGTATGAAGGAGATTTGATATATTGGGAGGATGGTGGTGGTGCTAGAACTAGGGAGGAAGTATCGCAGACCGTAGCTTTGAGTACGAAGGAGGAGGATCTAAGGCTAGGGTTGAGTGTGGAGGAAGATAGTGGGGATGATAGTGCAAACGAAGTGGAGGGGGGTAAGCGGCACTGAGGGGTAATTTGTATCCTACTCGGGACACATGGCTGCGAGTCTAAGATTGTAGGGTTTACATTCAGGATCTGACGACCCTTTGCCTTCTTGATCGCATGAGACACGGCTGCCTCATAACAACATCATATCTTCCATCGTATAGGCATCCAACGACAGAAGGAAGTGATCTAAAAAAGGTAGCTTGTCAGATTCACGTGGGCAGACGACGGGTTGTCCATCACAATCTAATCGTCATGAGAAATAGTAGTCACTCGAACGGTCAAAACCTGGCTAGGTGGCGAGCTATCAAGGGGGTCATTCACATCCAATGATGAGGATCTTTCATGGGCTTGCCCTTTCGGCGGGGTCTAGCGGGTGGAGGGGCGACCAAGTTAGGCTGTCGTCCTCCACCAAAAGCCTTCATTCACGATTCGAAGAGAATCACTGAAGATCTTAAATCACTTTCCAACTCACTACACACAATACCAGCTGCCGAGCAAGCCTCGAGTTGGTGGCCGATCATCCCACACCTGAAGCAAAACATCGGTAAATTTTCATGGGTAACATGTACTTGGAAGAGTCGAGTGTTATCCAGCAATTTTACCCATACCCCCCTGTCTTATGGTTTCGACAAATCAATTTCAATGCATCATCTAGCATTTGCCGAACTATCATCCATTCTAAGGAACCTGCCAAATGAGGTCGCAAGATGGCTAATGGATTGGCTACAACATAACTCCCAAGGAAGTCCGAGGAATCTGATCCACCCTGGGGTAGTTGCCATATTGTCCTCAAATGGTTTGAAGAACGATTTTTCTTGTGACACGGAGTGAAGTTCCCCGAGCCAGCCACGATGTCCCCATTAAAACATGCATCTTATCTCCAAGATTAACAAAGACAAACATTATGAATCCATTGCCCATTTCTTGAACCCGGAGGGAACCCAAGAGCTGCGATTGAGGAATGAGGTCCTCTACGAGAGCATCAATGGAGTGGAGCATTGCAGTTCGAGGAGGCGACCCAGTAACTAGAGTTGGATTTTCTCCGATCTCGCTGCAGTGTCCTCTAATAAAATGACCACCTCTTAGGTGATGGTCACTTTTAATGTCCGAAGCTGATTTGGTGTGATGAGTCCCAGCGGCCGGCTCAGTATCTTGTTTGTCTGTTCACAACTTTCGACCAGGATGACAATCATCCGATAGTGAAAGAAAGGGGGTTTTGCATCAGGAGGAGTGGAGAAGATTAGATCGGGAGATGGGAAGGCACCTTGGTTGTCACACCCAACTCCGTGACTAAGTTCTAATCTCAATTATCACACTCTTAGCTATGTTTAGCAATTCCAAAATAAAATAGACAAAACCTCCTCCTTTACTTATCTTATGTTATTTGTCAATACATATAAAAGACACATATATAATCATCAAAGTTTAATAAAAAGCTATAAGATAGGACATGTTGTCATTATATATGTTTTTCATAAACCATCTCGCATATAATCCCACAGGATCAAGTCTTATACAACTTTATAAAAAGTTTTTTACAAACTTAATTACAACATCTAAGACTATCTATTACATATGCATGTTTCAAAAAACAAAAGTGAATGGGGATTAAAGTGCTCCAGCGGCTCGACCTTTTCTCTATATGCAATAAAAATAAGCTCCAAGTCGACTCAACTCGAGAACTTACGAGTATCTGAAAAAAATATTTAAAATGGATTTTATTATCAACAATTATTTGCTCAGTGAGTGAAATAAAAGTACAACATAGGGGAACAATACAAGTGCATATATCATTTAAATAATCATATTTCTTTCATATGAGAAAACATTTAAAGCATATCACATATAGCATAAGTTGTCAAATCATATGAACTTTCATAGAAGTAAAAGTAACTCAAGATATCATAAATTTTCATATTTAAACTCCACACATGTGTCATTGCACATACTCATCATGGGTCAATACGTATTCCTCTATGATCATGTGTCGTACAGTTAAGTAGAGCTTCATAATCAAGAGTCATGGGTATGCAGAGCAAATCATGGGTCAATACGTATCCCAATCATGATTGTGTGCCACCCAATCGTGATTCTCAGATACGCAGAGCGATCATGTGTCAATACGTGTATGCAGAGCAGCCCCCAAAGGGCAAAGACACCCGATATACGCCCCAAAAGTTTTATGTATATCGAATGCGGTCTCAAAGTCCTTTTTCAAATAGCATGGCTAATGAACACATGGAGTTTCACAATATCAAAATACACATGTCATAATCTCATATCATTATCAAATAAAACTTATTTTCACTTCATAAGCATTGTTCCCTGGAAACATTTTTGTATAAGATATTACTCCACCTCATATGAAATCCTTAAAACATATCATATATACTTTTTATAGCGCAAGATATGTTTCAATAATAACAATAATAATCTTTGCTTGAGATAATACCATAAATAAAAGAATTAACATATAACATTTTGCTATGTTGTAAATTTATCCACTCACCTTGAACTTTATCACTTCAAGGAGGTTTATTAGATTTCCTCCATTTCACTTGCAAATTGATGTTTTCCTACAAGCAATAATGCCTTTTTACTTCTCAATCACTAATAAGGTAATATGCAATGCATGCTCATGATGCATGAATGATTATGCACCATAAAATGCATGTAATTTTCTCTAATACAAATTTCTAGCTTCAGTTATTCATATTCATAAGCTATTCCATACTTGAAACTTTTCAATTCTCCAAAGCTTAACTAGATGCTGTCTCAGGATTTCAGACTGAGTATTTGTCAATAAATAATTCATAATTTCTTAACCACATAGGCAAATCTTATGATTCTGGATTAATTAGAAACTAGACATCCTAAGGTTTCCAACCCCAAATATCATTATCAAATACTAAGTGAATAAGTTAGAACATCCCAAGCAATCTGACCTAGTGTTTGTGCCTTGGCAGACTGTATGTCACTGAAATATTGATTTATATATTTCTTCATACTTGTCCATTTAACTAGGGCATAATTTTTCTGAAAACTAGACTTCATTATTATTTTTTCATAAAAATTAGAGGATTTAACTCGCTATATAGACTTATAAAAAAATAGTTAATTCGAGTCGCAATCTGTCAATGTCCTGGAATCTGACTGAGGCATCACTATGAAATGAAAAATTCATTTCTCCCAAAATACAACTTCAAATAGGATGATTCCATCTCTCACCGAACTCTTGGAATGTCTATTTAAGAATGTCCAAATTTCAAACCCTATTTCACTCTATTCTAACCGTGCCATAATTTACAAATGGAACTTGTATCAGACTCGGGAGAGAATGAGTGATTTGTGAAGGTAAGTTCATAACTTCCTCTATTAAACTCATTTTTAGATGATTCCAGAGGCCATGAAAATTTAACTTCGAATGGATGAAGCATACAAAATTTCATAATTTATGATTTGTTTATCACCAAGTAATGATTCTCTCAATAAGAAGAAACATTTCCAGGTCAAAACTCACCTGGAACAGCCGACGTTCCCGATTTTCCCCAGGTCGGTTCGTTCGAGTTCTTCCTCTGGTAATGTTTCTACGGTGAAAATATAATGTTAAGTGACTTATATATTTTTTCAGAATTTTTGGAGGTCTTATGGCAGTTTGGAAAAATATCCCTTTGAGCAGCTCTCACCTGTCGGCTTCAGCTGCTTGGAACTTAAGTGATGAACAATCACATTTTTTTTGTCATAACTAAGTGTTTTAACCCTAATTAAGCTTACTTAATCCTATTTAAATATATATATTATAATATTTAGAAATTTTATGATTTATTCCTAATAAACCTATATAATTACTTTGTAAAGTTTATCGATAATTAAGTAATCATTATACACTAATCAAGATATTAATTACTATATACAAATATCACTAAAAAGATATTCAAACTAACTTAGTATGTTACTTAAATGCATGATTATGCACAAATGATATTTCTAGGGCACGTCCGTGATAATTCTCCCCTCCTTAAAAAAAATTTCGTCCCCGAAATTTGATTACTTGTTTTAGGGAATAAGAATTGATACTTTTCTCTTATTTGATTCTCTCGTTCCCAAGTTGTCTCTTCTTTTGAATCATTTCTCCAAAGAACCAAAACTAATGGAATCTTTCGATTCCGTAGTTCTTTTTCCTTTCTTCCAATAATTTGCACCGAATCCTTTTCATATGATAAATCATCTTTTACTTGAATAGTTAATTGTGTGTTTATTGTCTGGACTTTTATATTAATTCTATTTCCATATTATATTAATTCTACTACAGAAAATTAAACTTGCCAAAGAAAGTAATTTGGGAAGTTAATTATCTTAAACTAATCACTATAAGTAAGTTCATGAGGATTAACAGTTACAAAATTTGCCACGCAGGTGTACATGGGAAAATAATGATAATACTACCCAACTACATCTAAATCAAACACGATGGAGAGCAGAAACACAACATAGTTAATATTATATAACAGAAACGCAGCAGCAGCAGCAGCAGACATTGTCTTCAGAACAAAGATGACGACCAGAGATCTCCCCATTCAAAGCCTTCATCTCCTTCTTCTTCTTCTTCTTCTTCTTCTTATGCATAATTAATTATACCAGAAGTCGTATCGTTGCCCTGCTCAGAGTTCAGAAGCTCTTCCTGCAGCAAATCTGAGAAGGCGGTACCGTCATCCCATGTCAGCATCTGCTGCTGGCTCATCATTGTGCACTCGTCGGCCAATGGAAGCTGCTCCTGCTGTTGATGCAGAGCCACGGGCACCAAATTGCTAGCAGCAGCAGCAGCAGCGGTGGATGTCGTTGTTATCGTTGTGTTGCCGCCCTGCTGCTCCATACTTTTCGACGTGACCAACTTGTCACCATCATCGTAAGCGTCATCACCCTGAAACAATTCTTCTTCACAGCAAGGAGCGGGATCTCGGCTACAACATGACGATGAGGCCAGCGGCAGCTCTGAATCTGATGCAGTCCCATGTATCATCATCATCATCTGATGCAGCTCTTGATCATCATACGGCATAATGTCTTCTTGCGTGCAGCAGGTCACTTCCAGGTCTGCCGCCGCGTCCTGTTGCAGGCTCAGCGGTGGAACATCATCTGGTTCTTGGGGAGGCAGCACGGCGGGAGATGTCGGAGGAGGCACCACGGCAAGAGACGATTCAGGAGGCACCACATAAAGAGGCAAAGATGGCGCCATGGGGATTTCTTGGGTCGTGGATGGCCTCATCCTCTTTGATTCCCGCTCCATCAAAGCCGGGTCCTCATAATCAGAGCAAGAAGAAGAAGCAGATGCAGCAGAAGAAGAAGACGCCCGTGCTCTCTTGGCCTTGGCGATGGTCTGATCGCTCCTCTTTATGTGACAAACGACCAGTTCTTGGAAATTCTCGGAGCCGCAGAGCACGAACTCGTACATTATCCATCCCATGTGCTTCTGCCCCTTGTAATTGAAGTCAAGACTGTGCTTGACTCCGACCTTCACCTCTCCGTGCCCGTCCACACACGAAGTGATCTCCTCGTCCTTCTTGAACGAGTGCCAAGAACCCTCCCCGGCCGTCCGAGAAGGCCGCTTCGACTTGGCGCTGCTGCATGTCCGGCGGGCGAAGAAGTAGGCTTCGTCCTCGCCGTCGGCCACGAGGTTCCAGGGCTCCGTGCCGTAGACGTCGGCGGGCGTGATGAATCCTTCCGGCAGGGGCTCTCCGGCGATGTAGCGCCGAAGGTAATACACCAGCAGCAGCTCGTCGGAGGGACGGAAGCAGTAGCCCGGAGGAAGGCCGGCCATGTCGTCGACGCTGATCACCTTCGAAATCTTGATTGGAAATCTTGATTGGGATCGATATGGCTCGCTCGCTCGCTTAGTCGGTGATTGTTGTGGTGCAGGGCGGGCGCTGGAACAAATAGATGGACAACATAAACGCTATAACAATTTAAATATCGTTTTGTGTTACCGTTGTGAATGTGATAAATAAATAATAATTCTATTTATTTACCTTTCTTATTCTTTTGCCTTTCTTTTTAATAAAAAATATTTGATTATAGATATATAAATCAATTAAACGCTTCAAATTAAATAAAAAATCATAACAAAGTTTCCACAAATTTCTAAACGAGGTAATTGGTGGATGAAATTCATTTTTATTTTTGTTTAGGATTAAATTCTTGTAATATTGATATCAACTAACAAGTCAATTTGACTAATTAATATAATTACTATACTAAATTAGTTATTATATTATTTTTCTAGCTGATTATTCTTTAAAAATATTTGTCACTTAAATATATTAGAATAGTTTCCCAAAAATTTAACTAATAAATAATTCAAAAATCTAAATGCATTATTTGAGCAAATAGTTTTTTAACTCCCATGATCATGAGAGTGACATGATCATATAAATCTGAGTTTTATCAATTTGATGTACAAAAAAAAATTGATGTTATAACAAATAGTTTTATGTACGTAACTATTAATTAACATGTGCCTTTCCTTTCATGAAATTTGGATTAGAAAGTGAATATGAAAGTTCTAAACAGTTCTCTTATATTTTTAAAGAATGAAGAATCGCCTACACAAAAAAAATTAATTTATCAACTAAACAAAAAATTATGAATAAATTTTATGCATCGAACTTTCACTTAATATTTGACTATTTTTCATTAAATTTTGAATAACTTTCTATACATTCAAAATCATTTCTTATTTGTCTAGGTTCTCAGTGGGGAATTAATTATTATTTCTATTATATTATTATTCGATTTAACTAATTTATTGGGTGCGATCTGATTCGTGCGCAGGAACGATTTTTGTTGCGAATTTAATTTAATATGAGCTGCAGGGATGCTGATCGACGATCCACCGTCAATTAAGAGATCCACGGGGAGTTATAGTCCATCCAACGTCGCAGAAAAAAAAAATGGCGTTACGACTTACGAGACGAGAAAATCCCTGCACCTTCAAATCGTCGACCCGCTCCTGCGCTCAAGAGTTCCTCGGGGAAGAAGATTCACACCTAAGCGAGAGGTGTTCTCACCCTCTTCCTCTCCCAGATGCTGCGCCTTCAGAGTTCCTCGCCGGAGAAGGTTCTCTTCTACGTTCAGATCTCAATTGATGGCCATTTTATATGAACTTTGATACATTGCAGGTGCGGCGGCCGAGCTTTTTTATTTTTTTTCTCCGAAGAAGAGGAAAAAAACTTTGTCCAGGAGATCAGAATGCACGACGTCAAGGGATTCGATTTATAAACTCCTCACTTAAGAGCATGCAGATCTCGTGAGTCTTCGCTCAATATCCTACAGACTTCTCCCGTTGGGTACGTTAAATCCTTCTTTTTTATATTTGGGAGCTCCAAGATATCTACAAAACTGGAACTTCGGGGGCTGTTTGAATACCGTAGTTTCAATCTCAGAATAATTGCTCCCAAAGGTTTCCGTTTGACAATGGAGGATTAGCTTCATTTTAACCAAAAACCTATTTTTTTACCACATTGTTTCTACTTTAATAAATGCAAGAACAAGAAAATAATGGGGTTATGTTACAGAATCTTGTTCTGGATTAATTTGTTGGCATTCAAACAGATCAAAATGGCCTTGTGATGGGAACAATCGTGTTCTAAAGGTGGAGCAAGAATGCTTTTTTTTAGTTGACAAGTGGGCCCATGCAATCTTCAAAATGCAGGCCGTTAGGATGAAAAAGTAAGAAAAGCTTGTTTTAACCCCATACCTGTTTGTTAAATTGACTTATCGGAGCTGGTGGCAGTGGCAACATTGCAAGCTCAGTTGACCCACCCAACATGCAGCAATTTGATCAGCTCATGCTTCCATTGGAAATGATCAAGCAACGGTGAGACCTGAGGCGTTCCGGTGCTCCAAATTAGAACAGTTGCTTCCGCTGGGATTATTGACCCTCCTCTTTCAGCTCATCAGGGGCGGCCCTCTTCCTCCTCTCTCACCCTCTTCTGCTATTGCTGCCGATGCATTGAGGATTGCTTCATCTTGGAATGCGATCACTGGAAATTTGTAAGAATAAGCATTTGGATACATTTCAACAATGACATTAATGGGCGTGTACCGCATGTTACTCTTCTTGGCCATCTTGCGGCTCCTTCTGGTGGTTTATGGGGAGTGGCAGGATACCCACATGGAAGTTCGGTACACAGATGTCGATTACCTTGTATTCTCCGACGCAGCTGCCATGGTTGTTGTTGGGAGGTCGCCCTTTGAACGGTCAACATATAGATACTCTTCTCCTCAAAAAAAAAAAAAAAAACATATAGATACTCCCCTCTCCTAGCCATCTTGCTTGTCCCCAACTCTGTTGTTCATCGATCTTGGGGGAAGCTCTTATTCTCTGCTGCTGGTACTTCTCTTACCATTCTTGTTTCTATTGTCACCAACTTTTTTTTTCTCTTTGTTAATTGCAAGTTATCGTCAAGTTATGTTTCTGAATTTTTTTTTGTTCTTTGTTCTTGATGCTCACTGCAAAATAGAGAAATAATGTCATGGACTTCATGGATATATCTTTAGTTAGTGCATTCATGGCATGATGTGGTCAAGATAGGAAATACATGTGATTTATATCTATGGAAAGTGCAGCTAGTACCGTCTTTCTGCACTGTTTGGTATCTCCACGAGGCATGCTTTTGTATCCTCCTGGAGGTTCAATTTCTGACTTATAGCTTCCTAAAATTGTGATTTACACTCTTGTTCAATGAGATTGTGACATTCAATTAATCTTATATATGTATTTTGTCGTATACTCATATCTTCTAGTGTCATATTTTGGTGTTTAAAATAGAATGTGCTAATTGTATATTGATATCTTGGTTAACAGATTTGTTTGTGGGTTTGTTTGTGGACATCATTCTGAAGTTAGGGGGTGTGCCGGAGAATCTGAGACTTTGGTCAGTCGCTTCCTGGCTTTTTAATCCCGTTCACATTCACCATTGGCCCTAGAGGAAACTGTGAGCCTCTGGTTTGTGCAGTTGTCCTCTGGATAATCTGTTGCCTTATGAAGGGTATAACTTCTACATCTTCATCTTTGTTTACTGTCCATTGAAATCAATTCTTGATTCCATGATATCCTTGAACATCAATCTTAGGTATGGATTCTTGTAACTGCTCGTTGGCTTTCATTATTTTGAGGACTTGTTGCCTTGTTGGGTTACATTTAAATGAAGGCACACCATGAAAGAATGATTTCTGGTAATTTACATAGCCAACATAAGTAGTTTGCATTTGTTTATTGTGATTATTCTTATGAAGAATCAATTAAGCATGTCATTCCAACACCAATAATATAGTTTTTCTGCCTTTCTCTATACTTTCAAAGAGTTGTGTGAAGATTATTTTGACCTAAGTTACGTTTTTTACCTAAATTTAAGTCATCAATGAACCTTTTACTGATTTTTCTTGTTCATCTGGTACATAGACAAGGTAGTCAGGCAGCATTTTGGTATGGGATTATTGTCCATTCCGAATCTACCCTATAATATATGCTCTTCCTATCGTGTTCGTTCTAAGCAGACAAACAATCAGTTCTTCAGGAAAGCCTGCTCTTGGGCAGTGGAGTTCTAGTGAAAATAACACACAGAGTACTTCATGTACAAGAGCATCAAGTTCATTTATATGCTGGAGACCTATGTTGGTGTCTATGAGAAGCGTTCTAACATGGGAGACAATTGCATTTGGCTTATTTTCTGGAGCTACATTTTCCCTGTCAACTGCTTTTTTCTTCTATGTCTATGGATGGGACTTTCTGAATGAGGCATTATTGTATCATCTCACACGCACCGACCCAAGGCACAATTTTTCAATATATTTCCATCACATTTATCTCCATCACCAGCAAAGGTTCTCAGCTCTTGAGAAGCTGATATCATTTCTGCCACAACTGATGGTTCAACTTGCTCTTATCCTCTCCTTTGCCAGTGACCTTCCTTTCTGTCTTTTTGTGCAGACAGTAGCTTTTGTAGTATTTAACAAGGTTTGAACTTAACCCTATTCTATTTTCTTTTATGCAAATATGTAACTTGTGAAAAATCTTTCTTTTCTTGGTATCAAATAAAGGATTAGCATCATGGTTTGTTCCGAAAAAAAAAGAAATCACTTATGTAATTCAACTGTCAACATTATTTCCCTCCTACTAGACCTAGAAGATAATATTAGTCACATATGCAGGTTATGACAGCTCAGTATTTTGTATGGTTCTTTTGCCTATTGCCTCTGATTATTCCTTGGAGCAATATGAAACTCAAATGGAAAGGTGTGATTTGTATATCTGCATGGATGATATCTCAAATCCACTGGCTACTATGGGCTTACCTACTGGAGTTCAAGGGGAGAAGTGTCTTTATGTCAGTGTGTCTGGCAAGTATATTTTTCCTAGTTGCAAATACATTAATAATGATTATTTTCATCCGAAATCATAGATATTCGCCTCTTTTAATGATAGCGATGAAATCTAAGAAGTTAGAGTGATTGTTTACCTGTTGCCTCTTTTTTATCTTTTGTCACCATGTGCCCTTATTTTCTTATTTGATGTTTCTGAAGAGACTCGGAGACTCAGAGTTGAAATATATCATTGGAGATTGACTATTGACATGAACGTTTGCCTGACTTGTGTAGTTTTAATGTAACATTCTTCTAAATAATTTTCTGCTTTTATGGTTCAGTTTTTAGTCTCTGGCGTCAGATTATCTGGACAAAGTTGTAATTATTGAACTTTCATATGAATTCTCTCACTTTCTCGGCTTGTACATTGAGTAATCGTTGACCAGGAATGCTGGATGTCAGTTGCTTGCAAATGCTATGTAATATGTTTCTTTGATCAACCATATGATATTATCTCGTTTAAAAAAAACATATGATATTATCTACTGTATGATACAAGATTATGGAGTGACAAAAGAACACTAAAGAGGAAATAGATTATAGAAACAGTAGCTATAGCAAAGAATCTGTATGGAATGGATTAATCTCCCATCACGTGAAGCTTACAATCCATCTGCCTGGAATGAAGATAAGGCGGATATTCTCCTCAAAAAAGATAAGGAGGATATTTATTGTAATACTCCCATTAACACTAGGTGTGTTTGGATTGTGGGCAAAGGAGGATAATGCAGGAAAAGTTAAAATTTCACTTCCTTTTCCTTTGCTTGGATAGAAATTTGTTTGCGAGAGAAATATTAATTTCATTTTCCCTCCAAATGTCCTAAAAATAATTTACCCCATATTAGGATTGAATAGTTTTACCTCCCTTCCCTTTCTCTCCATTTCCTTCCAATGTCCAAAGACACGCTAACCGACAACAATTAGGGGTATAGCTGGAAACCAAATGTGCTTAAAGTAGAAGGGACAGTTATCCAAGTAATGCTCCATCCTGAAACTTCTCAGCTAGAGCACTATCAACTGCTCCATCTTGTAACTAAATATCCAATAACAAAGAACATATTTCCTGAACAATCTTTGATTATTCACGCATCTTCTTTGGAAATATGTGTGTAAAAGCGAAAACCTATCACCATAGGAAGGACATTTCGGAACCACATAGATAGGTCAAATAGGTAGAAAGACTCTTATGGTTATTGAGCTTAGTGAAAGTTGCAATTATAACATTTGATCACCAGAATGGCCATCAGTGTTGAGCATGAAAAGTGGACCACAGTAATTGTGTGGAAAAAGCTTATTTGCTTTCTTGTTGCCTTAGAGCCTAGTGAAGTAAAAATTAAAACGCAGGAGATATTCTGCATATCATTGGAATCTAACATGGGCGTTACCAAGAAGATAGTTGTATCAACCAAGTGAGATGATAATAGAAGTGGGCTTGACTGAGCGAACATTTTGGCAGATTGATTAGGAAAACCTATAAAGTAAGTTATACTCTTCTATTTCTTTTTTTCTGATTTTCAACTTCCAAAGAATATTCTTTCTTTGTAATCTAACCTTAGAGACCAGTCAATGATAATGCTGATGATTGATTAGGAGAATTTGCAAGAGCCTCTAACCAAAATGAAATTTTGGTGCATGCATGCTCAACCATGATAATGATTGTATAGGATAGAATAACTCGCTGCCAAGAGTTGTTCTATCCAAAAGTTAATGTAGCCAACGGTGTTCATTTCCTTAATATTTATAATTGTCATAACTTATAATTCATACCTCAAAAAAAAACTTATAATTCATAGAATATAACTTGTCTCTGCATAAATGAAAATTTTTGTTTTTTGTTACTCAATTCATCTGTTATGAAGTAAAACAGTAGAAATGAGTATCATACTGTGTAAGGAACTCAAACTGTTCCCAGAATCTATCCCAATGCAAGGTTGGTTTTCTGTTGAAGAGTAATATGCCATCAGAATGGTCAGTTGTGTAATATTTGTGCCATAGAATCAATAATAACTAAAAAGTTTATTCACAACTAATTTATGTTCCCTGAGGTTGGATTATGCGGTCATGAATTAGAACAAATTGATCCTGTCTTAAACTGCTCCAGCATGTTTACCTGCTTGTCATCCACCAGTAACTTTATTGTCTTTTACATATGATGCAATAAGCAACCACACATCCCCGTCGGCGATAAAACATGTTTTAGGAAATATTTAACCTCCACGCCTCCAGATGTGTCAACCTTGGACTATGCAAATTCCTGCATGCATGTAAGCATTCGATTTAATTTTATCTATGCATTTTGTTTGTATGTCTTTTACATATGATGTAATTTTCGTAAGCAACAGTGCATCCCTCCAGGCTATGAAAGCATGCTTTAGGAAATACTTCACCTCCACACCTCCACATGTGTCAACCTTGGCCTATGCAAATTCCTGTGTGCATGTAAGCAACAACAACAACAAAGCCTTATCCCACTAGGTGGGGTCGGCTACATGGATCAAAGCCTGTGTGCATGTAAGCATTCAATTTAATTCTATCTATGCATTTTCTTTGCTTATGAATTCACTGAGATAATTAACGCGATTTAGTTTTCTTTATTTTTGTTTTTATAGGCATTTCAAGGCATGCATTGCAAAAAAATACAAAGAGGGACTTCTTCAGAATTAATAAATAAAGAAAGAAAAGGAGGAAAAGAAAAATGAAAAAGAAGACCATTATCAGTTTAGGTCACTTGTGAAGAAGGTACAATCAGGTAGAGAGATGTCACTCTTCTGGTGCTTTTTCTTAATTTCTATGCGCTGTTCGTAATATCATAGTACGAGCAAGTGTTATGTGGCATTTATTTTTTCTTGTTTCTTTTATATGTTTAAATGTTCCTTGTCGAATTTATTCCTTGGAACTTTTTTACAAATCATGAAGTCCACTAATAGAGTATGTGATCAATGTCTCAAACTAAAGTGCAATATTAAATAGGCAGGAGGGGTGCATTACTTTTGTGGCCCTTAAAGTGGTATTTGTAACTATTATAGTAAGGTTAAGTAAAAATGTTATCCATACTTGTTTTGCATTTTTTCATTGTTTAGATTTATATGTCAAATTGGACCACGAAATTTTATTTACATTTGTGGAAAGATTTCAAATTCCATTGAAAGAGGAGTATCTATCAAACATCTCAGAAGTTATTTCTCTTGTTTTGTCTCATCTTATCGCATGATTTAGATGAAAGATAGGATTCATATCTTCTCTTTACATTTTTTCCTTGTTGGATTTTTAGGTTTAGATTGAAATGACAGTTATGGGTTTATATGAAGTGAACTGGAATCTTGTTGATAATTATGATTAATTAGCTCTATTGTAGCAATGATTGTTTTTATTTTGTAAGGGGAAAAAAGGAAATTCATCAAGATAAAGAAAAGCATGGAAACAATATGGAGATGAGACATTTCTTTCCATTTTATTCTTATTAGTTGAAAACATTGTTGAAAAAGCACCAACGCGAAATCAGATGGGAATTTGTTATGATTTTAGATTATGTGAAATTGAAAAAGTTTTTCACTTCTCAATGTAACATCTCAATCATATGAAGATAGTATTCTTATGTTGAGCCCAAAATAGTTTAAAAAACTGTCAATTGTCCTCGTAAAAAAACACTGTCAATGGTATGCCCGAGGGACATTGTGAACGTGACTGTACGTCCCAATGGTGCAATAATTGTTCCATAATAACCTTATTATCACTCAAGCCCCTAATTTATCTCAATATATCTTACTTTGTAGATTTTTATTAGGGAATTACTTTATAGATCTTACGATATTTTTAAGATGTTAAATTCGGTCTTAAGATCATGTGCTCCTATTTCATTTTACACGTCTTATGACTATAAAATAACTTTTTTGTATTTTTGGCAAATAATATTTTAGATTCTTAATTATAATTTAGATGATATTTAAATATTTTCTCATGCTTTCTTTATTTTGACTTCTGAACTGACAAATTGTAACCAAGTTGGGAGACATATTTATAAAAGGAGTTAAATTAACATGCAATCACAATAGTGCAATTTCATATTTTGGACCTTTGGATTAGCATGAATTTCATCTAATGGCGCAAAACACAAGCAATATGAATTATGGATCAAAATGATTCCAATCTAAAGACCCAAAACTTGAGATTGCACTAATATGGCTCTTATAAAAGGACTTTATTTTTTTTATCTATAGATAGGATCTTATAACCTCTTATGGACCCCTTACGATCTAGTGTAAAATTTTAATCTTGACAACAAGTTAGACAACTTTATTGTTGTTATGGCATTTGAATTTCATGCAAATAAGGCTCTACTTTTTTGTCCTTTAGTTTCTTGCGAAAATATATTTGGTGAAAAAAGTTCCTTTGGTTCCAATGGACTTGAATAATTGGATTATCTGTTGCCACTAGTTACATTTCTCATCATAGTGCTACATATAAAAGGTGTTTCTAAAGATCATAGTGCTACATATTGCATGACATTGGATGTGGCTGATAACATTCTTGTGGAAAGAAGGAAATGATCTTATTACTAGTTACTTTGAAGTACTCTATTTAATTTATTCATACATAAATTTACTTCTTAGTTATATATCTGATATGTCAAGCATGTTTCTATTATTCATGATGGTCTGTAAGGTGTCTTCTTCTTGGTGCCAATTTTCGAAAGATTGACTGATGTTTGTATTGGGTGTTAATCTGAATTTGATATTTCATGCAGATGAAACTTGACTTGCAATTGCACCCAAATAATTATTCTAATTGACTTAACCTATTTTTTATGCGCTATAATGCCACATCAAATTCCAATAACTTATATTTATTATGTTTCCTTTTCAATTATTATGTTAATAGATGTTGGGTTCTTATTTTTTTTAACATTTCTTTGAATAACTTTGCGTGTATTTAAATGATTGATAGGTCCAAGTTAACTTATTATTCTTGTTGCGGATGTTGTGAAATGCTGTGCAACCATATTGAAAATGTTATCATATGTACCTGCTGGTGGTTTTTGCTTTGGAGCTCTTCAACATTTTTTTTTATTAAAATCCAAACTTGGTGTTAAGCAACTTTGTGCATGGAGATTTGTTTCTTGAAATCAAGTTGCCTTAAATGTGGCATGCATATATTTGTAGCACTGACGTATCATCTTACCTGAATTTGTAGGATAATGATGCATCGACGCCTTGTTGGAAGAATAGAAAGGAGGAATAATGTGGTACGTTACCAGGTTGTAGTGATTTCAATTCATCGTCCGCTTCGTTTACATTTTTGTTTGTTGGATGTAGTGAGCATGAGAAGACGCTTCTCTTCATTCACAAAAGAAACGTGTTGCTCCATGAGAGTGATGGCCTAAGTTATATTGAAGAAAAAAATGATATTATATTTTTACCTTCTAATTTAAAGCTTTATAATCAATTAATTTATGGAGTAATTTACATATGTAACGTTATTTGTGAGAAAAAGTTAATATTTAAACTGTGGAAAAAAGTGAACATAATTTAAAAATATTCGATAAATTGAAACAATGTAGAAAATTTGATTTTAGTGTTACATATTAATTATAACTAAGATGCATAATTAATAACAATGATGTCAATAAAGTTCAAAACAAAAAAAGAACCTAGTATTAATAAATAATTAACATAGTAATTAAGAATTAAAAGTATGATATAGTATTATAGTGGCACATCTTTCAACTCCTAAATTAAAATATCTTAATATATATAACCTACAGGTTTGAACTTTTAGCTTGTGATTATGAAAAAACCTAAAGAACTAAATTGACACAGCAGGTTGTAATAGAAATTGTAAATGAGGCAGAACTTGAGGAAGATGGAACTTTTTAGTAGTGAGAAATGAGCTTCATTTGGTTGGATTTGGTGAGGTCCTGTGGGAAAAATCCGGCCAAACCAATCTATTATATTTCACTTTATTATATTATACTTTATTATATTATATTATTTAATATTTATTTTAAAGCATAAAGTAAGTTTTTAATATTTCCATACTTAAACATTTTATTTTAATATTTTTAAAATTTTATATCAAATACAAACTTAAAGTTAAATAAAAAAGATAATTTTCGCCCTCTTCTCTCTCCCTCCGCTCCTCTCCTCTCGCGATGACGTCGTCGCTCTCCCCTCCTCTCCGCGCGGCGTCACGAGATCTTTACCGCCTCTCCCCCGCGCCCTGAGAACCCGATCTGCGCAGCGGCGACCTCGAGCACCTCCGCCGCGAGCCGCCGACCTCAAGCATCCTCGCCGCAACCTCGCCGACCTTCGTGACTACAAGATCTGCTCGTAAGGGCGTCAATGGCGTCCTCCTCCTCTCTCCTCCTCCGTCGCTCACGCGTCGCTTCCTCTCTCTCTACGATTCGACTCCCCATTGTCTCCACTCGCCCTCCTCCGGCGTCGAAGCTGCGGCCTCCGCCGTCTCCCCTTCCTCTTCCTCCCCCTCTTCCGCCATGGCTGCCGCTTCAATCTTTCCTTTTCTCCTCTGCTGCCTCCAACTCTTTGATTCCGGAGAGTGCGAGTCTGTCTTCGAGTTCCGAGCTTGCCGCCACCGTCGACCCTGTTGCCGTCTACCGCGAACTACGGGGCGCCGAAGAGGGCTCCGGAGAGCTCGGCCGCCGCGAGTGGGACGCCATCGTGCTGGTCTTCCGCCACTTTTCCAAGTCCCCCTGGGCCTCCGCGCAGGCCCTGGCTCTCTACGTCCCGGCCTCGTTCTTCCCATCCGCCGCCCGCCGCTTCCGCCTCTTCTTCCTCGACCGCCGCTGCCCCAGGGAGATCGTTGACCATCTCCTCTCCCTCGGCCCGTCGCCGGAGGCCGACCGGTTCCTCTTCCCTATGTTCGCGGAGTTCTGCCTCGAGGAGTTCCCCGACGAGCTCCGCCAGTTCCGGACGCTGATGGAATCGGCGGACCTCACGGCCCCGCACACATGGTTCCCCTTCGCCCGCGCCATGCGACGTCGCGTGGTGTATCACTGCGGTCCGACCAACAGCGGGAAGACCTACAACGCCCTCCAGCGCTACATGGAAGCCGGCAGCGGCGTCTACTGCAGCCCGCTCCGCCTCCTCGCCATGGAGGTGTTCGACAAAGTGAACGCTCTTGGGGTCTATTGCAGCCTGCACACTGGGCAGGAGAAAAAGACGCTGCCTTTCTCCAACCACGTCGCATGCACCATTGAGATGGCGTCCACGGAGGAGTGCTACGAAGTTGCCGTCATAGACGAGATCCAGATGATGGCCGACCCAACTCGAGGCTATGCCTGGACGCGCGCGTTTCTTGGGCTGAAGGCCGATGAGATTCACCTCTGCGGAGACCCCAGCGTGCTTAAGATCGTGAAGAAGATATGCAAGGACACGGGGGATGACCTGGAGGTGCACCAGTACGAACGGTTCAAGCCTCTCGTGGTTGAGGCGAAGACGCTGCTGGGGGACCTGAAAAACGTGAGGTCAGGGGACTGCATTGTGGCCTTTTCTCGACGGGAGATTTTTGAGGTGAAACTGGCCATCGAGAAGTTAACCAAGCACAAATGTTGTGTCATCTATGGCGCATTGCCGCCAGAGACCAGGCGACACCAAGCCACCCTATTCAATGACCAGGACAATGAGTTCGATGTTCTGGTAGCTAGCGACGCCGTGGGCATGGGATTGAACCTAAATATCCGGCGGGTTGTCTTCTACTCCCTCTCCAAGTACAATGGAGACAAGATGGTGCCTGTCCCTGCCTCACAGGTGAAGCAGATAGCTGGGAGAGCTGGCCGGAGAGGGAGTGTGTACCCTGATGGTCTTGCAACCACCTTCCTTCTGGATGATTTGGAATATTTGATCGAGTGCCTGCAGCAGCCATTTGAAGAGGTGGCAAAGATTGGTCTCTTTCCTTTCTTTGAGCAGGTGGAGTTGTTTGCTGGTCAATTCCAAAATGCTACTTTCTGTGAACTGATGGATAAGTTCAAAGATAATTGCCGACTCGATGGTTCCTATTTCTTGTGTCAGCATGATAACATTAGAAAAGTTGCAAACATGTTGGAAAAGATCCAGGGGTTATCTCTGCAGGATAGGTTCAACTTTTGTTTTGCACCTGTTAATATTAGGGATCCAAAGGCAATGTACCATCTTTTAAGATTTGCCACACACTACAGCCAGAGCCGTCCTGTTGGTATAGCTATGGGAATGCCAAAGGGATCTGCAAGAAATGATGCCGAGCTCTTGGATCTTGAGACCAAACATCAGGTTCTGTCTATGTACCTGTGGCTATCACATCATTTCACAGAGGGGACATTCCCTTATGTAGAGAAGGCTGAGACTATGGCGACCAATATTGCTGATTTGCTTGGTAAGTCGTTGGCCAAAGCTTGTTGGAAGCCTGAATCAAGATCACAGGGACGACCAAAATCCGTAGAGAAGGACGATGAGCCCAGTGATAAAAAACAGGTTGCTGAAGACATTTACGAAAGACAGAGATCCCTTGTTAGAGAACTTGTGACATGACTTCCTTTCTCCGAATGCTGCAAAAACGAGAAGGTAGCTTCATTTTTTTATGACTCGCTTGGCTTATATTATTATGAAGTTAGAGCTCCTTTTTTTTCTATTGGAATATGAATTTTCTTCCCAAGAGGAGTTAAAGAATCACGCTAAATGGAGTAGCCATTGCCTTTCAGAATAAGACTCGTTCCCTTATATCAATCGCTCTTTAGCATCATATACTTTAAGATATAACTGGAAATTTATTTAGCATGTCCATCCCTTTTCAATCTCTGATTTGTGTCTAGTGTATGACATGTTTATACATGTCATCCCAAAAGTTAAATGTCACTATGTATATGGCCCAGCTCAAAATCTTAAATGTTTGAAAGAGTCCGAATTTGTATTGTTTTTGGCAAGAGTTTGGGAATCAAATGGAGCTGGTCAATGATTGGGTTCTCAGCAACAGTCATCTTGGTATTTACAAAACAAATCCATTCAACGTATCCTGGCCCTCCCTGCTTTACGGTTGCAACTACAGACACGTATGGTGTTTCAGTTCAATGCTCATTTGATTTTTAATGAGCGATCTTGCTACAGTTTCCAAGTCCAAATAAATTCTTGTAACTCTTTCCCTGTAAAAAAAAGAAAGAAATACTTGTAACTAATAGAGCAAGATCTATTGGTGAATAATATACCGAAAGGTTTGGTTACTAATAGAGCGGAATGGCGTCGTATGATCCATGTAGCCGACCCCACCTAGTGGGATAAGGCTTTGTTGTTGTTGTTGTTGTTGTTGTCCTTTTTGAAAGTTGCCTATGCCAACAACCCAAACAACAACAACAACAACAACAAAACCTTATTCCACTAGGTGGGGTCGGCTACATGGATCATACGACGCTTCGTTGATCCATGTTCATGAGATTCGACAGGGTTTTACGCTGGCTGTCAGGGCCTAACACAACCCTCCTCCTTGATCCGGGCTTGGGACTGGCTATAAAACATAGGCGGAGTTTCCAGTTACCTGATAGTACCCTAAATTAACTATAGCGACAATCCTGATGCTATATTATGTGCACTACACATACTCAAAGATTGTCAGAGTTATGTTAAATTCTCACTCTAAAAAAGTTCTTTAAGGAAACTTCCAGATAAAGAGATTCAGCCTAAAGATGCCAACAACCACATGTACATTAATTCTTCAACTAGACAAAAAACGATCCTCCATAACAAACAAGAAAGACCATCCATGATTATTTAGTGATTGGTTGGAGTGACAAATAAGGGTGGATAAGCAATTCCACCATTTCACTGGAATAGCTTATCTCATTTGGCTACTATTCATTGGTTAACATTTTTTTTCAATGCCAAGTTTTCCCTTGAATAAGACCTCCTTTGGCTGTGTAAGGCAGAAAGGGCCCTACTCCAAGTCTTCAACCAAACAGGGAAAGTAAAACCATTGAGCAAGGAACTGACATGTCACATGACAAAAGAAATAGAAATTCAGATGAAAAAAACATCTTTCATATCGAATTTACATAAAAAAATAAGAAGATGCATATCAGCTACAATTCTGACATAATCAAGCAAAACAAACTTTTACGCAAATATTTTAATTAGTTTGAAGAAAATCACTAGATAATCCAGCCAACAAAATCATGATGTAGTCACCTGTTGAGGAATAAGAGCTGGAGGACCTTGACCATAGAAAATTTGTTGACCCATGCCAGGAGCTCCAGGAGGATACATAGGAACACGAGGTCCAACAGCTGGCACCATCGCTACAGGTCTCATTTGTGAAAATTGTGCCTGTAGCCTATGATATTATAAAAACACATTACACATTGGAGGAAATATGAATTTCATATAACCAATGCTATTATATCAATTTGCCTAGATGAAGTATCTCGTCTACTTTCTCATGAGTTTTGTAGAATGGCTGCAGTGTGGACATACTATCTAGATGGCAGGCTTAGATTTAGCTTTTCATTTTTGTAGGTAATTTTTATTTTTTTCTACTGTTCTTATTCTCTTCGGATTAAGAACTTCTAGTTTTCTCCTCAAAAAAATGAACTTCTAGTTTTTCACTTAAAAAAACTTCTAATTTAATGAAAAACTTCAAGAAACTACTGGAACCATCTAGTGCAATGTTCATCATCAAACTGCATGTTTTCTCTTTGCTTGCATCTAGTTGGACTGTAGTATGACAAAATAGTTTTCATGCTACCATTGTAGGACCGCTCCCCAGTCTATAATTTTGTGGATAAACTTCTGTGTAACTTTTCTCAAACAGCCTCTGTCACAGAAATTATTCTGCTTTTACAGTTTCTCCAATTTTCAGCAAATCTCTGCATTGAATTAATCTTTAAACTGTAAAATGGTGTCTTGTCTTATATTTAGTGATTGGTCTCTTGTTGTAGTCTTTCAGTTTTACTAAGTTCACCTAAGTTCGTTTGCAGAAGAGAACAAGTTGCTTATCTCTGTTCATGGCTAAGTTTCTTTTCTCGTACTAAGTTTAAATGCTTCTTTTAGGATTATTACTAATTTTTTCATCACTTCACATTAAACTTATTGGCAACAAATAAAATATGGGATTACGGTGCATTCCAATGTTAAATTGATTGCTTAAGCACACTTTCTGTTTTTTATTCTTTGACAGCATCTTTTGCAACTTATATCTTGTTTTTTTCATTTGTCAGCAAGAGCTAAATTGGTTGCATGTCCTTTGCTTTGATAGTACTTCCAAAAAGAAGCACCACACTGCAAGGTCTTGTAGTTTCCGATGTATCACGAAGTGAGTAGATTTCTTATGTGATAATTTTCTCAAAAACTGTTCTTTACATATTCATGTTTCAGTTAATATTTCCTTACTGTATTTCTTATGTTTCGTTTTGCAAGTTGAGACAGCATATTGATTACTTTCAGCGGTGGGATCAACATGCTGTACTTCACTACACAGATGTCAATTATTATCTAAATATTGATAAGTCCGAGATTGACAAAGCGTTGCTGCTAAATCTTGGTAGATTAGAAGGTGACCTTAAAGTGGAATGCAAGAGGAAGAAACAATGTCATGGGTGAAAATTTGATGTTGCTAAAGCTTGGTAGATTAGAAGCTGAGCTTAAAGTGAAATAAATGCAAGAGAAAGAAGAAACAATGTGATGAGTGAAAAAATTTTATTTCTTTTTTTTATTTTTTTAATTGTATTAGTATGTAGAACTGATCTTCTGGGCTATTAATTAATCTTTAGTTATAGGTTCTTGGTAGAGCTCATTTTTAGCCTTTCTTGTATTTGATTTTGTCATTTGGCTTATTTTTATTAGCTTTCCTAATTATTTGGTATACATGTTTAGGATTCATTTGGAACATATTGTTTATGAATGAAAATTATTATCTCTATTATAATATAAAATTAGGTGTCCGTCGATTGGTATCAACAAGTTGATTGCCATCGAATGGTCCTAATTTTGCAGTCCTCCAAACCCTAGATTTCCTGTTCTTATTTTGCATGAATTTATTTTTTTTTTAACTTAATCTATTTAGGAACTTGATAAGCTTTCTTTTCTGCAAATTCATTTCCCCCTTTTATATGAGGATTAAAAAAAGTCTTAAACTTGTCTAAATTCACTAAAAATAGACTTAATTTGACCCCAAGAGTGTAATAAAGTTTGAAGTTTTTTTTCAGAAAAATTATAAATATCAAAACGGCTTGAAATTAATGCTTTTGATGTGGCTACAACAACTCTACAGGGGTTTGTGTCAACAAGTTTAACACAAGAATGGCCTTTGTTGTTGTCACAACGATAAAGACTTCAATAGAAACTTGTCACAACTATTTTATTATAGTCTACCATAGTCATGATAAAGTTGTCAATGAGTTCATTCATTTTCCTCACACTACAAGAAAAATGAGATTTTTCGACGGATAGAAATCCTTTGTAATTTACAAAGAATTTTGCAACGGATATGAATTCGTCGGAATTTTTGACTATTGAAACCGTCGAAAATAAAATAAATAAATTATGAAATCTATTAAATTATGAATTTGCAGGTGCAGCCGTCGGAACTTCCGATGGATATTTCTTGCTCGTCGGAAGTTTGTTTGCGACGAGCATTCTTCCGACCGATTTTTCTTGTAGTGTAAATGCCTTTTTTTTAAATCTGAAACAATTGTATTTAGTCACAGATTTTTTAAAATTTGACCACATTTGTTGTAGTGTTGACACACATTTTTTATTTTATTTTTCAAAGAAATTTCCATAATTTCCTCGTATTTATTTTAGATCAATATATTTGAGAAGATTATGTGTAGTTTTAATTGATTATTGTAGGAAAAGAAGAGGAGATGTTCCTACTTCGCACAACAAACTGATATGGAATTGATTGCAAAAATTTTCTATAGATTTAAATAAAATCCTAGAATAAGGAAGAATTCTGCATTAATTAAATTTGGATTAGAAAGCAACTCGCTCGTCTTGAAGAGGAAGAAGCTCGATCATACACTTCAATCAATATCGGTGAAGGAGGGCATCTCACGTGATGAAGGCTTATTTCAAGGGACGAGACACCACAATTTGGAGCAATGTTGGAATTTTTTATGATAGCTCGGACGTTTGGTAATGGAATTAGAGTTTCATCAAGTTCTATGAATAGTTTGAGTTGAGTGGTGTATTTGGATGGATTAGAATTTGATGATGAGGAATAAGATAGTTGATGTGATAGGAAAAAATAAATGTGATGGATTAATTTTAATGGATGATCGAATGAAGAATATGTATGATAAATATAAATTATAAAATTATTTAAAAAAATAAAATACATAATATTTATTTTAAAATTATGTCAAGAATTTTGTTACAAAATATATTATTTAACTACAAAAAATCATTTTTAATAATTCATATTTAATAAAATATTAAAAATGTATAATGAAATAATAATAATATTATATTAATACTTTTATTATTTATATTTGATATATAATAAATAAATTAACTTATATAAGTAAGGTTATAAAAGAAAATGATAAAAGAAAAAAGTTTGAAAAAAGGAAAGAAAACGTCAACTCAAAATAAAAGTAAAAAAAATTGACAACGGAGCTAGGATTCTACCAAACGTCAAACGTCGTTTGATGGAACCGGATGGAAGTTCCCGCTAGTTTCACATGGTTGCCAAACAACTCTGAATTGTCTTGAGTATGTTGTTTTGTTCTTCATGTTATGTCATGTGTTCCTTTATGGAAGTCAGCAGTTTAAAGTCTTTCATTTTAGGGCCGGTGACTATGTGAACACGAACCTTGTTCTACTATCCTTAATCACGAGTTTTTTTTGTTAGTTTTTATAAATTGGTGCATTTTGATTTTGTTAAAGTGACTTTAAGCTTATGAGCAACATACCTATGACCATCATAAATAAATCAATATGACGAAGAAGTAAATTTATTTTTGTGGGGCTTTACATCCTGATCTTCTTTCAACAATAAATTTTTCATCCATGTTGTGTAGAGATTCTATTATTCTCACATAAAAAAATAAAAATATTTCATAAGTAATTTCCATTCTTCATTCTTCATTTTATGTAATTTCTCTCTACATACATTAATAAGTATTATAGCTCTTATAATGTTTTGAGATTTTCTCTATAGTGACAAGACATTTGTAATCCCTAGTATAGTCATCATGTGAGCTAACTCCAAAATCAAATGATTGTAAATATTTCAAGAGAAAAGGTGATCCACCTGTTTTCTCACATTGGAGTCTTTCATCTTCAATAAACTATGTTATGAAAAGAATGAGATAAAGATCGTACAAACATAAAAGAACAAACGAGATTTACGAGGTTGATTCTAAATTGGACTCTTTTTGTTATGGCATATCAATGATCACAAAGATGTGAAATAATCCAGCCATCGTAGAATTTATATAAGAAACTTCAATACAAAATAGGAAACAAAAATTTTAAACTGTCAAGATTTCGGGGACTCCGCTACCATCACTTTTTGTTTAAGGAAAAGTATGATTTGCAGGTTGGAAAGGCTCTTCTAATATATAAGACTTTCTAATTTCATCTTGATTATTAAGAAAGATAACTTTAGATTTTTTTTCTTTTCTTCGGGGTCTTGGGGAAAGTGCTTAAATCGATTTGATTTGTTTTGATAATTTTGAGTCATCATTTAAAATATTTTCACAATTTTCTTTTTGTTACATTTTCCTTCGTCATGAATTAAATTTGAGACGTATATAATCTTTTTCTTAAAATATTTCTCTAACACCTTGACAAACTTGAAAAGATTTTTTATTTTCAACATATATGAATAAAAATTTTGTTTATGGATAGGAAAAAAGTCAAAAGTGTGAAAATTAAGAAAACATTATATTAAGATAATATCTTATTCATTATATAAAATGTGGTAAAAATAAAAAATAATTATTATTATGAATTAAAACTATACAAAAAATACCTTGAATTTCATAATGAAGTGTATTATATTGTTCTTGAAAAAAATAAGTATGAATAGTAATAATTTACATGATAACTATAAAAGATAGCATGTGAAAGATCTTTTGGATTAGAGCAAATAACATCGAAAAATTTGAAGCTCCAAGGACAAATAAAATACTTACAACAGTTTAACCAAAAAAAGAAAAAGAAAGACAGATGATAGGAGAAAAAAACATTATATTAAATAGATGATGATTGCTAAGTTATTTGAAAAACAAACAAAATAAAGTTCTAATAAGAAAACAATCTGTTGGGTTTGGAGAGGCATAACAACGGTTTGGTTATTTGTCAAATAATAGGAAAAATAATTCGTTGGGCCTATGGGAGGGTATTTGACAAATACTAAGATAATGTTGGATTCTTTACCACTGCAAGGGTGGGTAAGTGTTTTTTTTTTAAAAAAAAGAAAAATTTCATTGATATTAAGTAATAGCTCGGTTTGAGCTAGAGTATAAAAATTGAACAAGACCCGGAGGAGGTCTGTTCATTCAAAAATTGTCTCTATGCAACTGGTTGCGACCAAAATGTGCGAGATAATCTGCAGCACCGTTAGCCCTCCTGCTACGGTGTGAAACAATGATTGGGCTGGTGATAAGGCTAATGGCAAGGATGTCATCGATGATTCCACGAATTTGCCAAGGACATCGCATCTTTCTATTGATGATCTTCACGAGCGTCTCAGAATCGGAGTAGACCTGGATGTGTGTCATGCCGAGCTCCTTGCATTTCAGAAGGCCAGAAAGCATAGCCCGCGCCTCGATTTCCAGAATGGAGTCCACCATAGCCTTGCTAGTGCCTGCAAAAAAGAAAGTTCCATCGTAAGTCAAGGTAAGATATCCAATACCCCTTTCGTCGGCTGGCCCAAGAGAGCCGTCTGGGCTCATGATAGCCCAGTGGGGAGGGGGCTCCCACCGGATTCGCGAAGGCGAATCGTGGGAGCAGGGAGCCTCAGGTGCGTGGGTGTCAGCAAAATCATGATAGCCAGCCAAAGTCCACTCCCAAACCAACTCCACGGATGGATAAGTGTGGAAGATGAAAATAATAATAATAATACTTCCTACGGTTGACCTTTATCTAGTGACGAAGCCAGCCCTCAAACTTAGGGAGGGCCAATTTATTTATGGATAAATATATAGAGGGATGAAAATTTGAGAGGGGGGCTCCCCCCAAAATCAACAGGTGTGTTGGTTTTGGTAATAGGAGTAGGTAGTATGAACTAACTAGAACAGAAGATAATTCTCATCTCATGTGACTTATGTCATGATAAAGATGGGATGTTCTTCCATGTGGTGTTATATGAACATATGATGAATGTAATGAAGTGCTATTATATGCCATGTAGGGAATTATGATGTAGTGTATATCATGCTAATGATAACCAATTCATCTAATGAAACACCATGTAATATGCAATCACATGCATGATTATTTTATATACTTTAAGTAGAAAAATCTCCCATTGGGTCGCAGATCCATGTGGGCAATTAGGAATAGGTGACTGATGATGACTGAGAGTTTGACATAGGTGAACATGCTTAGTTTTGATAAAGTGGAGAAACTTTGTGTCCAAAACATTTTATAACAGTGGTATTATTCAAATGTAGAGAGTTTTACATCATTTTGTGATAACTTGCCAGATATCCATTATTCTTTTAAAACATTCTATTTATTTTTAGAGTATTCTATTATCATGTTCTTATAATAAAAATATATCAATTTTAAGGTTTTGTTTGAATATATCATTAGGAGAATGTGAGGAAAAGGAAAGGAAGATTTTTATCTTGTTTGGACAGACGAAAATTGTGGGAAAAAATTAAATATTATGTTCATAAGACATTTATACTCCTAAGCATTTATAATCATAAGTTATGTATATGAGAGCCATTATGTTATGTCAATTGTTATAATAATTAAATATATATTTACCCTCCATTACTTCTCAATTTGGGATTTTAAAAAAATGAGAAAAAAAATCCTCTCCATTTTCCTGCATAAAAAGTCTATTCAAACTAATAAGCAAAAAACCTTTTTGCCTTTCCTTCTCGGGGAATGGATGTCCTGTTTCAAAGTCCCCTGATACTGATAGAGATCGTGGCTTTTAGGGTAGTACACCAATTAACTAAGAAACACAAAAAAAAAATCATTAAAAATTGTTGGTAAACTATGTTGGAAGACGAAGAGTGAAAAGGGCTAAAAAAAAGAGTAAAATTATGATAATAAAAAGATAAGATAAAATGATCTAAGGGTAAATATATGCAATTATCTTAATGATTGTTTTGGAATGACAATAAAGTTATCTGAGGGATGAGGAAATTGATAAAATGAAAATTGAGACTTAGGATATGAGTTGTCAACAAATTTAATCACTGACATTTAATTATTGGGGCCATTTGAATGAGACTAAGATGGAATACATGTTGGATTAAGGTCGTGTTCCTTGGATTAGAGATAAACGGTCAGAGAAATAGTCCCAGAAGTGAAAATTGGATGATATGTATTCCTAAGGATAAACATGTATTCAGGCAAATTTTACTATGCCAAGTGATGAATGGTAGGTGTGTGATTATTACGAAAAAAAAGGATTTAATGGATGTCATACCCACGAGCATCCTACCTACATGAGATATCGTTAAATTGGAAATCAACCTTGGATGAAAGAATATAGAGAGGGTAAAATTCCTAATACTCACTTTGACTGTTGATATTCTTTCCCCTCATTCGAGAGGTAGCCATGATCAACTATTGTGTGAACTCCGTCCTCATTGCTCGACATGTCATTGTTGCCTGCTCGGGTAAATTATATAAATCGTCTCTCAATTTTATGTCTCGACGGTCCCTCAATAATTAGACTATCCCTGAATTTTATTTAAATTGCACGCATCGTCCACCTAACCGATAATAGCTAATTTCTCAATTATATTGCTGACATAAAAACAATAAAACAATAATAAATTATCAAAATTGTTTTAAAAATAAAAAATGTCAGAGCTCATTGGTGCGCAAGCTCGAGAGGAGGGGGCGTCCAATTGCAATAATATAAAAATAATAAAACAATAATAAATTATCAAAATTGTTTTAAAAATAAAAAAAGGCAGAGCTCGTTGGCGCGCAAGCTCGCGAGGAGGGGACGTCCCTTTGTGCGAGCTCGCGAGGAGGGGGACGTCCAATTGTGTGAGCTCGCACGTGACGAGGAAGAAAAAAGGGGTCAATGTGTAACGTCCCGAGATTTTTTTTCTTTTGTCTGTCCAAAAGTTTATCTCGGCAATACCACTCAATTCTATATCTTGACTTTGACCAGTCAACAAACCAATTTACATAAGCGAAACATTCTACTACAATATGCAGAAGCTATTTATATCATATCCAATAACATGTAGGTTAAGACCCACGTCTATATAATAATGAACTTTATATCCATGTGCATGTCACCCGTGAGAGGAGCCACCAACCATCTCACCATCGTCATCACGATCACTTGTACGGATCCAAATACAGGGGCAAAGCCCAATGAGATAACTCAATACGTAGGGTCACCCATTATAATAAATAATATGAACTATGGTCAATATCAATATCAATACTATCAATAAATAATTATTCATAACAACATATGATTGATCGGGATATGTAACATTTAACAATAATCAATAATCCATAAATAATTCGATCAATTACTAATTACCAATATCATCAATTCGATTCAATATCTTAAATCAATTATCAATTGGTCATAGATGGTGAAGGCCACAATAAACAATTATCAATTATATTAACAATTTATCAATTCAATTATCCATAATCCACTATGACATAAATAATAATCCATCAACCAGTAGGGAGCAATTCAATTACAAATCAGCCATAAGGGCGAAATCAATTATCTATCAGCCACTAGGGCGAAATTCGATTAACAATTCAATTCAGTTCGATTTATCTCAATTCTATTCAATAATAATTGTCAATTTAATATCAATTACCTTTAATCAATCACCAATTGGCCAGAGGTTAACGAAAGCCACAATTTGACAATTAACAATTAACAATTGAACAATTCCCAATTGGCCAAAGATCAATGAAGTCCACAATAACAATATTAATTCAGTTCTATTAATAATTTATCAATTCATCTATCACGCACAAAAGTCGCATTTTATTATCCATCAATCTTAAAGGCGCAATTCGATTATCCATCAGTCATAAAGGGGCAATTGGATTATCCATCAACCATAAGGCGAAATCAATAGTCTACCAACCACCAGAGCGAAATCAATTGTCCATCAGCCACTAGGGTGCAATTTAATTCAATTCAATGATCAATTCAATCTTGGGAGTTACAATCAATCATTTCGAGCATAATACGAGAGTTCTCTATTATTAGGGGACACCGTGTCACTTCATGTCAATTAATAAGTTCGAGTATGATCGGGGACGAAGGACCACACCCAAGACAGTCATAGTATTTTTCGCTATATGCTTAATTCAATTCAATTATCCATTAGCCCGAAGGTGAAATTAGTCCGAAGGTTCTATCATCCCAAAAGCGCAGTTAGCCCGAAGGCTCGATTAATCCGAATGTGCAATATTAGTCCGAAGGTCCTATCAACCCAAAGGCGTAGGTAACTTGAAGGTCCAATTAGCCCGAAGACGCAATATTAGCCTGAAGGTCCTATCAACCCGAAGGCGCAGTTAGTCCGAAGGCCCTATCAATCCAAAGGCGCAGTTAGTCCGAAGGCCCTATCTATTCGAGGGCGCAATATTAGTCCGAAAGCGTAGTTACCCCGAAGGCCCAATTAGTCCCAGTGGCAATGACATGGGTTTAATAGTTTTTAACTTTTATCTCAATTACTTAAGATGTCTATCTTTAACAATTATCTTAAGTTAAACATGACCCAATCATAAAATCACTATATCAATATATTAATCAATGATATGATCAAATATGATGACGATCAATTAGATACGATAATAATTTGATGAGGATCAATCAATAATAAGGTAAATAGATCAATATCATAATTAATATCATGATTTGGTGTAATGATAATAATAGTCAATATGATGGCAATCTGATCAGGTATGATCATATTAAAATCAGTGATGTTAATCAATATGATCGGCAATGATCAATACATAAAAATATGTTTTCTATTACAGAACCCGATCCTCGTCGATCATTACCCGGATCGTGTTAAATGGAACCCGGATCGTATCAGACAAACCCAAGTTGAATTCTGTCACCGTCATTCAATATTCGATCAATGCAAATAATATATAATCTATGTATAATGGAGAAGAGTCCTGAGGTCCATGTCATGGAAAATCGATGACATGGGGATCCCTACGTACCTTAACTTGGTTGAAAAATCAACTGGACTGCACGAACATCGTGACTTTGGTAGACAACTTCTTTCGATTGATGTTCAGAAATCTTCGGCTACCACTTGGATCTTATTCTCCTCTGTCGGGGCTTCAAAATGGTATATCTCTCGCGCTTATGCATTGGTTTATGAGAAAATGAAGGAGAAAGATGAGCTCTTGTGCAGAAATTCTTTAGAGACAAATAATACTTTTTAGCCACTCTTTAGATCCTATTTATAGTTCTCAACTAAAATTTTTTATTCATATTGGGCCTTGAGTTATTTCTCAATCAATCATGAGCATCCATTATTAATTATCATCTCTTAAATATTCAAATTTAATTAACTCTAAATTTCACTAATTATTTCATAACTATACTTATCAAATATTTATCTCTACTCAAATTCCTTTTATCTCCTACATAACTTCTCTCAATCAAACTTTATCTCCGTATTTTATGAATAACTTATTTTAACCAAACTATACATTTATTTTATCTTTTTATTTCTTCCTTTTCTCTAATTTTTAAAATTATTTAATTCCATAATAATTTATCATCTAATTTTCGGATTAAAATAATAATAAATATTATTTTAATGGCTGAAATATTTCTAAGTCATAAAACTCTCGATCCTATCCTATTTGGGATTCCTATATCCATTAAACATTCTTTTAGACCTCAAATCAAATTAAAAGTCCTAATATCAATCTAATTATGATTCTTACTTCCAATAGGATTTAATCTTTCTTTCTTTTTCTTTTTCTTTTTCTTTTTCCTTTTCAATTTTTCCTTTTACCCACTAACTTGGACTAAATTATTTTATTGTCTTTATTGAAATCTTGAATACTACACGATGTCCCTGTATGATTTCGCCGATGCGCGAGCTCGCATAGGGGGATGCCCCCCTTTTCTTCCCCGCACATGCTGATGAAGAAAAAGGGGGCCTGATGCCCTATTGTGCGAGCTCGCACGTGGGTGAACTCGTATGGAGGGCGCACGAGCTCATGGGGGCACGCACCGGCCGCCTTTTTCTTCCTCGCCGCGCGCAAGGAAGAAAAGGGGGACGCCGTCAGACACCATCCCCATGTCACTTTTTTTTAAAAAAATTATTACTTTTTATAATTTTTTTCTTAATTTGTATAATATTTTTTTTATTGTATCACATCAGTAACATAACCGAAAAACTGGCTATTATTGTCAAGAGGATGACATGTGCAAGAAAAGTAAAGTTCGATGACAGTTTAATTGCAAAATGAAGTTGAAGAACTATTGAGATATTGATCTAAAGTTGAGGGACGATCCGTGTAATTTATCTTTACCCGCTCTCGTTTCAAACTCTATCGTCCTTGCCCGTCCAACGTCAACGCTGCAAAATTTGCTGCCACTTGATCTCATCACGAACTCCGCTGCTGATATGCTAGATGCCACTGCTGCTCTCTCCGACTTCACCGTTAGATGTAACCTTTGATCTCTCTACAAAGATTGAGAGCTCCTCTCTCAGGCCACGTTAAATGCTCTAGTCATATAGAAGAATGATCGAATACTTCAAAGGCACACTTCAACATTGCGACCAGGATTCAAAGCTTAAAAAATCATCTAACATCTATCTAATACTTTTGTAGAATAGGAAGGAAAATATTTTGTTTGCTGAAATGGCATTCACGTCAGATATTTGAAGGATCAAAGGGAAACACTACTTTTTAACAAAAAAAGTGACTTACTAAAATTGAAGTTGATTCAAAGGGATGAAACAAGAAAGTATCCAGTCTTTTTTGGATGATCATGGGCTAGTATTTAAGAGCATAAAATAGGAGAAATAAGTGCCCAGCAGTAAGAAAATATCATCGAGATTGAAAGGAAGACAAAACATTAGGCACAAAATATCATCGAGTTGTGTGTCAAGGTCACTGGCGGCAAGGTCGGACTACGAGATCGATTGGCAACAATGTTAGGAAGCAAAAGCAGAGTTTGCGTAGAAGATAACCATCGATTTTGGCTGCCTCGCGAATGAGGAAAGGGTCACAAATAATCTTCAGGTGTTTTATCCTCTCCCTTGAACCACCACTCCCCCCTTATGAACCAGCTCATTGCAAATTGAACCAATTTTGGTGCCTATATCATCTTCACTACAAGAAAATTGAGCTACTGTGACGGAAATTTTCGTTACAAAACTGTGAAAATCCGTCACTAATAATAATTTGTGACATATCTGTAATAAAATCGATTGGTCATAATTGATTAAACCACAAAAAAAATTTTGTGACGGAATTGTGATTATATTTTCATCACAAAATTGACACTATTTTAGAAAAAAATTAAAAGATTGATTCCTCACAATTCTTAACTATTTTATCATATTTTGTGATGAATTTTTTTCGTCACAATTTTTCATCACTTAAAGTCATGTTTTCTTGTAGTGCTTTAAACCCCATATTCATTCATCTAACATGATTTTCAATCTATATAAATTAATCATATATGTAACGCCCCCAAATTTAATCCCAATTATGCCAACCAAACCCTAGTCAATGCTACATCTACCCTCTTCTTCACATTTTACAAACCCTAATATAATATATAAATGCAATGAAAACATATTAAAAATAGACAATTAAATATACAACACAACTAAAGACTTCAATAATATAGAAATACAAGACATCACTTAGCCCATGTGCCACGTAGGTTCTAGCATAATGATCCAACTTTCATATAATATATATAACATGAAGAAGTTCGCATGAAGATTTATGACTCAATGTCCAAAGGTGGTACATAACTCAGCACATGAGAGTTTGACATCATCATACAACATAATAAAAGACATAAGATAGGATAACTTGGACCATCGACCGACTAATATACGATCATGAGTCCACTATTGTCGATCCTATGTCTCCTCATCTGCACAAATTCATGGGTTATAAAAGATTGCTCCCGTTATATAGAACATGCAATTTGCATCATAACATAACTAAAAATAATGCATTCTATGAGTTACAATATGTATATGCCCCCTGTATGACATGTTATATAAAACAATCATGAAAAGATAAGACTTAACATATAAAAGAAAACATTATCTTTAAAAGTGCATTATGAGCTTATCTTTTCCACCTTTAATATAGGGCATCGTATGGCAATGGGCATAGCATACTTAATCATGCATAACATTAAATATTCAAATTAATATTCAAATTATTATCTTTTTTATTCATGCATAACATGACTTCCTTCATTTCTTTTTTATTTTGTTATCTTTACTTAAGATAACTTATTAACTTATTTAATTGATGAACCAAGGGAACATATTAGATGCCTAGCTAAGTCATCCTTGTACCTAACTTTGAGCTTAACGTAGAAGGTGAGGCATCGTTCTTTTGAGACAGTGACATGCATTGTCTCGTATGACTCAACATTAAATAATGACAGACATCATCTCTTTTTCGATATATCTGCATGGCATCTTCATTCATCATTTTAATTACATATTTCAATACATTCAATCATTCATATTCATGACATATTTGGAATTTCTAGTTTACAATTGACCATGCCATTCACTCTTACATGAAAAAACACATTAATAGATCCCTAATAATCCTAAGCATTATCTTATTAAATCATAATAAATTAATAATAAAGTTAGGATATAATTGAAATGAGTAAAAGTCATTCACTATTCACTAACTCAACCCTTTAATCCACTATGGTCAGTGAAAATGTCTTACAATTCACCTTAGGTCCGCCACGGTCCAACTACAAAGAACTAACCAAAAGTTTCATCTTTGAAATCCTGTACTACGGTCTTGAAGGGCTCCGCTAGGATTTGAAAGGCCTACACTATGGTCTAGAAGGCTTGCACTACGACTTGGAGAGCCTTGCTATAGTCTACTATAGATGACTTCTTGAAAAGCAAAAATGTTTGCTATGGTCCTGATTGTCATGCTATGGTCTTGTAATACTCACTACAGTCCATATTGCCATGCTATGATTTTATAGTACTCGCTACAATCCCGATAGTGCTTGCTATAACCTTAACGACTAATTGTAAAATCATTGATTACATAAATAATTGCAAAATTATTCCAAGGACGAACAATTCAATCCATTTCTAGTCAATACACGAACACCAATCAAACAATATAAAACATATTTCAAGCATACCAGGAATCCAAGAAAAGTAGAATTAATCTAATAACAACATCACACAAAAAACATGGGGTTTCATATCTTATACAATCCCTAATATTTATAAATAAGAGTCAGTTTGATTCTTAAGCCTCAATTCAATTAGTAAACAAACATTGATGGTAAGATTAGGGTGAATCCCCTCAAACATATCTCTTTGTATTTTGATTAAACCCTAGAATTCCTCGCCTCTGTTTCTTTGCTCAAGTAGTGATGCATGCAAAATATAACATATTTTAGTTTATTATTTTAATTATTTTTTCTGTAATTCGATCATGGCATGCATCATTTTTAGCCATAATTCCGGATTTATTGATTTAAATTATTAATTCTCTGAATATTTTAATTGTGAATGAATTAATTAAAATTTGATAATTTTTTTGCAGGAAAGGCCAAATACACAATTATTCAAGGGATTATATTAAATGAATTATTAAAGTATCGGTCGAAATTCAGATGAATGTGACGTATCGGCCGAAATTCGGATGAATGTGATGTATCAGTCGAGAACTCCAACGTATCGGTCGAGGACTCCAATCTTGGGGGCAAAATACCATATCAATCCAACATATCGGCCGAGAACTCCAACTCCAATACAAAGAAGCTTATCGCCTGAGAACTCCGATTGAAATACAAAGAGGTGTTACGGCCGAGAAATCCAATTCAATCAAGTTATCGGCCGCAAAATCAAAGAGTTTTATCCTTACTTGTCGATATCTTTGGAGTACAAAAGTTATCATTAATCAAGGATCGGTCATAATCATCAACCAATCATACGGTGCAAACAAAGTTTTTATGGCCGAGATTCAGAAAGGAGTATCAAGTTTATCGCCCGATAACTCAAATCCTTGGGCAAAGTCATCGTTTGGCCGATAACTCAAGAAGGAAGATAAAAAGAGTTTATCATTTTGTGAACGGGAACGAAGAGGTGCAAAATGGATAACCGGTTTATCATTAACTTATCAACACCATAAAGTTTATCTCACGAATTTAAAATTGGACGTACGATGTTACGGCCGGGATCAACTTGAAGTTTGTCCGCACCTATAAATACGTGAAGAAGCTGTCGTCCCAATTCGTGCTCTGAAGTTCAGGTTTCTTCCACAATTGAGTTGAAAGCTCTACGGGCTTCGACCAAGAGGAGAGAGGTGCGACGGCTGGAGGTTGATCGCGACTCTGATCAAGTCCGAGAGACTGCCCACTGTCTGTCCGTGATCCGAAGCTTAGACTTTTATTTATTTGGGTGTAATTCTTCCAATTTTTATAATTTGTATTTTATCTTATCTCTCCAATATTTTTAGGATGAACTCCATATTTTTAGGATTATTATTTTAGGATATTATTAATTGAAGAGAAATGTTTGGACCCTATTTTATTTGTTTTAATCTTTTTTGATCAGTTATAATTGTGCTTAATGCTTTTATATTAGTTAATTGGATTTCTGAATTAGGCTATACCAGTTTGTGGAGTGTTTAATTTCAGAATTCATTATACTAATTTTAGTTGATTTTATTTGAAATTAATAATTGACATGAATTTGATAACTAGTGTGTGGAGAATCAAGTTTGTGTGGTCTATTAATCTATGCCAGTTTGTGGAGTGATTAATAGTCTAGGGAATCTAATTTAATGCATCTTAATTTTAATATGATTTGATGAGATGCCAGATTGTGGAGATTTCAATTTTTATTAAATTAAGATAATTTAATTTGCATACTTAGATTGAGGGGATTCCAGTTTGTGGAGATCGCAATTTAATCATGTCAAGTTAATAATTTAGGGGACTCTAATCCATCATTTAAGATTAAATTTATCTTTTATGGTTCAAATATTTATTCTGATCTATTTTCATCCTAAGGCCTAACTTCAACACAATTACATTATTTTTATCTTATTTTCTTTACTTTATTTTATTTTACAAAATCCTTTTTCCCAAAATTCCATGTTTTCTTCTCTCTTATTAATTTATAAATTCAAATATTAATTAATAATATTCCTCGTGGGTTCAATACTCTTTACTCCTATTTACTATATTACTTGAGCGACTAGTGCGCTTGCTAGAGATTTATTTTGCTACATCATTTTACGCATCAAGTTTTTGGCGCCGTTGTCGGGGAATATTTTATTAATTAAATTTCTGATTTTTATGAATTATTAGGAGATGTAAATAAATTGTAACTAATTTTTCTGTACATAAGCTTTTTGTTAACAAATTTTATGTAAATCCTTCTTTTCTGTAGATATGTTTATTTGTGTAAATAATCTAATATTTTTCTTTTGCAGATAAAGGTCACGACATTTTTAAATTTGTTGACTTTCAAATTAAATTCTGATGCCGATTTGATTTCTCGGATTACACCGTGGACTTATGGTTTTACGATTTGTTTTGTCGACTTTACTGGTTTTACGGCCTCGCAATGTATCGATTCTGAGTTCTAAACTTTCAATTTTGCAGCCGCAATTTTCAACTTTTTGTTTTGCGCTTAACGATCATCTTTTTTTTATTCAAAATTTGGTTGATTTAATTGGTGGCCACGAAACTCTTTTTGTTTTGCGGGCGTAAAAATTGAAATCTTCTGAACGTATAAGTTTAATTTGACCTCGTTTCGGATTTAATGACTTCGAAAAAATTTACGCCCGCAAAAGATTTTATCCGACAAACTTTTATCCTTATATTTTGCTGCTGGCAAATTTTATCTAAGTTTTACGGCCGAAATTTCACTTATATGATCAAATTGATTTCTTTCTCTTGCGCATTGGATTGATTAAGCATGATTTTGCGGCCGATAATTTCTGAATTCTCTTTGCGACATGTATGACGTTATCTCCCGCAGATATCTCGTGTTAGTCTTTTTGCGCCTTGGATTTGATAAGATTTTTCTTTTGCGTCTTGATTTACTCTTAGAAAGTTTCGCTAAGCCCAATCAAGTTTAATTATCTGTCATCAATTTTTACTTTCTATTTATTGCCCAACTTCATTCTCGGTCGAGATGTGGATGATTGCTTCCCAATTTGTTTCGGCCGAGATGTGGTTGATTGCTTCCCACTTTATTTCGGCCGAGATATAGATGAGTTTGTTTTATGTCCAACTCAATTTATTATACTGAATTTTTTTCAGATATTGCACCCGTAAAGCCAGATTCATCGGATTATCTTCTGATATTGCGCCCAAAATCCAATGTCCGATTTTTTATCTCTTTATTGCGTTCGTAATTTTGACTGATTTTTCTTCCCTACCTGATATGGCTGATATGGGGAAAACTGAATTGATTTGATTTGTTCTCTATCTGTGATTCTGATTTGATTTGCACTTCGGGATTTATTTTGCGCTCGCAATTAGAAGATTTGTATTGCGCCCGTAATTGGCCCGCAATTGATCACCATCTGATATTGCGCCCGTAATTTCTTTATCATATTGTTAATTTCGGCCGAATTTTCGTCTCTATGTGATATGTCGCCATGGATTTTTTTATTATGCTGATTTGTTTTTTCCCATAAGATGGCTCAAAACTTAACTGCCGGATTTTTCTCTTCTTTGACGCCCAATCCAAGTGTTGTTCTATGATAATCCCTTTTAATTACGATCGATGAATGCTCTCTCTGTGAAATTGATATGCCAATGCCAATTTTGTTCTCTATCCATGACCTATAATTCGGGGTTGGCACATACAAATTTTCATAATATCATCCTGATTTTCTCTGATTACGCCTTGCGCAAAATAATTTCTATCATATTACCGCTGTAATTATGACCGACTTCCTTTTGCGGCCAACTATTAACCTCTCTCCATTATTTGGCACCGTGACTAATTGCCTACTATAATTTTGGGATTTGATTTGTCGCCCAATTCTGTTGCGGCCGGGGTATGGATAGATTCCGTTTTGCGCCCAAATGGTTATTGTTCGATTTGGCGCCCGGATTGATTACCTGCTGATTTGATTTGTGGCACCCGATTTTGCTTCCGGACTGATTGTCACTGATTTGATTTTATTTTATTTGTCACCCCTGATTTTGCGCTCGTAATTCGTTATTCTTCTGATATTGCGCCCGCAATTAACGTCCGCAAGGATCTTTCTTCTGATATTGCACCCGCAATTAACGCCCGCAATCGTTCGGCCGTTTCTGATACTGTGTCCGCAATTGATCTTCCTATGATATTGCGCCCCAATTTTCGTCTTTATCTCACTATATAATGCGACTTTAATTACGCCTTTTCTGCCTGAGTTGTAAAATTGAAATTTATTTTTTCTCTCTCCGTGATCTTGGGATTTGTTTATTCATGTTTGGCGCCTACATATATTCTCTTGATTACACCTTGCGCCTATTTGGCGCGCAATTCAGTCCACCAAAACTAATCTAGATCGATTACCTTTCTTATTATTCGGATTTTATTTTCTCTTTCAATGGTATGACGCCGATTTGTCGGAGTATTCTCTTATGATATTACGCCTCAATTTCAGATTTTATCTTTTTGCACCCGTAATTTTGACTTCTAATTGTGCGTAATGATTTTTCTTCTCTAACTGGCATATAATTCCGGGATTTGTTTTGGCGCCTTGATTTTTCTCTACTGATATCACCCTGACACCAATCTGATTTATTTTTTCCATGATCAGCCCAGATTTTATCCCCCAATATTCCTTCTCTTTCTATGATATTAAGCCTGTCTATTCAAAAGGTGTATTGGCCGTGATGTTAAAATTCCTTATTTGGCAGTCGTAATTTATAATTTGCTGAATTTTGATTTTTCTCGGCTGTGATTTTCCTCCTGCAATATTTGACGTCTTGAATTTAGCTGATTTTCACGCCCGCTTGTTGATTTTATTTGCTGCCATAAAATGAATACTCTTTGGCACCTCAAAGATTAATTACGATTGGTTAATTTCCTTCTGTTGGTGTCGAATGATTTATCTTTCACGCCAAACTTATTTCGAGATTCAGATTTTTAGAGTCATTACGACATGATATATCTTTAAATTCTCGACACTTTCATATTAAGACAATTTGATTAAATCTTTGGGTATTATTTTCTTCACTTATCTTTTGAATCGTAATTATTGACTTTTCAAAAAAAATCATTTCAGCCATCGTCAACAAAATATTTTGAAACTTATTTACATTGTTTAATCGTGACAAATTATTTGTATTATTCATATCTTTTGTATATTTTTCTTCTTGTCTTTTATTTTACTGAAAATGACTTGAGTGAAAATCTAATCACAACTAAGTTAATCCTTTGGATAAATTTATATGTCACACATTCTGATCAGACGTCTTTTTTATCTGATACTTGGTTGTTGCAAAAATTATTTGAAAATTATATCGCAACCAATTTTTTTTCTACTGTTTTAGATCAAGTTGGTTAGTCTTTTAATTTAACTAGTTTAGTTAAGGCTTTAGATATTTTAGTTAATTAGATGAAGATTAGTTCCCTTTTAACCTCTTTCTTTAGTTCATAGTTATTACTTAGTTAGTTGTCAACTTTCTGTAAATTATTAGTTCTTGTCTTTTAGTCTTGGAGTCATCTAACCATTTTCGTGCAAGGAGAGAAATTTGGACATGCAAATTATTTTCGGATACTTCGACTTAGCGCTCGGCCATTGCATATGTGAATCATACATGCTGCCCCTTGATGACGGCCATTATGAAGTAGCATATTTGACGTCATTCCTTTCACGACTGAGACTCGCATCCACAACTATCTTATGCGTCATGGACATTTCAACTACCACCCACCGTCTCCGCCACACAAACAATAAATCTGGTTGTCTTTTTCCTCCTCTTTATTTTCCCTTTTCTTTAGTTTTTCCATTTTGTTATATTTGTATCTCTTTCCCTTGTTGGCCTAACACTGATCTGGTTCAAGCTTGGGGGAGTTTGCATTTCATGCATTGCATTTTTCTTATTTTTTTTATTTGCTTATGTTTGCATGTATTTCTAAAAATCCAAAAAAAAGTAAAACAATTGAAAATTTTCTCAAAAATATCATTGCATGCATTTACTTTTGCTACCATCGTACTAATTCTTGTCTTACTGTTTTAATTATCTTTTAGTAAAAGTTCAAAGATATATTGTTAATTGATGAAATTTGAATGCTTTCCGTTCTTATAACTTGCTATTTTAGTATCAAATTTATGGATTGTGTGCCTATGCTAAATAAAATTATGAATGACTAGACGATAAAATCATATTCATGCCTTTTTATTTATTTCTTTTAAGTCTTGATAGTAGTATCCTTCTTATTGACCATATCAAGTACTTTTTGAGCTGAAAAAAAAAAGAGAATAAAAAGAAGGGTTAGTTAAACCCCAACAATAAAAGAAAAAAAGAATAAAGTTATGTGTAGGTACAAAAGTGTTATCCGGAGCCAAGGTGCGTTCGGGTAATTAAATTCGTAGGGGTTCATGCCTAGTGACTTAAGGGCAACTGCTCTGTGATCCGCCGATCAACAACCTATTACAAGGACCATCTTGTGGAATATGGAGAAGCACATGAGTACTAAATCATGGTTAAGTTCGAACTCTTCATTCAGAATCTTGGTTGTTCGGGCAAGTAAACTCGAGGGGTGTTTTATCACCTGTTGCCCTAAGGCCATCTGGTCTGGGAGTAATCAGTCTAAAGCCAATTACACGGACTTCCTTGTGCAATTCTGCTTGAAGATTAGAACTTCTAAAATGATTGAAAAAAAGGTTTTAAGCTCAATTAATACTTATGTGTTCAATATTAATGTTATTATTTGACAAACAATTTATTTTTCTACAATGTTGAATTTGAAATTGTTTAAATTTGTGTAGCATTCGGAACCTCTATGAAGCTAAGTGCATGGAAAATGGTGAGATGCTGAGTAGTAAATGTGAAGAAGAATTATGTGAGAAAATTAGTCAGTTGACATTGTGGAGGTTACGATGGAACTTTCTTGAGCCTTGCCTTGAATTTTTGCTTGAGGAAAAGTAAGACTTTAAGCTTGAGAGAGTTTGATACATGCAAAATATAACATATTTTAATTATTTTTTTTGTAATTCGATCATGGCATGCATCATTTTTAGTCATAATTCCAGATTTATTGATTTTAATTATTAATTCTCTGAATATTTTAATTGCGGATGGATTAATTAAAATTTGATAATTATTTTGCAGGAAAGACTGAATACACAATTACTCAAGGGATTATATTAAATGAATTATTAAATGTATCGGTCGAAATTCAGATGAATATGACGTATCGGCCGAAATTCGGATGAATGTGATGTATCGGCCGAGAACTCCAACGTATCGGTCGAGGACTCCAATCATGGGGACAAAATACCATATCAATCCAACATATCGGTCGAGAACTCCAACTCCAATACAAAGAAGATTATCGCCCGAGAACTCTGATTGAAATACAAAGAGGTGTTACGGCCGAGAAATCCAATTCAATCAAGTTATCGGCCGCAAAAATCAAAGAGTTTTATCCTTACTTGCCGATATCTTTGGGGTACAAAAGTTATCAAGGATCGGTCATAATCATCAACAAATCGTAGGGAGCAAACAAAGTTTTTATGGTCGAGATTCAGAAAGGAGTATCAAGTTTATCGATCGATAACTCAAATCCTTGGGCGAAGTCATCGTTTTGGCCGATAACTCAAGAAGGAAGATAAAAAGAGTTTATCATTTTGTGGCCGGGAATGAAGAGGTGCAAAACGGATAATCGATTTATCATTAACTTATCGACACCGTAAAGTTATCTCGCAAATTTAAAGTTGGTCGTACGACGTTACGGCCGGGATCAACTTGAAGTTTGTCCTCACCTATAAATACGTGAAGAAGCCGTCGTCCCAATTCGTGCTCTGACAGGTTTCTTCCACAATTGAGTTGAAAGCTCTGCATGCTTCGACCAAGAGGAGAGATGTGCGACGGCTGGAGGTTGATCGCGACTCTGATCAAATTCGAGAGCCAACTGTCTGTCCGTGATCCGAAACTTTGACTTTTATCTATTTGGGCGTAATTCTTCCAATTTTTATAATTTGTATTTTATCTTATCTCTCCAATATTTCTAGGATGAACTCTATATTTTTAGGATTATTATTTTAGGATATTATGAATTGAAGGGAAATGTTTGGACCCTATTTTATTTATTTTAATCTTTTCTTATCAGTTATTAATTATGCTTAATGCTTTTATATTAGTTAATTAGATTTCTGAATTAGATTATACCAGTTTGTGGAGTGTTTAATTTTAAAATTCATTATACTAATTTTAATTGATTTTATTTAAAATTAATAATTGACATGAATTTGATAACTAGTGTGTGGAGAATCAAGTTTGTATGGTCTATTAATCTATACCAGTTTGTAGAATGATTAATAGTCTAGGGAATTCAATTTAATGCATCTTAATTTTAATATGATTTGATGGGATGTCAGTTTGTGGTGACTTCAATTTTTATTAAATTAAGATAGTTTAATTTGCATACTTAGATTGAGAGGATGCCAGTTTGTGAAGATCCAATTTAATCATGTCAAGTTAATAATTTAGGGGAACTCTAATCTATCATTAAAGATTAAATTTATTTTTTATGGTTCAAATATTTATTCTGACAACACCATTATATTATTTTTATCTTATTTTTTTTACTTTATTTTATTTTACAAAACTCTTTTTTTCAAAATTCCATGTTTTTCTTCTCTCTTATTAATTTATAAATTTAGATATTGATTAATAATATTTCTCGTGGGTTCGACACTCTTTACTTCTATTTACTATATTACTTGAATGACTAGTGCACTTGCTAGCGATTTTATTTTGCTACATCATTTTACGCATCAAGTAGCCTCTCTTCTCCTCCTTGCCTAACTCTAGTGGATTTTGAGAGATAGTTTAAGGCATATGTGAGGTTTTTCTCCTCCTCCTTTCTTTTGTTTCGGTATGAACTTGATGTGACAAATGGGTAGTTGTCATATTTGTGCTAGTGACATTGGATTGATTCAGAACACTTGGAAGATTGGTGGATCCTAATCCTGTGCCAAACAACGTCATCTCATATGGAAGGGTTGTCAGCTTATCCCGTGAATATGAATGGCATCTTTACCATTAGATTAGTTCACCTTTAAGATAATAGTTATTTTATTCTATTTGATAAGGCTTTAGTTGAGTATTAAGCCCATTAAACTCTAGTTAGAGTTTTAGTTTCTTGTGAAAGGGGCTTAACTTTCGCCTATTAATAAGAGGGCTACTATGTGTAGAAATGAGGATAATTGTTATTGATATCTAGAGAGGGATATCCTCTTTGTTCCTTGTGAATTTTGACTTGGATTGCATGTAATTGCTATTTTGCAATTAATTTAAATTCCATATTTTTGATATCTTATGCACATAGCGCATATTGGTTAATATATTTTTGAGTAAAATTTCTTTGATTTTTCCGCATTTGCTTGATTGTTGATTGTTCCCCAACGAGGATTATATCACCTCTCTTCTCTTCTCCTTGCTTAGTTTTGATGGTTTTTGGGGGAGAATGCTATGAGATTTAAGACATATGTGGAGTATTTATACTTTGCTTGGATTGGGGTTTTAGAGGGGGTGAAGTGGAATAGGAGTATAAATTCTATTTGGGTAATTATTTTATATTAGTTAGGAGGGATAGGTGGAGTATCTAAGCCTAATATCATATGAATTAATATTTTTAGGCCAAATTAACCCTCCCTCCTCCTCCTCTCTCTCTCCCTCACTTTTCTCTTCTCTCTCCCATTAATCTCTCTTCTCTCTCTCATATTGGTCTATATTTATTCCTATATTTATCTCTCATTTTTAAAATTTCAAAATAGATGAATAAAATAACTACAAAAAATAAATAATATAATAAATATATATAGAAAATAAGTCAAAAAATAGAAGACAAAAATAATTAAATGATAAAGAACTATATGATAAACACTTGTTAGTAACTACATGTTATAGATAATATAATATATAATAAAGGGTAAAATGACTTTTTCATAAATAAAACTTTTATTACCTCACCCTCACATCTTTTATAATTTATTATTCAAGCATGTCTTTCACATATCATACTTTATCACCCTATTACTCATCACACCACTCCACCTTACCCATCCAGTAGTTATTTGTAAAACAAGCCCTATGATAATTTGATTGGATTATAGTAGTATTGGGCTAAGTGTACTTTTCATTTATTTATTTATTTTATTTTGTGGTGTTACAATATATGTTAAATAACTTTTTAAGAACATCAAATAATCAGATGATTATCTTAATCAACTTCACTATATAACTAAGGACAAATGTCACTAAATACCCTTCAACTTTACCCTCTTTTTTGTCTTTTAACTTTATTTTGTAATCAAACTATCCTTCGTCTATTAACTTATTTTATTAGCTGTCTTTTCTACCCGTAATCGCTCGTTTCCCTATTACGCAGTCTATGTAGCAGTAATGTGTGACATTTTTCTCTCCTCTTTAGTGCTCATTATTTGATGTAAAAAAACTAAATCCTAATATAATAATGCAGTAAATATAAAATATTAAAATTAGAATATGATAAATAATAAAAAAGAGGGGGCTCCCGCCCTTTTCCTCCTCTCCCTCCGATGACCTCATCGGGCCCCCCTCTCTTGCTCGCTGCCAACCCTCCTTGGTTTTAGGCCCTACGTTGGGTCGTGTTATTGATTGGTCGATGGTTCGACCATGACAACACTGGGACACGCCGTCACAAAACCCAATCCTCTTGAGCTGCAATAGTCCTGCTGCAATATGTTCCTTCAAGGTGCTGCACCTGCAGGAGGTAAAAAACAAAGGGCGGCATCTCTTTTGAGCATTGTGATCACCGACGGTGCATGCAACTCTCCTTGATCCGGCCATTAATGTTCATGTTAGTACCTATTTGGACGTCTCACTCGCCTCGAGAAAAGTTCAACCACTCCTTGGAGGCAACACAACAGAGGGAGGGGGAGGGGGGAGGAGCTCTCCCGTTGGCTGCCGGTGAGAGAGGGGGTGCCTCCAAGCCCGGCTCAAGGGCCAAGCTAGTAAAACGTTTAGGCCTCTCCATAATTAAAACCTCTTAAATCCTAATATATATAGATTGATATTAAGTTATTAATAATCCATTGATGATGATTATAACTGTGATGCTTAGTTTAAATTAATCTCCTTATCATCTAGCATTAATTGTGTATTTAAATTGTAACTAATTCATAATAATTATACATATTTTTTTCATATTTGATATTATTTTCAACATTCAACAACTAATTTTGCTGGTAATGAATGTGAATATCACTCTTTAAGAATTAGTAAAAAATAGTTACTTTAATTAATAGGCCTATATTTTTAAAAGTCAAAATAATATTTTTAAAAAATAAAATATTTTATTTTGATTATGCTTTAGGCTGCATACTTTCTTGAGCTACCCTAGGGGTGTGTTTGGATGAGAACAAAACATTCGAACAATGGAATGTTCTGCCAAACACACCCGGCAACTGAGGTGGGGCCCGCTAAAAAATTTGTTCCGGTCAACGATAGTTGTTCCTGAACCAAAGTTCTTGCTACTTTGGATTGTTCGTGAGGGCCAGCGAACAACCTTGAAACCCACGCCGAAGTTGGAGAAAAAGCCGATGTCTTCCCCATTTCGCCACCTGCGCAGCTCTCGTCCGCTTCACAATTCGCCTCCGTCGGCAGCTGCAGGACACGCCGCTCGTTGCTTCCTCGTTCGATCTGTGACCCCGGACGACACGGCGAAACGGCGAAGATCGTGGTCGCAGGTTAGTGCTCTTTCGTTTGTCGACCTTCGTCATTTCATTTTCCCTCATCAAGAATTTTTGGGGGTCGTCTTTTGAAATCTCTACCGCCGATCGATTTCTTGGCCACAACGTCTGTCGTCGGACATTTTTATTACCTTTCCCGAGTTGCCTAGGTGAAGGTCGACGTTCCTATTTTTTAGATCTGTGATTTGCCTCGCCGTCGATCATTGTTTTTCATCTTCACAAAAATGTTCGTTCGCCGGCTACCCAGGTTTTCCGGATCATTTTCTAGGCGCATGATTTTTGAACAAAGTTTCACGATCCGTCGTTTCCTGATTTAGGGTTTCCATTTGGTCGGGTCTTGCGATTTTTTGTGCCTTAAGACATGATTTCGACCCCTATGTTTTCTAAGTGCCACACATATTTCAAAATTTCTTCATTCTTCATATGCAATACACCTAATCAAACGCAGCCTCTTTTGCCGGCGAAAAGGATATACCGGCATGTTTTGATTGACTTGAGGAATCATTCACAGAATGGCTACATTTTGGGATGTACTACTTCCAGATTATTATCTAGACAAAAATTTATACAATTTCATAACTTGACTTACGATACTTGTGTTGCAAAAAACACCAAACATAATTCAGTTAATGATATTGTTATTCCTTTTTTAATATGCAAGAAATTCCTGAGAACTAGTAAAAAAAATGGGATTCGGATGAGTGACAAACTATCTCCTAGTTAGATATCATAATTGTAGTTACAAATTTTAGATATCATTTTCATACTTCTTCCACATAAAGATAGGTGTCGAACAAAACGATGAATGTTAACAGATTTTTAAGGTGGATAAAAATGCTGAACATGTTTGATACAAAGCAAGTATATGAAAATTAATTCGTCCTATTATAAGTGGCATGCAACTTACTCTCTTTTGTTTTTGTTCTTTTATATGTTCTTATTTCAATGTATAGATGTCGGTAAAATGCTCACGTCTGTGTTCATAATTTGACACTGTGTCGTGTGCAAGTAGAGTCATTTGTCTATGGTGCAAGAGCAACGATCTCTTGTCACAATGCAAATCATCAAAATCAAATCCATGGCACACATTTATCCTTTGAGAAATATGTTGATATTTGAAGTATGAAATTATGGATATATGTGACATTTATTCCTCTGACATTTTCTCTTTTATAATTTGTTCCCTCATGTTGCATTATGCGGTTCCTCAAGTGGTCTTTGACATCCTTTAATGAGTGCATCGACAAGATCACCAACGCCTTGGATGATTGCGATATTAGGAACATTCTCACCGCTACATTTTGGTTCTCTGATTACAACGATGTCAAGAGTAATTCAGTAATGAGTGTATCTCTTTTAATGTCTCTCATTTGGGCAGGTAAGACGAGTTAAAGTAGTCATCTCGCGATGCCCTTCCACGATGACTTCCCTTCCAACAACATCCGCTGAGGTAATTCCGTAATGCCAAAGCTACCTCCTGAGTTAATTCCTATTTCCTTTCAGTTTCCAGTTAGTTTGTAAACTGAGACTTCATTGAATTATTGGATCTGTCATATGTTGGTTGCTAGGATTATGTAGAGTTAGCCACACAACAGTAACGTCTATAGTTTTGTATTACTTTCATTATATTATGTCTTAATGTTTTCATGTGTAAGTAGTGCAGTTAATGATAATGTAGTTTTTCCCCTGGACACCCCTTGTTTGTCCTTTTCTATTGTGTTCTGCTGATGAGATGTGTATGTTTTGATGCAGTTTTAAATCACGTATGGTGTAATCATATTGCACGCAAGTTACCTATCTTGGCTAAATTATTAGACACATCCTTGAATCATATGGCATCAAATTATAGATTTGATCGCAACCTCTCTTAACATATGCCTATCGACAGTAGTCATGTTTGCAACGTGTTTACTATGTTTCTTCTACATTAACTTACATATTCCATAGACACATGCCAAGTGGGGTAAACTAAGAAGCAAAAAACTTCAACCTTATCAACGACTGCTAAATCTTAGTAATAGAACACGAGGCCATTTTACTTCACTCTTCTAGGCCGACACAAAGAAATCCCAACACTTCCACAAAATAGGAAGTATAGCAAAGTTTTGCTTTCGTCCTTCATTTTATCCAACAGAATATACGACCTTAAGAAAAAAATCTTCGTGCGACTAGTTAGCTGTTAGTCATCTCTTACAGTTCTCTTTCATTGCTCTTCCCTAGACAGCAATGAGTTCCACAAAAGAAAAAAAGAAGATGGTGTTCTCTTCGAAAAAGGCAAGATCTAGCCACTGGAGTGGTAATATGGATTCCTACTTCGTAGGGATGATGTTGCAGGAAAATATTGACGGTTTTTTCAAGAGTAACACCTTCGCACCGGAAGCGTGAAAAAGAATGTGTAACAGGTTTAATGAACACTTTCGTGAGAGGATGACGGTTGAGCACATGAAAAATCATCTAAAGGTGATGAAAAGGAACTTCGAGTTGTGTAGAACCCTAGCCAACAAGAGTGGATGTGGTTGGGATCCGGAAAAATGCATGCCCGAGCCACCAGAAGAGGGAATGTGGGATGAGGTCATTACGGTGAGTTCTAATTTTGTTCATAAATGCACACTGTCCTTTGGTCGAGAGATGTTCTGACACTATTATTTTGCTGTGATAGGGGAACAAAGACTACGTGAGAGTGAAAACATACGATTCCCACATTATGATGATTTCGTCTTCATGTTCGCAAAGAACACAGCCACGAGAAGGGGCATGTACGACCGCGAAGCTAGTAAACCTAGAAAAAGAACAAGATAGCTCCGACGACAACATTATCGATATGACCATAGGAGAAACTGAAGGACCACAGGAAAATGATCCTAACTCGTGGGAACCAGCTTCGAATGGAACCACATCTTCCGGAAAGAGAACTACGTCCGGATCCACTCCAGTTTCATGGAAGAAGAAGAAGAAGAAACCTGCGAGGGACGTTAATTGGGTGGCACAAGAGTACACCATGAAGAAGTTACATCTGATGGAAGAACCGCTGGCGCGAAAGAATAAAAAAGATTCGGTTAAAGATGCTTGTTGGGCGAGGTTGGAGGCCAGGATGCCCAACCTTCCTCCACATGTGAAGCTCGCTATCGCGGATGCATTGAAGGACAAAAATGAATTATGGACTTTCATGCAATGTGATGACCGCATGCTTGAAGCTTGGATAGCGAGAAAAGTGTCTGAATACTACAATCTACCACCTCCCCCGCCACCAATAGTTGGGTTGAAAGCTTTTGGTGCTGATCAAGGGAGGTCCAATGTTGCATTTGGGATAGCACCTTTTGCGAGTGCCATCATTTATGCACCGCCCCCCGCCAATCCATGTAGTAGACGTCCGTGCACCTTTCTCCGGAGCAAGTGTCATGGGAAACCCCTTTCCAACTTTTCCAAGCGTGCCATCTCCGCTCAACGTCTCCAACCTTTACTTCAGTCCCAGCAAACTTATAGGGCCTGTGAATCCCCCAAACGCGGTACCCTCTCGTTGTTTCACACCTGCAAGATCCAGTGGAGCCGAGGCTAACTCGAGCGACATAGAGTAGTATCTTTTATTTCTCATTGTATTATGATGTCGTTAGTGGTCTGTACTTTTGTCTGCACAAGTCGTGCAACTTAGTGTGTCCGAAGACTATTATGATGTTGTTAGTGGTCTGTACTCTAATTCCCAAGTAAGACTATTATCTTTTGTTTTAGAATTTGGTATGCTATGTATTAGTCCGTGACTAAAGATTCGGCTGTCTTAAAATGTTTTAGATGTGTGCTTCAATTTGGTCTGCTTTGTATTTCCTCTATTCTAATTTTCACTTTCCACATTATGCTGTGCTAGATGAACCTTGACGATGTGTGAAATTTATTGGTTGAGGATGAATTGTTCGAGGATGGCACTATTTTCTCACTAGGTTACTCTAGCTCAGTCGCGATCTCTGTTAGAATTTCGAGGATGCCGTGTAGGACACGACCATTCATAGGGGATCAGACAATTAATGAAATGTTGAATGGTCACCCGAAAAGAGGCTACCATCATTTCGGGTTGAAGAACACAGCCTTTTTAATGTTGGAGGAGCTTCTTGTCTTGTGTGGGCTCCTTGCGTCGACAAAATATGTCAGCGCGAGGGAACAACTAGCCATTTTTTTATTTACTGTTCGCCGTGACGAGACAAATAGAGACATGCAGGAGGAGTTTCAGCACTCTGGTGAAACCATATCATGTCATTTTCGGAATGTCCTAAAAGCAATATGTTCACTAAGTGAGGAGTTCATCGCGTTACCTTGTGCAAATGTCGGTGTCCATCCACGAGTGCGGGACTCCCGTAGATTTTATCCATATTTTGCGGTAAATTGCTCTTCGTACTTTACATTACATGAAGGTTTTTTGGAATAATGTTAGCATGCATTTTTCCTAATTGTCTTGTAGAATGCGCTCGGTGCCGTCGACAGGACCCACATATTCGCTCACGTACAGAAGTCAAATGCAGTACCGTATCAAAACCGTAAGGGATTTCTTTCACAGAACGTGATGGCAGCAGCAACCTTCGATCACACTTTTCTGTTCGTGAGTGCTGGTTGGGAGGGCTCAGCCGGCGACATGAAGATTCTGCGTTGGTGTTTGGAGAGGAATGAATTTCGTGTGCCTGATGGTATGTAAGATGTAGACTTTAGTCCCAAAATACTTCTTCCATTTTAGTAATTCATTGCCCTGACTCTCTATCAAATGCCCGTCATAGAAAAGTACTACCTTGTAGATTCCGGCTACGCGAACTCCGATAAGTTCATAGCACCTTATCGGGGTGGGAGGTACCATATGTGGACCTTTATAGAGAATACCCCAGCAGGTCAGCATCGCGATGCGAAGGATATTTTCAATCAAAGATATGCGCAGCTGCAAAACTGTGTGGAGAAGTCATTCGGAATTTTGAAAAAAAGATTTAGGTTGCTTCGTAGCCCCATCTAGTATCCATTGAAGCTACAGAAGTATATATCGTCATCGCATGTTGTATCATTCACAATTTTGTAAGGCGTCATGCCGGGGATGACAAATACTTCAACATGACAATTTTGCCGGAACTAGAAGCGGTACGTGCGGTTGACCTGCTGCCATCTATGCCGCTTTTGCATTTGAGAAAACCAGAGGAGACATGATGCGGGACAGGATAGCATCACGGATTTGGGCTGATCATCGCAGGCGTAGAGGTAACAATTTTGTTTAATCGAGATTTACTAATATCACCTTCATGTAGGTCTTACACAGCTAATTTATTATTTATTGATCCATGTAATCTAGTGGGACTTCATTTTTTTACTTTGCATTACAATTACGAAAAAAGCTCACGTACTATTCTGGACCTTCGTTGTTATGCTCTCATTCTTTCATGTAGTGGAGTTCATGTATTAATTTGCTTACCGTGTTATCAGGAAAATTGCAGGACGTGAAGAGGCCGAGAGTTAGCATGTCTTCACGAAAATTTTACGCTGTCTACGAAGGTCGCAATACTGGCATATTTGACACGTGGGCAGATTGTCAAGCACAAGTGCTGGAATTTCGTGCTGTGCGTACAAAAAATTTGATAGCTACGATGCCGCCTATTCTTCTCTGCAGAGTTACTTTAGTATGCACTTTTCTGAATCAGGTACTGATATCTCTTTGAAGTCTGCAGCTCCTCACGTGATTGAAGCCGAGGGCAGGACCCTTTCTGTGAAGTGCAAGTGTAGGGTTAATATGTTGGTGCTATCGCTAAGTGTTGCATTTTCATATGTACTGGGTTTCTATATTGAAAAGTGTTGTAGGTGGGAATGAACAACTTAAGTACTTGTTACTGTGGATACTTGTCTTCCCGAGTTGCTTATGTGTGACCTGGGGAAGTCGATGTTCTAATGCTGATTACGTTGTGTTTTGCTAGTTTTAGTGGTCTGTATTAGTACTGGAATCTTCTTAGTCGGGTTACGTAGTGCTTATTTTACTTTGATATGTAGCTTCTTGAATTTTGCTCGTGTAGTATGGACATATATGTTGGTTGTTCCGGATTGTCCATGTGTGTTTTGGTTGGTGTTCCTATTTGTTTGGCAATCTGTATTTTCTTTTTCTAATTCCTCTTCTGGGGATATATTTCATAATTTTATGTACTGCGATATCAGTAATTCTGTTGTGGTTGCTTTTGTTGTCATTGTGCATGTTTTAGTTGATCATTATATTTATTTGGCCATTCACATTTGGTTGGTCATTATATTCCTCGGTCATTAGATTATGGACCATTTCAAGTTGGCCAAAATTTTCTTGTAGTCCTCTAACTCATTTCTATGCTATGAATATCTTCGCTTTGCTGGTATATTCGATTGGTCAATATACCACAGTCGCATCTTCCATTTTTACTCGTGTTATTGCCAACGAGACGTGCTTTGTGTTTCTCATCCGCGCACAAATCTTGCCAACGAGTCCTTTCTTTCTCATCCGCGCGCAAATCTTGCCGGTAGTTGATCTTGCCGCGCGCAAAACTTTTTTATCCGCGGGAACTCTCTCCAAACGCCCCCAAGAAAAAAATCGAACTGCACGGTCCAATCACACGAAGAAGTTCCTCTATCTATGAGAATTTTGCCAAACACGCAATACGAACTTCGACGTCAAATCCGTAAGTTCGCGAGAACAATGAATCCAAAGTTCCTGTGCTGCCAAACACATCCTAAGTGCCTGAAGGGAGAGGGGAAGGGACGGCCACTTTTTTTTCATTTTTTAAATTTTAATATTTTATATTTATTATATTATTATATTAGGATGTTAAAGAGGGAATATTTTACCTTGGCACATAGCGGTACTAAGTGGAGGAGAGAGAAATGTACGTGACTGTCATGTTGACTACACAATGGAGGGACGATCGCAAGAACAAAAGGAGTGGCCAAATAAGTTAATAGATTACGAAATAAAATTAAAGTATAGAATTGAAAAAAATGAAAAAATAAAAAATTATTTACTCAAATTTACTCATTTAAATAACATGCTTTTATTAATATACACTTTCTTTTTCCATATATATACATAAAATTATGGTATTTTACTATCGACCAATCCGATTGATCGGATAGGTCTAAGCCCTGCCCCTGCCAAACAGAGATGCTTTTAGTATCATCTAGTAAAGTTTCTCTTAAACCCTAGAGAGCTCTCTCCATATATCCGTGCATTCCTGTTCCTCCACAACATATCTCTGCGAACTCACCTCTCTCATCGACGGATCCAGGCCCATCTGCACCAAGGGTCGACCGATATGGCTGGGCAGGCGTATGGCGTGGGCTGCTGGTGCACCGGCAAAGTGGCGGTTGTAGGCGAAAAGGGTGATGAATGTTTTTGTCCCTTTTTTTTGGGGTTAAAATTTTTATTCTTTCAATACTTTGTAATCGGTTCTCGATTCTTGAAACTGTGGGTTGATATGTATGCAAATGCCATTTTTGAGGCAATGCAAGTCTTGGCATAGTGCTGATTTCTTCTGCTGCTTGTTGTGTGTACAGGGGCTTTTCGTCATCAACATAATGTTTTCTCTCCGAACAAGGGTTGCTTTGGCCAACCGGTATTCAAGCTATCCTATTGTGTCTTCAGCCTTTTTTCTTTTTGATATGGAATATCCTCGTCAATTGAATGCATTCTTTTATTTATTTGTCTAGGTTGGAGCAAGAGATACTGGATTTTCTAGCATACTTATTGGGCAATGCAGAAGAAAAAACATGATTGTCATGAAGAACAAAGGTGGGGGTTTCTATAAATTTGCTTTGGAATTGCGGCGGAGGTTAATGAATATGCATATGAGCCCGGTGTAGAGCACCTAGTTACTATCATCTATTTGATTTTACAATTATGAAATTATTAAATTAATGGTATAGTCCATACTTTTTTTTTAGGAGAGATGTAGTATATACTTTTTTTCGAGGGAAGATGTCTAGATATTTATCGGGAAAAGTATCATACAAGGATAAGTAAATCATAATCGTCCACTTCATCATATATGTTAAAAGATTTTATCACTATCCTTGGATAATATGATGATCTTCATCATGATCAAATTTGCTATATAATCAATAGAATAAAATAGTAGATAATTATTTTATCAATCTAATGGTGGAACATAGTGCTCTACATCAGTTTGACATCAAATTCTGTACGTCCATTTTCCTCATTGCCAAATGGGATAACACAAGAAATTGATTTGAGTTTTTTTTTTTTGAAACAAGAAATTGATTTGAGTTGAATTGACATCAAATTCTGCACGTCCATTTTCCTCATTGCCAAATGGGATAACACAAGAAATTGATTTGAGTTTTTTTTTTGAAACAAGAAATTGATTTGAGTTGAATTGACATCAAATTCTGTACGTCCATTTTCCTCATTGCCAAATGGGATAACACAAGAAATTGATTTGAGTTTTTTTTTTTGAAACAAGAAATTGATTTGAGTTGAATTGGTGCTGGTTCTCTGTTGGTTGATTCCGTCTTAGCTTTTATAACTAATATAATTGCGCGATGCTCCCATGATGAGTTAATGAATTTTTGGATGATTAACATACTGATTATCATCCTTTCATTAAGAAATAAAAACGAAAGAAACATTTCTAGTTTATTCTCAATTCACTCGTTACAAATGAAACCTGAAACTAGTTTCTTTATTTATTCTAGATCTTCTTGGCTGGGAAAAAAATGATTTCCTTCAAGTCTCTAGGATTTTTGCTTTTTTTCATACATGCATATGAACTAATTGTGTGGGTGCTAGGATTTCTGTTTATATGCATATGAATTAGTAGCGTGGGTGTAAGAAAACTCGAGAAGTATTTAACTCCTGGTGCACTCGGCCAGGAACCCTTGTACTACACCATTTTGTGGAGTTCACAAAATAAAAGTAGTTTGTCGCACAGGTATGACTTACGAGCATGATACTGGTACTCAATGCAGATATGGTGGTATGTTGATTTTCCAAAATTCTAGGGGGGGGATATTATTTATATTATAAAAATATTTTATGTGCATAAAAAAATCATGAAATAAGACATTGGAAAACAACAACAACAACAAAGCCTTATTCCACTAGGTGGGGTCGGCTACATTGGAAAACAAATAGAGAATAATATACTAATGATTTGTTACAATATGGAGCAATTACTCAAGTTTGCACATCATTGTCTTCAATTTTTTTGGTTCATCTAGATGAAATAGCTAGCTGACGGTAGAGGGTAATTTATTTTCCATAACTTAGTAGATGTGTATCAATCATATGTTTGGATTACAGAGATGCTTTGAATCCAATTATGGCATACTTTTTAGCAATATCTGTATCATATATTGGTGATTTCCATCAAAAGCAAAATTGTTCTGTCCTTGGTGAGTATGGTTCACTATTATTTTGAAACGTGTTCTTCTATGGGATGACTTATATTGTTTGTACAAAATTTTTTTTCTGGGAGTGATTTGTATAATTTCTTCTCAAAGTTTGGAAAAAAATCATTTAGCGCAATTTATGGACAAGTCATTTCTCCTCTTATATGTCATTAAGTTAATTACAATTTCCCTGTTCTGATTTTCATCTTACTGATATCTGTACCAGTTTGATTTATGTTGATTGAGTTGTGATGGGCTTGTTTATTTTTTCCTTGTTCTTTGGGGGTAAAGCTATGGTTTATATTTTCAATAATATGCCAAGAGTATTAATTCACATATTATTGTGTAACTTGTACTTCTTTTCTTATATGTGTTTATAAGTTATATAATATTAAAAAAATAATATTAATTTTATATACAGCTATTCAGAGTGTAGTGGCTGGTGAAACAGAGAATGACACTAGAAGTGGTCTCCGTGGAAAGTTGAACAAAGTGGTTCTGGCTTATAGTGGTGGTTTGGACACATCAGTGATAGTCCCATGGTTAAGGTATTTCTTATTTATTGGGCTTGATGTGATTTATTAGGCTTACGATATGGATTTGATGAAGGAGATATCTGTAGGTGCTTTCTATGACATTTCTCGTGAATAGAGAAAAATATACTATGCAGAATGTCGGATGATTGCCTTTTTTCTATACACAAGCCTAATCTGGCACAACTTTAATTTATCCCTTTTCATGTTTGAAAGTTTATTCGTCTTTCATTAGATAATTGAAGTAATTTGTTATTTCACCTCATAGCCACACAAACCAATGCCATCTTTTCAAAATAAGCACTATACCTTTTCTAACAAGCCCAATTTTCTTTTGCTTTTGACACCTCAGTATTTGTATTCTTTTGAGTTCTTATTCTTCCATTTATGTACTGCAGGGAGAACTATGGATGTGAAGTTGTTTGCTTTACTGCAGATGTTGGCCAAGTATGCAGCAGTTTTAAACTTTGTTTGCCTCCATATGCAGTTGTTGTAGAAGATAATTGCTGTTATTATTATTTTTTTAGGGTAAAGAGGATAGCAGACATTTTGTCAGCCATCCATTTTATTGATAAGGACTTTACATTACAAGAATGTACATGTATATACCTCTACAATGCAAGTCACTGATTATTCCCCCATTCCTTAATCAAACCGCTTGCAGACCCCACTATATTTTCTATATAAATTCTCTCATTTCAAAAGATATATGCATTCATGTGTCTCCATATGGCCCATAGTACACCAGTTGCTGCTATCCTTCGTCTGGAAGGTACATACACACGACTGACTGTATCTTGTCCAACTCCTCCAAAGGCTTCCCAGAACCCTACTTCCGATCTGCTAATCAGCCCATCATTAAGTATGCCAGTCCACAATCCTCTGACGATATTACATTCAAAAAATAGATGATTTGTATCTTCCATTCCAGCCCCACACATTGCACAACTAATGTCAGCTTCTAGGGCCCATCTTACCTGATATGCTCTAGTAAGTAGGTGTTTTCTTCTCAAAAGCGATGCAAATACTCCTAAATCTCAGTGGGATTTTTATTTGCCACATTAGCCAGCAGTCCATCATTAACTCCTCGTTAATATCTTTCTGAGGCATTGTTAGTAATGAGTATACTCGTCGAACACTAAATTGACCCGCAGACCATCACCATCCATCCCTTCTTGACTGTTCGTGAGCAAAACTTATCAGTCTTTCAGTCAATAACATCACCTCTACCCGTCGGTCTGACAGATTGTTATAAAAGCTGGGCATCCATGTGCCGTTCCTTCTATCCCCTGCCTCTTGCCAGCTATCAGCCACTGATGCCTGTGGATTTGAAGCCAAGGCATATAGACGTGGAAAGACTGAGCATAGCTGGCCTTGTGCTATCCAATCATCATGCCAAAAGGATAAATCAGCACCTACTCCTATTGAAACTGAGAAAACCTGCTTAAACCTCTTCAAAATTCTAGCCACACCCTTCCAAAAGGAAGAACTTCCACGACCAATTATCCCTCTCACTTCGCAGGAAGGATTCGACCATGACATGCAAAGAAGACTGAACGCCATAGATCCTCTTCAGTCCCTATAATGCGACACGTCCATTTTGACAACAATGCAATATTCATCTCCCTAAGAACACCAAGTAGGACAAGAATAAAATTATGGGCATTTTGCCTTAATAGTTGGTCTTTAGGTATGGGCCTTTAGTATAGCCCATTAGTTTAGTCTTCGTTATATTAGATTTCTTTTTTAATTAGTTTAACTTTTATTAGTTTTCCTTTTATTCAAGTTTCCTTGTTATTTGGTATATGGGTACCTAGAACCCTATAGATACTCTCTATTGGTTGTACTAGAAAATAGACTTGATTATTGAATATTTGGTATTAGCATATTTATATCCTAAGTGGATTCAAGTCTCCATCAGACATATATCCTCCCATGCTACTAGTGCAATTCCTTTTATGTGGATGAGAAAAAGATCTCATCTGAGGTAAGTGTTCCATCAAATTGACAACCCACTATTTAAGTGATAAAACTTCAATTTTAGGGCCTCAAAAGAGTGTCAAATAATAAAACCATCTACAAGCTTATTCCTTCTCTCTATGTCAAAAAAAAGAACCTGTCTTACATCGCTTAACTTATAGCCGGTCCCAAGCCCGGATAAAGAGGAGGGTTGTGTTAGGCCCCAACAGCCAGCGTAAAATCCTGTCGAATCTCATGAATATGGATCAACGAGGCGTCGTATGATCCATGTAGCCGACCCCACCTAGTGGAATAAGGCTTTGTTGTTGTTGTTGTTGCTACTAGTGCAATTCCTCTGCCTTCAGAACCATAGTGTTTCCATAAGAAATTCTCCAGGGTCGGTCTCTCTTCAGCACCTGTTCTAGCATCCAAAATATGGACATGTAATATATTGGCATTGCCGTTATAACTGATTTAACAAGAACGAGGCAACCACTGCGAGAAAGAAATCTAGACTTCTAGCCATCTAACATCTTTTCCACCCTTTCCACTACTGTTGTCCAGTCTCTAACTAAAATTTTCCTGTCAGTCAAAGGCAAGCCAAGATGATTAAGAGGTAATGAGGATTGGCTTGTCCGATGGGCCACTGCACACTTTGTGATATCCTCCTCATTCATTCCAAACGGAATGTAGGAAGTTTTGGAGTGTGATTAATTTGTAACCCCAAAAAATCACCAAAAATCTGCACCAAGGTTGCCACTCTACTAGCTGCCACCACTGCACCTTCAATAAAGAACAATGCGTCATCAGATTGGGATGAAGGTGCCTTGTTCCGGGCGCGGAGAGAAGCCCAGCTCGACATGCTGAAAGGGTACATCGTGCCAAAGCATCTGCAGCCAATATGAATAACATCAGTGCCAAAGAGCACCCCTGCCTAACGCCACGCTGTAGTTGAATCCATCCACTTGCTGGCGCTCCATTGATAAGAATTGAAAATGAGGTAATGCAGAGACATCTTTTCATCCATGATATCCACAGTTTGGGAAAACCACGTCTACGTAGCGAGCATCATAAGAATGACCAATCTATTGAATCATAGGCCTTTGACAAGTCCACTTTCCAAAGGAGACCTTTAATATTATTCTGTTGCAGTATGAAACTATCACAAAAACCATAGTGAAACTGTCTGTGATAAATCTTTCACTAATAAAAGCTGATTGTACTGGATGCACCAAGGAGCTCAAAGTTTTCTTCAGCCTGTTCACCATCCTTTGGTTACTATAAGATATATTACGTTGGATAGTCCAATGGGCCTATATTCCTTAATGCATTCAGTGGAGGCACATTCAGTGGATAGTCCAATGATTGATTTTCTCAAATTTCCCAGAGGTAAATTCTCTTAAGACAGTCATGACATCAAATCCAAGTATCCAACCACTGACCAAAATTTGCGATAAAACAAGACTGGAAACCCATCAGGACTAGGAGAGCCTTCAGCTTTTAAACCCCACAATGCACACAACACCTCTTCAGAAAAACCAATTTTCAATGCAATAGAATGTTTAGGATTCAGTTGGTCCACCTCTCTGCTTGCCCATTGCCATTCCCCCATTTGCCTCCTTTTAGTGAATTCTTTGAAGTATGTAGCAGCACGCCCCAACCTGGTCTCGACCACACAACACTTCACCATTGATTTGCAGTTGGTCAATATAGTTGGTCCTTCTTCTATTGCTGGCATATAAGTGAAAAAACTTAGTAACTGCATCACCTTCCCACAACCAAAGTTGTCTAGATCTTTGTCGCCAGTAAGTCTCAGATTTTTTAATCTTCCTCTGCAACCACGTTCTGCCATTCTAGTCTCTTTCCACTTCTTTTGATAATATTCGCGAGTCCTCCATGTGGTTCAGGATTGTTATGGCTGATAAGGCTTCATTTCGTTTGTGTTCATTTGTTTCCTTCTGTTGCGACTTATGATGTTTTAAGAATATACGTAGCTGCTCCAATTTACCAAACAATAAGCGTGTCGTTGTGCTCCCAGCTGGATAGCTTTGCCATTTGTCTACCACAATTTCCCTAAGGCCAAGTTCCATCAACCAAGCTTTCTCAAACTTGAAATAAGTCCCACTTGGTGTCCTTCCGTTGGATTGCCATAGAAGTGGTGTGTGGTCCGAGAATGGTCTCTCCATAGCAGTAACTCCTGCCAGTTGAAATGTTTCAGTTAGCTCAATCGATCCTAAAAAATGATCAAGCTTTGATTTGGTTGTGTGCGAAGCCGAACTTCTCCAAGTGTACCTACAATTCAGGATTGGGAAATCCATCAGTCCCTGCTCATGAATAAAATCGCTAAAACCTTCAGCTCTAGTGTCTCTTCCTCTTCTCCTTATCAGTATGTCTTCTATGTTCAGCGCCACATTAAAATCACCTCCTAGTAACCAAGCAATGTCAGCATGACTCGTTCTTAAGTGCCTCAGCTCTGCCCACAATTCTGTGCAGCCAACTGCTGTCTCTGGGCCATAGATGGAGGATAAGAAGAATTGTTTATTATCAGAGCGTCTAGATAGTACTATGCTCAAGCAATTTCTTGATTGAATGGTGTTAAGTCAAACATCTCTCCTTTCCAACCTAGTAAGCAGCCCCCAGAGCGTCCTGTAGCATTTAGCGTCACATGATTGTTCAACATTGAGCCTCCTATCTGACTCCATATTTGCATATCGCATGATTCCAATTTAGTTTCCTGTAAAAAAAAATAACATCCAACCTCCATTTCCTAATATCTCGCTGTAGTATTCCCCTCCGGTTTGGGTCACAAAGTCCCCTAACCTTCTAGGTAAGGACTCTCATTTTTGCAACAGTTGTGATCTCAATGTCATGTGCGTCGTAATGACACTTTCCTCTCTGGCGATTGTATTCCTTCCTCGCCGTCGAGTTGCTGGCGTAGCTGATGCCACCAGCTCACCTCTTGTTCTCTTCGTATTGTCTCCTCTATCCTGATTTTGTCTTCTGCCCTCACTTCTACTGTTGCTGTCACCATCTCATATGGGTGGACCACTAAGACCTCTCATGTAAGTTCATCTCTACCACTAAACCCGGTGCACTGTGGGATACAGTGTTAATCACATCCAGAAGAAGACCAGTTTGGCTGCACTTTGCAGTGGGTGCCAGCCCATCTAGTATGTTCATTTTGGTAGGTGTATTGAGTTCTGCCCCGCTAGATGTGGTTGTTAAATCCCCAACCTCCATAACTACCGGCTCTCTCTCACCAAATCCCTCTAATTGAGGTCCTACCATCTCAGCAAAAGATTTGGGTAGCAGTTGTGTGATTTGTGGATCTTTCTCCATGATTCTAGGATGCCAGATCTGCGTCTTCTCCGGTGGCGGTGGAACCATCTTCGTCGACACCATCGCCGACCATGACGGATATCTCCCGCATCCACCTATTACTGTGATATTGACATCATATTCAAACCCCATTGCACGAAGTGTGATGGCCGGCGGAATAACAGTGTCAGCATTTAACTCGACAACCATCTTGATCAGTGAAGTAACATTTGAAACAAGAGATGGGAGAATTAGCTCCCTGATGTTCCCAAAAAAAAAACTGCAGCCTCCATTGCTTCAGGATACCATAGGTGAAAAGGAACACCTCTCGATTCAATCACCTCTGTTTGCCCCTGTTGACACCTCCCATCTATCTCCGGCGACCATGGCTTCCACCTGACTCAGCCTCCTCTGTGATCATCATTGGCTGTGACAGGAGGCAGTCCTTCGCTCTTTGGTCCAGACAATCATTGATTTTGTTAACCAGGAAACTCGAGCATGGTCTCCTCTCCTAATTTTTCTTTCAGATCCTTGTGAATTTGCTGTAAGGATATCTTCTCTTCATCAATCTCACCAATTAGGCCCCCTCAAAAAATAAATAAATAAATAAAACCCCTCAAAAAAATCTCACCAATTAGGCAGCATCTCAGCACCTCCATGTCTGATCTCAGAGCTTGTCCCCATGGCACATCAATCTTTTTTTTTTTTTGAAACGAGAAAGGACGACTATCAAGAAGGTAGTCATCCGGAAGTTCCATTAACAATATTGTGAATTACAAAGGAAGTTTAATAGAAAGGCCAACACAAGGCCATGAGAACAAAACGACAACATCACACTACTCAATATCAAAGATGCCATCATTATTCTGTACACCAATAATCACCCACGCTCTTGCAGGCCCATTGATGTCGCAGCCAAAATAGGCAACAATGTCTGGATCATGCAGGAGCTCAAAGTCACCAATTGCCATCAATCTTTTTGGCATTACTTCGTCGTGGATTCCTTGGTTTGGGATCTGATATGACCCCTGTTTCCTGTTGCCTTGCAGCCATTGTCAGACGGTGATAGGATGGACATGTTGCCTTCCTATGACGACCAACCCCATCACACGCCAAGCACCTAGTTGGATCTCTACTCCATTTGTGTATGACCCCACTGTCTGCGGCGATAACATAAGATCTGGCGTCTGCCTAAGGTGCAACGAGATTGATACTTCCTTGTTCATTCATCCTTATCTGCAATCCATCGTCTCCTCATCTTCCCCTCCCTTTTTCCTGTTATTGTTATGCTAACCTAAAGGATCATGTCAAAGGCTGGAGAATAGACATCATAAGGCTGAATAAGTTGAATGGGAATTGCTTCACATAATGTGTGAGCCAACAGTCTGTCTCATCTGCTGTTATTATTATTGAGCATTATATATTTGTTGCATTTCTATTGTTTTATTATTACTACTACTCTTGCTTCTATATTCATTAATGTATTTTGCTTTTACATGATTGGAATGCTGGATAAGTCCGATGTATTTTACTGGAATGATTTTTCTACTTTGCTAGAGTCATTTGAGGCAATTTTGTAGTTTTGTTTTCAACTTGATGCTTCAAGAACTAGATATTATGCAGTTACCTTTATCTTCTGACCTCCCAAATTAACGTTGAACATTGCTATAAAATGGAGAGATAAGGGTGTTGTATCATTGGCTACATAAGTTACACCTTACCTTTTTGAAAGAATATTTAAAACTTATTGAAACGATCTCCAGAAGTAACCATAGTTCAATATCCAGAAGAAAAGTCTGTCGTCAGAAAGTGTTGGGTGATGGGCTTTACCTATGTAGGAGCAAACTAGAGATGTGGAAACCAAATAAAGCAAATACAAGTAGGACTGATCATTCACAAAAAAATTGTGGGCAGCAACAAGTGTTGTCCCCTGTGCCGGGAGATATTGATCTTTACTCTGTTAAGGGATTGTGGTTCAGATAGAAGAGAAAAAAATAGGAAAGAAAAGAAATGCAGTACATATTTTTATGATCAGATGTGATTGGAACATCATATCAGACCTTGGAGCCATTGGAGAGAAGAGGATAATAGGAAAAATGTTTGGGGGATGGTTGAAGAACCTAATTGGCAAAGATCTGTTTTCCCTTTCTCTTCTGTAAATCTGAGGTATCATGAGAGCGGGGTCTACTCATTCTAGTAATTGAGGGAATGGAACGTTTCAGGTCCCCTGTGCATATTCAAGAAATGTATCACTATTGTTAGTACTGTGAAGTTAGTACATTTTTATGATAGGTGAAGTTAGTCCATAAAAGGTTGGTTCAGTTTGGGTGACTGTTATTAGCCAGCCAATACCATTGTGCTTGAACAGGGTTTTCCTGAATGAGTTGATTACCCATGGGTTCAGTATGGCACAACTGCCCAGGGTTATGGCTTTGCAAATATTTAGTCCTTGCCTTTTCCAGTATTTGACACACTTCCAGAATCTTCGGAGCGTCTCCAAGAAGTTATATGCATTGACTGTTCTTGTCTAAAACTTTATACTTAATTTGTTTCAATGATTCATACTGTTTGAGTCTAATTTCATCGTGCAACTTCTCAAGTTGCACAATGAAGGCTTTATTTATCATGCACTTGTACTGATTTGTCCTGTGTTGAAGTTGACTTCCGTATGGATTTTTTAAGGGAGACATGGAGATGGATGGTTTAGAGAAGAAGGCCAAAGCCAGCGGTGCAAGTCAGCTTATTGTAAAGGACCTGAAGGAGGAATTCGTTAAAGATTACATATTCCCTTGTTTGCGAGCAGGTGCAATCTATGAAAGGAAATATTTGCTTGGAACTTCAATGGCTCGCCCTGTTATTGCAAAGGTGACTGAATCTGTGTCCTGCCTCTTAGATGGGAATAGTCGAGTAACTATCTTGAATAAAACACCATTAGATGTTTCTACCGACTTCACCTCAAGTTTTTACATTATCAACTGCCTTTTTCTTCATCGGCACCAATGAGCTTAGAAGTTCTTTGAGGGTGAGATCATAGTAGAAATAACAAAGTCTTCTGTTTCCAGAATACTAAAACATATCATTTGCAGTTTTTCTTTGTGCTTTTATCTTCTTGAAGCAAGCTTTTCAATTGTTAAGCTAAATATCTCAGATAAAAACCTTTGACACCTTGGCGTGCGTATAGTTATTTTTACACATTAGGCCTTGGATATTGATCTTCAATTGAATGGTGCAACCGTTCAGTACATATGATGAAACACCATAATATTTAAAATATATCACCATCTTACATGCTGAAGGAGAACTTCTTAAAAAAAACATGCTGAAGGAGAAAGAGGGTCAGTTTTTTTCTTCATTTTCTTTTGTTGCAGATCATACATATTTTTTGCAATTTAAGAATGGCGATAAAAGAACATAATTCTCAACTACCCTAAAAAAATAATATGCAATTGATATGTCACATGTTCACACATCATGGAAATGGTGAACTGTAATATGTTTACATCCATCTGCCTTTTGTGTAAACAGATGTACTTTCACCATTTAATTTATGATAAAAAACATTGGAGAAGCCAACTAATATTTTTGCAAGCAATAAACTAGTAGTTATGTATGTGATTAGTACTTTTGCTTATTGCTGGTTGGAAATTTCTTATTCATGAATAGGAGCTTTTGGTTATTCACTAAAATGAATGCTATTTGGCGACTATTTGATCTGTCATCAGATTATTTTTCTAATATTGAACTTCAGTTGTTGTATCACATTATGATGTTCCAAATGTACTCAAAGAAGGTACAATGACAATTTGTATATCGTGGTCTGTACATATGACAATAGTGATTCTCTTAGAATGATGTATTCTTCCACATTTATGGTTGTTCCCTGTCCAAAGGTAAAAATTGTTGACATATGAGTGATTGCCAGAGGATTTACCATTACGTTGAGAACTATGAAAATGTGTTCTCCAAAAACTCAACATGAAGATCTTCAAATGACAGGCAATGGTTGATGTCGCTAAAGAAGTTGGTGCTGATGCAGTTTCTCATGGTTGCACAGGAAAAGGAAATGATCAGGTGAGCTCATTTTGTGCTAATTTATTTTCTAGGTTTATGCCATTTGATTCATCCTTTTTGTTATCCAATCTTGTCTGCAGGTTCGCTTTGAACTTACGTTCTTTGCTTTAAATCCTGATCTTCAAGTTGTTGCTCCTTGGAGGGAATGGGATATAAAAGGGCGGGAGGATGCAATTGAATATGCAAAGAAATTTAATGTTCCTGTTCCAGTTTCAAAAAAGTCGATTTATAGCAGGGATCGGAATCTATGGCATCTTAGTCATGAGGTACCTCCAATCATCTCTGTTTTTCCCTCCAGATTCATATGGTTAAGCTTCGTATATAAATACATCTATAGTCGGAGTGTTTTGTTTGATTTGTTTTCTTTTTTGCTATTTTGCCTATGTACATCCAATGCAACTTCATCCAATCATATATGACCTCTGCTGAAGCAAGTTTATTATATAACTCTATCTGTGCCACAATTTTGCAAACTCTCAAAAAAAAATAAAAATGCAAACTTAGTGACGTAAGCATTAGAGGCTTCTTTTTTGGTATTAACCTGGTATCCATAAGACTAATAGTCTCTGATTAATCTAGCTTGCGATGAGGTGCTAAAAGTTTTAAACCTCTCCCGACACAGTGGTTGTTTTAAACATTGGAAACTTTGCTGAATTCTCAATATACCTTTTGTAAGAGTTCTGCCAGCCTAAGTTCAACACTTCCTTAGTTCTACATATTTATTTCATCACCGACTCGAAGGAAAAAAAAAACATTATTTCATTGGAAGCAAAATAAATCGTAGGATGATATGTTGTGGCTCTAAGTCCTCACTAGAAATTGAAACGTGTGCTTCAAACTAGGTTGACAATGCAACAAAACTAAGAGTCTAAGACTTATTGTAACCCTTTTTAGAGAACTCTTAGAAGAGGTGCTCGGTGACTCTTATTGTAACCCTTTTTAGAGAACTCTTAGAAGAGGTGCTCGGTTTTGGATACATGAGAAGAGGGATACTTTCTTGAGTTGTAGAGGTAGGACTAGGAGTGATGTTGATCATGATTGTCCAATTTCATTTGGATGAGTGTGAAGCAATGCATGAGGTATGCTTTCTGCTTAGAACATCAAGGTATTAATCATATTACGATTCTTATACCACGTATGATGCAGATCAATAAGGAACAATGTTAGTTTAATGAAACCAGTATTGAAGATGTGTTTTGAAGTGCCATTAAACACTGAATGAAAGTATTCGATGCTTCATTAATCTTGTTCGATAATTAATGAAGATAACTACTGTACTAATTAACTTCTAATGATCCACTCAGTTAGGGGGGTCAATTTTAAATGACATTTGAGTTATGATTGTCAATTTATTTTGTTTAGTCACCTCTTTCTACAGAAATTAACCCAAAATACATGTGTAGTGTGCAGGGCGTTGTTTGTTATGATCAAATGATATGATTTTGTGACATCCTCCTAGGCGACATCGCACGGCTCCCGCGGCATTGCCATCAGATCGTTAGGGCAATTTTCCCTAGTAGTTTCCATTGTTGGGCACTCCACCTCAACTGGTGCCCCTGCTGTCCTCAGCTGCCCCTGCCAGCAACGCCACTGACGCCTGCTCTCTCTCTTTCCTCCTCTCCCCGTATCGTATCCCCACACTCCCCACCCCCACCCTACCCCGCAACACATTGGTGTCACTGCCAGCCCTTCCCGGTGATGCCTCCCCTAGTCTGGCCATCTTGCCAACCCCCCTTCTCCAACTCTCCCTATTAGTGACCCAATTTCCCTGTTGTTCTTTGCTGGTGATGGATAGTCAGGCTTCACCTCAAGAGAACGTCGCCCCAAGGGGACAACTATGTATCAAGTGCCGTGGCCTTGTCGCCCCAAAGGGACAACTATGTATCAAGTGCTGTGGCCATGGCCATCTCGCCGAGGAATGCACCAACCTATTGAGGTGCTTTATTGTGGACTGAAGGGCATCATCAGTTCTCATGCTACTGTTGCCACAATGTCTGACTGAGACAAAAGGGAAGTTTTTGGCGCAACCAGGAGAAACTGTAGACCTCACAAACATTGAGTCCCTCTGCTCATGCATGTTCGGTGAGACCACCCATGACGCATCGAGCCCATATGCAGTTCAAGAGGCTGTCTGGCAGGAACTAGGAACACGAAAATTCCACCTCTCCGTGCTATCAAGTCATACTTTCCTTCTTCACCCTAGCACAGGCCAACCAATCCTCGCCATCATACCACTGAAGTCAGCGGGCAGCACCGCGTGGCGGCCGTGGTCAAAGGCGGACGGCGCCACCAGATTCCCTTCCTATAGGTACTTTGTTGCGTCCATCTCCACGGAATTCCACTGCACCTGCGCTGCCGGGATGTTATCACCGCCCCTTCAGCTGTCCAATCTCTTCAGAACTTACCATAGTGGGATTGTCGGATGGTCAAGGTTGTTGTTTGAGATTTTACCCAAGAGCACTGAGATACTGCCCTTTTTTAACAGATTATCAATTGATCTGGATGATCCAAACTTCCCAGTCATGACCACCTTATAAGTCTTAGTTGAAATCGCACTAGGGCTTAATGGTCTAGATGAGCAATATGTTTGGCACCAAGGTAATCAAGATCAATATTGTCAAAATCGCGTGTTAGGACGTAAAATCGTACTACGACTCCACCTTTGAAAAACGTGCTCGATTCCACTCCGAGACGTTTCCGGCCAGCACGCGGTAGAATCGCGTGCTGGCACGTAGAATCGCTGGAGACGCACGTCTCCAGCGATTCCACGTTTTTTTTTTTGCCGCCTATTTAGTGGGTCACGTGGTCACACCACGTGATTGCAAACCCATAAGGACGACAAATTCGATGATGCCCTAGGCCCCTACTTACCTCCGCTTGCTGCCGGCGGTTGTTGACTCCTGCCGGCGTGTGGTACAGTCGCCTGCCGCCGTGTTTTCAGCCGTCTGCCACTGTGTTTTGCTGCCGCTCTGCTGCCGCCTGCCGCTCGCCGCTCTGCTGCCGCTTGCCGCTCTGCTCTGCTGTCGCCTGCCGCCTGCCACCATGAATCATCGGTACACCCCTAGTCTCCTTCTCCTCTCTCCCTCAATCTCTCTCTCTCTCTCTCTCTTGCCGTTCTTTTTCTGGCGCCGTCTTGTTTTGCCGCTGATCTGCTCCCTGTTGTCTCCATCCCTCCCTGCATGAGCAATGGAGACCTCGGCACCTCTCTGTGCTTCCCTGCTCTCGAGAGGCGCGGGGTCTCCCTGCTCACGAGCCCTGCGTTCGCGAGCAGAGGCATCGAGGTCTCCCTGTTCGCTCAATGCAGCAGAGAGACCGGTCGAATTTTTTAGTTGAGTTTTGAGTTTTGATTAGCTTGTATTGTATCATGTATTTAGGTAAACAAAAATGGCATCCGGTTCGGGTTCAGGAGTTGGAAACACAAGTTTGACGATTTAAAAAAATAATATATTAAAAAAAATCCGGTAGAATCGGTCGTGTCGTGTTACGTGTTCACGATTTACGTTTTTTCACGGCCCTTCGTGTCGTGTCCGTTTTACGTGTTTGACAACATTGATCAAGATGAGGATCCGAAGGAGTGTGTAAGATCGGATCAAAGATCGTAAACGGTAAGATTGAAAGGAGTCTGCAAGATCAGACCGAGGATCGTAAAACTTTACTTATATATTAAAATATTCTACTATATACAAATATATAAAACCAATTTTTTTAAGAAATTTAAAATTGTTTGTATTGTATACTTATTTATTCACATATATATATTAGTTATGTAATAATAATCTAACATGAATTAAGAAAAATATTGTCAATGATATGATTATCTTAATGTTATTTCTCCAAAAACACTTGGGGGGCGTTTGGTACACGAATAAAGGGAAGAACAATGTCTTAACCCCAGCTTTTTTACCAAACGGTAATTTTATTGATCAGTGGGGTCCACATAATTAATGGTAAGAACAAGGCAAAAGTAAGAACAAAAACATTCCAGCCCAACAGAGGAACAATGCTGCTCCCATATTGCTCCCACTGCAAGGACACGTCAAGAACAAAAAATTTTGTTCTCGGAACAAATCGAAGAGTGCCAAACAGCCCCTTGATGAAAATAAAAAGAGAAAAAAAATTTATTGGAGAATGATCCTACAATCTATATTTCAATCAAGATACGATCTTAAAAAATCGAATCTAGATTTGAGGTCAGAATCACAAATCCTAGGTGGTCAAGATTGTGAGCTTGATAACCTTGTTTTACACTACATGCATACATATAGCCTCCTCGTCCCTCGAACAAAACGTCCCTCAAGCATTCAATTGCCTTTGGCCACAACAAGATAACATTAATATTTTGCATGTTGTTCACTTTTTGACGAGACCAGGTATGGTTTTGCCTCCATCTCTTTGTTTTTTTCTTTTTGAGGGAAAAGATGAACACCAAATTAGGGTGTCATCCCAATATATGTCACTATGATGTGGAAAATGTACAAGTGTAAACTCTCAAGGAGCGAGCAGCAAAAAAGGAGGAAAAGTACATCCACTACTCAAATTCCCATTCCTGAAGAAGAAAAGAACTATGATGTACAATAGTGTCCACTTGACATCTCGCTCCACAAAAGATAAACCGGTTGTGCTAAAGCCAAATGGCCAGCACCGGCCAGAAAAGTTGTCAGTGGTGCTCTCAAAAGCTGTCTTTGGCCGCTGAGGCCACTGATGGACTGCCAAAATGCCTCCGGCGTAAGGGATGAACCACCACTCAAGCTCAGTCTTGACCAGACCTCTCGAGATACAATGCATCCGAAGAATAAGTGAGCGGAGTCATTGTCCGCCTCTCCACATAGAACACAAGATGTGTCAGGGTGCCCATCTCGCCCTCACCCTGTACAATCTTGTGAGGGTCTTGTCGTACCGCATAAGCCAAGTAAAAATTTTAACTTTAAGCAAAAATTTTGCCTCCACATCTATACTTTTGCTTTCACAATTGTACTAGTACATCCTTTAGCTCATATGCATACACACGGATGACTAAACTTTTATAGGCATACTTTACTTCTCTCTCCCTGAACTAAAATTATCCACTGTCTGCTAAGGAGTCTTGTAGTTTGATGATCTTATCAATCTGCAGTTTGATGAGTAACCTTTGCAGGCATCCTTTTACTCCTAAAATTGTCTCCATTTCTCTTTGCTGAACTAAATGATCCATGGTTGACTAAAGAGTCCTGCAGTTTGATGATTTTATCAGAATGGTTTGTAGAAATTCATTAATTGCTTTTTTCTCTGCATCTCTTTCTGTCTGTACACTATAGTTGATCATTATGGAGAATAAGCCGTTGGGTAAAGAACTATGTGCAAATTTGCTGTCTGCCGTTTCATATACTAAATGGGTTATGACAAGTAAACATTTGATTTCTCAGGGAGATATTTTGGAGGATCCAGCAAATGAGCCAAAAAAGGATATGTACATGATGACTGTTGATCCAGAAGATGGACCTAATGAACCAGAGTAAGTGGGTAGTGTCTTGTCTCACTTTTTGGGTTGCTTCAGGCTTATGAATTACTTCCAGGCTCATGGTAGGTCATATTTCTGTATGCAATTTCTAAGGTCAGTAGTTATAAAACATTTCTGAATCATTTCGGTGTCAAATAGAATGAGTTTATTTAGTTTAAGTGACAAATTGAAATAAGTTTAGCTCTAATTTCACATACTTCATCCTGATAAATATAATTGGACATTATGTGCATGGTTAAAAATCATATATGGTCGTTAAACTGTCATGCAAGACAGAAATAGTCCTGAGAATGAAGCAATATAACTTATGGTAATCATCATGCAATTTTTAAGTTCTTTTTAGAGTAAGCTTTTAAGTTCTTTTAAGACATGTTCAATGAAAACGTAGCACGAGCAATGAATTCAGTAAACTAGGTTCAATCTGTTAACTTGTAGGGTACATAGGTTGGCAATTCATCTAACATGAAAAGTGTTGCATATATTTATTGTTTGACTAAATATTTTGGTATTTTATGTGAATGAACTCTTTATTGCGAGTTTGCATATGGTTCTCCTAAAAAAAAAGATTAGAGAGTAGTAGTAGTTTCTGCTGTATGTATTTCTTGGTCAAAAGCCAAGATCTTTGTCTTACGTTCATATGATGCATTTGTGAAACTGTTCAATTCTATTATGCAGATATTTGGAGATCGGGATCCAGTCCGGCATACCTGTTTCTGTCAATGGAAGAGAACTTTCTCCTGCAAACCTCCTGGCGGAGCTCAACAAGATTGGTGGAAAACATGGCATCGGGCGTGTGGACATGGTTGAAAATCGGCTTGTGGGCATGAAGTCCCGCGGCGTTTACGAGACTCCTGGTGGCACAATCTTGTGGGCAGCTGTTCGCGAGCTCGAGTCGCTGACCCTGGATCGTGAGTCCATGCAGGTCAAGGATTTTTTTGCACTCAAGTATGCTGAACTGGTATATGCCGGAAGGTGGTTCGACCCTCTTCGCTATGCAATCGACGACTTCATGAAGTCGATCACGGAGACCACAACTGGGTCCGTGACCCTCAAGCTGTACAAAGGGTCAGTCACTGTTGCATCTCGGAGGAGCCCAAATAGCCTGTACAAGGAAGACATCTCATCTTTTGAGACCGGAAATATCTACAATCAGGCTGATGCAGCTGGTTTCATCCGTTTGTATGGCCTTTCTACCAGGATCCGGGCGATGCTTGAGAAGGATAAGTAAGGACTTGTCCGTTGATCTCTTGGCTGTAATAAGGCGGAAATATGAAGAGTGCCTTCAAAGGCTGCTTCTGCCTCTCTCTCTCTCTCTCTCTCTCTCTCTCTCTCTCTCTCTCTCTCTCTCTCTCTCTCTCTTTCTGATTGCAAGAGAAGTGTGTTAATGCCAGATTCCCTCCTGTTTTCGTTTGGATTTTAAATTAGAGATTTTCATATGATTTCTTCAATTGCTTCTGGTTCTCAGACATTTTCGTTAGACCTAGCATCATGGATATAAGAACCAAGAACAAAGTCAATCAAATGACATTTGGCCTATCATAAAGGATGTAAGAACCAAGGACAAAGTCGATCAAATGACATCCTTTTTTGTTTTCTTATTATTCCAATTCCAATAATAGTTCAACTTCACAAAAATATCATGGATGTAAGAACCAAGGAGTCAAGGACAAAGTCCCTCTTTTTATTTTTTTATTTTTTTTTGTAATTCCAATAATAGTTTAACTTCACTAAAACATCATGGATGCAAGAACCAATGGCAAAATCAATCAAAATGGCCTTCCTCTTTTTCTGTTGCAAGAAATTCTTATTTGTGCAAAGTTCCTTTTTTACCAAAAACGTCCGTCCCTTATTCTTATTCCAATTCAATTATAGGGCGAATTCACAAAAAAAATCATTTATGAGATATACGTGATTCCTATTTAGTTCTACAAGCTAAATGTAACAAGTTGATGAGGTGGGGAATGAAGATGGAGACATTTAAAATCTTGTGACGTGTTGATGACCCGAAAGTACGATGGGCTTTTGTTTTTAATGGCATCAATATGAGCCAAGTTTTCTTAGGTATAATATATACTTCAAAGCAATTTGGGATAAAGATGGGAGGCGTAGTAGCCAAATTGATGTACCGTTTCGCATGTAAATAAAAAATTATAGATTATGTTATTTAAACTATTTGGAGCCTACCACCTTATCATATTTGGATGTAATATATTATTCATAATTTTAAATAAGTTTGTCTTTCACTTTATTATATTTCAAATACTATTTTCAAATTATCAATTAAAGGGGTTGTAGTTTCATAAAAAAATCTATTCACTTTAATTTTTAGACATTTTTAATATTTTATTAGTAAATAATATTTTCTAACTTTGTCGCCTTCTTTTTTTATTTGTATTCACTTATATATATATGTATATATATTGTTATGTTTATCTACAATAGCATGCGACCAAAATTTAAGTACTTTTTAGCATATTTTGGTAATTTTTCAACTAATTTAATTATTATTTATATTATCCATAGCTAGTAAATATTATAATATGATATTATCGATAGTATAATATATTTTAGAGGTATTTAGATTACTTATTAATTGAAACAATAATGCATCAAATCATATGGAATGACCCTAAAATGCGCTCATCACATGAGAGAATATACTTTGGAGACATTACCGTGCATCGTTCGCATACACAACAGTTTAACAAAAAAATAAGGTTTTGTTACAACCATAAAGATATTGACGTGGAAGGAAAAACTTTATATTAACTAAACGGTGATATAATTATAGAAGAGTACGAAAGACTTTACAAAATAGCATAATTGAGTTTCAAATAATTAAAACTTCAAAGAGAGTAAATACTGCTCAATAGAACTAGAAAAGAAAAACTAAGGAGACTCTACTTCATATTCAAAGGATACCACAACTTGATGTGTCGCCATTATCTTTTTATTAGGTTAGGTTATTATCTATAACATTGAATTGAAGAGATTGACCTCTCATGCACTTTGATGCACAATACATAATAATCATATGAATAAAAAAATGAACAATGACACCATAAAGATAATAATATGAGAGTAATAATAAATGATAATATCATGAAGATAATCATGTGAACATAATAATAAATGATGGCATCATGATGATACGAACATCACAATCAATGGGCGTGCAATGAAATATCATAGCTGGAATGATAATACCCTGACAAGCCTAACAAAGATAGTAACATAATCATAATTAATCATAGGGAGATTGAATAGAAAAAAGTCTAAACTCGTATTCCTATTGCAAATATAGACTAAACTTTAAATTGTCAGATTAAAAATCACAAACTTTCAAATTTTACTATGTTTAACCTAAACATTTTTTGTTGGTAAAAAAACATGAACTTTGCTCATATTTATCCTCAATATATCTAAGTGAATCATGTAGCCATCATTTTTTCTACTTGCATTTTCTTAATGTTGGACTTCACAATTTTGGCGTACGAATAAGACAGAGTGTTACAATGCTCCTACAAATCATTTTCATCCTTGACAACCTTTTGAGTTTGTGCCAACTCAACTTCATGCCCCAAATTGCGTGTGTGTTCGCAAGTTTCTTGTGCCTATTGAACTTCACACACTAAAAAAATATTCTATGAACATTTTCTTATCTCATCGACATAGGAATTCTTGGAGGCCTTCAAAGGTATTTAGGTATGATTTCATTTCATAAATCTATAGATACAAAGGATCCACAAATCAACTTTTCTGTAGTCCTTTTGGTTTGTTCATTGTCATTTAATGATCAACCTTTTCATTGATCAAGGATACAAAATCTCGTGTTGCCATCCTTAGGTATGCTTTTCTTGCATATCAATGTTCCATGCATCATTTTACGAGTGATCAATTCACCTTAATGATTGCTTGAATCAAAATCACTTACGGATTCCATGGACGTGGTGCTACCTATCATCCATATGACATAGTCAACTCCCTCATATATCACTCTATTCTTCTGCCCTAGGATCATTCATCTGGTCGACTCCCTCGGATACTCCCTCGAAAAACTCTCGTATCCCTTCTGTCGAGGTGAAAATGACATTCCCCTTGGTCATTTCAAGTTCAAAAATGTGTGTGCATGGCCAATTCATAAAACTATCTACATAACTAAGAGGATCGATCTCCAAGCTCCTTATGAATGTGGTATCATCAAGCATTCATTTCACATGTTTGATTCACTCGGACTTACCCCATCCTTCAACCCTTGACCATCCATTGACCGACTCTTTTGGATGTCCCCATTCATCCTTCTCACTCATTCTTCACCTAGAATGAGTCAGGCAAATTCTTGTATTAATCTAGACCACCAAGGATGAATGCCCATCTCATCCCTTAGATATGTCACTTTGTCTTGATCTATGCATGCCTTTTTTTTTATCCGACCCACTTTATCACCATTTTGTTCTAAGACTTAGAAAAATCCTAGGTTGACATAACCCGACCAATGTTGCACTCGTCCTTCATCTTCTTTTGAAAATATTGGGTCGTTAGGATGCTTATGAAATCATCCTACTATTGAATGCCTTTTGCACGAACATTCAATCAACTTAGGGGTTCCTCCCATTGTTTGCGTCTGCATGCATACCAACATCCTTGTTGAATGTTCGAATGATCATTTAATAATTGTCACATGTTTTCCTTTACCAATATCCCTTCATATGACCTAGTCTACCCATCAAGATGTTAACTAGTAATATTCAGAGTATCCTCCCAAACACTTCACCCTTTTGGAGTACTTGCTACTCAAATCCATGCTTCGAATGTCCTTCAAACATTTTTACGAGCATGTAGTATGCATTTGGATGCGAATTTCAGATATGCTTACTAGTGACATCTTTGATGAATGCTCTTCACCTGAACATAGTTATATGTTAAACAAGATAAAAAGCAAAAAATATTAAATGTTTACATTTTGTTGATGATAATCAACCTTAGCAAAAAAAGAATCAAAAGATACTTCAACGGCCCATCTTTTATAGAGTCAAAATACACTCTATCTTGACAATAAGAGTCAAAAGATATTCCACTAACCTAAGTTAAAAGGAGTTGAAAGAGAGGTGTAACGTAATGTAAATGAAAAGATGATAATTACCAATGATGATGGGCAATATGATATTATTCCTTATGATAGTAACTCAACTTTTTTATTGGTTATGCCATATGATTAAGGGACATTGCACAAAAATACCTATAATTGCACATATGCCTTAAACTTTAATTTTTTAGATTAAAAATTACATAACTTTCAAAATGTTATTATATTTAGCCTAAACTTCTTTTATTGGACATAAAAAAATATTTTTCAATTTTTTTCTCATATTTAGTCTCTCTCTCTCTCTCTCTCTCTCTCTCTCTCTCTATATATATATATATATATATATAACCTGATGTTAAGAAATTATATTTTGGATTGATACTATATAGATTACATAATAATATATGATGGATTATTTTGTTTCAAACATCATAATTCATGATTAAGAATATAAAAATAATATATGTCTAATTAGGATATAGGAACACACATATGATAGGCATATATAAGTAATTATATAGAGATACATATATATGTCGAAGGTACACATATAATATATGAGTATATATAATATATATTAACATATAGGAACACACATATGATAGACATATATAAGTAATTATATAGAGATACATATATATGTCGAAGGTACACATATAATATATATTAAAGTATATGGGGTTGCATCAAAATAGATATAACATATATAGATATATAACGTATAGTAATTATATGTAGGAATACATATATATGAGTATGGTATAGATAATATATATTAACATATAAGAACACACATATGATAGGCATATATAAGTAATTATATAGAGAAACATATATATGTCAAAGTTACACATATAATATATATTAAAGTATATGGGGTTGCGTCAAAATAGATATAACAAATATAGATATATAACGTATAGTTAATCTATTTCTTACTTAAAGTAGTGTTAACATAGTACCAAGCGTGGGCGTTGTTGGTAGCATCTATCGTCGTCGATTGACCAACTTCCCAGGTAAGATCTCTAATTATACATACATACATCATACATACATGTATACATATCTTTGATATTATATATTATTGTATCCATTACTTGTGACGCCATGTAGCATCGCATCTCGTGGCGCCAAAATCGCACAAATTTTCGATGCCCATATAGATTCCAAATTGGTGTCGACAAGGCATCTCAGTACTTGAGTCGCTAGGTGCGCGTCGAACTATGTGGATGCTACAACAACACTAAGTTTTGCCGTGCATTTTTGCTTCATGGCGCACAATAATAGCCCCTAATTGGTGTCTCTATAGCGCCAGTTTTAACGTATATTTGTGAAACGCTAATGTGGCGCTATTGGAAGGCTAGTAGCGTCGCCTTTTTGTAACTCAACTGAGACGCTATAGCGACGCTCATAGCGTCGACTTAGCATCACTAAAAATGGTGACACCATTTTGCATCGCTAATCGACAGTTTTCTTGTAGTAAATTGTATATAAATAGAACAAATATCCAATTGTGTATGCAACTTTTATTTGAATAAATTATTACTAGTGCCATCACTAATGAATTTACACCTTTGATCTCTATTCTACATTATTTGTTGAATAACTATTCTTAATGTTTAATATAATTTAGAATAACAATTATTTTAATGATAATATTCACTTATTTAATAAATGAATACATATGTATATTTATTTCCATTCATTTTATAGTTTAGGTATATAGTATATAGTATAGTATAGTATATATTATATGGTATATAGTATTTAGTATATTGTATATAGTATATCGTATAGTATATAGTATTGTATATAATATATAGCATATTATATTGTATATAGTATATAGCATAGTATATAGTATAGAGTATATAGTATTGTATATAGTATATAGTATATAGTACATAGTATAGTATATAGTGTAGTATATCATTTGAGCATGGCGTCACATGCTTCCTTCCTTTAAGATGTTTGCTACCAACATTATGACTCAGCCTACCCGATAGAATGTTTACTAGTAACATTTCAAAGCGTCCTCCCAAATGCGCCATCCGCTTGGAGTACTTGTTGGTCATAATCCATACCATGAATGCCTTTCAGGCATTCTATCAAACATATGAACTACATGTTCTTTCCCTTTGTGAAGTTTACTAGTAATCCCAATGGACATAGTAACCCTATGCTGGTATTGTCAAAATATTTCCATTAACATCCGTAAGCATCTCTTCGAATGCTTGTCTAGTTGAACATGTGTGCATGTTCATATTAAAGTGATTCTTACCAACAACATCATTTAGCAAGGTTGCCTTTGTGGCATCTTTTGACAGATGCTTTGTCAAGCCATTATTAGGAATCCACACATAGGCCTTATCGATTCAAATTACTTACCAGTGGTATTCTCAAGATTCATACACTTTAGACATTTTTTCGAGCATATTGTTCGAATCTTCTTGATTGTCCAAAATGCATACTGTCCACATTTTGCCATGTGCTTTTCCTTCTTCTAGGTATCAGATGATCAAGATAATCTTCCTATAGACAAGATATCTGTAGTGTCCTTTCACAATAATCATGATTTCAATACCCATGCACATAAAACAAAAAAAAAAAATCATCACACAAATGAAGAGGAAATGAAGATTTTATTACACAAGTCAACAATGATTATGTCTTCTGCATAATGATACAAATTGAATTCACATAAGTATTATTACAACACTAGTACCAATACACTAGTATAATAAACAAAACTACTATGAAAGCTCCTTAACCCATTGCCTATTCTAAGGCAATTCCTAATTACACCACTTTTTTGTCGAATTGCCTCACCCGAGTTGCAAGTGGTACCTCCTTACTTCATTGTCGTGGCTAATCTTACGCTGAGGTATTTGTATAGCTTCCTTTCCTCATGTCCACACCCTGACAAGTCCATCAACACTCGACATTGTCCAAGTGCAATAGTTGGCTGATGCCTCCCATCCTCTTTGTCACCATGCATGATCAACTCGCTCCCTTGACTAATCCTAGGTTGTTTCCAGCCTAACAACACACTTTTACTAATGTCTTAATCATACTAGTCTTCCACCACCCAAGAAAACTCCACACAGCAACAATGATGTCTTGTCGCTGTACACAACCCGAAAATCAAGGTTGCAACAACCCCTCCCAAGGGTTTTCGGGCTCAATTGTGACTGATTCTTCTTCTCCCATCATCAAACCTGCATGAACGACCTCAAGTGTCAATTGCCACTTATAACCATCTTCAATGGGATGATTCTTTCCACATTAAAGACATTGCACATTTGCCCTCTTCTCACGTTCATTTTTGATAAATTCTCATCATGAAGTGAATGCTTCGATGTGGCATGGTACTATTTTGTATTCATCCTCCTTGATCTTGAACATAAGCACACAACATTGCATTGCCGACTTGGGAGGCCGAAGTTGATCTCGAAAGAGATGTTCCAACTGCACAATCTCTTGTGTCAAAGCTGTGCGAAGCTTCACTTCAAGAATGCCTAAGTCTCTTCCGTGGTTGCCCATTTATAGAAAGTGTTGCCACATGGTTTGCATGCTATGCTGGAGATCTAGGATGGTCTCGTGGTTTATGATAGGAGAGTTCTTGTAGAAGCAATTCTCACCATGTGTCTTGCACCATTTGCAACTTTTTGCCTTACCCTTACTCTTATTTGAGTTCCCTATATTCGTTTGTAGATCCCATGGTTTTCAAACTCGAGAGTTTACATAAACTCATTTTGTGTCTGGTAAACTCGATTCGTAAACTCGTAGATTCTACGTATAACTTTATAAAATATAAAAATATTTCACAATATAAGAATTTTTAATATGAGTCAGCAAAACTGAGTATGGGACCTCACAACATCAATTAAACATCTTCAAAATTTGAATCTAATCCTAAATAAGTCCTAATCTAGTTTAAAATCAAATCATCTTGAGTTGATCGAAATTAAATCATGATGACTTTATTGTCTTGACTTAAGTTTAAAATACAACAACAACAATAACAACAACAACAAAGTCTTATCCCACTAGGTGGGGTCGGCTATATGGATCATACGACGCCATTCGTTGATCCATGTTCATAAGATTTGACATGATTTTATGTTGGCTGTCGGGGCCTAACACAATCCTCCTCCTTTATCCGGGCTTGGGACCGGCTATAAAATATAGGCGGAGTTTTGACTTAAGTTTAAAATATTTAAATAAATTAACAAAAAATATAAATAATTTGAAAATCTTGTATCATTATTGATTACCAATAAGATTATTTCATGCATCATATATATTTTTTAAAAATATAATATAATGTATAAACAATACATGCTTAATATATTATAATATACTTATACAGTATAATATTATCATAAACATGTATAAAGTAAAACGTAGTTCATTCTTCTTCCAATTATACTCTCAAAATCTAATCAAACAATTAATTAACAAAAATGTTGAGTCTACGTGTGAACTCTTATGAGTTTACCCGATTCCATTCGATTCTACCGAGTTTACTTCGAGTCTATCACAGTTTACTATCAAATTCGAGTTTGAGCCGAGTTCACTCAGTTTTGTACTCTAGAGTAAAGAGTTTAAGAATTAACTCGAGAGTTTGAATGATCCGTCTTGTGGCAACCTCAAACTTTTTTTATTTTGAAGATGTCCGACATTTAACTTTTCCAACGAGGCTAAGTCAACTTATGCAAAGTTTTTAAGATCAACATACTCTTCCTTTTGGCCTAAGAAGTTCATCACAAAAGTAAGAATATTTCCTGCCACCAGGTGAAGGAGTTTGACATTTGAAAACACACTTTTAAGTTCACTATTTTGCCTCATCCCAATTTTGCCTTTATATAAAGCAATGGTGTATTGGCAATGGCTTTCAAGAAGTTAGTTAATCTTTCCAAACTACTAATATTGCCTCCCCCTTCAGCTAATTCAAATTGGACCTTAATTTAGTATGTAAGTTGTTAACATATTTTCATCTTAGTTTAATGGTTGCGTGCTTTAGTACCTCTTCTTGAGGTCTTCTGTTCAAGCCTCCCATTGTCTTAATGTTCGATTTTACGATCTAAACATATTGATAGGCGGAATGTTAGAAGAGGGCAAAATGAGAATAATTTGAAGTAAAAGGAAAAATAAAGATGGAATCAATAAATAAATAGAAAATTGATGAGAGAATAGGAAAGATGAACAAATAAGAGTAAATATTCTCACACAAAAAAAAGTTATTAAGACACTAATATCTTTAAAATATAAAATATTTATTAATAACTGATGATTAACATGTTGGTATTATTAACATAAAATATTAGCTAAGTAAAAATATAACATTGAAAAAGATATTGTTCTTCCGGATACAAAGACATGTAGAAATTAACTAGTATTAAGATGCATCAAGTTCAACAAATAATGTTGCGGATTATCTTGTCAATCTGGGCCTATTGGGCCACGATATTTTGTGGTTGGAATACCTCATCGGAATCTTCAATGTATTTTGTACTTTGATCTAACCCTTTATTTAAATTTATGCAAGTTCCTTTTCTTAAAAAAAAATGCTGCATTTGAAGTAAGATGGAACCGGACTAGACCGGACAAAAACTCATTTCGCAAGAACTCAGTTATAAAAGGGGTCAAATTGATAAGCCAAATTGCACCAAAATCAGTTTAACCCATTTTAAATTTAAATAATTTAAAAAGGTGAATATATAGATAAATGATGGAGAAAAAGGCAAGTTTGATAATAGAAGGACTACGGAAGAAATAGCAAGTGCTGAAAAATGGTACATAACGTAGTAGATTAAGGAAGGGTGAACTAAAAAGGTAAATTAGTAATAAAGAAAGTCAATTCGAAATTTATGGAGGACAAAAAATAGAAAATATGTAAAAAAAATATTTATGAAATTCTCGAATAATTCAGAAAATACTAAAACTAAAGTTATCACAAATAATCAAACGTCAATAAAAAAATGTTTTATTGATATTTTATTCTTTGCTTATTTCTATAATTTTTTTACATGTTCGTTCATACTACTATATTTTCAAGGTCAATAAAATATATTATTTTAATACATAAAATTGGTTCAATTCCGTTGAACTACTTGTGCTCGCAAAAGTTTAGATCTTGCGGCTACATATGAACAACCCCACCAACATGGTTGATGACGGTCTTAACATGTTCTTTTTTTCACAAAATATGTTTGATGATGACGATGATTAGAAACTGCACAGAAAAGATCACAAGCATGCAAGCCAACACAAAGTGCTGCCTGCACATAGAACAAACAAAAAGCCTTCAAATGAAATAAACAAATAGCAAAAGCACTCACTTGTCATGATATCAAGTTGCTAAGGATACAATAAATAAATAAGTTAATATATGAATTAATATACTCTACGCCTTCTGTTTTGAAGGGATGCGGAGCATTCAACTAGTGATCAACTAGTGATCTTCATTCATATAAATGATTGATCAATGAATTATGATTGAAATATGCTCAACATCTCTTCAAAATATAAACATTAATTCTATATAAAATATATATTATATATTATTATATTCCAACAAATTTAGATAATACAAAAAAGTTGATTAAATTCAAATATTATCATAACCTCATGAATAAAGTAATTTATAGATTAAAGTAAAAGATTATTAGTTGAAAGAAGTAATTTGTAGATTTCTTCCTTAAATGTGGGCCAATATAATATAATATAATATAATATAATATAATATAATATAATATAATATAATATAATATAATATAATATAATATAATATAATATAATATTTACCAACCTTCAAATGCTTCAACCGCATCAATAGCACCCTTCGAACAAGACCAAATCCCCGACGGCAGCCGCGTTCCTCCCCTGTCACGTTCGAGCCGCCGCCGCCGCCGCCGCAGAGAGGACAGTTTTCCGAACGGCCGAGAGATGGCCATGATCTTCGGAGCCTCCCGCCGTCTCGCCGGCTGCCGATCCGCCGCCGCACCGGCGATGCTGGGCGGCGTGCTCCGGTCGGCGATGCTCCAGACGATGGCGGAATCGTTCCGGGAGGAGAAGGACACCTTCGGCCCGATTAAGGTCCCCGCCGACAAGTTCGTCCCTTTCCTCTCTCTCTTCTTCCGTTTCCTGGTCCCTTGCTGCTTCTGATTCTCTGATCTCTCTAAGCTTTGTATCCCGCAGGCTGTGGGGCGCTCAGACGCAGAGATCGCTGCAGAACTTTGATATCGGAGGCGAGCGGGAGCAGATGCCGGAGCCGATCATTAGGGCGTTTGGGGTCCTCAAGAAGTGCGCTGCTAAGGTCTGCGCTTTCGTTTTCTTGGTGGAACTGGGCAAGATTTAGTGTCCCTGCTCTACTCTTGCTGACCTTGGATTTGTCACCTTATGATGGATATCCTATATGAGTATTCTCAAATTTTGTGAATGCAATGCCATTATGTTCATATAATTTCCTGTGAGAAGCAGTTAGACTTGGCCATCATTATGTTCCTTTTCGGATCAATATTCTGTACATCATATTTCAGTCGTTGCCTACATTAGGTGTACACATATGTTCGTGCAGGTAAACATGGAATATGGTCTCGATCCCACTATTGGGAAGGCAATAATGCAGGCTGCCCAAGAGGTTGCTGAGGGGAAACTGAATGACCATTTCCCACTTGTTATATGGCAAACTGGAAGTGGTACTCAGAGCAACATGAACGCAAATGAGGTCAGTGTGGAGAGAGTTTATCCAACTTTACCTTCTCCTTTGACATTAAATGAAAAGTTCCTTTATGGTTGAAAATTATTGGACGCTTTCCACACATTTGTGCTATGTGCATGATCTGTTTGTGAATCCTCTTATGACAGTTGCATTATGTTAAGTTCCTCTTATCCTATTGTTCGTCTAGGTAGAATTTAGGTACCGTATATATGAGACATGGTTAACAAAGTACCATGATCATCAGTTTCTTCTTTTTTTCTCTGATTCGGCTGATTGTCTAAACTGCTAGCAGCATTAGTATGACCGTGTCACCCCATCTTTATAGCTTTTTGGTGGCACACAGCATACATGTACACTCCAGATTTAAGCACATACATTGATGACTAGCTTTTCTCAGTCATTCTTTTACTCTTTTAAATTAGAGAGTAATATGGCCAACATGTTATACATTTTGCTTGGATTTGGATGATTTTTTGTTTTTATGCACAACATATATCATAGCTAATCATCTTTCATAACTCCTTATAGTAGTATCTACAGAGTGACGTTAAATAGTCATATTATATTGAATCCTGAGTAATGGCTGAATCTTGTGTATCAGAGTATCTGAATCTTCCTACATAATTTTTAGAAGCTATTAAGCCTGTCTTATGCATATACATTCTAGACTTAGAAAACATGGTCAATCTTTAATGACATCACACATGATCTGATGCCTTAATTTATTAGTTTTCTGTACCGCACTATCTTTCCTCTAGACGTCACTATATAGGATAATATAAATTCGTTTACCTTTCTGGTTTTCCTTCCAAATTTGGTTTTGGTTTGGTTGTGTTCTCTTTCACGAGAGGGGAAAAGAAGATAATCGGCAATACCATTGGGTGAGTTCATTGCTTCACAGGGACCTATTGATTTTTTAATTCCATCCTTTGAGCTTCGCCAATTTGAGATGGAGGAAAGAAGGCACTCTTTGCCTCTCAAGAAAAAAAAAAAGAAAAAAAAAAAGAAGGCACTCTTTGTATCATATTCTTGTCAAATGGCAGAATTTGTTGCATTTATTGAGGTGTGGGGTATTGCTTTTGAAGTTTTGCCTTTAAAAGAAATTAGTATTTGTCCTATAATCCCTTGTCTTTTGTTCTAGCTTGTTCATTCGATCATCTTTGCTTTACCCGTGTACATTGGTTCTTATGTTGTTCCTACTTTATTAATTTCTTGATTTATTCGGTTGTTCTTCCAGGTAATTGCGAATAGGGCAGCTGAAATTCTTGGGCATAAACGGGGTGATAAGTTTGTGCATCCCAATGATCACGTCAATAGATCCCAATCTTCTAATGATACCTTTCCAACAGTAAGTTTTAGTTTCTTCTGGTCTTTATATTGACTGTCTGGTTAAACATAAATACACCTTATAGTTTCTTTCATTGCCCAAATTTTATAATGTTGTGTTCTAGATAGCTTTTATCAGCATTTTTATACTACTGTAAATATCTTGTGAGAAGCATAAAGTGACATGCTTATCAGAGGCAGAGATGACTTGATGATATGAATGCAAAACACATTACTGGTGATGAGCGTTGTCAAAAGGATCAAACTTTTATTTTACATTGTGATACTGTAGATAACATGTTTGAAATGCAAAGTGACATGCTTATCAGAGGCAGAGATGGGCTTAATGACAATGATGCAAAACACTTTGCTGAGAGATAGGAGTTGTCAGATAGATGGATAAAATTTTTTCTGTTCATCATGGAGATGAGACAAATCCTATAGTTGGTGTGCCTAAGCTTTTCTTTACTAACTTGAGTTCTTTCCAAATCTTAAACCTTAAGCTCTTGGTTGTAATTGAGTGGACCTCATCTTACACATTAGAGGCGGGGATGGGCACAGTGACAGTGATACCAAAACAGGTTGCTGAAAGATAGGAATTATCAGAAGGATAAAATGCTTTCTTATACCAATTTTTTTTTCTGAGTGGTTTCTTGTACCAATTATAATACACCATGCTGATCTTTTTTTACAATTATTTCATTTATAATCTCTATTAAAATTATAACTGATTCTTTGTAAACTGTTTGTAGTATTGCAATTTTCCTGCACTGTCTCCTAAGCTATTCTTATGCATATGTGGTAAATCTGGTTTAGATTTAAAACACATTTCTTATATGTTTTTGGCCCTTTTCAGGTTATGCATATTGCTGCAGCTACAGAGATCAACTCCAGGTTTATTCCAAGCTTGCAGCAGTTGCATGCTTCACTACATTCCAAGGTCAGACTTTTCTTTCAGTTTTTTTTGGTTAAATATGACTCAATAGTTATTTCAGTGATTTCAGTTGGTCTCGTTGCTCTCTACTAAGACATCCTAAAGTATAGCTAAATTTCTATCCTCCCCCAACCACCCACCCAAAAAAGAGGAAATAAAATTAAGTTAAGCTCCATTGGGACAGCTTTGAACCACTGACGTTACATAGAAATCAAGTTCTTGTTCACTGCTTTAGAAAAAAAGTTGATCTTGTTCCCCAAACAAGTGTAAAATGCTGCCTTGCCTATTGAAAATTGTGAGAAAAAGTTCTCTTTCAGGCTATGCTTCCAACAACAACAACAACAACAACAACAACAACAACAACAACAACAACAACAACAACAACAACAACAACAACAACAACAACAACAACAACAAAGCCTTATCCCACTAGGTGGGGTCGGCTACATGGATCATACGACGTCATTCCGCTCTATTAGTAACCAAACCTTTCGGTATATTATTCACCAATAGATCTTGCTCTATTAGTTCGCCAAGTGTCCGCCTTGGCCTCCCTCTCCCTCTTTTAATCGGACTCCAGATTATTTGATCTACTCTTCTTACTGGCGCATCTAATGGTCTTCTCTGAACATGATCAAACCATCTCAAACGATTCTCTACTATTTTCTCACTAATAGGAGTCACTTCGACTCGTTCACGTATATGGTCATTCCTAATCTTATCTAATCTTGTGTGACCACACATCCATCTCAACATCCTCATTTCGGCTACCCCCACTTTACGTTCATGTTGTCCCTTCATAGTCCAACATTCACTACCATATAACATTGCCGGTCTTATAGCAGTACGATAGAATTTTCCTTTAACTTTATTGGGTACTTTTTTATCACAAAGAACTCCAGTGGCTTTCCTCCACTTGCACCAACCAGCTTGAATTCTATGATTAACATAGTCATCAATCTCACCATCTTGTCTTACAATTGATCCTAAATATTTAAACTTTGTCACTTGAGGAATTATATCCTCCCCTAGCCTAACTTCCAAATCGTCTTTAAGTTGTTTATTTGTGAAGAAATTGCTATGCATATATTCTGTTTTATTCCTACTTAAACGAAAACCCTTTGACTCCAACGTATTTTTCCATATTTCCAATTTTGTATTAATCTCTTCTCTTGAATCTGCTAAAAGTACTATATCATCCACAAATAGCATGCACTTAGGTACTTCCTCTGTGATACTCTCGATTATAGCATCGATAACTAAGTTAAATAGATACGGGCTTAAAGCTGATCCTTGATGTAGGCCAATTCCTATAGAAAATTCATTTGTCTTACCTCCGGGTGTCCTAACCCTAGTCAATGCCCCATCGTACATATCTTGTATTGCCTTAATGTAGGCAACACTCACCCTCTTCTTTTGCAAGGCTTTCCAAAGTACATCCCTTGGTACCCGATCATACGCCTTCTCTAAGTCAATGAAAGCCATATGTAAGTCTCTTCTCCTACTTCGATACTTCTCCATCATCCCCCTTAGTAAATAAATCGCCTCTGTAGTGGATCTTCTTGGCATGAACCCAAATTGTCTCTCAGAAATACTAGTCTCCATTCTCAATCTATGCTCAATCACTTTTTCCCATAATTTCATTGTGTGACTCATAAGTTTAATCCCTCTATAATTTGCACAATTCTGAATATCTCCTTTATTTTTGTAAATAGGAACTAATGTACTTAATCTCCAATCATCAGGCATCTTTTTCGACCGTAAAATCTCATTAAATAGTTTACATAACCACAACACACATTTTTCTCCTAAACATTTCCAAACTTCAATCGGTATACCATCCGGTCCAACGGCTTTACCATTCTCCATTTTCTTAAGAGCTTCGCTAACCTCCGAGACTCTAATTTTACGATAAAATGACCTATTAAGCTCACATTCGCTAACTGTCAAGTCCTCCAAATCACAACGGGAACCTTCACATTCATCATTAAATAGTTTATAGAAATACTCTTCCCATCTGTTCTTAATATCTCCTTCAGTAACTAAATTGCCAATTTCATTTTTTATGCATCTTACTTGATCCAAATCTCTCGACTCCTCTTTATTCCTTGCAATCTTGTAAATCCTTTGTTCACCGGCCTTTGTCCCTAACTCCTTATAAAATCCGTCATATGCTTTAGCACGAGCATCACTAACTGCCTTCTTAGCCTCCCTTTTCGCCAAACGATACTTTTCCCAATTGTCAGAACTATTGTCCAAGTGTATCGCCTTGAAACAATTCTTCTTATTACGCACCTTTTCTTGGACCTCCTCATTCCACCACCAAGTCTCCTTATCTCGTGGTCCAAAACCTTTTGATTCTCCTAAAATGGCTTTAGCAACCATTTCAATCTTTTTTGCCACATTCTCCAACATGATACTAGCATCTCCTTCTAACTCCCACACACTTTCCTCTAATAACTTCTAAAAGTCTCTCGCTTCTCCCCCTTTAACTGATATATCAGTATATGTACTTCAGTATGAAGAGCCTCATATTTACATATTTCTTCTCCAAATATAATTCAGTATGAAAAATCTTAAAGAGTATGGAAGCCTTTTGTTGTGGGTTTCTTGTTGAGATATATCAGATATAATTCTTTTTTTCTGAAGTTTAATCTCCATTGAATTTTTTATTTCTCTGCTTTTAGTCTGTTGAATTCAAAGACATCATCAAGATTGGCCGAACTCATACTCAAGATGCTACTCCTTTAACCCTTGGTCAAGAGTTCAGTGGTTACACTATACAGGTATCTTTGGTTAATGATTTCTTTCTGGTTAGATTGGTCCATGCTCTTTCTGAAGTGAATCTATGTTTCATGAATTTTTTTATCATATTACTGAAGAATTTTCTTGAATTTTTTTTCTAGGTAAAATATGGCATTGATAGAATTATGGATACTCTGCCTCGCATGTATCAGGTAGTCTTCTGTTCTGTGTATATAATGACAAATATCTACTACCCAAGATTATTCCTTCTGACATCCTCTTATTTGCAGCTTGCACAAGGTGGCACTGCAGTAGGAACTGGATTGAATACCAAAAAAGGGTATACTGTTTTTTCGTAAATATCTTATTAATTTTACTGTTGTGATTTTTCTGTATTTGTTGTTTCAGGATCTTGCTAAATTCTAATAGTAATTACACTTTTGGAGCTTTATAAATGTATCACATTTGGATACTTATGCTTTAATGTTATCCATTGTTTCATTGATATACACATCAGATTTTATTCTCACGTGAGGTATTTTTGGGTTTTTAGCGATTGTCTTGAGTAATGTAATTTCTTCCATTTCTCCCTCTTAAAAGAAAAAAATCTCCATTTTTTGTATTTAATAATAAGTTAATTTTTTCCTGAAAAATAGTTTAATTTTATGAAATATATTATGTAAGTACTATGAGACCAATGCCTGTTTTTATATGAAAAATGAACACAAGAATTATTTTTTGAAAGGAGATCAAGAATTCTGCTGTGGGATAATGCTGCCAGGAATCATGGGAACCCATGTTTTTCTTTTTTGTTTTTAGGTTTTATGACTGAGGGTTGAGGGTTGTTAAGTTTATAAGGACAATATCATTACGGTGGCTGAGTATGGTTTTTGGTTTATGATGATACGGAAATCTTTCCAGCAATGGTACCAAACTGTGAGCTAGCTCTACTTATCGTTATTTAACTTGGAAGAAAGTTTTTACCACTACATATTAAAATACTGCTGATTCGCTTGTCATAACTTTAATCTCAGTCATACACACAAATTGCTGATGTAACCTAAACTAAGTTCACGAAACCTAAGAAAGTTTGAATGAAGTGGCATTATTTCGTCAAATGATATCCAAGGTATACACAAAGATATAGGTATTTGAGGTGGTTAAATTTCCTTCTATAACCACATTACATGTACAAGAGGATAATCGCTTATGACAAAATATTAGCACCGGATCGACAAACTTAACAAATGGTACCTTGGTCCATAAAGTTAGATTTTCAGGAAGGACATTTTCATTTCTTTTCGAGTGACAAGTAGAATTTTTCTCTCAGTCTAAAGAAAAAAAATAAGATTTAAAGGATGGGGCTATATGCCTGCAATGACAAAAGTCTTTCGATTGCTCTTTAAAATTTCAAAGAATGTGAACATTGAAGGTTTAAAAAATACACATCTTTATTTCGAACTCTATAGTAGATCGTTTTAGTCTCTCATGCTGCCATTTTTCCTTAGGTTGATTGTATATCTTATATGTTGCTTGCAGATAGTTAAATTGAGATGTATCCTACTTTCGCTTTAAATCATGCACCATCTAACCTTTTTAATTGTACTCCCAATTAGATTTGATGCAAAGATTGCTGCAGTGGTGGCTGAAGAAACAAACTTACCATTTGTCACTGCGGAGAACAAGTTTGAAGCATTGGTCAGTACCCTCCATCTTAACTTTCTACCATTTGAGTTGAAACTCTTATATGTATAGTTTTGCTTTCGTGAAGAGTATCCATTTTCCTTTTGCTAATTAGTTAATATCTTGCATATGTCCTACAATCAGTAACTTTGCCCAGATGAGAAGATTAGTTAACACTAATTCAATGATGTAATCTAGACAGGATTTGTAGCAATCATCACTATTATTCCATGAGCTAGTAGTACACTTCAACCCTAGTTTTTTCATCAAAAAATATCCCCGCTTTATTTTTAGTTTTGGCTTTTATATTAAACCTAAGATACTACAATCAGTAACTTTGCCCAGATGAGAAGATTAGTTAACACTAATTCAATGATGTAATCTAGACGGGATTTGTAGCAATCATCACTATTATTCCATGAGCTAGTAGTACACTTCAACCCTAGTTTTTTCATCAAAAAATATCCCCGCTTTATTTTTAGTTTTGGCTTTTATATTAAACCTAAGATATCTGCTTGTTAGCGCAAAACTGTAGCTGAAATATCTTCAATTGTTTTAACTTTTTTTCCAACTTTCTGAGTTGCTATTATTTCTGGCTTTTACTTAATAGTGTCTTTGATTTTAAATAAAAATTCCACCAAAAAGAAAATTCAATGAAGAAGTATGTTAATGCAATATAATATTGTTAACAAATTGTTTAAATTAATGTATATATTTACTAATAGAGCGGAATGGCGTCGTATGATCCATGTAGCCGACTCCACCTAGTGGGATAAGGCTTTGTTGTTGTTGTTGTAATGTATATATTGCCAAAGATTTCTAAATGTTCTGTTTTCTTTGTGTATGTTTATTACAGTATGATTTAAGTATCTAGCCATTCATCTTTTAAATTTTATTCTTGCTCTGTTTTTACATTAATTTACATAGCAGAACGACCTTAGAACAATAAGATTCTAAAACTAGCATGTTTGTCAAAATTTCTCTTTAATCATAAGTTTTACTCTTTTAAAAGATACTAATAATTTTTTACTGTTTCTTGGCAATATCTTGTTATCCAGGCTGCTCATGATGCTTTTGTTGAGTCCAGTGGAGCACTAAATACAATTTCTGCTTCTCTTATGAAGATAGCAAATGACATACGACTTCTTGGAAGGTAAGTTCAATCGAAAACTTGGCCTATCATGCATAAAATTTATTGTATCATTTTATCCTACTGTGGAGGCTCACATTTTTACACTTTATGTTTTCTAGCGGTCCGCGATGTGGTCTTGGTGAGCTTATTCTGCCGGAAAATGAGCCTGGCAGCAGTATAATGCCTGTATGTTCCATTTCTTATGTCATCATGAAACTAATCTTAGTTCATAGCTGTTGGATTTCCTATTGATTACTGTTGTAACATGGTTGCGAATCATGTGTCTGATATAAGTTGCATCTGTTGCAGGGAAAGGTAAACCCAACTCAGTGTGAAGCTCTCACCATGGTTTGTGCTCAGGTGAGACTCATTGTTCTTTCGTAATCTAAACCTTTTATTTGTATTAGTGTGCTAACTAAATCAAAGTAATCTTTCAATCTTTTGTTATTTTTACTTATACACAATGGTCCATAAAGATACCCAAAATACTTTATTTCTAGAAATAAAGACAATCAAGACAGATTGACCGTATTCATTGGTGATTCTGTGATTGTTTCTGATTTTTTAGTTAAAATGTCCAAGTGTCCAACTGTATGTGATGTATTGCCTGCTTTTAAGCTTTGTTAGTCTAGTGATAAAATAACTATTTGTCCATTGTGTTAACTCAATCATACAAGTTACTAATCTTAAACAGAACATGCATTTGTAAATTGTGTTCTCTCAAAGCTTGTTCTCCTTTCTATGGGTCTAATGCTATTGTTGTCATATAGGTTTCTTGCCTTGGTTGATGTATTTTAAATGTCTTATACATTATCTGGGTGGAACTAATACTTGTCTTATCTAAGGTGATGGGCAATCATGTTGCGATTACAGTTGGTGGAGCAAATGGTCATTTTGAACTCAATGTTTTCAAGCCAATGATTGCTAGTGCTCTTCTTCGAGTATGATATCCCTTCAGCTTAATTCATTTTATTTTTCAATCCTGATAATGTCTACTTATGAAATAGAAAGCATTAACATAAGATTCGGATAATTTGAAAGAGAAATTTCGGATAATCTTGCACTTGCTAAAAAAAGGCAATAAAGAGAAGGAAGCTGCTTGATTAATTGTAATATGTATAAAAACAATAGAATTTGACTTTTCCTACAGTCCTTGAGGTTACTCGGAGATGCATCTTCATCTTTTGAGAAGAACTGTGTAAGGGGAATTCAAGCAAACCATCAGAGGATTTCGAAATTGTTGCACGAGGTAAAGTTCAAGAAGCTAAATTTTCAGTTTATGTAAGGTCATGTTATTTCTACCATTGACTGATGGACTCTTTCGTTTTCATTGCAATTCTGATGCAGTCATTGATGCTTGTTACATCTTTGAATCCTGTAAGTTTGTGCGATTCTATTTAATTTTGTGTTGTTCCTTGTTTTCTTCTCTTCACAATAATAATTGATATCTGAATGTTTATTCTCTAAATCCAGAAAATTGGCTATGATAAAGCTGCTGCTGTTGCTAAGAAAGCTCATAAAGAAGGAACAACATTGAAGGTGAGGTTTTTCAAAAGTCTGAAACCATTTGATACTAATACATTTTAAATTGTTAATATTCGATTGCCTCTGTCATGTGGTCTTTTTCAGTGTAATATCTAGTTGGACATGAATTTTAAAGTTTATATTATCTGATCTTAAGCTTTATCAATTTAATCTTCTCAATATGCCCAATACATAATAGTGATATGATCAATAATAAGTTGGTTTACGTGATTAGCAGGTTTTGGAATATGAAAATCTAAAAACCTAAAGTCAACATTTGTTGCAATATATGTTCCGCACCTTGAATTGGATTAATCAGAACTAATAGCCTTCTTGGTACTAGGAAGAAAATATCAATGAAATGTCATATCTCGGCCCATTCATGTTTTATTGACATGCCAAGCAATGATTGCCTTTTGTCTCTGCTTTATTTTCATCATTTTATCATAGAAAGGTGTTATTCCATTTGCATATGACTTCACTTTGTCAATTTATTAAGTTAAAAGAAAATTCAAGTCATTTGCAGATGGACCTGCTATTTTCCTTGTTACTCTTGCTTAACGATAGTGGGTGTTAGTCCACTGTTAGTAAATGATGTGATGCTTCTTAGTGTTAATTAAATTAGGATTTAGTACGTGAGAAGCTTTTGTGTATTCATTACATGTTTTACATTTCTGTTTCTTGCAGGAGGCTGCCTTGAACCTTAACGTTCTAACTTCTGAAGAATTCGATCAACTTGTCGTACCTGAGAAAATGATAGGACCTTCTGATTGACGGCAAATCTAAGCGTACTTACTTTTTAGGTATTTGTTTTTCCTCTTTAAAATGCGATTAGTCTCTGCTAGGGCGCTTGCTGTAAAGCTCAATGTGCCAGTGGTAATCAAAACAGGAAAGAAAACCAAGTTTTTGGTTCCCAATAATTCATTTTTTCCCCATTGGAGATCCTTTGGGATTGTTTTTGTAAGTCATTGCAGTTATATTAATTTAGAATAAATTTCATTAGTGCTACCGTTGGGTTATGGATGATAATCCATTGACCTTGGAGCTTACTTCATTTGGTTGTAGATGCCATGCCTACTGAAAGGAGAAGACATAATTATGGCATTTGTAGTTTATATAAAGCCTCTATTGTTGATTGGAGAAGCTAAGTATTATGTAGTAGTTTATTTACATGTAAAGTATTTTGTTTCTCAATCCTTGAAATATAAACTGAAACATAGTAAGGACAATTCACACATATATGTTTATGTATTCAATGTTGTCTTTTTTATACGATATTACATAAACTCTTTCCTTAATCATGATGGATAATACAAAACCAAAATGCATCGTCATGTAATCAAAATGTCCTACATATCTTACCAAACAAAAAAAAAGGGGGAATAGTATATAAAATTCCACTCTCAAAAAAGACGGTTCTCGTTACGTTGAACTCCACATGCCACAACTTTATTAATTCTCATCTTTCTTATGTACCACATGAGGCCTCCAACACCAATCACGGCGACAAACGAAACAATTGTAGTCCCTGAAGAGGAGAGAGAAATGAACATAAAATGTGAAAATTTACTAAAGTTATATATTTTGGAATATAAATATATATCACATAAGAACATATTTCGATCTCTCACCTGCAATAACACCAGACGATATGTGATGCCTTCCCAACTTGATGTCTACAATCGAAACAGATGATGTTAAATTCAAATTGTATTGTGCATGATCTTGAGCAATGTTGTCAAGATCTCGATCTAGATCTTAAGATCTTACGATTTTATGATCTTATATACTTCTTCCGATCTCGATCTTATCTTGAGGATTTTATATGTAAGATCTTAATACGATCTTAATTTTGGTCACACAATCTTACGATCTTTTTCGATCATATACGATCTCATATGATTAAAATAATAATTTAAATATTAAGTAAAAATATATTTATGATAATAAGAATTAATTTTTATGAAGTTAAATATATTTTTGTTCATTTTTAATATGTTTTTATATAATTTGACTCATGAATGCATAAAAAATATCTTTGTGAGGTATAATCTAATATTTCAATACGAAAAATTTGTAAAAAATATATTTATTATTTTAAAAATATACTATTTTATTAATAGGTAGAATTTTACGATCCTCGATCCGATCTTACGATCTTCGATCTTATGACCCACCTTCGATCTTATATAAAATCCCGATCTTGATAACCTTGATCTTGAGTAAATTTATTTTGCCAAAAAAAAAACAAAGAACAAAAATTATAGTGGAGGACAACATGCATATTTAAAGGTAGATGCCCTACTTGGATGTGAAGGAAACTATCCATGATAAATTGATGCACAAGTGTAGTCCAATGCCTCAAAAGGACAACCCTTGTTGATGCTTTGGCAGCTGCCCCTTTTGCTTTTGTACTTAATGTTTGTTCTCCTCCTCTAAATTAATCTATTGCATGTCTCTTGCTACCAGCGGTTTGTAATTAACTTAATTTCATTAATAATTTAAATTGATTTACTCTGTTCCCTTACCTCATGGCTCATGTTGACAATATCAGTGGCAAATATGCTTAGAATAACATTGTATTGGAATATCTATAGATCAATATAATAACATTTTAAATACCTTGCCAATAGAAAATTATCTATAGATCAATATAATTAAAATCTTTATGTTGGTGATGTGATCATATTTTATGCAGCAATTAAAATTTTAGCATATGTTGGTGATGTGCCTTGTATGGTGATGTGATCATATTTTATGCAGCAATTAAATTTTAGCTATTAAAATCTTTATGTTGGTGATGTGATCTTTATTCAGTAAATTATCAAGAAACAAAATAGTTTTAAGTTACAACGTAATAGAATTAAACTGATCACCTGCACAAGAAGCGGTCGAGTTGCCCCCTTCGCAGAGGCAAAGAAAGCTCCTGGACGCCGTATCAAACCCGCAGGTGCCGGCGTCGCCGCCCTTGGTCGCATCCCGGCACTGGAGGCACCTCGTCGTCACCGGGGTCTCGAAGTCCACCCGGATCCCGTACTCCGGCACCTGGTCGTACGGGGGGAAGTTGGCGCCCACGGTTCGCCAGTAGACGCTCGCGTAGGCGGCACAGTGCCGCAGCATCATCCGCAGGGACTCCGACGCCTTCGGGTAGTACGAGCAGCAGGTGGTCCTCCTCCCCGCTAGCGCCTCCGGGCACTCGGGCAGGTTCCGGCAGAGGTACCCGGCGCTGTCGCACGCGGAGTCGCAGCGGTCCGGGAAGCGCTCGCAGAGGCTCGGCCGCGGCTCGACGATGACGGCGTCCTCGCTGCAGTTGAAGAAGAGGTAGTCGTTCTTGGCGGAGAGGGAGAAGCGTGTGCTCGTGTCGAGGCTGAAGGGAGTGGCGCGGGTCGCCGGACGGCTCGAAACGCCGTCGAAGAAGTCGGCGTCGTTGTGGAACCGGCGGCAGCTCCACATGGAAGGGTCGGTCACGACGAGGTGGGGGTCTTCGTAGTCGACGGAGGTGACGGGGTAGGTGCCCGAGGGGGTGCGGAGGTAGAGGACGGAGGCGTTGGAGCAGACGAGCATGTTGCGGTAGTAGGCGCTGCCGCAGCCGTCGTCGACGGCGAAGGGGTAGCGGATGGGGATGGCGCCGCAGGCGGTGCGGCAGAGGCTGGACTGGGCGGCGCAGAGGCGGCCGCTGAGAGCGACGTGGACGGCGAGTAGGAGGAGGAAGATGGTGGCGACCGGAAGGTGGCGGAGACGGTCGAGCACGGTGCCCCTGGGGAAACCTCGCCGGAGCAGAGCCATGTCATGCACAGCAGAGGAACCGAATGCTACATATCTCCTCATGTGGTGATCACTGGTGAGATCGGTGCGTCCCTCGCAGCTAACAAAACCTGTTAAATGTTAATTAAAAAATACGTAGTGAAAGAGAAGGGTTGGGAGTTGGGGGTGAGGCTTCTAGAGTTCCAGTTACTGTGATCCAGAAATTTAAACTTTATTTTTTTATTAAAAGTCTCACTCGTTAATTAAAAGATACTTAGCATAAAGCTCTACGAATTGTTTATCATTTTTTACAAATAGTGCGTAAAATCGTTAGCATCGCTCAAGTTGAATGGCAAGCTTCTCCCACACCTGAGTCTTAAAAAAAAAATATACTTAACGAAAGAGAATGCTAGCATGACTTTATGCTTTTTCCTTCACTTTTTTTTTTCCTTTTGATTTGGAAATTTTAATTTCATTTATTTATTTAATTTTTTTGTGCTTTTGCTATCAATAAGCATTTAATTGAGAGTATGTCGACCAGCAATTTCAACTTGAGTTCTTAGAATCGTCAATAAAATATATATAAAAAAATTTAGTGGTTAATTATTTTCTTCAATAACAGAACAATTTAGCGGGGAGCATTAATTTTATAAAATTTATTCTTTTTCAACCAAACAAGAAATAGAATAAAAATATAATTAAAATATTATATTTTCTAGAATAAATTTTATTATTCCTTAAAAGATATTTTCTAACCAAACGGTCCCTTGATGTTTTCAGAACTAGGAATAGGAATCTGTTGACCATTCGATTAATTCAACCAAATTCAATTGGATTGAATTAAATTTTTATTAAAATAATATTATTTATATTACTTAAAAAATATATTATAAATAAAAGTATTAATGGTAAAAAATGAAATAAAAGTATTTTAACCATCATTTTAAATTAATCAAATGTTGATAAATTATTTTTTTACATATTTGGAATATATATCATTTATAATAATTTAGTTTTATGATTTTCTTATTTAATATTGTCACGAATAATTTTCTTTTTTGTTTGAATTTTTCTTATTACTATCTTCTCATATTTTATTTTCCAATTCAAATTGTCTTTCCATATATATGTTTCTTTTTTTTAAAATTCATCCTATAAAATTTATAATATATTTTTATTTTTATATTCTTGATATTTGTTATTTAAAATTTTATCATTTTGTTATTTAAGATCATTGTAATTTTATCTTTTGTTTAAAATTTGTTTTTATTGCTATTTCTCCCCTTTTATTTTCACATTCAAATTTACTTTCCTTATTATTAATATCCATTTTTATCTTCATCCTATAAAATCTAATATATTACAATTTACTATTCAAACCAACCACCCTCTCCCATTTGCATTCGTTAGATGGAGATGGGTGCCTCTTTTTGCACGTTTATGAAGTAAAAATGGTCGGTTCAACGTAAAAATGATCGGTTCAGCGAAAAATGACCGATTCGCCTATGGGCTAGGTCATTCAATGGGGGTCACGTTCAATCTATTTGTCCTATGTCTTTTCTTCCCTGTTGCACACCATCCACGTGCTCTCTGTCTTCACTGTCGCGACCACTCCTTCTCCGTCGTCGGATCTCCTACTTCCCCCGCCGGATCTCCTGCTTCACCGTCACAACCCGTGCATCCCATCGCCGATCATCAGTTTCCCCGTCGCGACCACTCCTTCTCCGTCGTCGAATCTCCTGCTTACCCTGCCGGATATCTTGCTTCACTGTCACAACTAGTGCATCCCGTAGACGATCGTCAGTTTCCCCATCGCGATGCCTGCTTCCCAGCCGTTGTCATATGTTGTCCCGCTTGCTTCCTCATCGGATCTACTTCCCCTCTGGATATGTTTCCCCTCTGCAACGCCTGCTTCCTCGTCGAGAGCTGCTCCCCGCCGCGATGTCTGTTTCCCATCGATCATCTGCTCCCTCGCCAAATCTGCTTCCCCGCCGGATCTGCTTCTCCATCGACGCATGCTTCCTCGTCGCGATGCTTGCTTCCTCATCGGATGTTTGCTTCCTCGCCGGATGACTGCTTCCTTTCCATGACGCCTGCTCCCCCGTCGAGAGTTGCTTCCCCACCATGATGTCTGCTTCCCTTCTTGCTTCCTCGTCGACACCATGCTCGCTCCGACAACGTGACCCCGTGTTCCCTATCTCATCCTCACTGGAGCGACGAGCGGTGGACGGTCCCGTTTCGATTTCCTTAGGTGAGCTACGATTACGCTAAGCATGTTTTGTATGATAGTTAGCTATAACGATAGTTAGCCCAATTGTAAATGAGAATTGACTCAATGATAATGAAATGTTGTGCCTTGTATGGTATGATAGGCATGATATTTAATTTCTCTTGCATAAAAAATCAAATCGTTATAGTTAGTTGTGCCTTGTATGATAAGCATGTATTTTGTTATGCTAATAGTCATAGTTAGTTTTAGGACATTATTGTTATGAAACATTAATGTTATGACATCGTCAACATTTTGTTCAGTTAGGGTAATGGCGTGGCTAAATGTCATTGCCAACAAGACGTGATAATAAAAACATCTTGGACCGAACGTAATCGTGGACGTCGGTTTTACGGATTTACATTTTACGAGGTTAGTTTGACAATACTTTTATATTAAAGCATTTTATGATTACTTTCTAATCTAATGTTGTCTTTTGTGATTTATCTTGCAGCAACATCGAGCTTGCACATACTTTATATGGTTAAATCCATCATTTGAACCGAGATCTACACAAGTTATCTATCGCTTGTTACAAAAAATTGATAAAATTGAGGACGCAAATTTAAATGATGATGAAGTTAGAATTAATAGGAATGGAGTGAATTTCATGTGTAAATTTGTTTGTTTAATTGTTTTCCTTCTAACTTACAAAAAACAACATGTGTATAAATATTTCCACCATCTAATGGGTGCTTCAAAATGTATGCAGGTGAGGAGTTCATAGTTCGATAGTCTTCTTTCTCTTCAAGTCCACGATGAGTTTGGATAGCCTTGTCATAGTGGTCTACAAAATCTGAAAGTGACTTGCTCGCGTTCACATATGCATAAAAGCACTAATACTTTCTACTCTTTGCGTGGTACACATACCTACAGTAAAAATGCCTTTGAAATACAATGACACCCATTGATCACATTTATTGTACATGATTTCCAACCATTGTCCATATTTTGTTTCAAAGTACTCCAACCATCTTCAAATTCATTTACATTCATGAACTATAGAGCCACATAATGTAATATTCTTTAAATTGAGATTTTGCATATAAATCTTATAAGCGAGTCATTCCATTCTTAGAAATATGCCATGTATAAAAAATATGTTTAGTGTGTAGAAATACTCTACGTATAGCATTACCCATAGCAATATCTTGATCTGTAATAATATATTTCAGATGCTTTTCATACATGAAATCAGACAATTTTTCAAATAACCATACAAACGTCTCTTCAATCTCATCTGTAAGTAAGGCACAACTAAATAAACATGATCTTCTATGGTGATTTACACCGGTAAAAGGAGCAAATGACATTCTTAAGCTATTTGTCTAGTATATTGTATCAAATACAATAGCATCGTCAAATGTCAAATAACTATCCCTTGACCTTCCGCTAGCCCAAATAAAATTCAAAATAGTGTCATCTCCATGCAATTCCCATGAAAGACGCTTGGATCAACATTTACCTTACTCTGAAAAATAGATATGATACTTAGGCATTCATTATTAAAATTGTCTTTTCTTCTCATCCTCAAATGGTCAATACAATCTTGTACTATTATGAGTGGTTCACCGGACATATTAAGTGCTTGCTATTCTTGATGGCCCCATACCAAACTCACATAGATTCACTATAACTTCCTTGGAAGTTGCCCTGAATTCTTTTTGTGAGCGCAAATATTTCACCTTGAAAGGAATTGTTAAGGGATTAAGGGATTAAGGAATTTTCTAATCATCCACTTTCCATCCTTTCCAAGACCAATATATAAGTGGGCCTGACAATCATCTAACTTCTCTTCTTTTTGTAAGCATTTTTTCAGTACTTTCCTTCATTCTCTTATGCCCTTATTTGGAACAAACAAAATATTTGCTAATAATATTTCTCGTACTCTTGAACTTATGCAAATCTTGCTTCCTAACAAAAAAAACTAACTAATTTGGCATTATAATATTTGTAGGCTTCCTCATCGGTGTCAAATGTATGTAGAGTTTTGGTACCTCGTAGGATTTCACATAATCTACATGTACTTCATAGTTATTTGATTTCTTAACATCATCAATAGTAATATCAACAATAACATCTACCTCCACCGCCATGCCCTTTAGCTAACAAACATTTAATACTATTCATATAAGAGGACTTAATTTGAATGTAATAGTTAAATCAATGCTCATAATATAATACAAACTACTTTCCAAAGTAATAGTTAATATAAGATAACTCAGCCTATAGCAAGAAAAAGGGATAGCATTAACACAAACTGTAAAATTCATAACTATAAAATCAGTCTCAACTCTTATGATATGACATAAAAAGCATTTAATCGGGACAATTAAGATGGGTGAGTACTTAGATATTGGATGTCAATTATCTTGAAGTGCACAATGAGACTTTGTGTTGGTAAATTCTCAACATTCTCAACATGGCATATGTAAATACAAGTTTAACAAATTCTCAACATGCAACAGATTCTCAACATTCTAAACGTGTTAGCAAATTTTCAAAATAGCACATTGTCAACATTCTCTACATGTATACGGTGAAAGTCCACAAACCGCAAACATCCAAACAAAGAGGACGCAGACCACCGGAACAAGAGGACCACCGGACTAAGAGGACGCAAGCCACCAAATGAAGAGGACACATACCACCGGAACAAGAGGACCACAGAACGAAGAGGACGTGGACCATCGAATGAAGAGGACGAAGAGCACAATACGATCCATCAACCACCACTATCCTGTGTTGGAGGTTGTTCGCAGACACAGGGAACATACGATCGTCGAGGAAGATGGGGATGCAGGCATCACGATAGGGATGCAGGCGTCGTGGCGAGGAAATCAACAATCGACTATAGGGAAATCGATGATCGGCGATTGGGTAGCAGACGATTGGAAACAGGGAAGCTGTCGTCGCTGCGAGGAAGCAGGCGTCATGACGGGAAAGCAGATCTAGTGAGGAAGTAGATCCGATGTGAAAGTAGGCGGGGAAGCAAATCTGATGAGGAAGCAATTGGGGAAGCATATGATCGGCAACGGGAAAGTAGGCGCCACAGCGGGAAACCGATGATCGACGACGGGGATGCACTGGTTGACGGTGAAGCAGGAGATATGGCGAGGGAAGCAGGAGATCACGAAGACGAAAAGACATAGGGCAAATAGATTGAATGTGACCCCATTGAATGACCTAACCCATAGGTGAACCGATCATTTTTTGCTAAACTAGTCATTTTTACGTTGAACCGACCATTTTTTACTAAATCGATTATTACATTGAACCGACCATCACGGATGGGGGAAGAGTGGTCCTCCCCCTGTATAATTTTCTTATTTTTATTTTTCCTATTTATATCCAGTTTTTTTTAAAAAAATTAGATTGAGTCAATTTTCGGTTCAACTCGGTTTTGATGAGTTGACCTGGTTCAATCCGGTTTTTTTGTCAAAGTAATTTTTAATACTAAACCAGATTGGACCGATGCCGATTCGCGATTGAATACCGACCGATCTGGTCCGATTTTGAAAACACTGCTTATCATCTTTCATGGACGATGAAGTTAAGAATCATGGAAGATTCGGTGATGGAAATCATGGAACAAATCCAAAAACGGCATCAAATATATCGTAGAGTTTATTAATAATTCGGATGTGTTGCTGATCTTAATAGGGCAACAATACTTTTCCATACGATGAATAATTGACATTAGTCTTCTGCTCGATCTACTGCATGAATCCCAACATTCTGCATGGGCCATGGAATTCTAACACATACTGAAGATAAATGATCAATTATATTGAAGACTAAAAATGACAGAACTAGGGATGAAAGTAGCATATAATTTTTTCGGTTAGAAAAAAATAATCTACTACTTTTTGGATCGATTTATTAAATTTAAAAATCACTCTAAATAAAATAAACCGCAAAGACAATTTTTTTGAAGTTTTACTTTTATATATTATATTTTAAAAATATATAATAAATTAAAATTAATATAATTGCATTTAATTTTATGACTAAACTTTTAAGTTATCAACCTAGAGGTGATAGAAAAATTAAATTATATATATAAATATTATATAAAGAGTAAAAAAATTGATAATTTATAAATTAATTATATAAATGAAAAATGAGCTCCCTTCCATTTTCTTGGTGGCCCTAATTTTAGGAGCTCCGCCTTCCTGAGGGTTGTAATGCTATACAAAAAAAGTATAGCTACCGCTACATTAAGGGCTCTTTTTTTTTGTCAAAGTAGCATATACATTTTATTTAGGAGTTCCGCCCTTGCCGTAGAGTGTTTGTATAAAATTTTATTTGTATATGGGACTTGGTCTTCTTGGATTAATTTGAATTACTTATTATTCATATTTTTTGGAAACTACAATTAAATTACATATATTTTTAAGTAATAGTCAATTAAAAAAAATATAATAAGTAACACAATATAAATTTTTTTATTAGCTTAATTAACTTCTAATCTACATTTATGCACATTTAGTTTTCAAATTAGACATAAACCACATTTCTTTATATCGTTTGATTTGGCCTTTCATAAAAAGTAGTTTAAACCACTTTGTTTGCAATCAACTCTTTCCCTTGTGTATCAACCCTCAAGTGCTACACCAATGACCATGGCCTTGATTATGTGCTAAGAAGTATAAATTGTAAAACTGATTATGTGAATTTTTATTCGTTTGATTTCTCTTTTTCTCCCCGAGGATTTGAATTTATGAATTCTTGAATTGGAGCATCATATATGCTAGACGATTGATAAATATTTTGACAAATCTCCCATATAATTTGGCACACAATTCACCCAATTTTCTTATGATCCTAAATATGTATAGTTATTATTATAATTAATTTGGGTTAATATGATGTTAAATCTTTCAAGATGAGTTGTTAAAAATGTTAACTGACAATATGAGAAATTTGAATTATTAAAAAGGAGGGGCGTCCCCACCCCCAACACCCCCCCCCCCGGCGATCTCGTCGTCAGCGTCCCCTCGCCCGACGAGATCGTAGAGGGGAGGGGTCTGCAATCTCGTCGCCAACGATGAGATCGCAGGTCGTGGGGGGCCCCCTGACCTACGATCTCCGACGACGAGATCGCAGAAGGGCGCCCCCCCCCCACGACCTGCGATCTTGTCGCCAGCGACGAGATCGCCCTTCCCCTTGATCTCGTCGCCGGAGATCGCAGGTCGGGGCGACCTGCGATCTCATTGCCGACACGAGATCGCAGGCCCCTCCCCTTGAGATCTCGCGCTATCGCCGAGGACGCTCCTGGCCACCAACCGCTTCCTGTGCGCAAGGGCGGAGGCAGGTGCCTGCACGTGTCTGCATGTGTAGGCACTGAAATAATAAAAATAATGTAGTAGGGGTATTAACAAAAATCGCAAACATGTCTCGGTGGCCCAGTGATTGAATAAATTTCCACGGGTCACGCCAGTTCGATTCCAACTGGTGCTGGTGACAAAACCTTTTTTGAGTTAACTACACTTCATATATAATGTCCTACGGTACCAACAAAGTCATAGAAATTTTAACAAACAAAAAAAAAACAAAGTCATAGAAAATATATCTTAGCTTCTCAGTTTTCAATTATCCAAGTACAAAATACTTTTTATATTAATATTTTTATCTATTTTTTGTTATCCTTAATTATATTTTATTTTCATTATACTCAAATAATAATTGCAATTCATTATTTTGTCCTGCAAGATATTTAAATTTCATTAATTTTCATATGATTGTGCCATGTATAATAAATATTTTATAAATATCAGTACTTATGCAATTATTTTATTTTTTTTTGAATAATTAATTTTTTATGTTATTAGTTTATTATGCATTATTTATTTGAGGACACAAAAATATTAATTAAAGAATTCTAACATATTTACGTTTTATATTATGTTTAATTATTGAATTTATTAGACTAATTTTAATTTAATGTAAATATTATGTTTTATTGTAGATTATAACTATAATTTTGAAATAATATTTTTATAAAATGAATAAATTTTAACTATAATATTAATTTATTAATTATTTTATCATTCGAATACTAATTTTGTTCTGATAGCAAATCCACCGAAGAAGTTGGCTGGCTCCGTCGCTGCCTGTGCGAGATCTACGGCAAGGGCGTCCAGAGGGACCAGAACCTCCAGCCCCACCGGAGCGGCCACAACCTCCTGTGGAAGCTGCGGCAGCGGAGCGGCAAGGAGCCGCGGAAGAGGGTGTACGTCTGCCCCAAGGAGGCCTTCTTGTGTTAGGCAGGAGAGACAACTTCATAACACAGAGCATTCTGTGATGCGTTAGCTGAAGAAACAGCAAGAGTTTCAACGGCATCGAACTTGACCAACCTCGTACCGTCATCAACAGACTGCGGCGGCGGCGGCAGCTACCTTCTCGCCGGCGTTGGTTTCATGAGCCAGGGCATGTTGCAAGAACTGGCACCCTCAAATATTCTGAAGACTGACATGGTTAGTACTGAAGTCGATCATGAAAGGAAAAATTGGTGGAAAAAATATTTGAAATCATTCGGACGTAGTATCATCTCGTTCGACATCGAGTTATACCGGCGTGTGTGTCCATTACTGTCGGTCCCCCTACACGCCATTACATAGTAGCCAAAGCATCCGTTACGCATTCCATCATTATGATCTTAATGGCTCCATTATTATTATAATTATCTTTTTCTTAATGATCATAACGGTCATATATCCAACATCTCCCACTTGACCGATATGGTCATGGTATCTAACACTCCCACTATCCATGTAGTGCTACCAGAGATGTTATCCTGAAGTTCACTATCCGTAGGACTTCGCATTGACTCAATCATTTTTTTTAGTCCCATCAAATCAATGTTTGATGAATATCATAGGTACAATTTTTCTTTACAAAAGAATCAATCAATATGTTAACAATCTCACTTTCTAGAAAGTGCTAATTAAGGATGATATACCGAAGTCCACTATCCTTAAAATTTTTATCTGACTCAATAATTCTTGAGTCCTATCAAACCAACATGTTTGATTAATATCCCTTCTTTAGTTCTCTTGTAAGAAATCACCTATCATGTTACTATTAGGCATATAGATCATTGTCACTCTTTTCTTTTCACTATGTCTTCAGTATAGTGATACTTACCCCATTATATTTCTTCTTTGAACTGTTGGCTCTACCGCGTACCAAGTTTGTTACAACTTGATTATCACAACGCATTAAATCTCATGACTAGATTGAGCCCTAGTTCCTGAAGATACATTTGAATCATATATTACAGGTGATTGTCTATTATAGACAATATACTCAACCTCCAGTGTATGTCTCAGCACACATCTTATTTCTTATAACTTCAAGAAACAGTTGTACCACCTGATAAAAAAGAGTGACTACATGTGAAAAATTCGATTTATATATATCGTCATCGAAATTCACATCGAGATATCATATGCTCTTAGGGAATCTACTTTATATTGAATGTAAGATGTCTCTCAGATATATAAAATAATCCACAATGACTCCATATAGTCTTACCGTGATTATTTTAATATCTGCCAACCAAGCTTATTGCATAAGCTAATATAGGCCATGTACATTATATCACATACATCAAGTTCCCACACCACTTATATGCAGGGTTCCTTTAAAGGATTCACCTTGTATTGTGACATTGACTTTTACTAAATCATTTTTAGTGCTCCAAAAATATTTTATACATTGTACTCAACTCTAACTCAATATCCTTGAGTTTCTGTCAAAATAATTTGAAATAACATAGGATATTTCTCCTATTTTCCTTATTTCAAATTTTCAACTCAACCTGAGCACTATGACATTATTTTTATGAGCAAAATGTCACATACTTATAGTGACACTATTTCAACTTTACTCCCACTAATTATGATGTCCATCCAATTTGTTTCCAACAAATACAAATTGGATCACCATCACATGGTATTCTACCATTACGTGATGTTTCTTTTAAGCCACTTATGAATTTTCAGCCTACCTTATTCTCTTCATTATTTTTCTTGAATGATCATGCTCACAAATGTATACACTTACTTAGTTCATCATTAAGTAAGTTTTTCATGTACACATCACAATTACTAAGGTTGTTTTGGCGTATCCTTAGTCAATAGAGAATAGGTTCCCTAAAAATCTATTCTGGCTTACTGAGTATAATCCTTAGCAACCAATCTCATTATGTGCTATCAAGAGTATCATCGATCCGATGCTTTCTCTTGAATTCCCATCAGCACCCTATGTACATTGCCTACTTGCCAGCATGTCACATAGCGTCAATACTCCGTTCCGATCGATTGAGTCCATTTTATTCTTCATGGTGGCCATCCATGATTCTGACTCAATAGAAGTCATCACTTCTATAAATAATATGATATGTACAATCCTCTATATCAACATCGACGGAGTAACACGAAAACTTTGCACATGTACAGTACATTCATAATTGTGCAAGTTTCGTCTGTGGCCTCTTGTTGCCTGATTATACTCGTGGAATGATGGTTTACTCCACTACTTCCAAAGGTATAACATCATATACAGTATCAACTCCCACTGTTGGATAGCACAGTGTATTTCCAGAGTTAGACTCCACCGTCTCATAAAATTACTAAAGGATAATTATCCTCCTTTTTTTTACATGCTCTATTTTCCTTTTTTTTTATAGAAAAAATAGCATTTCAATTCAATATGAGACATCTATACAAGTGGAAGAATGTATATACCCTTTGGACTTATCATAATATCCAATATACATAGACATTACCATTCTCAAGTCCAGCTTGTCCCCAAACTGACTAGGATTAATGTGTGCATTTTGCATCTTCATTTCCGAAGATGACCTAAACGTAGGCTTCTTGCTATTCACAACTAATAGCATTAATACTACGGACTTAGTGAGAATACTTTGTATGTAACTTGCAGTTGTCTCTGCGAAAAAATTCTTTAACCATATCCGAGTAGGACAACATACTTCTTATTGCATTCAAAAATTATATTCTCGCATCTATTGTGATGCATAGGCGATAGTAATATCTTAAATATTTCTACTTGAATGCAAAATTCTTATTTCCGGGAGATGTGTTCCCTCCTCTACAGTCCTTTAATACATGATTGGTTTCCCCAATCTTTTCTCCCCATCTGTCTTACATCTCTTAAAAACTTTTCAAACAATTTAATTATACTTTTTTTTAGGAGTTTGACATAGGAGAATTAGAATAATCATAAATGAATATTATCAAATATTCATCCTCTCTATGTGTTCCAACACTCAACAATTATCTAACAAAACCCTCGACCTTATCAAAAAGGGTGTCCGAGTTCTTTTACCAGTCAAATAATGCTCATATAGCATTATCCTTGACTTTAATATGTTAGATACTGAGCTCATAATTATTTATTCCAATTATGAGTTTACTATGTGTCTCAATCTCATATTAGACACATGACATAGAGTATGTGCATTGATTATTCTTATAATTAGAACACAAGTTATTAGAACAAGTTTTCTCAAAACAAAAAAAGACTCTTTTGTTCTTTTCAATATACACACGACCATTTAACATAACTTCAATTCTTTTACCGAGAGAAACTGAGATGGAGATCAGATTCAACATACTTTAGATGCGTATATCACATTTTGAAGTGTAGTAAAGCAAACTTCTAGATGGAACCTAACGCATACATCACATCTTGGAGTGCGGTGAAGCCAACTCCTTGATGTAATCTATATTACAATGCCTTCAACACTTAAGTGTTGTCTTATATAGGCCCTCCATTCTCCTTCTGCAACTTTTGAAGTTTAACGGTCTTTTCTTTGGTCTTTACAATATATTTAGTTGTTCAAACTCAATTTCACAAATTATTGATATCTATCGTGACATTTCTTTTCTCGACAACTGTAGTAACTTAGGCTTATCTGGAGTTTCACATTTTTCCGGCACCATATCTTGGTCCAAAATTCTTGCCTTAGAATAATTTTGTCTCACAAAATATTCTTACATGCAAATCAAGCTCCATTATGCCTCATTAAATGCTACTTTGAAATACTAAGATATGCTCGATAATATATCCCATGAACTTCTTCGTTAGCCACCTTAGCTTTGAAGACTCTAGTCCAATAATAACTATTGGTTGCTGACTTAATTATTCCATTAAGTCATATTATGTTGTCATTCATAAATAGTACTTCTTTTAGTACTATATTTTAATGACTAAACTCTTAGTCATTACAATTATGCAATTCACATGATCTCTTATTTTTCTTAAATAAAAGTAATTGTGCATCGATTTCAATTTTGAAATCACACATCGCCCTCAATTTTGCATAGATTTCAATTTTGAAATCAACAAATTGGCCTTAATTATGCACCAATTTTAATTTTGAAATCAGACATTGCCCTTACAACATTTTCATATGTCATGTGTCATCTCATTAGGAATCGAGAATCCTCGTGAGACCATAATTTATGTATACTATGAAAGCACTCTTGTCATTTTGCTCCCACTATTAAAAAATTTTCACACATGCCTTATAATTTGCATTTTCTCCGAAAACTTTTGAACATGGATTCAACCTTCCTAATATGAAAGCTATTAATTCAGATCACATATTGTCTGAATTTTCTAAATATAATGGATTGATAAGTTTTAATTCATTATTAGGAATACATAGACTCGTTCTAAGTATATTAAGGTCTCATATGATTTGTAGGAGATTAATAAAGCTAATTTATGCAAAAAAAAAATTAATCCTCCCATTTAAAAAAAATACAAAATATTTATTTAATCTACCAAAGTTAGTAAATATATAAGTACCTTAAACAAAATATTACTAAAAGTTTATTATAAAGAATGTATACTATATTTTTTTATGATTTTAACAACAACGATAAAATTAATCATGAAATTATGCTTGTGCATAAATTTCTGAATCTTAAAATATATTAATAGATATACATGTGAATATAAACTTTGTTGCTTTTGGTACAAAATATGTTTATTAAATTATATGTCGTTTATTGGCAAAAAAAACAAAGTAATTTTGAGTAATTATATTATGAGAAGATAAACTATCTTAATCACTTTAGAGTAGTAACATAAAATAATAAAAATGATGTGTGCTATTGACATATATATATATATAGGTCCTTAAAATTAACTGACATTTTTAACTAGCTAAAAAATAGGACCAAATCAAACTAATGGCAAAAATAATTAAGGAAATATAGTGATTATTTCCTAAACTGATAGTAATTAATAAAAATCATAGTGATTGTCTCTTAAATTGCTGGTAATTAATGGTGACCATCGTCAATTCTATTATATGATAATTAATCCTAATATAGAAAGTCACGGGTATGCCAAAAACAGTAGAAACGTTAAACAGTTAACAAGATTTTTTCCAATTCTAAATAATTAAAAAAATGGGTAAGCAATAATAGTTTCCTAAACTGATGCGGCATCAATATGGGCAATAGAATCAAGCGATCATGATTTAATCTAAATATGGTGTCAAATAAATATTGCTACATTAAAAAAAACTACGGTTAAGATTGATTAGTGTCATAATTCTATGACCATGATTTATTAACATTATCTACGGTTACTATTGATACTTGTAATAGATCAATGACAATTAAAAAAAATTTGTGTACCTGCTACCTGCGATTATGATGGATGGAAAAAATAAAACGCAGAAAGAAGAGGCGAGAGATGCGCTGACCGTTATGGAGAGGAAGTGGACGTCGAACGTTCACCTGACTCCTGAGGACATGACGTGAGGGGAAATCCGATCGAACATTCACCTGATTGACAAGTCGCTAGTTGGCACTTGGCAGGATCATCGTTGCATGCGATGATGGTGAGCCAGATTGGTCGGACCTTCCAGATTGACCAAGTGTTCATGACCTATTCAACTCCGGCGAACGCCATAGGAGGCGATGTCATAGGAACTGATAAGGCGGCAAACGGTGATACATGATGGTTGGTGATCTCGGCAAAAATGGCGTAGCGGCGCATGGATCACATCCGTCGGCCTGGTTCTACGTTTTCTGTCGGTGGCAAAATGGTCCACCAGGAAGATGGGAGAATGGACAGTGCGACATCGACGATGCTCTGGTGGTGCCAGCGCTAGAGAAGAGTCGAGGCTCGAGCAATTGACTCCATGGCCATGCGAGACCTGGTCAACTTCTGTTGAAGCAGCAGAAAGATGTTTGGCCAGTGCATTGCGTGAGAGAGAATCAACCGGGAGCTCTGATACCAATGAAAGAAAAAATTGGTGAAAAAAATATTTGGGATCATCCGGACGTAGTATCATCCCGTTCGACATCGAGCTATACCGGCGTGTGTGTCCACTACTGTCCATCCCCCTACCATGCCATTATATAGTAACCAAAGCATCCGTTACGCATTCCATCATTATGATCTTAATGGCTCCATTATTATTATAATTATCTTTCTCTTAATGATCATAATGGTCATATATCCAACAGATCAGCTGCAGAGTACCAACAAGTCCTTTCTATGTGGATTTCCAGCAGCAACGAAGCAGCACGATGCCGACCGCGAACGCCCAGCAGCTGGGAAGCATTCCTTCCTTGTTCAGCACTCAGGTTTACGAGGAACACGTCTGCGACGGCGCTGCTGCAGAAGGCTGCACAGATCAGCGTGACTTGTAGCACCACTCTGCGCCACGTTAGCTGAAAAAACAACAAGAGTTTCCCTACGAAGTTATAATATATCATTTTATATTTTTCAATATTAGATGATATTAGAGAAGGGTAATTTTGATCATTTTATAAAAAAATAAAAATTAACGGTAAAATTGACAGAGGTTGACGGATGGACTTAAATGAAAAATACGGTATAGTTCAATAGGGTCAAGATTCGAAAGAAGTGAATAGGTGCGGAAAAAAGTTATTTATTATTATTTATAAATAAATAAACACTATAAATAAATAAACGGCTATCTATAAATAAGGTTCATTTGATATTATTTATTATTTATAAAGTTATGAAATAGTTTTATGTATTATTTAATTTGGAGCATTCAATTTGCTAAAATATCTCTAATGCTATACACTCGCATTATGCTAGCTTCGTCGAGGATATATAATTAGATTAAACACAACTCGTTCATTTTTAATACTTATCAAATAAGCCGTTAAAGAATTAACAAGAAATCTAATTGGAATAAAAGTATATGTATAAAGATTATAAATAAAAAGCTATTGCTCCTTCTAACAATTTATTTTTTTAGAAAAAATTGATCAACACATCTATTTATATACATATAGTATTAGAGGCAGAGGTTTTGAGTCCAAACTTCATTATACTCAATTAAAAAAAATTATTAGTTATCACGTAATGGACTACGATAGACCAAAATTATGAGCAGCTCACATGCGAGGGGCAATGTTAATATTATACATAAAAAGTTATTGCTCCATTTAACAACTTTAGATTTTAGAGAATTGATCAACACGTCTAGTTTTACATTGTTAAATTATATATAAAACTCCAACACCATATTATATTTGTATTTTCTTATTTTGAATATTTTATTCTAGTTTACATCACTAGGCCATGGTGTTATTATATATTCTGGTGTAAATTATTTCTCATTCTTATTTTGTAAAGCCCTCCATATGCATCCCTCCATGTGTCGAAACACACGAGAGAAAGTAGCAAACATTGCTCATATGGACTTTTTTTTTACCAAAACATGGATTTTGATTTGTCAACAGGAATGCGTACATAATGTGAAAGTGAATAATATAACTTTATAAGGACATGACATAAACGTTGGTGCAAAAATCTAATACAAAATGAGTTTTAAATATCATAAATTAAATGCAACTAAATAAAAAGATGAAGAATGTAAGGTGACTCGGCATCATGTGCAAAGGCCATGACAAGCTCAATTTGTATCCTACCCCATGACATTGAACACATAAGGGAGATAAAAGTGACTTTAATGCCCAGTACATAATAATCATATGAATTAAATAATAAGTAATGACATCATAAGCATAGGAGCATTATAATCAATAGGTATGAGATAAGATATCATAGCATGAGGGAATAACATATATAGCTAATCATCTTAATAGTCATAAACATCGAGCATGCTACATATTCATTCTTAACATTAATGATCATCACCAAGCATAGAGTCGGTAAACATCAATGAACAAAAGATAGAACATCATCTCATGAAAATGTAAACATGAGGGAATATGATAAATGTAACAACAGGAGTAATTATAAAAATATGATATAAGCATAACCAATCATAAGATTAATAGTCATCATAACATAATCAATAAGATTTTGGGACATTGACCACCACCATCGATAATAATCATATTGATTGAATATTCTTTGGTCATAAATCATATTATAAATTAATGTGGATCACAATAAGAATATTTAGTATTAGCATTGACGAAGCCAGGTACCGTGAGGTAGAACTATCATCATCAGCAACATCATTAATAAAATCATCTTTATATAGAATAATAGATATCATGTATCATCTTTTCATTTAAATCTTTCACTTAATTATTTGTGGAGTGTCTGTCAACTTTCTAAAACATGGATTGATGAAGTGTCTTTAGATTTCCTTACAAGCAAGATGGAGTATTTCAATGCAAATGGTGGAGTTTATTTCAACTCATTAAAACATGTGCCGATGGAGTATATTTTGACTCATTTTCAACCAAGGTTGACCATTCAATATTTTCAACCATCGTTCACAAATCATAAGAGCTCTCCATTCAATATTTTTCATATTTTTTTATCTTGTTTAACTTATAACTATCATTGGGATTCAATAATCAAAATACATGAGAATAATATGATCAAAAGTATTTAGATTAGGACATGATCATAAGATGAAATAATATGATATCATACTATGATGGAATACGATAAGCTGGAAATTAGGTGCGCAAGATATCATTTACATACTTCAAAATAAGATCAACTTGCATTATCGATGATAATCATCATAAGGATTGTTTAGAGCATCACCATCATAGTTGACCATCCTGAAAGATGTCACATGATTGAAAATGGCTCAAATACCAATGTTTGGGATCACATAATTAGAAATTCAGTTGACTTATCAAAAGGTCGAACTGATCCTGTGATGTAAATAATCATCATTTGATCATAAATCAATATAAGCTAAAAAGTAATAGCATGATAAATAAATATGTGATAATTCAAAAGAGACCTAATACATGAGATTTGATAATTAAGAGACCAAATCATATAAGATACATTAAAATTGTTAATTGATGATGAAGACATATATGTTCAGTAAATAGTAAGGGCGAAATGATCAATTATAATTAGTTAGGTAATATTGGATATGTGTGAGTATATTTAAACTATAGTCAATAAACAAATTATAACTTATAAGTAGACTAAAATGGTCGTATTTTAATTCTTTGTCAATTGTCCTTAAAAGATTTCATAATAATCCTAATCTTATTCTATTTTTTTATACTTTAACATACAAGAATTACATTAATTTTAAATCATTTACAAAGATCTCTGGAAAGATAAACATGTCTTCTATCTATTTCTAGAATATCAAGTATTTTTATCTTGTTAATACTATTTTCTAATGGTTAGAACTTCATCTTGCTACTGTCCTCAATAGCCTTATAGCATGTTGGTATTTTGTCCATAACTTTTTATTTTTATATCATATTGTGACTATTCTTAATTTTATGAAAATTATACTTCAAATACTATCGTCATAGAATCTTTCGTAATTTTTAATGAAAAAATTATTTTATAACGTTCATTATGAAATGTAGACATAAAGAAGGAAAAATATTCCTACAAATAATCTCATACTACATGATAGAAATCTGAACTCGATTTGTCGTGATCTAGTAGATGCATCAAAGAAAATGATACATGAATACACATGAATAAAATGTAACTAGTAAATCATATAGTAATTTCAAGTTATTATTTTTAAAGAAAATATTATTATACTATAATAGGATTTCAAAAAAGTGAATCTAAAAAAGACCCTGTAGAGGGCAAATTTTTTAAATGAAAAATCTACATGAAAAAATAGGAATTATTTTTTGTATTGAAAAATCAAGGATGCTTACCATAAATGTTAACAAAGAATTCTCATGAAATTATTAAAATCCCACTGTTTGGTTCCTGCCATATGTCCATTGCACAACAGCTATTTTATTTTCTTCAGGGGCCAGTACGATTTTCTACCAAGGGATACTATGTCCTTGTCTTTTTTTATCATTTTGGTTTTTCCTGAATCTCGTTAATTAATTATATAATAATATTTATACTATTATTTGAAATATTTTATTAGGAGAAGGTTGCCATAATATATTTCAATCGACATAACAGTCTCATATGTAGAACTAAATAAAAACAAGCAATTGCATAGTATATTAATTATGACGTATGCAATATAAAAAAAATAATTGATTACACTTATAAAAGTAAAAAAAAAATATTATACTCTGCAATGAGTAGCCTAATTTTGCCGCTTAATTAGACCCCATCTTTTTTATAATAATGAGTATAACTGTCTAATTTTAACAAGGTTAGATACTTTTTTGCAATTTAGATTTGATTCTTTATTCTTGACTTGTAGTTTCGATTCTTTAAAATAACAAAATAAAAATGAATTCCACGGCTGTGCTATTGCTATTGCTACCCAACGGTAAGAGTAAGACAAATCCAAGATTTTATCACAACGGTAAGACGGACAAAATCAAGATTTCAATTGTTTACTACTTTTTTATGATGTATATATTTGTTTTGTTCCAGGCTTCCAGCGCCCGCCCTGCACCTGCATTTGCACCACCACAACAACAGCCATCGACTAAACGAGCGAGCGAGCGATATCAAGATTTCCAAGGTGATCGCGTACGACATGGCCGGCCTTCCTCCGGGCTTCTGCTTCCGTCCCTCCGACGAGCTGCTGGTGGTGTATTACCTTCGCCGCTACATCGCCGGAGAGCCCCTGCCGGAAGGATTCATCACGCCCACCGACGTCTACGGCACGGAGCCTTGGAACCTCGTCGTCGACGGCGAGGACGAAGCCTACTTCTTCGCCCGCCGGACACGCATCAGCGCCAAGTCGAAGCGGCCTTCTCGGGCGGCCGGGGAGGGTTCTTGGCACTCGCTCAAGAAGGATGAGGAGATCACTTCGTGGGTGGACGGGCACGGAGAGGTGAAGGTCGGAGTGAAGCACAGTCTTGACTTCAACTACAAGGGGCAGAAGCACATGGGATGGATAATGTACGAGTTCGTGCTCTGCGGCGCCATGGACTTCCAAGAACTGGTCGTTTGTCACATAAAGAGGAGCGATCAGACCGTCGCCAAGGCCAAGAGAGCACGGGCGTCTTCTTCTTCTGCTGCTGCATCTGCTTCTTCTTGCATTGACTATGACTATGAGGACCCGGCTTTGATGGAGCGGGAATCAAAGAGGATGAGGCCATCCACGACCCAAATCCCCATGGCGCCATCTTTGCCTCTTTATGTGGTGCCTCCTGAATCGTCTCTTGCCGTGGTGCCTCCTCCGACATCTCCCGCCGTGCTGCCTCCCCAAGAACCAGATGATGTTCCACCGCTGAGCCTGCAACAGGACGCGGCGGCAGACCTGGAAGTGACCTGCTGCACGCAAGAAGACATTATGCCGTATGATGATCAAGAGCTGCAGCAGATGATGATGATGATACATGGGACTGCATCGGATTCAGGGCTGCCGCTAGCCTCGTCGTCATGTTGTAGCCGAGAAGCCGCTCCTTGCTGTGAAGAAGAATTGTTTCAGGATGATGACGTTTACGATGATCATGATAAGTTGATCATGTCGAAAAGCATGGAGGAGCAGGGCGGCAACACAACGATAACAACGGCATCCACCGCTGCTACTGCTACTAGCAATTTGGTGCCCGTGGCTCTGCATCAACAACAGGAGCAGCTTCCATTGGCCGACGAGTGCACAATGATGAGCCAGCAGCAGCTGCTGACATGGGATAACGATACCGCCTTCTCAGATTGGCTGCAGGATGAGCTTCTGAACTCTGAGCAGGGCAACGATACGACTTCTGCTATAATTAATTGTGCACAAGAACAAGAAGGAGATGAAGGCTTTGAATGGGGAGATCTCTGGTCGCCATTTTTGTTCTGAAGACAATGCCTGCTGCTTGTGGTGGTGATGCTGCTGCTCTGTTATATATAATGTTAACTATAGATATAGTGTTTTTGTTCTCGTGTTTGATTTAATTGTAGTTGATAGTGTTATCATTTTCCTCCATGCGTGCGTGCGTATAAGCTATGCATCATCTTTTGTATCTGTAACGAACTAATTGATGATATTATATTGCATTTTCCATAATCGTTTATTTTCCAAAATCTGCCATTCCATGGCTTTCTGATTTGCTTTACTCTGAGATAAACTGAAGGAAAGTTAACTTTGTCTACTATGAATTGAATATAGAGGCCAATAACTGATATCTCTTCTTAAGTTAATTTATATCTAACTCTTTATGCTCCTATGTAGTTCCGGCAAGTCGTTCGGCCTAAATAACACTACAATGAACTTTTCGACATTTATAAAAGTGGACAGACAGAAAAATTGGATCCCCTGCTAACAAGTTGGAACGATTATGCTGATATTGCTTATTGTCAATGATTACTTACAAACCCAGTTGCCAAACAACAAACTATTATTTGCATACTTTGGAGTTTGGAAAGCAACAACAATCATATGCATAAATCAACTTGATGGTGCGTCCACGAGAGCCTCACAAGTATGACATCATTATTGCCTTGCTGTTGTGTTTGGTATTCCACTATTCTGACTGTGTACTAATCATATGTAAGATCCTCCTTGATATGTGGACCTCTCAATTCGGATCACATCGTGCTTATACTTTTGAAGAAATGACACATGGAAAACATTGTGTCCTATTCCATAAGAGAGAGGTAAAGTAAGATACTCCTTCGCCAACTAAGTTCAATATCTCAAATGGTATGACATATTTGGAATTTAATTTTCTTTTCTTTTTAAATAAATTACACCAAATGCTCTCCAACTTTCAAGTTTGCTCAGCGATGTCCTTCATCTTCAAACTTATTGCATGGAATGTCCTCCCGACCGGGAATACCCGATTTCCCGATCAATCTGTTGACGTGGCGATGCACTCTCTCCGCCACGCAGGAGAGGCATTCGATCGCCACATCAACAAGTTAATAATAAATAATAATAAAATGTATTAAAATAATAATAAATATATATTACAAAATACTTCTTCTCTCTGTCGGCGTCCTCGCCAGAGGAAGAAGAGGAGGCCCGCGAAGAGCCCCTTCGACCTCCGGTGAAGTCGTAGAGGGGGGGAGCCCCCCCCCCCCCCCCCTTGCGACCTCGTCGGAGGTCGTGGAGGGGGACGAGCCCCCCCCCCCCTTGCGACCTCGTCGGAGGTCGTGGAGGGGGACGAGCCCCCCCCCCCCCCCCCCCCGCACCGTCGGCGCGGGCAAAGGGGGGGCCCTCGCGCGGGCTCGTCGGAGGTCGAAGGGGCTCTCCGTCGGCCTCCTCTTCTTCCTCTGACAGAGAGAAGAAGTATTTCTTAATTCATTTTTTTATCATTTTTTAAATATTTTTATTATTATTTTAATACTTTTTATTATTAACTTGCTGATGTGGCGATGCCACGTTGAATGCCTCTCCTACGTGGCAGAGAGTGCATCGCCACATCAGCAGACCGACCGAGAAATTGGTTATTCTCGATCGTAAGAGCATTCCATGCAATAAGTTTGAAGATGGAGGATGTCGCTGTTACAAAGTGAAGTTGGAGGGCATCGTTGAGCAAACTTGAAAGTTGGAGGGCATTTGGTGTAATTTACTCTTTTCTTTCTAAACGCATTCACCCTTTAGTAGGATATAGTTTTAACACTACATTACCTTTTTCTTTGAATATCTGTTATGTGATGTCTTGAGTCTTATGTGACTTTTATATACTCTTCACTTCACATACTCTGAGTTGTCCCAAAGATACTACATAATTTTTAATTAAATTTTTTTAAAAAATCTATAAAGTGATAAAACAAAATCTATAAAGTTATATATTCCCATGGTTGTATTTGGCTACATCCGAATGAGAGAACTTATGTTCTGGGAACAAATCGGATTTGACATGAAAATCCTATTCGCTTGCTTGGCAAAGTTTCTTTGCTCGGAGAACTTTTTCGTGTGATTTGACCATCAACTTCGAAAATGTTCTGGCCGGTGTTTGGACGAAGTTCGCAACCCTCGCGGCAAAAAAAACAGCCTTGTCCTACAAAGTGGCTAAGTTTCTGGGCATGATGCAAGTAATATAAAATTAGTATAAAACATTGCAAAGCAATTTGCTTCATGTTATGCATAAAAAAAATACAAGAAGATTTCCTGGAACATCATCAAGAACCGAGAGAGAGATGTAATCAAAAGCATCTTCATCATTCGCAAGGTTGAACTTACCAGATCGCGTCCACAAACTAATTTAGCAAGCCTAAAATACAATGATCCTAGAATGTCCAAAATTAAATACAAATAAAAAATATGCTATCTCACGCATATATATTGAAGGACAACAGAATACATGAAAATATCAATGATAATGAATGATAATTCTAATATGTGAGACCGCACAACAACTACAAGAAATAATGCAAGGATAATGAAAGCACATCCTTTGTCAATACAAAATGATACCAGCCACATTATCCGAAAGTTAACATATAACACAACCGACAACTACAGGAGTTCGGACCACATCCTTTGTCAATACAAAATGATACCAGCCACATTATTCGAAAGTTAACATATAACACAAGCCCAGCATCTGGAAAGTTAAGGCTTAAGACAAACACATAGTCGTCAAGTTTTGTAGATTTCAAGCCTCCCTACAACACTTGCCAATTAAGAAACCTGTAGCAAATAAAACGATGGCATGCAGCGCTAACAAGCAAACCTTACTCCTGCACTTGCACCTACAATTCGTGGAAGGAACCGCTTCGAGTGTCGGACCATCTTGAGTTAACAATCATCGACTGTGTCTCAAAAGTTTTCATAAGGTTACTCATGCCGAGGTAATTTTCCAAGGAAGTAGTTGCGGCATAATACGTATCAAACTTCTTATAAGCACAGTAGTGATAACCCAAAACCTGCACTTGACAATCTGCCCATGTGTCATATACCCAACGCTTGCGACCTTCATAGACAGCGTAATACTTTTGTGTTGCCATACTAATTCTCGGTCTCTTAATAACCTGAAAGATCAATAAAAAAAAGCGATAAGGACATATGATATAAAGTAGAGTACAAGAAACAAGTGTAGCCGACTAAAAATTAAAACGACACAGCATTTGTGGGGTGACATAATGTAGACAAGTCGCAATAAAATGAATTGTAAAGGTTCATTTAAAAAAATATTGGGTAAAAGGATTAGTAGACAAAGCTAGTCATCCAAGTATGTGCATATATGGACTGAAAAAATGTACATGAATGACTGTGAAATACAGAACTCTAGATGAGAAAGATAGTTAGTATTGGATCATTTTTTACTTTTATAATTGTTTATTTTTAATTCTTTAACAATTTCTTGATTAAAATAAAATATTACAATCAATATCTCTATGGAGCAAAATATAAGATTTCTACCTCTTATACAGAATGTCTATATCAAGGTTGTTAAAAACTAGTTTTAATATTTAAAAACTTACGAATTTACGTTTCTAAGGTTAGAAAACGAGTTGAGTCGGGGTAAAAACTTAAAATAGGGTAAAATCGGATATACTTAAGTTTTAATACAGTGGAAACAGATGAAACCGTTCGCATAAACGATTAAGTACTAAAAACTCCGCTTTTAGACATGTGTATTGGTTAGCTTGGCTGGTGGCTCCTACGTTTCCAGCGTTGGAGTTTGAACCTTCTCACCAACATTTTTTTTGCAGTTGTTTGTCATTCAAGTATATATAACTTTTATATTTATTATTTTTTCCATTATTATTTTATAATCATACTAAATTTATTAAAAATGATTATAAATTTAAATTAAGATAGAAATTAGATAAATAGATATTTTTTGTACTATAAGCGATTCCAATGAATTATTTTATTATTTTATTCCTTGAACCATAATACTTAAAATTAAATCATATAATGAAAAAATAAAAAAATATAGTTATTATGATAATAATGTAAACAAAATAATAATGTCTTAGGCAAAAAATTTAGGCTATACTATTTTTCTTATACGTTATATTTGTATATAAATTTATTAATTTAATAATATGAATTTTATGATACTTCAATTGAATTTATATATTTTTATCTTGATAATTTTTAAATAGACTGGACTATAAGTTTAAAATTTGTGAAATTTTATTATCTAATTATTCATGTTATTTTATTTTTTTCATTTATTAATATATTTTTATGTGGTTAAAAAATAAAAAGTATTAAATTAATATTATATCTAAGTACTACGTATTTACGTATCGAATTTACGATACGATTTCACCCCCCCCCCCAAATTAATATTATATCTAAGTACTACGTATTTACGTATCGAATTTACGATACGATTTCACCCCCCCCCCCCCCCCCCCAAAACGAACAAATTCGAACTTGACAACCTTGGCCTATATGACTAAGAGAAGCACAAATTTGAAAGGCTTATAGAAGTTTTGGATTATTACAAGTGTAAGCCTTGTGGTTTCGGCAACACAACATCACATTTGGAGGTTAGACTAATACACAGGATATTATACATCACTTTTCTTTTATTTACATAGGGAGTGCGAGGATTATTTTTTCTTTTGTCTTTATGTGTACATCCTCACGTCTTTTTATGCAGCATGATGACAACCAAGTGGCATGTCTCATTTATCCTAAAAATCCTAGGTGATATTACCCCGACATCTGCACCTGGGAGTACTATGAACTCATCGCTTAATGAACAAATAGCTTTCAAGACATTCCTAAAGTGTCGTGAGATTGTTTCACTGGAGTGCTAGAACTCCTCTTGCATGTCCCTATTTGTTTCATCTCGGCGAATCGTAAATAAAAAGATGGCTTTCCCGTGCACTGACATGCTTTTTCGATACAAGAAGTCCACAGAAAATAAGCAGCTCCTCCAACATCATAAACGTTGTATTTTCAACCCCGAAATGATGATACCCTCTTTTTGGATGACCATTCAACATATCATTAACCAATTGATTTCCCATGAATAGCCGTGTCCTACATGAAAGCTTCGGTATGCGCACGGAGAACGGTGTCCCATTTGCCAAGTCGACGTGACCTAGCGAAGAATCATCTGCATCATCTTCGTAAAGTTTGTCGAAAAGCATGTCCTCAACGAGAAAGGACCACATTTGTTCAATATTCATCTGTCATAACACAAATGATATAATGCACAATAAAAATGAGTAACAGCCGAACAACATAGTTATGCAAGACAAGGGTAGCAGAACATAATTAAACGTCGTAATGCATAAATTAGGAAATACAAAGTCTGGTGAGTAGTACAAAGCACATGCACCATACGTCTACTACTTAGATTACAACATGTTAAGATGTCTTGCATAAAATAGCGCACTAAGAAAAAAGTACATGGATCTAAGATAATTTGGGTAATCCATAGAGCAGAACTACTTTGTCTCACTCGATGTGCCCTCCCCACCCCCCTCACCACTGGACCTAGGTGGAACAAAACGTCGGGAAGGTACTGTGAAACTTTGATTTGCATGCCTCACTACTTTGCTCGGACTCAAAAACGGATTCGGCGAGCTTTGGAACGTGGCAAAGGGATTCAACATACTACTTGCTACGAGGAAGGGCGCACGGAAATCAGAAGCGGGGTACGCCGGTGATGCTGTAAAAGTGACTGTAGTTGTGATGGGAGCTACCCCAAATGTCGCACGAGGTGATCGAACTTCCTCAGCTGAGAAGGGTGTGAACGGCATTATCGACGACGCCAAAGGGGGGAGACGATAGTACTCTGACACCTTTCTCCCTATCCATGTCTGAAGCATTTGATCGTTGCATCGCATGAACGTCCATAACTCCTTCTCATCCTTGAATGCATCAGCGATAGCCAACTTCACATTTGAGGGAAGGTTGGGCAACCTCTCTTCCAACTTCGCCCAACACTAGTCGGCAAATGAAAAGGGATTCTTATTCTGCCGTATGGCCAGTAAGTCTTCCATGAGCTTCAACTTCTTCAAAGCTATCTTCTGTGCAATCAAATCCACTCCCTTAACAGTTTTCTTCTTCTTCGATGTGATTGGAATGGAAGTAGACCTGGTTCTCTTTCTCGAAGAGGTTGTTCCATAAGAACTTGGCAGCACATGTTCCATGGGATCCTAGTTGTTCTCATTTTCTGGTCTTTCGGCGGTGGGTGTGGTCATATCAATAATGTTATTGTCGGAGATATCTTCTTCCTCTTCTAAGTCCACGAACTTGGTGGTCGTAGGTGCCTCCTTCCCTGTGGCAGTGTTCTTGGCGAACAAGAAGACGGAGTCGTCGTAATGAGGGAATCTTTTGTTCTTTACCCTCATGTAATCTTTATTAACCTAGTACAGTGAAGAAGGACACGTCAGTACATTCTGATGGCCATAGCGTTGGGTGGATAGAGATTTAGAAAAAAAATGACTGCTCACCGCTATCACTTCCTCCCACATTCCCTCTTTCGGTGACTGTGGCATGCACTTCTCCGAATCCCATCCCCATCCGCTCTTGTTAGCAAGAGTCCGACACAACTCAAATTTTTTTTCATCACTTTTAGATGATTCTTCATATGTTCGATAGTCATTCGCTCATCAAAGTGCCCGTTGAACCTGTTGCACATTCTTTTCCACACTTCTGGTGCAAATGTATTATCCCGAAAGTAACCATCCACGTTCTCTTGCATCATCATCCCAACGAAGAAGGCATCCATATTTAACAGCTAATGGCTGGATCGTGCCTTCTCCGAAGAGACCATCTTTTCTTTTCCTTTACTGAAACTCATCGCTATCTATAGAAGACCAAAGAAAGAGCAAACGAAAATGTGGCCGCATGAGATATCATACAGCAATATAATCTATTATCGCACGATCTAGTTAAGGGTTTCAAAAGCATCATTGAAAATCAATTTGCTTACGAAATTGCTTAATGTCATAGAGGAGTTGCCTTGTGTCTACCTAAGCTCGGTCCTTATTTTTCTAATTCAAACAGAACATAATAATGCTATGCAAGAATTAACGCATCAATTATCATACTCATGATATGCAAGAATTAACATAATAATGCTATTGGTAACATACACTACAAGAAAACAAGTCTACTGTGATAGATTTTTTTTTACGAAAAAAACTCGTAACAAGTTGTGACGTATTTGTGTCGAATTAATGAGAAAAAGAAATGAAAAATTATTTAATGTATTATTGACTATTTTGTGGTGATATTACTCAACACAAAAAGGTCCATCACATTTCCATCACAACAATTGTGACGAATGTGTGACGGAAGATATAACTAATTTGATTATTGAGAGATTAGTGATGCATTTTATTTTGTCATATATATTTCTCTCACTAATCCATCATTCATTTTATGTTTTCACTATGGAAACAAATATGACGGAAATAATTCGTAACAAGTTGCGACGTATTTGTGTCAAATTAATGAGGAAAAGAAATGAAAAGTTATTTAATGTATTAGTGACTATTTTGTGATGATATTGCTCGACACAAAAAGGTCCATCACATTTCCATCACAACAATTGTGACGAATGTGTGACGGAAGATATAACTAATTTGATTATTGAGAGATTAGTGATGCATTTTATTTTGTCATATATATATTTCTCTCACTAATCCATCATTCATTTTATGTTTTCACTATGGAAACAAATATGTAGCTAATCATCTTATAAAACTATATATATAATAGTGAAGTTGAACTTTTTTTGTATTTCTTGATAATGGACAATAACATGCCATCAAAATTTTTGCAATACTATATGTAAAAGAATAAAGTATCTCGTAATTCTTCCATAATTATATATATAAAAAGATCTTTGTTAAGACAATAATAAAAAGCTTTATTGAAAACAATAAAGAAAAAATATTTCTCATAATTTTTTTGTTTACCTCCACCAATCTTTTTGAAAAAAATTAATTTCAAGCATTATGATCATTATTAAATTCAATTAATATTTTAAGAAGTATTTATATTTTTATAATAATAATATAAAATATATCTACTTTAACCAATTTCCCTCCATCCATTGCCGCCATAAGAACTAATTTAAGATAAAAATCACCATAATAAAAATTAATCTAAGATAAAAACTAATTTAAGATAAAAACTAACCTAACATATAAATACTTTCATTTTAACCTAATACATTATTTCTATCGCGCGAAAGGCCAAGGAAAAATCTATAATAATGCTATGTAAGTTAAGATGAACTTTAAATTAAATAGTGCAATTGTCATGCATATTTGTAAGTTTTTTACTAATTATTGTACAATGAATTGCTTGATTTAGGTGGATTATTTCTCTTCTCTTAATAACAAGTATGGTTCAGATCTTTCATCTCAGCCAAATTTTGATCCCGATTCATGGATTGATGCAACTGGAGCTCCAACAAAAGGAAGAGTTTATGGATTTGGAAAAGGAAAATATGCTGTCTATTATGAAAAATTCAAGTTCAACTACTTCACAATATCCAAATGATTCTGCAACAAATATGACATCTCAAAATGACTTACAACGCTTACGAGAAGAAGTGCGTGAAGAACTCCGTCAAGAATTACAATAAGAAAGAGAAGAAACACAAAAAAATGTAACAAGAGATGGATGAACAAATGCGAATCATGTGTTCGTGTCATAATGTTGCAGTTTACTCGACATGAAAATAATTTACACCATTCAGAAACTTCATCTCCTCCTGAGTAAAGTAATGTAAAAAATATTATACATATAAGTCATAAAATATTACTTAAAGTCTTTTAAATTGATTGAAAAATACAACGTTCAATTATGTCAATATCATATATTAAATTATGTTTTTCTTGTTCTATTTTTTATTTATTTGTGTGGAGGCTAAACATTTATAATTATATATAAAGTTTTAATTGCTTCCTTTATTACTAGAAAGTATTTGTATTGTTCATAGGACAATTTTGCTCTTTTATATGAAAAACTTTTGTTGTGTGTGAATCTTGTTTTGATAGACATATTCAATGCAATATCTTTTAGAATTTGTTATATGAATGTTACTTGTTAGAGTAAATTTCATATTTATGTTATTTTTATTTTAAAATTATGTTATATTACCTTTATTATTTGATATATTTTGTAGGTTATCTTGAAGGCAATTAGCATGGAGTAATTGAGAATAATGAAGTCATGTTGATTTGTTATTTTTTCAAGAAGCTAGCATTTGGTTTTTTTTAAAATTTGCTCTAGAATAATGTCGTGATAGTGCACTATCGTTTTAGTATTGTTGGATAAATTATAGAATTGTTTTAGTAAATACTTTGTATTTGTCAATTTTATTTGAAAATTTATATTATTGAACTTATTGAGCTTCCAAATTATATTGAAATTAAAAAATCAACAATTCACAAATTATACAAAATGATATTAATTTTAAATTTTAAATTTTTTTTCTCACAAAGTCATCACAAATATGTTACAACTTTGGTCACAATTAATGGCATGTAATGTCACAAATTTTCTCTCACAACATTGGTCACAAATATTTCATTATAATTCTGTCACTAATAAGTAAGTTCGACATCAATAAATGTTGTCACAAGTTGTTGTCACTAATATGTCACAAATAGTTTCATCATAATTATGATATAATTATCACAATTCTATCATAATTACTGTCACATTTTAATTCTGTCACAAATATTTTTATCACTGTTCTATCATTAATCTCTCATAACTTGTGACGAAAACACTTTTCTAAATTGGTTTTCTATTTTAATTGTGATGGATATTTTTTCCCTTTTATCAGTGCCAATCCATCACATAAAGTTTGTGACGAAACAAATTTCCGTCACAATATTATTTGTGACTTGATCAAATGTGACAGAAATATATCGACACAAGTTTGTCATAAACAGTTATTTGTGACGAACTTCACTCCTTCTGTGACAAATAATTCTGACACAAAAGACTTATTTTCTTGTAGTGTTGCCGTCATCCGCCATCATGCGTCTGCCGAATGCCGTCGGAGAGCGGGGCGAGCGAGCCAAGTTGGACAGAAGAGAAGTTGTAGACATTTTCTTTGACGAGGTGAAGGTACAACGAACTTGGAGAAAACTACGGCGTGGGCTTCGAGGGGTTCGGACGAGCGTCAAAACATTTGCAAGTTTTCGCGTAAGGCGAGAACTTTTTTCCGAGAACAAATCGGAACATTCGCGTTTGACCGTAACAATTATTCTGGCGGGCCCCACATGAAAAATTCATGGTATTTGGCAGAACATTTCAATATTCCGATTTATTCTCGCATGTCAAACGCAGCCTTAAGAAGTTCTGAATATTCTGCATGTTTTTTCTTTTGACTTAACAAATATAATTCATTGTAATTCTCTCTCTAAACCACATGTTAACCCGGTTCATTAGCAATTAATTAAGTGGATTACAATATTGTACCGATACGACCGTACTGCTCCTAGTAATAACATGTGCTCATACCTACGTAGAAATACATAACTCAAATATGATTTTTCTCAGAGTGATTCATTTATTTGTCTAATGTGATAAAGCACGTCAGAATCATATTTTATGACTAAGGGAGAGGGAACAAGAAAATTATGGGACGCTTAAGTTTATAAGTCATTTAGAATAATTTATAAACAGTCTTGAAGTTTTAATTAAAAAAATTAATAAATATTTATTTTACCTATTTATAAGTCAAAAAAATAAGTTGAAGACCAACTTATTTTTTTTGTAAGAACAAGAAGCTAATCAATAAATGTCTAGAATATACATAATTTTGTCTTTAGAAGATACATAATTGTTTTCACATATTTTTTTATTATAATACTAAGGACTTTTTAAACATTCAACTAAAATAACATATCATTTTTTTATTACCAAATACGCAATTATTTATTTTTAAAATTAGCTTCAATCATTAATTATTTATTAATCTTTCAATTTATCAACTAATTTATATCAGCTAAGTCAAATAAACTATTTTTCAACTCTTCGAATGCAAAATTCTTCTCTAGAATATGTATATTTGTCATAAATTGTGATAAAACAAAATAAAATATTAGAAATCGGAGAAGAATCACTATATAAAGGTGACTTCTTATTCTTGTTTAGATAATGTTGGTCGTTGGGAAACTCGAGCTTTGTTTGACTGTTTATTATTATTATTATTATTATTATTATTATTATTATTATTATTATTATTATTATTATTATTATTATTGTTGTTGTTGTTGTTGTTGTTGTTGTGTGAGATAGAACGTTCGTATACTATATGTTTTTGGGGAATCACTGGTGAAATCAGTGCGCCCTTCTCACCTAACAAAACCTGTTAAATGATAATTAAAAAGTACGTAGTGAAAGAGAAGGGTTGGGGGTGAGGCTTCCAGAGTTCGAGTTACTGTGTTTCGAAAACTTAAGAAAATTTTTATTGAAAACTTCACTTCTTAATTAAAAGATACGTGGGATAAAGATTAATATTGGATCAAAGTGGCACACCTCTTGACAAAAGGTATCGAATTCAAATTTTACTGTGAGAGTTGTGTGCCTTTTTATTTTCAAATTATATTTTCTTTGCGTGTATTAGGTCTCGTGTCTCTTTATGTACCGAAAAAAAAAAGCCTTTACGTATGATTCCTTAATCTCCATGAATCCCAACACTCTTGCATGGCCATGAAATTCTAACACACGATTCCTTACCAATATCCTTATGCGATTATTTTTTTATCCCACTAATTTACAATTTTCATTGCAAAAATTAACTTTAATGCATGATGAATTTCTTTTATATATAAATTATGAGAATATATCATTGGTTATTAAATATATATTATAAAACTTAATTGTTAAAGTTATGATAAGAACGCTAATAAAACTAGCATAAAAAAGATAAATAATACTTTTGATAAGTTACTCAGTTACCTTTAATACGTCATGAATTACATTTATACAAAACAGTCAAATAATGAAAGTGTGTTATCAAATAAGGATTATTAAATTTTAAAAAAAATCACCCAAAAGATTAGAAGTATGCTGAAAGGAGAAGAATGATTTATGCTCAAATATATATATATATATATATATAAGAAATAAAATTAAATATATAAACATGAAAATTTAAAAATGTAGTTTATGAAATTTTAACGACACTGTTCAAATTTCGATGCACATTAATTGAGAATGCATTTATGATTATTTGTTTACTATAAATATAGTGGAGTAAAATAGTTAATATGTTATTTGTGAAAATTAGTGATGGTGTAAAAATTTTAACATGTAAAGATGCATTTATATATGATTATTTTATTTATAATTTTTTAAAAAATATAGAATATAGAAAGTCATATGTAATTTATGAATTTAGACGTGATGCTAAATTTTTAAACAGTAAGAAAAAAATAAAAAAGAAAAAAATTAGGTGGTCGAATAATCCGATCACCCAATCCGGCTCGAATGAGATTTGATCCTCAAATAGAGTTTGATCTGAGTTGGCTTGATCCGAGCAAATTGGGTCTGACCCGACCCGTTAAGGACACGTTTACTGCACTGTCATTCAAGATTACCTAACAACGTGGATTGTCTCTAAAAAAAGATTTTCACTTAATTAATTATCAGCAATGTACATTATCTTATTCAATATGTATAAGTAATATATCTAACAATGCATATTAGTTATTTCTAAGAAAATAAAAATTTATGACTTAATATATAGTTTTTACCAATATAGCTCTAATCAAAATAAATATATTTGTATATATAATTTATTTTGATTTTTGTAAACTTAGATCACAAACACATATTTTCATGCATAAAATTAAAAATTATAAAATAATTAATACAGTTTAAAAATATGACAATAATATATCCATAGTAATTAACTAAGATTTATTTTATTAATTTGACAACTTATTTAATTAGTTTTAAATTTATTTAAATTAAACTTCAAAGGAAAATGTGAAAGGTGAAATTAAAAATATTACAACTCGGAGTGAACAAACGAGACCCGACCTGACCAAATTTGGTCGGGTCGGGTTAGGTCGGATTAAGGAGAATTGAGGAGACGAATCCGACCCAACTTGACCCGATTCGAGTCGGGTGGTCGAGTTACCCGACCACTCAATTTTTTTTATTTTTTTAATTTTTTCTTACTATTTTTATACTTTATTTAATATAAAAATATTATTTAATATTATTTTAAAGTCACAAAATAAGTTTTCTAATTTTTAATATTACTTTTGCACTTAAAATATTTATTTCAATTTTTAAAATCAAATATGAGCTTAAATTTGAATAAAAAAATTCAGATTGATCGAGTCGGATCGGATCGACTCGGGTTGAAAAAATCCAACCCGTACCCGACGAGTCGAGTTCGGGTCGGGTCGAGTCATCGGGTTCACAGGTCGACTCAACCCGGTGAATACTAATTTGAATTGCTTTATATCTCATATTCTAAAAAAATTATCCGTAAACAAACGCCCTTAATACGTTCAATGTTTTATATATCTCATTTCTATACTAACCCCTTTTTTTCAATGGAAAAAGTATTTTTGCACGCTCCTAAATCTGATTGTGCAAGAAAAAGGAAGAAAAAAAAAACAGATTCACACTGCCACTGCCCGAAATTTGAAAGGTGTAGAGAGATTTCACCTCCATCAAAAATTACGAATACTGGCATCAATTCCAAGAAAAGAGAAGGAAAAAAAAGAAAATTAAAGGAGAAAGAAAAAAAAAAAGAAAGAGGCAGCCCCACTCCCAACCCAAAGGCCCACCTCTTCTGGTACCAGTATTTGTTTTTCTTTTTTCTTTTTTTGGTTTTTAGTTTTCTTTTTTTTTTTTGGTTTCCAGTTTCCAGTTCCCAGTTCCCACGTTCTGTGCTGGGCCCCATACCCTCCAACCCACCACCCGTCATCCTCCTATCATCACTAATTAGTAGTAGCAGTAGTGAGTAAATAATAAACCTCCTCCACTTCCTCTTCCTCCTACCATTCCCTCCGAATCGTCGTCATGCCGAAGGGCTCCAAGAGGAGGAAAGCCGCCCGCCGCAGGCAGCATCAGCAGCAGCTGCTGGAAAGGGCCAGCGGCGCCCACCACCCACCCGATTCCCCCACCAACTCCACCGCCACGGCTGCCAGCCTTTCCCAAGGTCCACCCACCCCTTTCTTTTATTCCTCTTCCCCCTCCCTTTTAAGCTCATCTACCCTTCTTTATTGTCTCTCTTTCTCTCTCCTCAATTCCTTCCTTTCCTCTTCTTCTTCGTCTTCCTCTGCGTAGGTAACAACAGCCCGAAGCACGAGGGCAAGCGCATGGATAGCAGCAGCAGCAGTAGCAGCAGCAGCAGCAGCGATGATGAGGAAGCGGCGCTCGTGAAGAACGTCCCCGATGCTGCGGCGGAAGAGCCACCTGCTCCTCCTCCTCCCCCACCGGCTGCTGCTGATTCCCCGGAAGGGCCGGCCGAGGACAAGGAGGTGGTCGTGGAGTCCAAGGGGGCCGAGGACGTCGTCGTGGAGATGGTCCAGGCCGACGAGGAGAAGAGGGAGGCTGCTGCGGACGGGTTGGCGCAGGAGGAAGGGAAGGAGGCGGACGGGGCGGCGTTGTCGGAGGTGGCGGTGGCAGTTGTTGCGACTGCCGATACCGGAGATCCGGTCGCGGCGCCTGCCATCCCTGAGGTGGTGGAAGCCGCTGAAGCTGTTGGCGGGTCGATGGATGCCTCTCTTGACGTCAGGGCTCTGGCGACAGAGGTGCAACCGGAGTTCCTTGTTGAATCGCTGGTTAGCGAACTGCCCAGCGAGGGCGGCGGGAATGTTGCGGGGGAAACAGCAAGGGTTTCTGAGGTAAAGCCTTTTTGGTACGCTGTTTGTTGTATTGCTGCCTCTGATTTGAATTACTTTTGGGCACTTTAGCCTTCTGTCGCGCCACTGTTGGAGCAGAGGACATCGTGGTGGAGTTGTTGCGGCTTATTTGATATGCTTGGCGGCTCCAAAGACAGTGCCAGGTGAGTAATCCTTTTGCCTCTGAGTAGTATCTTGCTGTTATCTTGTTAAGAATTTTCTTCGACCTCAGATTTCATTTTTAGTTCTTGCATCTGGATGAGTATTCGGTATGTGCCTACAAGAAACTTGTGAATTTGCCTGTGACGTTCATAGGCTGGTCACTTTTATTTTCCTTTTTTTAATCGATAATCTGTTGTAGAACTGTCTTGAAACGATGTAGGTCCAATTGAGCTAGTGGGCACCAACCCGAAAATCATTTACAGTTAGACAAACTGTATGATATTGTACAAAACACTCAATGAATTGTTGAAGCAAATTTATAAATTGGATAGACACTGTTTTTCAATCCGCGATATATCAATCTTGCTATAGACTACTTCTAACTAGTAGGCTAATATATGACATTTAACCAAGGTTGTTTAGATTGCTTCCCTACTTATGATCGCAAGTAAACCCGAGGATCAATGATCATATATCCTACCTATAGATGAAAAATATATTTAGAACATATATTAATATAGACATGTCTAGTGAAGCACAATATGATGTTGGAATGAAGATTTGATATTGGTTTATGTTTAATGATAACAACACGATTGTAATGGGAGGCATCAAATTGTGAAATTGTAAGTTGCTATTGGATTGCTGGATGATATTAGTGTCCATGTGGGTGAGAAAGAGCATATAAAAAAAAATAAACATGAAAGAGAATTTGGTCAAAATTGTTTAGAGGTTACATTTAGTTTATTCTATGCTGATGACAGACATGTAGGATCATGACATTCTATGAATCCTAAGATCTGAATTGAATTCAAAAGAGATCTTATGTTTTCAATCTTTTATGTAAAATTGGAAAATAATCATAAGATCATACTAGTTTTTTTGAGAAAGAGAAGTATAATCATCCAACTCCATTGATTTTATTAACACAATTAAAAGGATGGATTATAAGATAGCATTAAGAGAATAGGCAAATAGAGCCAAACTTCGAGTTCCATTTGGAGGTTAGTTTGGAGGCGTGATTGATCATGTTGTCCACGTAACAACATTCTCCTTAGAAAATCACTCTATTTCTTTGTAGCCACATCGCCCATAGGGTTGCAAACTGCGAGGTTCTTTCCTTTCTTGATCGATAAGTGATTGACGAGGTGGAGGAGCCGCCCGGACGGAAAGAGCTCCAGAACTCCAATTCATTGCTGTATGAGATCCATGATTTTTTTTACCTGTTCCAGACCTCTCTGGAAATGCTGCAGCAGAAAATGAGATGAGAGGTATCTTCCTCGAGAGTTTCATCACATCATGCAGTTCGTAAAGATCCCGTGACCCATCTGGTGCATTGTGAGGCAGTGAGAATTCTCCTTCTCAACAACCAAAGGAAGACTTTGACCTTCAATGGAACCTTGGTTTTCTAGATAAGGCGGCAGTCGGTATCATGTTGTTATCCTCAGTCTGGCCATAGTCGCATAAGACATTGTATGCTTGTATAACATTGAAGATGCCGTCCGACCAGCACCGTCCATCATGTGTTGAGTTATTCATCTTATACCACTCAACAATATTGAAGGATCAGCCCAGACCTCTGTGCGGGTGGCGCCTTTGTCTTGAGATAGGGCAAATAAGCGTAGGAAATGCTCCACAATTGTACAATCAGGCAACCATTCGTCAAGCCAGAATAAGAAGTGATTGTCGGAGCCAATAACTGGGCTGAAGAAAGGTCTTACACGGGTAGGATCCGAGAGAGACTCTTTCAGAAGGAGGACATCAATGTCGTGGAGAAAAAACTTAAGTCCCAGAATAGTGACCACCCATGACAAGCAGCAAGAATGCTGTGAGACCAGGTGCAGCTCCACCTGCCTGGGAAGACTCAAGACTGCCATATAGTAAATTGGTAGTGCAGAGAGAACAGTGTCTAGGAGGATCAGGCGGCCACCTCGGGATAAAGATCCAACCATCATGCCGTTGTTCCACCCTGCGGATAACTGGTGTCCAATCCTTGGAGCGAACCAGACCATTGCAGAGAGGCAAACCGTAGAGATTCACAAACTCAGTTGCACACAACGCTCTCCACCGTCGTCATTCCAAAAGGAATAAAAGTAGATTTTGAGTAGTTGATCTTCAAACCTGAGAATTCACCAAAGATTTCCACCAGAATTGCAAACCATTTAGCCTCCAAAACGGAGCGTCAATGAAAAAAATGTCATCAGCATATTGGAGTAAATGGGTCAGAGTACCATTATCGCCTGGAGTGGAGAAGCCGGATATCAGGTTGCTGTTGGCGAGTGAGGTTGCCTCCACCGCCAAAGCATCAGCCACGATGTCAAAACGTAATGGCGCAAGAGGACAGCCAATAGTAGGACGTTAAGCTAAGTACAAATAAAAAGAAACATGAAGCACAATAAAAAAAGTAAGTACAAATTAGAAGTAATATGCCATTAAGCTAATGTCCTGAAATATTTCAATTTTAAGTGATCATTTTTTTAATATTCTGATTTTGGTTTAATGCATTTAAGACCAAAAATTTGATAGTCAATTCCATGGGCCCCAACTCCCTGTGAAATTCACTATTCAAGGTTACATTCCTCTGTAAGGGTTAGATAATCCCTGCATCCATCCTCCGCCCGTGAGGAGTGTTTGGGAGAATAATGGTGCATTTCAGATTGTGTTCCTCAATCAAATACACCCAACTAATATTGTGAATCATAAAATACTAAACACTTGAATCCTTATTTTTTATTAAAGAAAAATTTAAAGTTTGTGCCATCATTTTATTAAGTTGATAAGACACTTAGTTTTCTTTTAGGACCTATTTGGTTGGAGAGTCAGTAAAGAGAAGGGAGGGGGATGGAAGAGAATGAAGGAGAATAATTAAGCTTGTTTGGATGTCATGACTTATGGGAAGGGAATGAATGGATATTTCACAATAATTGTATTTAGACAATTTTATCCGTCATATGTGTATTTATATGTTAAGTTTATAAGGTTGAATATGAAAATACTTCTTGATTATACATTTTCCCTTCTTTCCACCCCATTTTGGGATTGAAAGAAAAATGAATTCAAGGGGAATGGAGGGAAAAAGAGGAAACTTTGCTCTCCTTTTTCCCTTCATTATAAATTCAATCAACAACAACAACAACAAAGCCTTATCCCACTAGGTGGGGTCGGCTACATGGATCATACGATGCCATTCATTCGTTGATCCATGTTCATAAGATTCGACAGGATTTTACGCTGGCTGTCGGGGCCTAACACAACCCTCCTCCTTTATCCGAGCTTGGGACCGGCTATAAAACATAGGCGGAGTTATATATCATAATAGATGCATTCAACAACAACAACAACAACAACAAAGCCTTATCCCACTAGGTGGGGTCGGCTACATGGATCATACGACGCTTCGTTGATCCATGTTCATGAGATTCTCGGGGCCTAACACAACCCTCTTCCTTTATCCGGGCTTGGGACCGGCTATAAAACATAGGCGGAGTTATCATAATAGATGTATTCAATTAAAAAAAAAAATTCACAGAAAAATGAACATATTGTCTAAGCATGCAAGAGCATCAGCGAAGGTAAAAAAATATTCAGACAGTGCAAAGCAGAACCAAAGATGACAGAGACACTAACCTGATAAAGCACCTCATCTGCTAGCCAATTTCCTATGCCTGAAATATAACTCTGCAGAGTCAGAAAAGGAAATATTTGAAAGTTATAATTCATTCCCAAATTAAAAGATGAAAATAGGGATGAATCAAACTGTGTGCGTGCGCGTGCATGTGTGTGTGTGTGTGAGAGAGAGATGCCCTGGTTTTGTTATTTGGGCCTCTACAGAAAAAGATAATGAGTACAAATGAACCACTCTCCTAATTGAGTGACAAGTTTATTTTCATTCCAAATAAATCTTGCTCCTTCTAGATGCCATATAAGGTAGACAATAGCTCCAGTTGATCTTATTTGGTCGTTCTGTACAACCAATTATGCAAAAGTGAACTAAACATGTGCAAGATCAAGTTCCCATTGTTACTGCATTGAAGAGCCTTGCAAACCAGACAGTGGTTAATGCAATGGACGCTGCAACAAAAACTTTGTTAAAATTATATACAATTAGAAATTGCTTTTAGTTCTTCCTAGTGTCATTCTCATGTTAAAAGCTAATAAAAACTGACTGTTACCTTCCTTAGTATCAAGAGAAGAATACTAGAAAACTGGCTTCCTTTGTGTCAAGAGAAACATAAATTTTTTGTTGCTAAAGTGGTCTCAACAGTTTTAATAAAGTTTAATAGGCTAGATGTTGTGAACTTTGATACCATCAATTGCTAGCAACAACAACAACAACAACAACAACAACAAAGCCTTATCCCACTAGGTGGGGTCGGCTACATGGATCATACGACGCCATTCCATCAATTGCTAGCAATGGGCTTATTAACGTTCACTAAAAAAAGCTTATAAACGTTATCTTAAATATAGATGATAAACAGATAGCAGTACATAGAAGAGCAGTGGAAAAAGATCAAACATAAGACGTTGTATGTGAAGGATAGAAGAGAAGCAGAATAGTTATAAATGGGATTGTTTCTCTTTTTCTTGCTTGGGAAGATAGAAACTCCCAAGAGGGAAAAGAGTTTCCTAAGAAGGTTGGCTCAACATACTACCAACTCCTACCTGGTCAAGTAAGAGGGCTTTTATGGCCGTACTCTTTTTGCTTAGCGAGTCTACAAATGCAGCAACTTGCATTGGTTCAAACAAAGCATCGGGCCCTAGTTCAGAAATTGGAGGCACAGTCTCTGGATCTTCAAGCAGGCGTACTCATTATAAATTCAATCAAACGGAGAAAATCCGTTCCCCTTCTTTCTCTTCCCCTCCTTTAACTTCCTTTAACCCCAAACCAAAGAGACCCTTAGACTTGGTTCAACCATCAAATTTGAACGTGTGTGATGTTTCAAAGGGTGAATATATGTAGTTTCAAACAAAAGCATAGCTTATACCATTTAATATCATAGTTTATACCACTTAATCGTAGTATCCGAATATAATATCATGTCTAGGAACTGTTATTTGAGAGTGGTACATCGAATTAAAATGAAGTGTCATGACCAACAATTGGTTTATTCAACTGGCTCTTGGTTCAACCATCAAATTTGAACGTGTGTGATGTTTCAAAGTGTGAATATATGTACTTTCAAACAAAATCATAGTTTGTACCATTTAATATCATAGTTTATACCACTTAATTGTAGTATTCGAATATAATATCATCATGTCTAGGAACTGTTATTTGACCGTGGTACATGGGATTAAAATGAAGTGTCATGACCAACAATTGGTTGATTCAATTGGCTGGTGGGTTGAACCGTGTAATGAGACCTTAAGGTCAAATCTCAGAGCTGCCATTGTTCAGAGAAGTTTTATGTTGTTGGGCTCCCTACCTCGAACTGGATTGAACATAAGATAGTAGCATACCGGATACCAAAGTTCATACCAGAAAAAATCAAGTGTCATGTGTCAAATGGTATGAAACGGGCATGTTTGATTGAGATGAAAGCATATGAATGATGAGGAATGAAGGGGAAGGGAAAATTTCCTTTATTTTCATAGAAATTTCATAAAGGGAAACAGAGGGGAAAGTGAAAATAGCCTCCATTCCCCTAGGAATGACGATAAATCTTTCAATAATTATTGAGGTTGGATGAAGGGGAGAATTTGCCCTACATTTCTGTCCCCTCTCATTTTACTTCTCATCCCTTCACCTCCCCCTGTTCTATCTATCAACACCTCCTTAAGGAAAACTTGCAAATTTTTTTTGCAAGGGAAAACTTAAAGAGTTGATAGTTAACTACCTGTAGTTTCCTTTTTCATTTTTTTTCAACGTTGACTCATAAAATGTCCCTTCTCATTAAAACTTCCATAGAAATCTAAACATCATATTCCTATAATTGTATTCTTTGGTAGAGTTTTTTTCCCTAGTGCATTTTATTTATACTTTAATAAAGAATGTCATGTGAAACCCCACTTTAAAGTTCATAGAGTAGAAAAAAGTGCAATGCTGGCCACGCTCTTTTGCTGCGATGCTTGGTGTGTGGCCTTGACCAAGACACACTCGGCCAAGTAGCCTTCCCTTAGAATGTCCCTGAATAATCTCACAGCCAAGATATCTGCACTCACAACTCACTGAGTGGAAGAGCACACAAATGTTGAGGGAAAAAGTGAGCCACTATTATTTAACACTGTTGTCCAATACAACAGCTGTAACATGCGAAGGCCAAAGATAGGTTGAGGTGCTTGTGTAGCTGATCACGTCCCTTTTATATGAGCCAAGGAACTGAGCAGCTGTTACATGCAAGCCACCTGGTTCTTAATCCATTGAAGAGCCACATCTGTACCCCACCGAAAAACCCCATGCTGATACAATATAATAATCCCTTGGCTTGTGCCACTCACCATGCCACTGCACCGGTAAGCCCCAGACATCTGCTCCAATACCACAGGACGTTCAAACTTGAGGGATCACCTCCTTTGTGCACCACATCACTTTGGCATGTGAAAGCCTTTGCACTCTACGCCCGCAGGGAGTGGGACACTTGGTGCTACAACCGTGTGAAAATGTCGAATAGAGCACCACATAGGCCTTCAACCCCATGCACAATTTTGGCGCGCACCACGGCCTGGTTGTTGGCCCTGCATGGGCACCTCAGTGCCGCTTCCTGCGTGCTTTGGTGATCACCGCTTGTTGGGTGTGACAAAGGGCTGAATATTAAACTAAACTGATTCTGCCGGCTAATTTTTATTGGCGTGGATTTGTTTGCTTGAAAAAATTATTAGCTGCTTGTTGTCAATGAGTAGCTAATATGTGTGTGTCAAAGGTATTTGTCAAATATTGGTATAATGTGTTGCGGGGAGTGCATATTATTATGAATTGCATGTTAATATATTACATTAAATGATAAGCTATAACTAATTTTCAAAAAATTAATTATAACTAATTCTTTTTTGAGGAGGAATTATAACTAATTGAAAGAAAGAAAGTTTGTATGTCAATGGGTTCAATTGCCATGCAACATTGGCGAGTCATCAATACATTCTAGTGGTATTTCAAACCTTGTAATGTGGCTTTCTCACAAAAAGAGAAAATCTTCTCAGGTAGAGATGATGTGGTGTAAAAAAACAACAACAACAAAGCCTTATCCCACTAGGTGGGGTCGGCTACATGGATCATACGACGCCATTCCGCTCTATTAGTAATCAAACCTTTCGGTATATTATTCACCAATAGATCTTGCTCTATTAGTTCGCCAAGTGTCCGCCTTGGCCTCCCTCTCCCTCTTTTAATCGGACTTCAGATTATTTGATCTACTCTTCTTACTGGCGCATCTAATGGTCTTCTCTGAACATGACCAAACCATCTCAAACGATTCTCTACCATTTTCTCACTAATAGGAGCCACTCCGACTCGTTCACGTATATGGTCATTCCTAATCTTATCTAATCTTGTATGACCACACATCCATCTCAACATCCTCATTTCGGCTACCCCCACTTTACGTTCATGTTGTCCCTTCATAGCCCAACATTCACTACCATATAACACTGCTGGCCTTATAGCAGTACGATAGAATTTTCCTTTTAACTTTATTGGGTACTTTTCTATCACAAAGAACTCCAGTGGCTTTTCTCCACTTACACCAACCAGCTTGAATTCTATGATTAACATCGTCATCAATCTCATCATCTTGTCTTACAATTGATCCTAAATATTTAAACTTTGTCACTTGAGGAATTATATCCTCCCCTAGCCTAACTTTCAAATCGTCTCTAAGTTGTTTATTTGTGAAATTGCTATGCATATATTCTGTTTTATTCCTACTTAAACGAAAACCCTTTGACTCCAACGTATTTCTCCATATTTCCAATTTTGTATTAATCTCTTCTCTTGAATCCGCTAAAAGTACTATATCATCCGCAAATAGCACGCACTTAGGTACCTCCTCTGTGATACTCTCGGTTATAGCATCGATAACTAAGTTAAATAGATACGGGCTTAAAGCTGATCCTTGATGTAGGCCAATTCCTATAGGAAATTCATTTGTCTCACCTCCGGGTGTCCTAACCCTAGTCAATGCCCCATCGTACATATCTTATATATTCGTTGATCCATGTTCATAAGATTCGACATGATTTTATGCTGGCGGGGCCTAACACAACCCTCCTCCTTTATCCGGGCTTGGGACCGGCTATAAAATATAGTGTAAAAAAACACTTAATATATTTTTTTGAGAAAAAAAAACACTTACTATTTGATGACGTGTCATTATATTTACCTTCTACACTATAAGCTACCAAATGTTGTTACCAAACAATTCCAAACCTGGCATATACCTTAAATGCTCCTCATTACCTGAAATGCTACATCATATAGTATAAACATGTTCTTACATTAAGGATTTGATTGAATCAAAATGCATTGCTGGTACACTATTGTGTATTTTTATTACCATTAGATTGAATGGAATGATGTTACATGGACATCTCGGTTATTCAAACTCTCTTATTTGACATTTTTCCATGGCTTTCCTTTTGATGGCCAATAAATGTCAAATACTAATTTTGATCCTGCATTCATATGCTGGCTGTCGTCACTCCACGTTACTCTACGATACCCTCACTTGCCAGATTTTGTCAGCCTGATAAAGATGTTTTGCCCAGAAGTTCAAATTGAATTTATTTTTTCAAGAATTTGATATTGCGTGGCAGAAACAGTAATCTTATCAATCAGTGTACAAATGGGTACAATGGAATATTTATGGAATGGCAACACAATAGTATAGGTTGCATCAGATCATCCTTCAAAAAAAGTGACTTTAGGGTTGAGCTCTGGTTGAGTTGTTTTTTCACACTTCTTATACTATTAGATTCTTTTGTTTGTGCTTGTGACTTTAATAGCATCAGATACATCCTTTTTATTCTGCTACGTGATTATCTTATGCAATTTTTCTTACATTCAACTACTTTTTTTTTATATTTTTGCAGTAAATAATAGTTTGCACTTCCCTCTAAAAAAAAGGAAAGAAATTTGCACCGGCATATGAAACATTTTGAAATGGAACTTTGCCCCAAAATCTGGCGTCAACTCCTCTCTAGGTTTACCAATTCGATTGGTGCTGTTATGCTTACTTTGCATCTAGTAAAGAGCATGTAGATTGATTTAGTTGGCAGAGTTGGCTAACGGTTTAGAACATAGGGTCGACAGGAGCTAGTAGTCCGGACTTTGATTGTCAGAGTTATAAATTTGGTTAGAATCTTTCGATCAAACATTAGATTGAAGAAAGAAGTGCCAATATTTCTGAAACCGGTCATCTAATTGAAGAAAGAAGAGCACATAGATCACCTTATACATATGGTTTTTCTGTTCTTGCTGCACCTTCAAGCCATATGTATCTCTTCTCTATTTTTCTTATGCTGCGGTTTGATCTAATTAAAAGGCACGTCAGTCTACTGCTTATGACTTACCATTTTTTTTTCTGGTGTGCCATGTTCGCAGAGCATAGTCGCATTTACCAGATAAATGTCTTGTGGAAGTTGCTAAGCATGGGATCGTCCCCGTTTGTGGTCTGCTTTGCTTCTAAAAATGCTGCAGTAACTGAGTTCTGATTGTGGATATATGTAGTAAAATCTTATGATTGCCTTGTTTTGTATAGAGTCTTTTGTCATGCCTGCTTCATATGTCAAGTATTCGTGCCCCTTCCTCTCCAAAAAAAAAAAAAAAAGTATTCGTGCTCCTCTTATTCGTTTCCCTTACATTTGAATGTATTTGTGAATACATATTATTCCCATGGCATATTCTTTTATCAACTCGAATTTATGCTTCATTTGGAGGAATTTGAATAATTGATCGCTATTAGGTTGAATCAGTTAGTGTGTAGTAGCTCGAGGTATGCACTAGTCCCTTTTTCATGGTCACTATTGATGTTTAGGACTACTAGTGAATGAACAAGCATACACACTTCCCTTTTCAATGAAAGGGAAGATCGATTGTGTGGTCACCTGTGGGGTCCCAAAGGCACCAAAGAGGGGAGGAGGGTGAAAGTTTGATATTTAATAAAATTTAAGTGAAGGTGGTGATACAATTGAAAATAATTGTTTCAGTTTAAAAATCTAATCCAAGCAAGGCAATGTAAGCAATTGATAAGGATTAAATATGGCATTTTTCTTATTGTGATTCAATCGGATACTTATGTCTACACTATGTCTTTCAACTCTTTGATTTTGTGGGTTGTCAAACTTTTTTTTACAACAAACTCTTCTTCACATGGATGAGGGAATATCTTTATAATCACTTTGTTCTTCGCACAGAGAAGGTGAGGGTGATAGCTACAAAGGAGCTTCTTCTAGTTATAAGTTCATAGGATTCAGAATTCTTAAAGCACTTCCTTATTCTTATCATGATTGTTCTAACTTGAAATATACAAGAAATAAAGATTTGCAAATGATACTCAAGAATTCACTCCAAAAATCACAACGCAGCTAAAAATGATTGAGATACAGAATGACACTTTTTTTATATAGATTGTCACATTTTAAATGGTGGTGGAATGTGTTTGAAGTTATCTGATAGTAACAATTGGTTTATTGTTACTTTGATGTTCAGTTAATAGTTATTTGGACGACTCAAATGTTTGGTCGATCAATTATATAGTCATAGAAATTTAACCATCCGGATTGAATCGATCAAGCAACTTTCAATTGATGCCTTGATCGATATCATCTACGGCGTGACCTAAATATGCATTCTTCGGTCAATTGAATCATTTTTAACCAACTCACTTGTTGAATTTGCTATTGTACGCAATATTCATAATCCGACATGCAATTGCAAGTCCAATGGTTGATAAAAATGTTTGAAACGACTCGACCAATCCATGCTTTCGAATATCAACTCCTGTCATTGAACTAATAGGCAACTCAATTATGGTTCGGCTGATTGACTCTATGTTGGAAGTGGTGAGTTGGCCTTTTAAATTTTCTGGTAAAATCACTCCATTCGAAGATAATGTTATATTATCGTAAGTGCATATGACTCGCACTTAGACATTCACATTTTATTTATTATCATTTGACTTGAAAATTATTGTGTGAAGATGGTCTAGAATGCAATGTAACATAGAATACGGAAATCTAGAACAAAAATCCGGTGATTCAGGGTTGAGTTAGACTGAAGGCACGAAGTGATCTCACTTGAGAAAGTGCGCTTACCTGAATCAGCTTTAAACTTTATAATCGCTGATGCATTGAAGAGGCTCACGTTGTAGCAATGACACATCTTTTTTTTCTAAGGGATGCTCAAGAGGAGGTTTAAAATTGCTTTTTATGTAAAACTAAACCGTGTCTTCCGTTTTTTCTAGGAAGAGTCTAAAGAGGTGTTCGTTCCTTTCATTCTTGCTTCATGGCTCATAATATATAGAATCGTTATTTTCTTCCAATCGACGTCAGTTCTAAAAAAAGGTGGTCGTTCCTTTAATTATTGTTCCACCAACTTATCATTTATGGACTCGACGGATCCCTCGACGTCACCAAGAGCTGCCTAAGCTCCTCTTCCGGCACCGTCACCACTACGAGCCACCTGAGACCGTCAAGAAACTCAGTAGTTAGATGAAGAATATGATGCCATCTTCGACGTGGCGCATAAGACTTCGACCGTCAGGTTTCCTCCCACCACCCGCCCTCGCCTTGCATGTGCTCAGTGCTCTGTCATCGGGACCATCTTCGGCCAGCGTTTCAACGATGTCTCTTTCTACATCCTGCAGGATCCCCCCATGCCTCCTCGCCTGTTGTTCAATCTCGATCTCCACCCTGCGACTCTCCAACGAGATGTCGTCCGGCATCGTTCGGATCTCCTTCGAGTCCCACCGTTGCTCGCAGATCCACGTTACTGCCACTGCCACCAAACCTACACCGGCAATGCTCCTTTGTGCAGGCAACATCCGGAGGATTCTTAACATAAGATAGGATATGCCGTGAGGAGACAACTAGCGCTAACTTGCGCTGGGGTGCCCGCCAACGATCTCGTCGTCGAGCTTGACAAAGTGATGGCGGAGAAGGCCAAATGACTCGGTGAGGTGAGCTCATGGCAAGTCTGCCCGGTCACAACTTCAGAGCTAGCAGCAATTGCGACGTCATCGCGCTTATCTGATGAACAACGCTAATATTTTGATCTTTGCATCGAGAGAGACTTTTTAATTTTTGTTCATGCTAAATCACGTTGCAAATCGAAAGATCATTTTTTTTCTTTCCTTTTAAACAGCGTAAAGGGTTTTCTCAGAGCTATAGTTAAGGTCTTTCTACTTTGCTGCAGTACGTGAGCATGGAGAGGATTTCGTGGACATGTTGGACAGAATCTTCTCTTTCGTCTTGCTGGATACTCGCAATCACAGCTTCATCGCCACCCGCGATGCCATTGGAGTCACGTCGTTGTACCTTAACTAGGGACTTGATGGTACTGCAAAACAAGTTCACCTGCATGCATGCATCAAATTGTCTACGTGATTCTTGAGCTGTTAATCAGCTCTTGATTTCCTTTTTAATTTACTCGCAGGCTCTCTTTAATTTGAACATCGTCTGAGATGAAGGCATTGAACGACGAATACATGCACTTTGAGATTTTCCCGCCATGGTTCTTAGAGCGCATCCATTTTAAGGAAGGTCTTTGAAGTTGTAAGAATATTGAAGCTTTTGCATTTCGTAGCTTCCTTTGGATGTGAATATGTGAACATGTAGCCAATTCTTGAGTGTAGTCTGTCACCAAGAGGCTCATTAAGGATGTCCCGTTCGGAGTGCTCCTGTCCGGCGATCTAGATTCATTGCCGGGTCTGTCGTGATTATTCGCCATTTGGTCGGAATCAAAGCTGCTTAGCAATGGGGAGCTCAGCTCCATTCGTTCACTTAATATACTCATTATTAATTTATGTATTAAAGATATAACATCATGATTAAATATTCACAAATTGCATGTTGAGTATTACATTATTTTTATTTATAATAAAAAATAATTATATATAAACAATTAATTTAATATCATGATTAAATTTTCATAAATTATAGATTACTCTTTATACTTCATTTTATTTTTTAATCTTAAAATCATAATCATATTTTGTATATATAATTCTAGGCAAGCCACCTTCTCCATTCATTATCTTTCGACATTTTTTTATAAATTTTGCCAATTTATAATTTCATATATAGAGAGAGAGTTGGAACTTTTGAAACATTGTAGAGCTTTCATTCATATTTATATTTTTATATTTTTGAATTATTTTTATTTTTAAATCAACTACTAACAATTAGAGTTCATGATCCATCATTTGATATTTCATAGCCTCTTAGCATTCCAACGTTACATTTTCTAGCTTTAATCTGATGTCATAAATATTATTAACTAACTTTACTACTAATATTGTAATCCACTACCACTTAAATATCATTATAATCTATTAACCTTGGCAACTTTCTATTATCTCTTCACAAAAAATGTAATTAGAATATTTGTCATTTTCTATTACCTTCATTAAAGGTAATTATAATATTAAATTAATTCTATTCCAATAAATTCTTAATTTCTTTTCAAATTGCTATAACAGATTAGAAAAATTTCAGCTGTACCGATAAAAAAATAGATGAAAAGACACAACAATGGTAATCTTTCATATGACGAGCAATAGGATATGATGAGTCCTTACTTATTGTACTTTGCCAAAAAAATTATATTCTTACAATTTTTTTATTTTGTACCTTGGCACGGTATTCCAGATAATATTTATTCATTCATTTTATCTTACAAAAATTTTGATGATTTTATTTAAATATACTTTTAACTAATATTTGTTGTATCTTATATTTTATAAATAATATATGAAATCATATTGTCATCATTTAGGGAATATTAGTACGAAGCAATAGAGTTACACCAATTTTTAAAAATAAATGTTTGTCTTATGTTTTCTCCTGTATGAGACTATCAATTTATAAACTTGATATATATATATGTTTCCATCACATATGGAGTGAGAGATAAATACACATTTTGTGTAATATTTTTGCGTGAAGCGCGATCATATATATATATATAAAGTTGATGCATCGAAGAGGCTCACATTTCACCATTTAACTTTATCTTTTTTCTAAAGACTTATTGCTCTCTATCTTCCATCCTCTATCAAGTTCTCACTCATCAATTTTATATTTTCCTGTAACTCCATGTCATCCATCCAAGTAATATAATTTGACTCTTAGTATAACCCATTATCTCTCTATGATTCAGTAACTAAATTTAAAACGGATGATATAAAAGTTAATTTTCATAATGTTAATAAATAGGCGGCTCACATATACACGTGCTAATTTTCATAAATAGTTTTCTATTTTTTTTAGTTTACACGTGCATTTATTCTCTCATTGTCTTAGCCTTCTCTTTATCAAAGAGGTATCACAATCATAGTCACAATTGTAATAAAAAGATGAGTTACTTTTGACCACCGATTTTTTATTTCTAACAACACCAATTTTTTTAGGAAGAGGAAAAGAATAGTCTCTTGGTTCCAATAGCTGCATCTGTTGTTAACATATAAGAACAAGAAATTTTCTTCAATAAAATGATAAAAGCATTTCAAAGACATAAAATAATTTAGTATCCTTATAACAAGAGATTTATAAAATAGTTCAATATTAAGTATTTATAAATTAATTAAAATTGTGAAATTTTCTTTGATAAAATGGTAAAAGCATTTCAAAGACAAAATAATTTAGTATTCTTATAATAAAAGATTTATAAAGTAGTTTAATATTAAATATTTATAATTTAATTAAAATTGGGCAAAGCCCAAGGGCATTCCCTAGTTTATCTATAGTGCTTAATGTTCAATCCACAGTGACAAAGTAGAAAAAGTCATTTATGACGAAAAGCTAAATCTAAGAAGGTTAAATGAGTTAACAAAATAAAATGCTACTAAACTAGGTATGAGGAGAACACAACAATAAAGAAAATGTGGAGAAATGATTTGGACAAAAAATCAACAAAAACTAACACTAATTCTTAGGAGTTTCTTGGGAAACTCTTTCTTAAACCAATAAAACTCGAAAGAAGTTTTTCGGTTGCCTTGCATACGTGGTCGACACGTGAGTCATTTCTATCTCATCTACGTCATTTAAGTCATTTAATGTTTCAAATCAGATAAATTATACGAATCGTCCCTCAACTTTGAATCGATTTTTAGACAATCCTCCAACTTTGATATTATTGCACGATTCATCCACGTAAAAAATAGTCTCCCGATTATCTTGCGACGCGGTATAATAAAATATAATAAAATTTTTTAACTAGCTGACATCACACAATAAAAAATATTATAAAAATTTCAGGACGCGGACGAGCTAGCAGAGGAGGGGTGTCGGCCCCCCTCTCCAAGCTCGCCCACTAGCGAGCTTCGCACAAAGGGGGTTAACGCCTCCTCGCGAGTTCGTCGACGCTCCTATTATTTTTATTTTTTATAGTCTCTCAACTTTGAGTCGTTTATGATCGCCGACGAGCTCGCGAGGAAACGTTGACGTCCCTTGTGCGAAGCTCACTAGTGGACGAGCTTGGAGAGGAGATCGACGCTCACTATGCCAACTTGCCAAAGGACGAGCTTGGAGAGGGGGGTGGATGCCCCCCCCCCCCTATACCAACTCGCCAAAGGACAAGCTTGGAGAGGAGGGCCGACACCCTCCTCTGTCAGTTCATCCGCGTCCTTAAATTTTTATAATATTTTTTATTGTATGATGTCAACTAGTTAAAATTTTTTATTATATTTTATTATGCCACGTTGCAAGTTAATCGAGAGACTATTTCTTATCGGTCAACTGGATGAATTGTGCAATAATATCAAAGTTTGAGGATTATTTAAAAATCGACTCAAAGTTGAGGATAAATGTCGTTGATGACTTAAATGACGTGGATGACGTGTTGGCCACGTATGCAAGGCAATCGAGAAAACTCATTATCACCGGTTAAGAGGACTAATTATGTAAGAAAATAAAAGATGAAGGATGTTCTGATTATAAATTAAAATTAAATGATCAATTAAATCGATTCAAAATTGAAAGACTAATTTGTCGAGGTTGGTTCCCGGTAAGGAAAAAAAAAGAAAGATGCCTTGGTAAGCACATGAAAAATCAAAAAGTAATAAAACAAGATTCGCATTCTTACTTTAATAGACCACATTTTTTGTTGGACCGATTCGTCTTCTAAAAAAAGCCAGCAGCCTGGCTTGTACCCTAAACCATCTCTCTCTTCCCAAACCCTCGCCTTCGACGCCGACGGTCGCCGGCGATATGGAAGATAACGGCAGGGGCGCTGGCGTGGGAAGCGGGGAGGCTCGCGGCGAAACCCTTGACGCTGTGCGGTCGGTGGTCTTCAAGCCGTCGGTGTCTCTGGACGAAGCTCGGTTTCCGAAGATCGTCGGATATGACTTCGGCCGCGGCGTCGAGCTGATGCCACTCCTGGACTCCTTGACCACCACCGGTTTCCAGGCCTCCAACCTCGGGGACGCCATTGGAATCGTTAACCAGATGGTAAGATATTCTCCTTTTTTCTGAGTGCATTCTAGCGAGCGAAGGTCGCGTCTTTACTAAACAGAGAACCTTATAGTTGGATTGGAGGCTATCCCATGAGGCGCTGGCGGAGGATTGTGACGAGGATGAGCGTGATCCTGCCTTCAGGGAGTCGGTCAAGTGCAAGATCTTCCTAGGATTCACTTCCAATCTCATCTCATCTGGGCTTCGGGACATTATTCGATTCCTGGTGCAGCATCACATGGTCAGTTGATCGAAAGTATTTTTTGCAGTTTTTTCCCAATGAGAAGTCATTCCTTGCAGCATTCTAGTCTACAAAATTAAAAGATATTTTTGAAAGGAGAAATTAAAAGAGCTCTCCATCCGTGTAAATAGTAATTCCTAGTGGAGGTTTTGTGATGAACTGTTGAAGTGATTCATCAGTTTATATTTGCATCCTAAATTCTTTCCAATATACTGAAAACAGCTTTTAGAAGTGTGATAATTGTGAGAGTAACTGAAAATTTGATGCATATTTTCATTTGTTGGCCATATAGTGATCAAGTATACACAAGCATACTGGATATTATTCAAGAGCCCACCTAGTACATTTGAGTATCTAATAGTGCATCAGACTGTGCCAAGATAAATTTTGATGTCGCAAAAAAAATCTTAATGACATGTTCTATGATATATAATTAATTAATTTTAATTTTCACTACCTTTTTGACAAAAAAACTTTCTTCCTATGGTTTCTTTGTTTTTATTTTTCATTTCTTCATTTTAAAAAAGCCTTGTGGATATAATTTGACTTCTCTTCTGTTTGTTTTGACATGAGTGGAAGAAGAGTGCATTATGTTATCAAGTTATGACATAACTTCCTTCTTCATAATAAAACTTAGTTATGTTCGTTTAGGTGGATGTTTTGGTTACTACTGCTGGTGGTATTGAGGAGGACCTTATTAAATGCCTTGGGGCGACATACAGGGGAGATTTTTCTCTTCCTGGAACAGATTTACGTTCAAAAGGCTTAAATCGGATTGGAAACTTATTGGTACCAAATGAAAATTACTGCAAATTTGAAGACTGGATCATGCCAATATTAAACCAAATGTTAGAGGAACAAAGGAAAGAGGTAATGTGAAGCATCATGCTTGAAGGTATGCCTGAGTGTTTTGGAATTGCATGACTTTCTAACCTAACATTTCTTCTTACCTGTTTACTGTTGTTTGACACTTGATATTGTTACTTCTAAATATTTCATTTTTCTATGAAATTCTATGAAGGTTTTATTAAATCATATGACTCAGGAAAGAAAAAGCACACTGTAAGTTCACACATTCCCTCTTTTTGTATTGGGCTTAAAGGTTGGTTTCAGATATGGAAACGATTTTGTTAAACTGTAATTTTGTTATGTTTAAATTATTATATCAATGTTGTAGCCAAGCTCGGATAAAGGAGGAGGGTTGTGTTAGGCCCCGACAGCCAGCGTAAAATCCTGTCGAATTTCATGAACATGGATCAACGAAGTCGTATGATCCATGTAGCCGACCCCACCTAGTGGGATAAGGCTTTGTTGTTGTTGTTGTTGTTGTAAATATTTCATTTTTCTGTAATATTTTCATTTCATTATGAAACTGAGAATCCAATTCACCAAAAGAAAACATGGATGCCTAGTATCGCATGGCCTGGAGCATTCTCGACAATTAAGTTCAACAATTACAGAGGATTGAAGGAATATACAGAACAACAATATCCTCACATAAAGATAGGATAGTAAAAGGGAGCACATAAGATATATCACATACATAGAAGGTTCCAGACCAGAGTAGTCACATCAGCAATATTTTGACAAGCGAAGGACAGTGTTTTCACTCTGATTTTAAAATATTTCAAAGCATCAGAATATAAACTTCAGATAACTTCTGCTTCCTCCAAAATATAACAAGTGGCAGCACCAGAAAACCTATGTAGATAAAGGGACCCCTCAAAAGAATAGATAAAGTGGTAAATTATCATCTTCAATTAAAGTGAATGTGAATCCAAATTCAAGGGAAAAATTACACCAAATGCCCTCCAACTTTAACGTTTGCTCAGCGATGCCGATGCCCTCCAACTTCACTTTGTAACACCAATACCCTCCAACTTTTAACTCATTTCATCCGGTGCCCTCCTTACTTGGTATAGCCCGTTTTTAGGTCGCGAAGCTGACGTGGTGCAGAGGTGGCGCCGACAGGACATCTTCTCTTCTCTCTTCGCTGATGTGACAATATTAAAAAAAATAAAAATATTAATTAAAAATGTCACGCTGACATCAGCGAGGTCGCAGGGAGGGGGGTGGGTGGGTCGGGGGGCCGTCTGCGACCTCGAGGTCGCAGAGGGGCTCGCCCCCCCTCCCCGTGTCCTCGATGGCGTCAGTGTGGCATTTTTTTATTTTTTTAATTAATATTTTTATTTTTTTAATATTACCACGTCAACATGGAGAGGAGAGAAGATGTCGTGTCAACGCCACATCTGTGCCACGTCGATTTTGTGACCGGAAGATGGGCTATAGCAGGTAAAGAGGGCACCGGGTGAAACGAGTTAAAATATGGAGTGCATTCGTGTTACAAAGTGAAGTTGGAGGACATCGCTGAACAAACGTTAAAGTTGGAAAGCATTTGGTGTAATTTTTCCAAATTCAAGGCATCACTATTAGCATCTTGCATAAGCGTGTCAAGTGAAAACAGATACTGAAGAAAGAGATGGGTCTGATACATCATTTGTATTACAACTGCAAGAGAGAAATACAAGGCGATCACATGTCCCATTGAAAGTAAGATTTTTGCTTGGCTTCTTCGACGTGAGCGGATCCTCACCAGAGCATATAGAGCGAGATGGGTTGCACAGTTGGACACCTCCTGTGTTTTATGTGGGTGATGGAGGAGGATGTGTCTCATCTATTTTTTGGATGTAGGGTATCCCGAGAGGTGTGGTCCCAGACGGTATCGTTGATATGATTTCGCCAGCTGCTGAGGGTTCCTGGCAGGCCATGTGGGGATTGGGCAAACAGACAGGGATGGAGAGCCTCCATGGCGACTTTTTTGGCCGGTGCCTGAGCCATTTGGCTTCAGTGCAACCGGATTATTTTTTGTGACGAGAGATGTCAGATTGATTGTATTGTGCATCACATTTTGTATTTACTACGAGATTGGGGTTTTGGATAGTGTTCTGCACCTTTTGTATGCTTCATTTTAGCCACTCTCCGCTGGAGAGTGCGTCACCACATGTATATGATCTTTCTTCATAGTGATCCATATACGGATGACAACCAAAATGGTCCGTCATCCTTTTTCTCCTCAAAAAAAAAAAAAAAAAAGGAAATACAATAACCTCATATCTGAACAATCATTTAAGGGTCATCTCCCTTGCATAGAACTGTCCAAGAACATCCTAATGATCAAGAATTAGCAATTTTCCAAACCACAAACAGGTCAGTTCATTCAGGACAAATGGAAACTCGGTATACCAAGCTATGTTCATATCCAATTAGTAGATTCTTCTCAAATAAGGAAAAAAATCACTATAGAATATGCCACTACTAGACATGCCCAATGCTTTTTTTGTGAAGAGGCATTCCTGATACTTGAGAGCTGGTTCTCTTCTATTCATCTTCTATTAAATGTCTCCCAATTATCTATTGTTGAGCTTTTTACAACTGGTTGCAAAAGTGCTATGCATAAATTTTTATTGTAATTTTTTGAGATAATTTCTTTCTATGTTTATTGTAGCTTAACATTTACAATTGTAAGAACAAAATTACAACTGTATTGTAATTTGCTCATACAACTTTAGGATATCCTTACTCAGTTTTTACCTCCATTCTTTCCCTTAGAAATCAATAATACTCCATGCTTAATGTGTTACATATGTTGAACAAGTTAGTTATTTTTTAGCTAATATTTTGTGTAATTTGTTTTGGCATGAAATCCAAATCTTCTTGCAGAGTATAATATGGTCACCATCTAAGGTGATTGCGCGCCTTGGAAAAGAAATCAATGATGAGACTTCATATTTGTACTGGGCTTATAAGGTAACTATTTTGTTTACCTCGTCAAAAATGCTATTTTGTTTGCCATGCAATCAATTTTCGATTCTAGTTGACATCTGTTAACTACTTTTTAAGTTCTTGTGCCTAAACATTTAGTTTCATTTCCCATCTTATCGGAAAGTTGTGTGATGAACAAAATTTCCTCTCGAACTGTTAATTGCCTTATGATGTAAAAAAATTTCTCTCTGATGAAAATTATAGCCCTTTCACCATCTAGTTGGAAGGTTATGTGACACTGAATAAAATTTGCTTTTGAAGAATTCATCAACTGGAGGCATAATGGATATAAATAGAACCTACAAAGGGTAACCTGAATTACTGAATTCATCAAATTACTGCTGTTTACCATATGATGAGGAAATCACTCCATGATGAAAATTACAGCCTTTTCACTATTTTTTTTTTTTGAGAATTACAGCCTTTTCACTATGAACAACCATATACCTAAAATGCTCGTAACTTATTTGCCTATAACCATATTTGACTAACTCAGATGGTTAATAGATTTGAGTCCCAAGTTGAAAGACCTAAAAAGTTAGTAGCTCCAGGTTAATTTCTAATCTCAATCCAGGCTTAATTTCTGGAGTCAGCAACAACAACAACAACAACAAAGCCTTATCCCACTAGGTGGGGTCGGCTACATGGATCATACGACGCATTCGTTGATCCATGTTCATGAGATTCGATAGGGTTTTACGCTGGCTGTCGGGGCCTAACACAACCCTCCTCCTTTATCCGGGCTTGGGACCGACTATAAAACATAGGTGGAGTTAGCAAGTGGACGGAGGGAAGGCGGCGAACACTCGGCCGCTACTTGCGGGAGTGGGATGTCGATGTGGTGTTTTTACAAGAAACAAAGTTAGTGGAGTGCACCTCGAGGATGTGGGAGCAGATTGGGGGACAGCGGCTATCACAACACTTACTATTATGCTCGGTGGGGCACTCCGGGGGCTGCATTATCGGTTGGCGCCCCGAGCGGTTCACTTTGATGGACTCGTGGACTGCACGCTTCTCGATGTTAGTCCATTTGAGAGGCAGCACCGATGGCTCCTCTTACCTCTTCTCCTGCGTCTATGGCCCTTGCTCGGAGTCCTTTCGGGCGACCATGTGGGAGGAGCTCATTGTTGCCCGATCTCACCTCCCGAATGTCCGTTGGCTCATTGGGGGCGATTTCAATGTCACGTTAGACATGGAAGATCGTCCCATTAGGCGGCAGGGGAGAGATCTTGGAGCTTCGGAGTTCAGAGACTTCATTGACTCTCAGTCGTTGTCCGACTTCCTGGCAATGAACTGCATATTCACTTGGCGGAGCACTACGGCACCCTCATCCAGATCGAGATTGGACAGATTCCTTAGCTCACTGGAGCTGGTCGAGGCACACCAGCTCGCGGACGTCCGGGCCATGGCCCGACCATTTTCGGACCATACACCACTCCTGTGGAGGTCCAACGATGGTCAGGCCCTACGCTTGATGTTTCGTTTCGAGCGCTCTTGGCTCTTGGAGGATGGTTTTCGACAGGCAGTGATTGAGCACTGGCGGAGTGTGACGCCTTCGGACTCGACGGCGAGGACCTTGGCCTCCAGGCTCCATAGCTTGCGGGGTTTCCTACAGGAGCGTCGGGGCCAGATTCGAACGACCCATGAGGCACGGAGGGTTGAGGCTTGGGAGAGGATCACCCGATTGGATCGAGAGGACTCTCGTCAGCGTACGGATGATGAGGTGGTACTGCGCAGGCGGGCTCAGGAGACCATTCGCTTTGAGGACAGGTTAGTGGAGACCCAGTGGAGGCAGCACTCTCGGCAGATCTGGCTTCGGGAGGGTGATGCCAACACCCGGTTCTTCCACCTATTCGCGAGCTCACGTCGGCGGGCAAACAGAATTGATCAGCTAGAGGTGAGGGGTCAGCGAATCACTGGCCATCACCATATTGGAGCAGCCATCGCATCCTACCATCGCGACTTCTCTAGGAGACGGCCCCCGACTGCATAGAGGTGGTATCCCAGTGATATTTCTTGTGTTACTAACGTTTAGTCTTCCATGTTAGTGCAGACTATTACTGAGGACGAGGTCACCGATGCGCATCGGGACCTCAACAGCGAGGGTTCCCCCAGCCCAGACGGCTTTTCAGTATTTTTCTACAGGGAGTTTTGGTCAGTGGTGCGTGAGGACGTTATGGCAGTGATCCAGGAGTTTTCGGATGGTAATCGAGGCTTTGAGCGCCTCAATCGGTTTCTACTATTTATGCTCCCCAAGCGCACTCCGGCAGAGAGGGTGGAGGACTTCAGACCGATTGCCTTATCCAATGCCATCTACCTCTTGGTGGCTAGGGTACTGGCCAATCAACTTCGCGAGGTGCTCCCTGACCTCATCCACCCAGCACAGTCGGCTTTCGTACAGGGGCGATCCATCACTGACAGCTACACCATGGCCTCCGAGATCCTCGCACATTGGCGACGGGGCAGTCATCAGGCTTTCCTATGGAAGGTTGATTTTTCTAAGGCTTACGATTCTCTCTCATGGTCTTTCTTGTGGCACTCACTACAGGTCAGAGGGTTCCCGACGACCTGGATTGCCTGGATGAAGCGGTGTATCACCACGGCTTCGTTCTCGGTCTTGGTCAATGGGACGATGGCAGGAGGTTGGGTGCAGCCACAGAGGGGTGTCTGGCAGGGCTGTCCCCTTGCGCCGATGCTTTCACTCTTGCTATTGATGGGCACGCCAGATGCACACAGGAGGCTTGTACCTCTTCTTCAGTACGCAGATGATACTATCTTTTTCGTGGAGGGGTCAGTACAGGAGGCTAGGCGAGTGGCCATTCTGGTGGAGCTCTTTGGCGCGACATCTGGTCTTGAGATCAACCATGCCAAGTCCTCTTTTATCCCCTTTGGCATATGGTGGCAGAGCTTTCTACGAGTTGTGCGGCTGAGCTTCGCACCCCGGTGGGGGCCTTACCGATCACATACTTAGGGCTTCCCCTCTCCTATCGTCATATTGGCTCTCGGGGATGGACATCAGTCATCGAGCGTTTTGAGCATAGACTTCAAGGTTGGAGCTCGAGGCTCCTCTCCAGCGGTGGCCGTCTTGTTCTGCTTCGTTCTGTTCTTTCATCACTTCCGATCTACTTCATGTCGGTGCTTCGGATGCCCCGCAGGTATTGGCACGGATTGATTCTTTGAGGAGCAGATTCTTTTGGCAGGGATGCAGTTCCGTTCGTCGTGTTCACTTGGTCGCATGGAGTTGTATATGCAGACCCATATCGCAGGGCGGTTTGGGTGTTCGGGACCTCCGCACCACGAACTGGGCACTCCTCGCTCGGTGGGTGGGTCGGATTATGGGGCCCGAGGACAGCTTATGGCGGGAGGTTCTCTTCACATGCTACGGTCGTGATCTATCATGGGACACTAGGCCTATCCTACCACGTGGTGCATCCTCATTTTGGAGGGGAGTGATGGTTATACTCTCCAGAGTACGCCCTTTTATGAGCCCATCACTTGGATCCGGGGAGGCTTTTTCCTTCTGGCAGCATGATTGGTTACCTGGAGGCTCGCTTGCTGGTTCCTTTCCCCGTTTACGGGCTTTGGCTGCACACCCAGATGCATCTGTGACTGAGTCATGGTCAGAGAGGGGCAGCCCTGGCACGGGTTCTTGGACTCCTCTTTTCAGCTCTCCACTTTCAGATCAGCGCTTTGCGAAGTTTTTGGCACTTCATCAGCGGATTGCCCCTTTCCGTCCGGATCCATCTCGGCCGGACGGTTGGGTCTGGATGTTGGACTCTTTCTCAGCGCGGAGCCTCTACCTCCGCCTTCTCCCGACTATCTCTGTGCCGGATGACCTCATCGCAGATTGCAAACTTATTTGGCGATCACGTGTCCCACTGAAAGTCAAGATTTTTGCTTGGCTTCTTCGACGTGAACGGATCCTCACCAGAGCATATAGAGCGCGATGGGTTGCACAGTTGGACACCTGTGTTTTATGTGGGGTGATGGAGGAGGATGTGTCATTTATTTTTTGGATGTAGGGTATCCCGAGAGGTGTGGTGGCGAGCATCGTTGATATGATTTCGCCAGCTGCCGATGGTTTCTGGCAGGCTATGCGGGGATTGGGCAGACAGAGACAGAGATGGAGAGCCTCCATGGCGACCTTTTTGGCCGGTGCCTGGGCCATTTGACTTCAGCGCAACCGGGTTATTTTTTGTGGCGAGAGATGTCGGATTGATTGTATTGTGCATCACATTTTGTGTTTACTACGGGATTGGGGTTTTGGATAGTGCTTTGCACCTTTTGTATGCTTCACTTTAGCCACTCTCCGCTGGAGAGTGCGTCACCACATGTATATGATCTTACTTCATAGTGATCTATATATATACACGGATGACAACCAAAATGGTCCGTCATCCTTTTTCTCCTCAAAAAAAAAATTTTTCCTTTTTGTTTCCACCCAAACATCAGATTAGTCCGGTCCTAGGAGTCTGGAGATTGGTGGGTTGTGAATGGAAAAATGATTATTTGCATATCACTGTAACCAAGGATATGACTAATGTGCTGTGATATTATTTCTTGTTTTTTCCTTCTATTACCTGTCTGAAAGTAGCTCTTCCTCAAAATGTTTTGTCTAAAAGTGTCTATGAAACTGAAACTCCAAGGAAATACTTTGTAATTGTGTTGACCATCCTACACCATCAGTATGGATGAGAAGACAGGTGTAAGTTTCAGTAGATCATCTGTTCCAGATTTCTTATCTCAAGCCATTGTTGGTCATACATTAAAGAATTGCGTGAAATTTGGTTAGTCACTGGAATTTCCGAGATCAAGGAACTAGTTGGTTGAGTGTTCCTATATGACATGTTGTATGAAAGCATAATTGTATCCTCTTGTGGGATGTGCATCCAGTTCATCTAAGTTGTTCACAAGTTCACCAAGTTCTACAAGTCTAGTCGAACAAAAATAGAAGAATCCTTTCTATAATTTTTTGATGAAGCCTTTCTATAAACTTTAACCATAATGTATGCATTTGAAAGTGCTACAGGCCTTTGAATACTGTACTTCTCTCCCTTCTCTCATTTTGTATTCTATGACTGCATTTCTTAACTCCTAACAAGGTATGAAATTAGCTAGTTTACTTGGGTCATATCATCCCTTTCTCTTCTGCCCACCAGGAAATTAACCAGTTGATTTGTTTTTTATGGGTTCAACAAGAAAGTATGATTATTTTATTCTATATTAACCATCCATCACTTTTTCGAGTTTTATATGCATGGTTTAATGTTGAAAATGCCACATAGATAAGCAGTGAATGCTTTTTTTAGAAGGAAATAAGCAGTGAATGCTAGTATTATAACTCATTGTTCTTCATTGATCAGAATCACATTCCTGTCTATTGTCCGGCATTGACTGATGGGTCATTGGGGGACATGTTGTGCTGCCATTCAATTAGAGAACCAGGCCTTATAATTGATATTGTGCAAGGTACTACATCTTCCTCAATATATTGTTTTTTTTAGGAGAAAAAGGATGAGCACCAAGTTAGGGTGTCATCCGTGTATATATATCATTATGAAAGAAAAACTATAAGTGTAAGCCCTCAAGAAGAGAGCAGCAAAAGGAGAAGAAAATACAATCACTGGCCAAAGCCCCACTCCCGAAGAAGAAAGGAACAGTGGTGTACAATCGCCTCGAGCTGGCAAGTCTCACTACCAAAGATGATCCGGTTGCGCTGAAGCCAAATAGCCCAGGCACCGGCCAAAAATGTCGTCAAAAAAGTCGTCTGACGTCGTCCTCTGAGGGCTCTAAGAGAGTGACATAGCTCCTCCAGCGAGGTAGGAGTACTCTGAAATAAGCTCAACCGCACCCAAACCTCCTGGGCTACAGTGCACCCAAAGAATAGATGTGTGATGTCCTCCTCCGCGTCACCACATAAAACGCAGTGCGTGTCAGGCTGGGGTGCCCACCTCGCCATGTATCTCCTAGTGAGAATCTGTCCGTGCCGCAGAAGCCAAGCAAAAACCTTGACTTTAAGCGGCACCCTGAGGCGCCAAAAGCATCTGAAGTCGGCATGTAGGATGTTTGGGATCTGACTGGGTGGAAGGAAATGGAGATAAAGGCTGCGAGCAGAAAAAGTCTCAGAAACCCATAGCCAGCCGTCGGCCTCGGAGGCGTCCGGGCGGAAAGGAGCGATCCACTGATGGAGGACCATAAGCTCCGAGCAGCGCGTGTCGGAAAGGGCAGTCCTGAAGGTGGGGGTCCATGAGCCGGTGCCAGGACCACCAGACTGAGACCAAGCCTCCGCAACTGAAGAGTATGGATGTGCCGCAAGTGCCAAGAGGCGAGGAAAGGAAGCTGCCAAAGAACCCCCCTGGAGCCAATCATGATGCCAGAATGAAAAGGACTCACCAGAGCCGAGGGAAGGAACCAAAAATGACCGGATCAGGGGAAGAAGTGCCGCGACACCCTTCCAGAAAGCAGATGCACCATGTGGGAGACGAGCCCGAGAATCCCAAGAAAGGTCCTGACCATAACACACGAAGAAAACCGAGCGCCAAAGACAATCATGAGGTCCCATAATCCGTCCGACCCATCGAGCCAATAAAGTCCAATTGGTAAACCGGAGATCAGGAACCCCAAGCCCACCTTGGGAGGTAGGGCGGCAACAAATCTGCCAAGAAACAAGATGAATGGCCCGGTGATCAGAGGCACTCCCCTGCCAAAAGAATCTACTCCGTAAGGAATCTATCCTCCTCTGAACTTGCCCAGGCAATCGAAGGACGGACATATAGTAAATCGGCAAAGAAGATAAGACCGAGCGGAGCAAAATAAGACGGCCCCCACGTGATAGCAGCCTCGAACTCCAACCCTGCAACATGTGCTCCATCCTCTCAATAACCGGTGTCCACATACGAGAGCCGATGTGATGGTCAGATAAAGGAAGACCCAAGTAAGTGATCGGTAAGGTGCCAGTCGGGGTGCGAAGCTCGGAAGCACAGGCCTCCTCCTCCGAAATGAAAGATGATTTGACATGGTTGATCTGAAGGCCGGATGCAGCTCCAAAAAGATCCACCATGATAGCTAGCCGCCTGGCCTCCTGCGTAGAGCCCTCAATGAAAAATAATGTGTCATCTGCATACTGAAGAAGTGGAACGAGGCTGCCAGCGAAACCCTGAAAAGACCGGCGGCGCATGAAGCCTGGGTGCATCTGGCGAGCGCATCGACTGCCAGGACAAAAAGCATAGGAGCAAGGGGGCAGCCCTGTCGAACCCCTCTCTGTGGCTGAGTCCAGGAGCTAGTAGATGAGCCATTGACCAAGATTGAGAAGGAAGCGGTGGTAACGCATCGCTTCATCCACTCAATCCAAGTCGTGGGGAAACCTCTGACCTGCAGGGAGTGCCACAAAAAGGACCATGAGACAGAGTCATAAGCTTTGAAGTCAACCTTCCAAAGAAAGGCATGACTGCAGGTCCGTCGCCAGTGCGCGATGATCTCTGCGGCCATGCCATAGCTGTCGGTGATGGAGCGGCCATGGATGAAGGCTGACTGTCCAGGATGATTGAGATTTGGAAGCACCTCCCGCAGACGATTAGCCAATACCCGAGCCACCACGAGGTATATAGCATTAGATATGGCAATCGGTCTGAAGTCCTCCATACGCTCAGCCGGGGTGCGCTTCGGCAGCATGAAGAGCAAGAACCGGTTGAGGCGCTCGAAACCTCGGTTCCCACTGGTGAACTCGTGGAAGACCGCCATGACGTCCACCCGAACGACTGGCCAAAACTCCCGATAAAAGAACACCGGAAAGCCATCCGGTTCGGGGGATGCGTCACTATTGAGGTCGCGAAGTGCCTCGATAACCTCCTCAGAGAAAGCCTGCAAAAGAAGAGAAGTATGGTCATCAGTGAGATTGGGGATTCCCCTAGGCGACCACCCCCAGGGGGCTGGGGGTTGTCGCCTAGAGGCCTCCCGATAATATGCTGAGATGGCATCCATGATGTGCTGATGGCCAGAAATGTGTTGCCCCTGAACCAATAATCGATCAATCTGATTCTGTCGACGTCGGGAGCTCGCATAAAGGTGAAAGAAACGAGTGTTGGCATCGCCCTCGCGTAGCCAGGTTTGGCGAGAGCGCTGTCTCCACTCAATCTCCACCTTCAGATCCTCCGAACAGATAGTCGACTGAGCCTGCCTGCGCTCAGTATGCTCCGCCTCAGTAAGCTGGCGAGAGTCTTCCACCTTGTCCAACCTTGTGATAATATCGAGAGCCCCGGTCCTCCGACTCTGCCGGTCCTCGCGAATCTGCCTCCAGTGACCCTGAAGAAAAGCCCGCAACCCAACAAGGCGGGAGGCAAGGGTCCGAGTCGCCGTGTCAGAGGGAGAAGAACTCTGCCACTGATCCGTCACCAGCTGGCGAAAGCCGTCCTCCAAAAGTCAAGACCGCTCAAAACGGAAGCGTGATCGGTGAGTCGTGGCCTCCCCAGACCGCCACAAGAGGGGAGTGTGGTCTGAAAAAGGTCTGTCCATAGCCTGTACCTCCGCGAAATGGTGGGCCTTAGCCAGCTCAAGGGATCCAAGAAAACGGTCGATCCTCAACCGGGCCGATGAGGCCACCGTACTCCTCCACGTGAACTTGCAACCAGAAGCAGGAAAGTCCAACAATGACAGAGAGTCTATGAACTCCCTGAACTCCTCAGCTCCGTGATCTCTCCCACTGCGGGCAAGGGGGCGGTCATCCATGTCGAGTGTGACATTAAAGTCACCCCCAATGAGCCATCGAGTCTCGGGCAACCGGGCCCGTACTGCCTGGAGCTCCTCCCATAACGTAGCTTGAAGCGAAGCTGAGCAAGGGCCATAGACGCATGATATGAGATACGAGCTATCATCCGCTCGAAGTTTGAGATGAGCCGATAATGAAAATCTATCCACCCAGGAGTCTGCCAAATCGAATAAGTTTCCATGCCATCCAATAATGCAGCCCCCAGACCGCCCAATAGAAGGCAAGGAGATGCGTTCCGAAATACGAGAACCCCCAATTTGAGACCAAACAGGAGAGCCACAATCCTGGAGCTTGGTTTCCTGGAGTAAAACCACATCGACATCCCATGATTGTAAGTAGCGACCAAGGGTACGCCGCCTGTCCACGTCACCAAGACCTCGCACGTTCCAGGTCAGCACCTTCATAATTAAACAGTCACCCTATCCCCACTGGCGAGGCCAGAGGACGCAACCCTCCGCCTCCTGATGTGACTCCGTGAAACTGACAACAGGCGGTGAAGGGGTCGACAGCCTCACAGCCGAATCCAAACGAGACCTGTTTCGGCGACGCAAGTCCCGAAAACCTGCCCCAGTTGCCACCTCCCTGATTTCTTCTTCCGATCTTCCTGCTAGCAATCCAGGTTCACTGGCCGCCTGATCCCCTGAGGATGCCGAGGACCCCTCTGGGAGCACTTCCAGTGACGTAGCTACTGGGGTCAGCGGCTGGACCGTTTGGGATGATGCGGCCAGAGTAGGTTGGCCGCGATCAACAGGTGGCGGCGGAGTGATGGCCATGCCGGCGGAGAGCGGTGGTGTGGCGGCCAGTCCGGCGACGCGGCGGTGGTAGAATTGAGTGAAGGATGTCATAGAGGTGGAAAGAGGGTCGCCGGCAGAGGACGGGGGCAGCTGGGTGGGGTCGAGCGATGGAGTAAGGGGCGGTGGATGTTGAGGGGGGTTGGTGGAAGGATTTAAGGCCGTCGAAGGTGGTGGCGGGTAGGGGACAGATGACGGTGAGGTGGGTGGCAAGCTCGCCAAACGGTGAAGGATTAACGGCGGTGGGCCCAGAGGTTGGAGAGGGGTCGGCGTCGGCGTCGGGCCAGAGGAGGAGGGGTTTAAGGCCGTCAAGGTGGTGGCGGGATAGAGGGAGGGTGGCGGTGAGGAGGATGGCAAGCTCGCCAGACGGTGAAGGATCACCGGCGATGGACCCAGATGGGGGGCCGACGTTGGCGTCGGGTCAGAGGAGGAAGCAAAGGAGGGGGTGGAAAATTGAGTTGTTTTGGCTCGAGCGCGTGGCCTGGGCCCGGACCGGGTTCGCGTGCGGCCTGTGGTGGCTGGATTGGTGGTGGGGTTCGGCTTTGGGTCAGGCGGTTGAGTGGTGTTGAGGCTGGGGTGCGTGATGAGGGTTTGGTGCGGTGGGTCTGAGTGCGTATGGGAAGGTGGGTGTGGGCACGACAGCTGGGGCTTTTGAAATAAAGTAAGGTGGTCTGACACTGTAGCTGGCTCTCGTACACCCTGCGTATGGTTGATTGTACGGCTGAGGAAGTGTCCCCTGTCCACCGTCGGCGGTGATGAAGGTGACCCGCCGGCGACGACGTTCGCCCATGTCATTGCCGACCTAGAATACTGCAACCGGAGGAGAAAGCTGTTGGTACCATCGCGGAGGACGACCGCGGGAGGAAGGGTTGCTTCCGGCTGCTGCTCGATCTCGACTGAGGTGGAGGAGACATCCGGCGATCCCAATGTCGGGAGGGCAACAGATAGAGGGTTGCCGAAGAGTCGGGCCACCGTCAAGGCAGTTTCCGGGCGGAGAAGATGAAGTGGAATCCCACGGATGACGACTGACCTGCGAACCAGTGGAGGTGCCGCCAGTGCCCGTGTTTCCTCTAACCAGATCCTCCATTGGACGCGGCACACAGACGGGAGGATGGAGGGGCTTGCCAAGAGCCGCTCACGCTGTTGTGGCGACCCTGGAATGAGCAACCAGGAGGTGGCGTTGATGGTGCTCAGGTGAAAAGGTGGGGCCGCTCCGATACAAGCGATGATGGATGATCGGAGAGCGGCAGGATCAGGGGGGAACACCATCAGCCTCTCCAATGATGCATCCCCGAAGGAACGCCACCGCCTGAAGCATTTCAGGCGACCACCGGACATCAATGATTGGAGTTGACGGCGAAAGGTTCGCCCGAACAGTCCGCATGGGGCCAGGTGGAGCGATCACAGCAGGGCGCCGGGGGCACTGTGCATGCCGGTGGCCCTCTCTGCAGAGGAGACAGCGGACAGGGCTTGAACCGTGACGCGCGAAATGGCCGCTGCTGAGGCACCTGAAGCAATGTTCCGGCGGACGATGTCGAGGGGTTGGTCGGGAGAAAGATGTCCAACCGTCAGACTGGTGATTTTCTTTTCGTCGCATGGTGAGCAGGTAAGGGGTGGTTAGGGCAGGGGTGATGCTGGCGCCGCCAGCAGGGAAAGCTGGAGACGGTGGTGGTGCCTCCGGCGGGGGTCGCCGGGGGCGGGGATGGTGGCGCCGCCGGCGGGGGTCGCCGGGGGCGGGGGTGGTGGCATTAAGTTGAGTCACCAGTGAAGAAGTTTAGTTAGGGAAAAAAGCATAATCAATATATTGTTCTGTTGTTGTCCTACATTAACATGTAGTTTGAATGCAGATATACGAGCTATGAATGGAGAAGCTATACATGCTAATCCCAGAAAAACTGGTATGATAATTCTTGGTGGAGGGGCACAGAAGCATCATATATGTAATGCCAACATGTTTCGTAATGGAGCGGATTATGCTGTTTACATTAATACAGCACAAGAATTTGATGGGAGTGATTCAGGAGCACAACCTGATGAGGCAGTTTCATGGGGAAAAATAAAAGGTTCTGCAAAAACCACTAAAGTAAGTCTCTTGAATGATGTTTTGCTCATATATTCTTATCTTACATGTACTTCCAGTCATCTTTGAACCATGGGCATTATTGATAAACCATCGCTATATTGGAAACATATAGCATCCATTTGAGTCTTTGGCTATGTTTTGTCGGTCCATGATTTTTGTTTGGTTCCAGAGAAAAGGCATATTTTTGTGTGGTTCCATAAAACAAGAAGCCTTCACTTTTTTTCTGAAGACACCAAAATGTAAATTATTGACACTGGAACATTAACATACTGACTATGGAATAACTTTACTTCAAAAAAAAAAACTCAAATGTCACATGAACACCAGGTGAAAAGTAAATTATTTAGTCAGTATGTTAATGTTCCAATGTCAATATCTGAATATGGGTCACATTTTAGCCTGTCTTATGTCATTAAATTTAACAGTTGAAGGAACATATAGTTGGTATCAATTACTCTGATATGTTCCTTTTTATCTTTTCTCTATGGCCTAAGTGTGTTGGATGAAGTAATGTTATAAACTATACATTCCATTTGAAAAAAAAGGCTAAAGGTGCATATCCAAGATCTGCAATCTATCTATGTGATGAGGTTAAAAAGCACGGACACCTTCATTATTTCATTGAGATCTTTAAGGCTAGATGTTTGAGTACTCAGGCTTTGTTTGGATGATGTGTGGAGATGGGATGGACCACGTTTAATTGGGTTGGAGTGGGTTTGGAAATCAAATGCTATGTTTGAATACATTTTTTAGAAAGATAAATAAACTTGAGTTGGTGCTTCTAAACGCATATCACAATTTTAAATAAAACCCACCAAATTGGTGGTTTTTGATAGGTTAAAAATAGTTATACCATCTTATTGCTTATTTCTTTCTCAATCAATTTCAAATTTAACTAAAATATTAATTAATCCAGTTAAGGATAAATAAGGCATTTGTCTAACTCAACTCCTCTTAACCAATTCATTACCATTTGTATCCAAACAAAGAGTAGATTAAATTAATTCAGTCCATCCCATGAATTCATATTCAAATGACTTTTATAATGACTCCATTATCAATCTCATCAACTTTTACTTTACCGTCCTAACTTATCCCTTCATTACTAAAAAGCCAAACAGGATGATATGGTGTTCATGTGCTTGTCAATAGAGTTTTTATTAAATCCAAAAGAAGGAAGGATGATCATCTTCTTACAGGATGCTTCTTCCCCTACATATTTGTAGGATAGTTGAGGTCCAATAACAGGGAAACAAAATGAGAGAACGATAACTGGCAAAAATGATGCTTGGAACCTTGGATTTTATATCTATAGAAAACTCATATGCCCAAGAACAATTACCTTGAAGTTTCAGTAGAGGACATAGGTCACCTTCTCCGGAGTTCTACTGCCTCGGAGGTCTCGCAACAGTTGTAGTTGACTGATATTTTGGAGGTCTCTACAAGCTACCTATGTGTTGTGAGACCTGGGTGAAGTTACCTGTGGATGACGACTATGGTGGTCAAGTGCAACTGCACATCAAGAATATTGTACATCATATAGACACTTTAATGAGACACTGGAATGGATACTGTTTTTTGTGGAGATTTGTTCTATTTTTCTGTTTCATCACATCTTTTGTGATGCCACATTTATATCTTTTGATCGTTGATTGTGATATATATACATGGATGGTTAGTATCATTTTATCATTCTTTTTACCTCAGGAGAAAAAAGAATCATGGTGTAATAGTCTTTTTTATAATTGACATCTTCTCAGGCTTTGGCTTATATGAAATCATGGTGCAATTGTCTTCTTTCTAATTGATCTGGCTTATATGAAATCTGTATTTACTGGGGGACTATCCTTGAAAGGAAAAAAAAGAATACTTTGTTAGGGTCTAGGGAGTCTAATGGGCAGTCAGTGACCATGAAAGTTAATGGGCATCATGGTTGCCTGTCTGACACAGGATGGCTTGAATTCAAACTGTGCTGGTTGAACAAATGACTGATTTGGGTTCAGGGTATTTCATTTGATTCATCTGGAAATTCTCACTGGTTTGGCTGATTACTAATCATATCTTTGCACCAAATTCTCTTGGTTCAACTGGAATCGTCTTATATAATTGGCAATGCTCACTGCTTCAACTTATCCACATTAGAATATCTGATACATAGCCTAGTGGTTTAAAGTTGCTCATTGGGTTACCTTTTTCCACATTTCATATTGCATCTTCATGAATTTGTTTTCCAGACGTAGATCTGAGCCATTTGGATATGAACTTGTGTAATAGTTTGAAGCTTAACATGGGGAAAGAACATCTGTGATAATTCACAGAAAAGAACATTAAACTATTTTTTATTTGTTCTGATTAATGGTTGAGTTTATGAATTTTCTTTTGTGTTTTGTAGTCTTCCTCTATAGTGATTCTTTATCCTTTGTAGGTCCATTGCGATGCTACTATTGCTTTTCCTCTATTGGTTGCTGCAACGTTTGCAAGAAAATTCTCAAGCACTTCACCTTGAAAGTGGTGTGGCAGATGTTAACAATGCTTTTCTACGTTCATATTCCAAGGATTTTTACCATAAGAGGCAAGCTCAAACTATCTTTTCGGGTTTTTGTATTAATCATTCATAACAAAGCTATTTATATCAAAATTTGCCCCGTTAATGTTACTCTTGTTCCTGTGGCAGATCTTCTTTTCAGGAGCTGTTAACCATGGTGGCTGTGTTTTCCAATTTAGTACGGTTCTTGCCCGACCAATGCCGACATTTTCTCTCCTTTAGAAGCTGTTATGTCCATGGTGACCTTGTTATTCAAACATTAGGACTATTAATGCTGACATTCTCCTCAGCTAAGTTATTATCCATGGTGACTGTGTTGTAAGAAATATGAGCGCAGATACATGTTCCTAACTTGAACCGATCTATAAAATTGTCGTCATGTTAAACGTGAATGATTCTATTATGTCAGTCAATGTAAATGATATCTTTTTGTGATGAACTGCAAAGTATTATAACTTTGCAGAAGTATTAGAACTGCAAAGTATTAGAATTGATGATAACGTGATTGTTACCGGATATTAAGATTAGTATTTTTCTATTCTGCATAAAATTCATAATATGCTACAATTATAAATATAAGATATCGATTCTCATGATTAATCCTGCCGGGCACATGTGGTGGGTTATATGGTATTCCTTGTTTCAGCAACACATCAATTTTCCTAGTTTTTTTAATAAACACCTCCAAAGGGTACCCGCTTGAAGATGTCTTCTAAAGATATGATATGACATAATAATTTATCCGGGATAAAGTGGTAAGCAATTTGTACTTGCTGTAGCAGCCGAAAAAAAAAAGAAGTCACATACCTTGACATTAAGAGAGAATTGATAACATTATATTAACCTAGACTTAATTAACTCAAATGCATAGCATAGTGATAAGCATATTTGATATTAGTTGTTTTGAAAATAATAGATATATTATCATTCAACGCTAACAAAAAACTAGTTTGTAAATAAGATTGGTTCCCACATGAGTTCCTACTGTGTCAATATTGGGACTCATTCATATTTGCATAACTTAAAGATGTATTATCGAGCACACATCATTAATATCAAAGATAATTTTTTTTTGTCGTCCCATTTCTTTATATTTGGAGCGTTGGTTTGTGCATCACTAAATTAATAGGGTTTGTTATTGCGATTCTTCTCTCGATTTCTGGCATTTTTTTTTTGTGATAACCTGTGACAAATCTACACATTCTGTGGAAGAATTTCGCCATATATATATATATAGTTTTCTTGTTCCCTCTCCCTTAGTCATAAAATATGATTCTGACGTGCTAAACAAATGACGCTCACATTAGGCGCATGAGCTCAACAAATAAATGAATCACCCCGAGCAAAACCATATTTGATTAATTAAGTTTGTAAGTAACTTAATCGTTAATGAACCGAGCTAACAGATTGTTTAGAGAGAAAACAATGAATTATATTTGTTAACTCAAATGGCCAATTTATCAATATATGATTATTCAATTGCTGAATCATTATAATAGAAGTATATTTATTATATTAGATATCATGAATTGGCCTCAATATTCAAAGTAGACAAAAGTACTAGAGTTCCTTGGAGTTTACCGGTGCTAGAGTAAAGCAAATGACAAAAGCTCAGGACAAAAACAAATTATGGAAAATGCCATTTAATATCATCAATTAGTTCATTACAGTTACAAAAGTTTCCGTGAATGATGCATAACTTGCATGCATGCAGAAGCATGGAGAAAAGTGATAACACATTGATACTATCAAGTATCAACTACAATTAAATCAAACACGATCGAGAGCAAAAACACTATATTTATAGTTTTCAGAACAGCAGGCTTTGTTCAGAACAAAAATGGATACATGAATTCAACTGGATGTTTTTTCTACTGCAAAGTTCAATGTTTTTGTTCTGACGACTTGATCATGATTAGTATTGTCTTTGTCTTTGGTAGGATATTATGATTAATATTGTCTTTGCCTTTAATATTATGATTATACTGCAAGTATCCAAATATTGCATCTAGAGTACAAGTCCTAGTTTAACTTGACTTGCAAATGAACATGGATACTTCATACTTATGTGATCATCCACGTTGGATATGTGCATTTTGGGTATGGAGAAAAAAGATTGTGACCACCCAAGAGGAACACCCTTTATGTTTACTGCCTTTTCTTGATGATATTCACTCATCACCATGTAGCATGATTAGTGTAAAGCAGGATCACTTTTAGTATATTATCAAAAAGATAAAAAAGGCATCAAACACTACTGATACCATGATATTACTATTCATAACCTATTTTCCTAACTTGAGCCTAAGGAAAAAGAATTCTTTTATTTTTCGCATTGAAGTTTGTGAAGTCTGATAACTGAGGACCCTTTTGTACTTATGATCATGCTTGATTGCGCCATCTTCAGAATTTATCATTTATCAATTGTTCCTCGTGTTCTTCTAATGCAGACATTTTACTGGCCAGTTGAGCAAGTATTTTTTTTTTAAGTAGCTTCATCATTTATCATTTATCAGTTATCACTAAGCCTCCTGGAAATCAAGTACACTCGGCCAGCTATGAATTTTTACCTGAGTTTTGTTATATGGCAAATGTGAGCTGCAGCTAGAACTCAAGCTGACATTATTAACTTCTTTTTTTTTAAAACATTATTAACCACATATATAATCTGTTAATTCTTTATTCGACCCCCAAGTAGTTGTGGTAAGTTTTTTAATGGGAAAATTTGTGAGATTCATGTTGAAGTCATAATCCCATGCATGTTTGCCATATATATATATATATATATATATATATATATATATATATATATATATATATATATATATGTTTTCTTTTAGAGCCACTGTTGAGACAGGCTTTGTCATAGACCGACTATAAAGTGGCAGGGAAGGGAGTTAATGTCAGATAATTCAAAAAGTGCAGTATTAATTTGTTGGGTACATGTAATTAGTCCTTGTCGAGTGTCATAGTATTTAATTTCCAAGTATAAGATTCCAGTTTCTCTAGATTTGGTATCATTTATTAGGCCCTAATTTGGATCGTGGAGTGGACGGAGGTAAAAAATTTTAATTTGTAGTAACCAAAAAAATTGTTTACTGATATGTTGTAGCCTGCCAGACAATTAAATGTTAATTTGTTTAGTAAAACAAACCACAATTGTTTAACAGATCAAATTAATTATTTTAAACTAATCACTATAAGTATGTTCGTGAGGATTAACAGTTACAAAATTTGTGTACATGGGACAAAAAATGAAAATACTACCCAACTACATGTAAATCAGACACGATGGAGAACAGAAACACAACATAGTTAATATTATATAACAGAAACGCAGCAGCAGCAGCAGCAGACATTGTCTTCAGAACAAAGATGACGACCAGAGATCTCCCCATTCAAAGCCTTGATCTCCTTCTTCTTCTTCTTCTTGTGCATAATTAATTATACCAGAAGTCGTATCGTTGCCCTTCTCAGAGTTCAGAAGCTCTTCCTGCAGTCAATCTGAGAAGGCGGTATCGTCATCCCATGTCAGCAGCTGCTGATGGCTCATCATTGTGCACTTGCAGTCGTCGGCCAATGGAAGCTGCTGCTGTTGTTGATGCGGAGCCACGGGCACCAAATTGCTAGTAGCAGTAGCAGCGGTGGATGTCGTTGTTATCGTTGTGTTGCCGCCCTGCTCCTCCATACTTTTCGACGTGACCAACTTGTCACCATCATCGTAAACGTCATCATCCTGAAACAATTCTTCTTCACAGCAAGGAGCGGTATCTCGGCTACAACATGATGATGACGCCAGCGACAGCTCTGAATCTGGTGCAGTCCCATGTATCATCATCATCTGCTGCAGCTCTTGATCATCATACGGCATAATGTCTTCTTGCGTGCAACAGGTCACTTCCAGGTCTGCCGCCGCGTCCTGTTGCAGGTTCATCGGTGGAGCATCATCTGGTTCTTGGGGAGGCAACGCGGCAGGAGACGCCGGAGGAGGCACCACGGCAAGAGGCGATTGACGAGGCACCACAGAAAGAGGCAAAGATGGCGCCATGGATATTTCTTGGGTCGTGGATGGCCTCATCCTCTTTGATTCCCGCTCCATCAAAGCCGAGTCCTCATAGTCATAGTCAATGCAAGAAGAAGCAGATGCAGCAGAAGAAGGAGACGCCCGTGCTCTCTTGGCCTTGGCGATGGTCTGATCGCTCCTCTTTATGTGACAAACGACCAGTTCTTGGAAGTCCATGGCGCCGCAGAGCACGAACTCGTACATTATCCATCCCATGTGCTTCTGCCCCTTGTAGTTGAAGTCAAGACTGTGCTTCACTCCGACCTTCACATCTCCGTGCCCGTCCACCCACGAAGTGATCTCCTCATCCTTCTTGAACGAGTGCCAAGAACCCTCCCCGGCCATCCGAGAAGGCCCTTCGACTTGGCGCTGCTGCGTGTCCGGCGGGCGAAGAAGTAGGCTTCGTCCTTGCCGTCGACAAGGAGGTTCCAAGGCTCCGTGCCGTAGACGTCGGCGGGTGTGATGAGTCCTTCCGGCAGGGGCTCTCTGGCGATGTAGCGCCGAAGATAATACACCACCAGCAGCTCGTCGGAGGGGTGGAAGCAGTAGCCCGGAGGAAGGCCGGCCATGTCGTCGACGCTGATCACCTTCGAAATTTTGATTGGAAATCTTGATTGGGATCGATATGGCTCGCTCGCTCGCTCGCTTAGTCGATCGTTGTGGTGCAGGTGGGCGCTGGAACAAATAGATGGATAATATATAGAAGAAGAAGCAGGACGTAACAACAACGCTAAAACAATTTAAATGTTGTTTTGTGTTACCGTTGTGAATGTGATAAAATAAATAATTAATTTTATTTATTTACCGCATTTACTTATTCTATTTACCTTTGTTTAAATAATAATTCTATTTATTTACCTTACGTATTCTATTTACCTTTTATTATTTTTAGTAAAAAATGGGGGGCAGTAGCGATTCAGGAAAAACCAAAGTGAGGAAAAAGACAGACATAGTACCCCTTGGTAGAAAAAATATATATTAATGAAATTAATATATATATATATATTAATCACTTTTTATGTCATTATTAAAAATAAAAAAATAGAGAAAATTGGGATAATTATAATTAATATGATTAATTATCATTATAGTTTAATATAATATAATTAATTAATTTCAATATATTCTAAGGTAAAATATTGTATATTTAAAAGTAAGAAAATTAAAACATATATCGACATTGCATATGATTTTCAAAGAGGAAAGATAGAAAGGTGATACTAATATAATATTTGATTTTTATATATTTCTATTAACAATTTATCTTTTATTAAATAAAAGAATACCTTTTCTAACACGTAAAATATTAAGAAAATTTAACAAAGCTTCTTAAAGAAAGAACATTTCGATATGTTATATATTAATGATTTTTTATGTCATTAGTCACGACAATATAAAACATAGAAAAAATGGGATAATGATAATTAATGTAATTAATTATATTTCTACTTTTATTCAATATAATTATTTTATTTAAATATATCATAACGGATGTCTTATAAAGTCAAATATTATATATTGAAAAGTAAGAAGATTATAACATATATTGAAATTAGATAAGATTATAAAACTTCCTTTGAGATATAACTAAAATTTTAAGTTTATATTTTTCTCAAAATATTTATGCTTTTCAGTGAGAAAAAGCATAAAGTAAAAAAATATGATTCTAATATGGAATTTTATTTTTAAAAAGTAACATATGTTTTAGCAAAAGTAAAAATACATTTTATAATACATAAAATATTATAGAATATGAAAAATCAAATGTTACAATAACTTACAACTTTAATGAAAATGAAATTGTTTTACATATTCATAAAAAAATTAAAGATTTTTTATAATATATTAAGCGCACACACAATACTTATTTATTTTAGTAATGAAACTATATTTATATGATATTATAAATTTATTGAATATTGTGTGATTTTGCTGTACATTTATTTTAGCAGAAACTATTCTTTTTCTTATTTCATTTCTTCAAAATACATATTGAGAAAATATTAGAAAACTTATTAAGAAAATGTCATTGAAAAAATATATTCATGATTTTTTACATTATTATTCAAGGCAATAACAAAAAAAACACAGAGTAAATTGGGATAATGAAAATTAATATAAATAATTATCTTTCTTGTTTAATTTAATATATTTAATTGATTTCAATATGTCATAATGGATGGCTTCTGAAGTAAAAAAGAAATTATATGATAAATTAAGAAATTAGAACATATATTAACATTAGATAAGATTGTAAAACTTGGAAAATTAGTATGCTATTAAGATTAGTTCTAGTTTGTAATTTTTAGAAATGAAACATTTTCAATGATGAAACATAAAGAATATGATACTAATATGATATTTGGTTTTAAAATGTAACATATTTTTAGCAATTTATCTTTTATTAAATAAATGAAAACCTTTTGTAACATATCAAGAAGTAAGAAAATGTGACAAAGCATATATATATATATATTAATGTTTTTTATGCCATTATTAAACAAAATAAAAACTTAAAGAAATTTGGGATAATGATCATTAATGTAATTAATTATATTTCTACTTTTATTTAATATAAATAATTTATTTAAATATATCATAACAGATGGCTTCTAATGTCAAATATTATATTGAAAAGTAACAAGATTAGAACTTATATGAGCACCATTATTGTCAAATATACTCTTGTAAGATAAAATAGAGTAAGTGTGTTTTGAAGTGGCAATAGAGCCACCATATTGAAATTAGATAAGATTATAAAACTTTGAAATCCTCTTAGATATAATTAATAATTTCTTTATTTCTCAAAAAATTATATTTTTCAGTGAGAAAAATATAAAGTAAAAAATATAATTCTAATATGCATTTAATTTTTAAAAGGTAACATATTTTTTTAGCAATTTATCTTTTATTTAATAAAAATACATTTTATAATATGTGACATATTATGGAGTATGAAAAGTCAAATGTTATGATAACTTACAACTTCAATGTTCATTCATTAATAAATGATTGATTAAGTAATTAATAGTTTAATATTAATTTGTTAATATTTTCTTATAAAAAAATATGAAATTCTAGAAAAAAGAAAGGATGAACAGTGAAAGGAGAGAGCTCATCCCGTTAATTACAAAATTGACATAAAGTATAACTTTATATTATATATAGATGAGACATATATTTTAAAAATAGATAATAATTTGAAATTGATATAAATATATTTAGTTATATATATTTATGAAAAATTGAAATTATATAATAAATTTCCATTATATGATTGAAGAACGGTAAGTTATAAAAAAATACTATTATTATTATCAATAACAAAATATCGATAGTTTATGAAGAATCATGTAAATAAAAAAAATTGTCTCCACATGCCCCTTTTTTGGAATGAAGCCCCTAGTTTGAGCTAGTCAATTTATTTCTATTAAAAAATATATAATTTTTGGACTCCTAATTTCTTTATTTTTTATTAGTTTTGATTTTTTTAAAGATCGGATAAGTGTGTGTGATCGGTCCAAAAGGGTTTACTTTTTTTGGTAGCGTAGATATGTACTTACATATAACATCAAAATGCATGTGTGTACCATCGCCTATTTCTTCATGCTAATATGCATGACCATTCAATTCAGTGGTTTTGTTCCCTTTCTAGGCACATGAAACGTTCCACTAAGATCAACGGTGAAAGTTGAAACATTACACAAAATGCATTTAAGGCTCAACCTACGTTGTAAATATATGGGTATTGTTACCGAGTTCCATATATAGTACCAAGAATAAGATAGACTTTTGACAAAATAAAGTAGAGTAGAAAACTCAAAGTTCCAGGGGATGACTCTAGAGGAGAAAATAGAGTCGTAGTTTCAAAAGATGTAAAAAATGAAGCGTGATAACGCCCGCAATGGGTGCAGGCTGCTGACGCGGTGGTGGAGGCAATTGCCTCAATGGCTGAAAATTCACCTCATGTTAGACAATTTATGAAGTAATGATAATTACTAATTAACTTTCTTAACCTTCACCTGAGGCGCCTAGAGCTGGTGCTACACAAGATGTGGCTATCCCTGATGTGGGGCCTCGCACGGTGGATAAGGCCTATAACGATGATCACGACGATCCCTCCTTAACGGCTGACGATCTTCAGTGCGAGGCTTGTGCTGCTCTACTGACCTAACTGGAGCTTTAGCCTTACGCTCTGCTTGGTCTCTCTCCATCCGAATAGTCAGTCTCACTGTCTTATCCAGATTATCGTAGTCTCTAGTGAGGACTTTTGACTTGAGTGTTTGTTGTAGACCATTTATAAACTTATTAGCTCTTGCGCACCCCTCGAATAAAATAAATTGTGTGATAGTCAACCACCGTCATGGATCCCTGTTGTAGCTATAGGAACTCCTATTGCTTATTGATGCACTCATGCTCAGGTGTGTAACGAGCCTCGAAAACCTTCTTGAATTCTGCCCATGGAACGTCCTCCTCTTCCTGCCCTCTGAACTTGGTGGCCTTTGTAGTCTTCCACCAACCCATCGCGGTCTTAGCAAGCATGTGTGTAGCATACAAGACCTTGCGTCCGTCAGTGCACCTCATCAGTTTGAAGATGCGATCCATGGTTTCCATCCACCGTTCTACCTTGAAGAAGTCCGCCTTGCCATCATATTGTGGCAGATGCAACTACAAGAATGCTTGAATTCCATCTTTTAACGCCTCGTGTCGAGCTTCTTGTGTATGACGTCTGGGTGTTGGTTGACTGCCTCCGGTCTGACTACCTTCAAGTGGGGCATACTCATCGTAGTACTCATCCAGTGATTGTGCTCTCACACAACGGTCGCGGCCTCGTCCGCGACATGGGGTACGGCCTCGGCCACGACCCCATCCACAACCTCGCTGGGCCAATGTTTGGGTCTCTTTGAGCGGACCTTCTAGGCTCTCTTGTGCATCAAGAGCAATCTGGGCCTACCGCTTGGATATTCTCTGATCGTCTCGACATGATTATCCTTTAATCATAAAAGAATAATACATCAATAATCAATACAATATCATAAACATGAACTTTACTTACAATTCTTTTCGATGGAGGGTGTGGCGATTGCTCGGCAAAGCACATGAGACATTATCATACTATCTTATACTATGCATGGTTATTAAAATCGGATCAGACTGACCGGTTCAACCGGTTCAACCACGAACCGACAGCTGGTCCAGTCCGGATTTATTGCAAAACTAGAAATGAAGTTGAACCGGATAGACTGGTAAAAACCGGTTTAACCATTGAACTAGAGAAACTCGGTTCAAAATTTAAAGTGAACAAATAGAAATAAAAGTTAAAATAGGAAATAAAGAGGTAGAAAGGAATGTAAAAATGGGAAAGTATTTGAATCGATAATTGGCATAAACTAAAATGGAAATAAATGTGAAAAATTAATTGGAGAGAAGAATTCATGGAAATAAAAAAGGAAATAGTAATAATTTTAAAATGAAAATTAATATTCTTTCATTTTTATGAGTAGGAGAGAGAAAATAGTCATAAAATTAATAAGTTAAAGTTTTTTATATGAATATAATTTTTAAATATTTGTGTATTATAAAAAGGAAATTAATATGGAAATTGATATGGAGAGAGGAATTAATGGAAATAGAAAAATAAAACTATTAAACTGAAAGTAAAGAAAAAAAATAAACATTGATATATGTCAAAATAAAAATACTCTTGAACAAAAAATAAAAGAATTAATATAATATAACAATAATAATTCAAACTCTTTTTTATGAATATTAAAATCTATTTATTATATTTTATTATGAATTATAAGTTAGAACTATATTTTTATGCATTATATAATATAGATTATGTATATATCTATAAAGTTATTATAATATAGAAAAAATGATCGTCACAAAGCAATTTTTGATGGTTGGAAAAAATTCGTAGGAAGTTCTGACGGTTGTAATCGTCCCAAAAGTCCGGCGGCCGCAATCGTCGAAACTTTCGACGTTGGAGACCGTCAAGACTTTCGGCGGTCGTAGCAACCGTCGAAACTTTTGACGGTCGAGACCACCGAAAGTTTCGACGATCGATGCAATCATCGAAACTTTGGGCGGTAGCAACCGTCGAAACTTTCGACGGATGTCACAACCGTCAAAAATTTTCGACGACCGCAACTGACGCAAAGAAATTTTAAAATATAAAAAAATTAGCCCGCAGTCGGGCAGTCGATCCGGCCGCCCGTGACAAGAACTGGCCATCTGACGCCGATCACGCCGTCGCCGACCAGATCAGACCGCCTGACGGCCGATATGCTGCGGCCGAGCATATCAGAGCGGTTGGCGGCCTAACAGGCCAGCTGCCGCCGATCACGTCGCGGCCGGCCAAATCTGGCAGCAAGGCATCCTGATCTGGTTACGTCGCGGCCGGCCAGATTTGGTCGGCTGCCGGCCGTTCACGTTGCGGCTGGCGAGATCTGGCAGCCAGGCGGCCTGATCTGGTCACGTGGCGGCCGGCCAGATCTGGTCGACTATAGGCCGTTCACGCTGCGGCTGGCGAGATCTGGCAGCCAGGAGGCCTGATCTGGCCGCCAGGTGAGCTGATCTGGCGGCTTGATCTGGCTGGCGGCCTTAAAATGAGGAAGAATTAGGCGGCAGACGGCCGTGGTCGGATCGAAGAAAGGGAGAGTGAGAGATTGGAGAGGAGGGAGCCAGAGACGATGCACCGGAGGGGGAGAGATCGGATGAGAGAGGGCGAGAGCCGGAGGGGGAGAGAGAGGGAGTGAAAGTGGAGGAAGGACTGAAAGTTAAATATAAGAAAAATTGGCGGGATGGTGGGCGAGAATAAAATTAGAACTACTGACGATTTAGACCGTAAAAAATATCGACGGTCAGAGCCGTCGGTAATTAAATAAAAAAAATATTTCTCATATTATATATTATTATATTTAGGATTACAATATTTAATTATTTTTATAATTACTGAGAACGTCGAAAGTTTCGGCGATCCGAACCGTCAGTAAATGTAATCATAAAAAATTGATTAAATTATATATTATGTAATATTTAATTATTTGTATTTATCGATGATCACAACCGTCAGAAGTATCGACGGTCCTAACGATCGGTAATTAATTATATATGAAAATACATATGGTTATAATATTTAATTAATTTTTTAATTACCGATTATCTAGACTGTCGATAATTAGAATAATTAAATATCTCTTACATCACATATTAGATGACGTTATATATTATATAATATTTAATTATTTTTAAAGTTACCGAGGATCTAGACCGTCGATAATTATATATTTCTTACGGACCAAACCCAAGAAACATATGATGGTCTAAACCGTCGATAATTATAATAATAAAACACTACTCACATTATATAATATTTAAATTTTTATTTACCGACGGAAAGAAAACCATCGCAAGTTGCGACAGATTTTGCGACGACTTCATACCCGATGGAACTTTCGACGTTCCTAACCGTCGAAAAATAAAATAATAATATAAGATATTGCATAATTTATTATTCTTATTTCCACCGGTTGTGACCGTCGAAAATTCCATCGGATACTTATCCATTGCAAAATTCGTCGCAACTTAGTTAATATTATATATAACAGAAATTAGTCGACCATGTTTTCTCTTAAAGCCACTGTTCAGATCGGATTTGTGAAGTAAAATAATAAACCACAATTAATTAACAGAAATTAATTATTTTAAACTAATCAACTATAAGTAAGTTCATGAGGATTAACTGTTACAAAATTTGCCGCGCAGGTGTACGTGGGAAAAAAAATGATAATACTACCCAACTACATCTAAATCAAACTCGATCGAGAACAAAAACATTATATGTATAGTTAATATTATATAACAGAGCAGCAGCAGCCATTTTCTTCAGAACAAAAATGGCGACCAGAGGTCTCCCCATTCAAAGCCTTGATCTCCTTCTTCTTCTTCTTCTTGTGCATAATTAATTATACCAGAAGTCGTATCGTTGCCCTGCTCAGAGTTCAGAAGCTCATCCTGCAGCAAATCTGAGAAGGCGGTATCGTCATCCCATGTCAGCAGCTGCTGCTGGCTCATCATTGTGCACTCGTCGGCCAATGGAAGCTGCTGCTGTTGTTGATGCAGAGCCACAGGCACCAAATTGCTAGTAGCAGTAGCAGCGGTGGATGCCGTTGTTATCGTTGTGTTGCCGCCCTGCTCCTCCATGCTTTTCGACATGATCAACTTATCATGATCATCGTAAACGTCATCATCCTGAAACAATTCTTCTTCACAGCAAGGAGCGGCTTCTCGGCTACAACATGACGACGAGGCCAGCGGCAGCCCTGAATCTGATGCAGTCCCATGTATCATCATCATCATCTGCTGCAGCTCTTGATCATCATACGGCATAATGTCTTCTTGCGTGCAGCAGGTCACTTCCAGGTCTGCCGCCGCGTCCTGTTGCAGGTTCAACGGTGGAGCATCATCTGGTTCTTTGGGAGGCAACGCGGCAGGAGACGCCGGAGGAGGCACCACGGCAAGAGGCGATTGACGAGGCACCACAGAAAGAGGCAAAGATGGCGCCATGGATATTTCTTGGGTCGTGGATGGCCTCATCCTCTTTGATTCCCGCTCCATCAAAGCCGAGTCCTCATAGTCATAGTCAATGCAAGAAGAAGCAGATGCAGCAGAAGAAGAAGACGCCCGTGCTCTCTTGGCCTTGGCGATGGTCTGATCGCTCCTCTTTATGTGACAAACGACCAGTTCTTGGAAGTCCATGGCGCCGCAGAGCACGAACTCGTACATTATCCATCCCATGTGCTTCTGCCCCTTGTAGTTGAAGTCAAGACTGTGCTTCACTCCGACCTTCACCTCTCCGTGCCCGTCCACCCACGAAGTGATCTCCTCGTCCTTCTTGAACGAGTGCCAAGAACCCTCCCCGGCCGCCCGAGAAGGCCGCTTCGACTTGGCGCTGATGCGTGTCCGACGGGCGAAGAAGTAGGCTTCGTCCTCGCCGTCGACCACGAGGTTCCAAGGCTCGTAGACGTCGGCGGGCGTAATGAGTCCTTCCGGCAGGGGCTCTCCGGCGATGTAGCGGCGAAGGTAATACACCACCAGCAGTTCGTCGGAGGGACGGAAGCAGAAGCCCGGAGGAAGGCCGGCCATGTCGTACGCGATCACCTTGGAAATCTTGATATCGCTCGCTCGTTTAGTCGATGGCTATTGTTGTGGTGGTGCAGGTGCAGGTGCAGGGCGGGCGCTGGAAGCCTGGAACAAAACAAATATATACATCATAAAAAAAGTATAAACAATTTAAATCTTGATTTGTCCGTCTTACCGTTGTGACAAAATCTTGGATTTGTCTTACTCTTACCGTTGGGTAGCAATAGCAGTCGCGCAATAGCAATAGCAATAGCAATAGCACAGCCGTGGAATTCATTTTTATTTTGTTATTTTAAGGAATCGAAACTACAAGTCAAGAATAAAGAATCAAATCTAAATTGCAAAAAAGTATCTAACCTTGTTAAAATTAGACAGTTATACTCATTATTATAAAAAAGATGGGGTCTAATTAAGCGGCAAAATTAGGCTACTCATTGCAGAGTATAATATTATTTTGACTTTTATACAGTGTAATCAAATTTTTTTTATATTGCATGCGTCATAATTAATATACTATGTAATTGTTTGTTTTTTATTTAGTTCTATATATGAGACTGTTATATCAATTGAAATATATTATGGCAACCTTCTCCTAATAAAATATTTCAAATAATAGTATAAATATGATTATATAATCAATTAACGAGATGCAGGAAAAACCAAAATGACAAAAAATTCGACACAAATGAATTGACCAAATTGAAATTAAGTAATTAATTTCATAAAAAAAGCATAATAAATAAATAATTTATGTTCAAATGACCAAATTGAAATTGAATGTTACAACATCCAAACGTCAAATACAACACCTAGAAGTTACAATACTACGTCGTCGTCGTTGAACTCGCCACGTATCATATCACGCATCATTTTCTTCATTTCATGTTCACATTCTTCGAACTCTTTTATGAGTTCCTGCGTAACCTCCTGCCTGGTCTCTTGTCGGACATCGGATAAACGTTGTTCCTACATATTGTCAAACATTTGTTGCACACCTTGACTCGGGGAACCTGATACCGATTTACGATCATACCCAATATCTGCACTACTAATAGATGATCCGAGGTCGTAAATTCGACCCTTGTTGACGCCGATGTGGTCCGTCCAAAGTTGTCAAGGGGTCAGCGGTGTGATCCCCTCCTGCGTGGCTTGCGTAATATGCTCGACTTCTCTTGTTTTATAAGTCTCCTGAAATTAAAAAAAAAAACACATCAACTATATTATTTAAAATGTCGAATTTACTATCTTATGTTATGTAACCCTCCTGAAATTAAAAAAAAATACATCAAATATATTTACTTATGTATGTCTCCCGAGCAAACGTTGAAACCCATTCTTTATTTTTTTTTCTGATGAGTTCTGAGAAATATTTCGTCTTGAGTAGGTGCTCTACCCGTCTCTTTCTCCTACAGTGAAAATGTCAAATAATGTATATTACTTTTTGAAATATAATAATGTATTCAAAGACTTTACCATTCTAGCTGCAATCGTACTCGTGGATACACATCCACCCGAATGCAAGCATGCTCCCCGGTCGGACTCTCGACTTGACTTCGCTTTTTCGTATTTTGATTTGTACTCCTCGGTAGACCACTTCGGTAGAAATTCAATCCAAACAGCCTCAAGGATCCAATTCGGTCATTCTCCTATAGCTCGAGCTTCTGAAAGCATCAACTTCTAAAAGCTCGAGCTTCTGACTTAAAAATAAATAACTTACGTCGTTTGGAGTGTCCGAGACAATAAAATAATTCCAATAACCTGCATATAAATTACAATAAAACAACAAAAAAATATAATCTCCAAATTTATGAAACACTCAATTTATGCATTCTTACACTTTAAAGTTGTCAAAATGATAAACCTCACAATGCTCTTCAAGCAAGAAAACAAAGTCCTGTACGAAAAATGAAAGTAGATTAACATACATGAAAGAAAAAAATACACTGCACAAAGTCGTACCCCGCCGAAATTCGCCGCCGTCCGGATCTGGTCTCTATCGGCCTCCGCCGCGGAACTGTCCGGCGTGGCCGGATCTAGCCGCCACGCACGGCCGGATTTGGTCAACGTGCACGGCCGGACCCAAACCACCACGACCGAATCGGGACGCCGTGGCAGGATCGGCGGATCGAACGTCGGAACGAACGACACCGTGGGCAAGGGCGGAGAGGAGCGGCCGGAGGATGGGAGAACCTACCTACGACGATCGAACAAATTCAGAGGCCGGCGTGGTGGGTCGCACAGGCGGCGGCCGGCGGCTCGCTCGGGCGGCGGCGGGTCGGCGTGCAGGCGGCGTCAGGTCGGGAATGCGGCGGCGCGCGGGTCTCACAGGCGGCGGCGGATCGGAGCACGAGATTGCAGATCGATCAGAAAGGAAATCGAAAAAGTGACAGAAGGGTCGGATATTTATAAAGTCCATTTTCGACGGTCACAGCCATCGAAATATAGGTAAATAATATAAAATATTAATTCAAATTCGGACGGCCCAAACTGCTGAAAATTTTGATGGTTTCACGAACCGTCGAAACTTTCGACGGTTCTAACCATCACATAATATAAAATTATATATCAAGTGAAACCGCAATATAAATTACATATCTTCAGTTTCGACGGTCGAAATCGATGAAAGAAATATAAATTATATATATAAGACGAGTTCAAATTCTGACGGTTAGTTTCGACAGTTCCTTAAACCCTCACAACTTTCGATGGCCAAAACCATCGAAAGTAAAAAATAGATAAACAACAGTTCTAACAGCTGAAGTTTTGACAGTTCCTTAAACCCTCACAACTTTCGACGGTCGAAACCGTCGAAAGTAAAAAATAGATAAACAAATAAGTGTTATTATCGTTAACATATTTTGATGGCTAAGATCGCTGAAAGTTTCGACGGGTACTAGAACCGTTGAAACTTTCGACGGTCCGAGCCATCGAAAGATCGCACAGAAAACTAATCGGCCTCACTTACTGTCTTCGACGGTTACGAGCATTGAAATTTTTTATGGATATTTTTCGAGCATGCATGGAAAAAGTTATAATACTACTAACTATAATCAAATCAAACAAAGCACCGAAGATTCGGGACGGGTCGAAGAGGGGGGGGGGGGGGGGGGGGTCGGTCAACGGGATTGGGGTGGGGGAATGTCCCCCGCCCAGAAACGCATGTTCCGAATTAAAATAGTGACAAAAAAAGGCAAATTAGGGATCATTTAGTCATGAAATAAAATTGAAAAAAAATAAGATATTTCATTTTTTAAAAAAAATATTCTTATTCTAATTATCATTTGGTTGAAGAAGAATAAATTTTAAAAGTATAATTTTTTATTTAAAATTTTTTATTATAAATAGTTGGTGTTCAATATTTAATAACAAAAATATTTATATAATAATATGTAATTGATTTTTTTAAAAAAATATTTAGAAAAGTTGAAAAAATGAGAATAACTATGTTCTTCTGTTTTAGAAGAATAATTATATTGTTCTTTTGGGGTTAAAGACGATGATTTCATTCTTTTTAAGTGGTTTTATATTTTTCAAAATTTATTCGATATAATCTTATTTTATGAGACGTTTGGTTATATTATCATGACATGTTTTAATGTTCATCTCGCAACCGTGTTCTAGCGGAACCCAAGTTGAGCTGCAGGAATTCTAGCTGATGGATTCAATTTTAATCATTTGTAGCTAAACAAATGAGATAGAGCTGAAAATGTTTGAGTTAAAATTTTGCTATCTTTACTTTGACCCTTTATCTTTTAATGATCGTTTTGTTTTGCTTTAGTTTATTTAGCTTTTATAATTGGATTGCATAAATATTTGTATCTTTGATTTGGGCATTTGTTCCTCGCCCCAATGACTTTACTTTCCTAGTGTGTGTGCGTGCGCGTGCGTGCGTGCGTGTGTGCGCGTATACGGTGCTTTGGACAATAGTTTGTGGTTGTGGAGTCAGGTCATTAGCTAGAGGTCACAACACAGTTGATTGATCATTTAAAGGCAATTGAACAATTCAAACCTTACCATTTATCTCCTCCAGGGGCAGCTCAAGAGATTTGGAGGCCTAAAGCCAATATGATGAATGAATTTTAAAAATAAAAAATACATAGCGTTAAATATATTATTTAAACCAAAGAATTGAACAATTCAACATCATTCTTTCATGCTAACCAACAAGATATACATTAACTATGAAAAAGATAGTTAAAAGATTCATAATCGTGAGTAACACTAAAGAAAAATACTTTTAACTGTTGACATCACTCATCGGAAGAGGAACCAAATGGACTCGGGACTTGGTTTCGGTCAATCCGTATGATGTAACGTCTCAAGAAATCAACAATGAAACTCAAGGAAGAATCGAACATCATGTGATCTGAGCTTCCGCCTTGGTGACCTTTTCTTAACATTCAAACTTGTTTTGAGGTGACATTCCTTTTCTATCAAAATTATTTTTTTTTTCTTCTCTTATTTTCTCTCTCTTACACTCCTCACACAAAATATTTTTTATATAATATATTTATTTTAAAAGAACTAATTTAATATTATTTAGAATTTAATAGAGCTCCTACCCGCGAACCTCTACCCATTCCCTTGGTCGTCTGATATGACGATTGAGATTTAAGTGCGTGATTGACTATTCCTAATTGATCGAGATTGAACTAATCAAACTGATTTCTTGATGACGAATGGCGAGTGAGCAGATGGCGAGTCGGGGAGGGGGATGGTAGGTGATGGCAGTGGCGACTAAGCAACCATGGTGGCAGGCATAGGACAGAGGGGATAGTTGTGGCAAGCAGGAGGTGACAGCGGTTGTGACTAGGCAACAAGCAGAATGTGTGGCAGTGACGACCAAGCGACGTCGGTGACCAAGCAGCGGGCGATGGCGAAAACTAGGCGGTGAGCAGGAGGCGACGTCAGTGACCAAGCAACGGGCGATGGTGATGACTAGGCGGTGAGCAGGAGGCGACGAAAGTGGCTAGGCGAGAGGAAGCTAGGGAGAGTTGATCAGGTGGCGACCAGGCTACGTCGGTGGCCAGGAGGCGATGACAATGACCAGGCAACAAACAAGAAGCGATGGTAGTGGCCAGGGGAGTGGAAGCTAGGCCGAGTCAACCGGCGGCGTGTGGTTGGTGGTGGCGGTGGTGACCATGTGGCGAGCAATCAACGATGATGGTGGTGATAGGTGGCGAGCAGTTGGCAACGAATACGACGATAGGGTGGAGGGTCGGAGGGAGGGGAAGGACAAATGGAGAGAGCCAAGGATATGGACGGGGGTGGAAGACGACGACGCGGGCGAGCAGACGTCGACGATGGGAAGAAAACACGTAGTTTTGAGTCCTATGGTTCAGTCCCACCGGTTCACATCCGGTCGAAAGAGTGCCTAAAAATCTCATTAGATCATATTGGACGACTGAGAAAGTAGGTAGGAGGCTCCACCTACTTAAATGTATAAAAGGTTCATTAAATCTTATTATTTATTATTTCGAACAAAAAATAATATTTTGTTTAAAATAATTCATTAGAAATATAATCCATCATATTCTAATAATATATTTTTCAAAAATTAACATAAAATTTTAATTTATACTCGATATTTATTAATTAATATAATTATAATTATATTTAATTAAAATATTTACTATAATTAATTTACCATATCAATTTTTTCAACTTCATCATGGTGTTTTACTCCATCTAAATACATCAGCGATTCTACTTTTGAAACGCTCCCAGAGAATAAACAATGTTGTATAATACACAGTCACACACACAGAGCCCCGGTCGTCCACTTTTGCTTCTCCATTTGAAGTGAATCTTTGTGCTTCGATTTGATTTTAAGGGTTTCAATCATATATTCTACATCTTTTTATGAGTGTGCGAATTTAATCTTGAATTTTCAAAATTATTTCACAACTCATTTACATCACGTTGTACAAATATAGGGACTAGCCAGATTAACGAGAGAGAGAGAGAGAGAGAGAGAGAGAGAGAGAGAGAGAGAGAGAGAGAGAGAGAGAGAGATTAACTGATGTCAGGATTCGCAACTACTTTTCAAGTTGTAATCTTTGTACTCTCAATCTCCTTCACTATCACTCGGCTTGAAGACGGAATTAACCATGTGAGATACTCTCCTCTATTTGGCTTGATTCAGTTATAGTGGCTGAACAATTAATTGACATACATATTTGTGTCTAATAAACACAGCATTTGAATTAGTTTATGAATGTAAAACAACTTAAAAAGACATGAACAGTTTAAATTATTTTATGCATTATAGATCGAAGCAATTTATAGCATTAAATATTGTACTATTTTAGAGCAATAAATATTATAGCAAGGTATAAATTAAAGATATTATATTGATGTTTTGTTAGTCAAATATCTTTTCTTAAACCAAACATCTATAAATTATCGAAATAGTTATAAATGATAAAGTGTGACATTTATTACAAACAATAATTCATTCATACAAATATAGTAATTAATAACGAAATATTCTTAAGGGTTTATTTGAAAATAGTTTGAGTATCAGACATTTGTCTCCATTATTATTTGCAATTATGAAACATGTAAAGTAATGTTTTGACTTGATCAAATATCTACGTGCTATCTCAGAAATTATCTTAAAAACAAACCCTAAATAGATGTCATCTTTATTGGTTTAAGGAAGAAAAAACAAAGTAGCTGGTAGCCTGGAAGTTACATACCGAGTAATTGCCAATTAAAGTAATTTCTAGGAGAGAAACTTGCATTCAAAATTTCAAATTTTACTATCAATTGTACAACACATAAAAGAAGAAAAAAAATAGAAGGCAAGAGGGAGGCAAAACTTTTTTATGGCTAAGACAGTCTCTCCTCCTTTTTCAAGCAATGATACTATTCCTCGGGTAACAATATAATAGTTTTTGAGAGGAACAATATAACAGTTACAAGCGATTTTGTTGACAGATGCAAAGAACAGATCTAGTAATAAAAGAATGGAATTACTAGAAGAAGAAAGATACAAACCGGAAGAAAAGTAGGATACTGGACTTGCACCCAAATTTGTTGCTACCTAGTTTCTGTTAATGAGGACACTATGCCACAAAACTTTAAACGTTAATCAGATGAATTCTTGTAATGACTCTGTATCCCTAGACACCTTGAACTTTTGTACAACAAGGTCACAACTTCTTTACTTAGGAATTAGGAATTTTGTTTCTTTTTGAAGGGGTAAGGGTGTTAATAGATTTTGCTAGCTAGAAATGATATCATTTGCATGCATCTTCCTTCTTTCGGTTATACACTTATACTTTATTATGCATCTTCTTTTTATTTTTATTTTTATTTTTTTGAGAAGAAGTGAACTCTTTTTATGCATCATTACCATGATAATCATTTGAAGGAAAGAATCCTACCTCTTTTTAGATGAAAACAATACAACAACAACAAAGCCTTATCCCACTAGGTGGGGTCGGCTATATGGATCATACGACGCCATTCCGCTCTATTAGTAACCAAACCTTTCGGTATATTATTCATCATTAGATCTTGCTCTATTAGTTCGCCAAGTGTCCGCCTTGGCCTCCCTCTCCCTCTTTTAATCGGACTCCAGATTATTTGATCTACTCTTCTTACTGGCGCATCTAATGGTCTTATCTGAACATGACCAAACCATCTCAAACGATTCTCTACCATTTTCTCACTAATAGGAGCCACTCCGACTCGTTCACGTATATGATCATTCCTAATCTTATCTAATCTTGTATGACCACACATCCATATCAACATCCTCATTTCCGCTACCCCCACTTTACGTTCATATTGTCCCTTCATAGCCCAGCATTCACTACCATATAACATTGCCGGTCTTATAGCAGTACGATAGAATTTCTCTTTAACTTTATTGGGTATTTTTCTATCACAAAGAACTCCAGTAGCTTTCCTCCACTTACACCAATCAGTTTGAATTCTATGATTAACATCGTCATTAATCTCACCAACTTGTCTTACAATTGATCCTAAATATTTAAACTTTGTCACTTGAGGAATTATATCCTCCCCTAGCCTAACTAGATGAAAACAATATGACTATCAAATTGTTGTAGTCCATCCTTCTATATTGAACGAATGGGAATGTACAATTGAGAGAATCCTGCCTTGCATTTCTGGTATATCTGGAACGTGATTATCCCGAAGAGACACCAGGATATCTACCTATAAAGACCACATGAAACTTAGAGACTAGAGATCAAGGTTCGCATCTTTATCCGAGAAGATTAAAGGCAGTTGGCGTGCAAGTCAGTTTAGAAAGAAATGTACAAAACTTACAGCAGCACGCACTAGCCCAGCATCAATAAAGCAATCATCATTAAGGAGCCTTCTCATCCAGGGATGCAACAAACACTGCTTCATTTATCCAGCTCAGACCAACCATCAACAAAGCATTGTCCAAGGGTTTCATCTCCAGAAGATTTCATCTGCAAAGTTAACTCTTGAAGCATCGCAGATATTTGGTCATTCTCTGGATGAGTTTGGTCCTTTGACATGAACTTGTGTGATGTATCCCCAACATCAATCCAACTGGATCCAGGCTCCTTCCTCAAGCCCCTTTGTCTCATTTCTCTCCTGACCCTATCAACGTTGTCCCAATGCCCTTCTTCAGCATACACATTTGAAAGAAGAACATGATATCCAGCAATGCTGCTCTCTTTTCCAATCTCAAACAACTTGCTAGAGACCACCTCCCCCAACTCAAACTTCCTGTGAACCTTACATGCTGCAAGCAATGAACCCCAGATTCCAATGAAATTTCCATCCTCCCCTAATTTTTCCACAAATTGGTAAGCCTCCTCCACTCTCCCAGCTCTACCTAACAGGTCAACAACACAACAATAGTGCTCTGGTGTAGGGACGATTCCAAGTTCCCCCATTGACTCATATATTGCAAGGCCTTCATCAACTAAACCTGAGTAACTGCATGCTGCCATGACTGCAACAAGGGTTATAGCATCAGGCTTTATTCTTGACTCTTGCATTGAACGAAATAGAGACAAAGCTTGTTCACCAAGTCCATGCTGACCAAAGCCTGAGAGCATCGTGCTGTAAGTTACAGTGTTCTTATATGCAATGCCATCAAACACTCTTTTTGCAGTTGATATCTGACCACTTTTGGAATACATATCAACCAAAGCTGTACTGACAAATACATTAATGTCTAGACAGTGGCGGATTGCAAATCCATGAATCTGTTTACCAGCTTGGATTCCTCCAATAGGATTACAAGCAGGTAGGACAGATGCTAATGTAACAGAGCTAGGTGTCTGGCCTTCGTCAAGCATTCTTTGGAACAATGTAATAGCTAATTCAGTTTGCCCGCTTTGTGTGTAACCTGAAATCATGGCATTCCAAGTGACCTGATCTATCTCATTAGATGGAATACTATCAAAAAGCTGCCTCGCAATCTCAACACATCCTGATTTTGCATACATGTCTATCAGGTAACTCTCCATCCCTTCACAATGGATCCCATGCCTAATTAGGTATCCATGTGTTTCTCTACCAATTCTGAGACTCCCTAAGTTGGATGCTGCAGAAAGAATAGCCACTACAGTCACAGAATCCACGATAAATCCTTGCTTCTGCATCTCACATGCCAAAAGAAGACCCTCAAGGTTTAAATTATTCTGAACAAATGCGGTGATCATGGTGTTCCATGAGACAGCATCTCTCTCAGTCATCTGATTGAAAAGATCAAAGGCAATCCGAACATAACCAGACCTCGAATACATTACTACCAGGGAATTTTGAAGAATTAAAGGTAGTGCTAAGGAATGGTTCTTTATGAGATGAGCATGAATCTGCTGGCCCAGACTCACGTCCTGAATCTGAGATACAGCCATCAGGGAGGACAAGAAAGTCACAGTATCAGTAGTAATAACATCCAATTCCAAAATCCGGAGAAAAAGACTTAGAGCTTCATCCAATTCACCATTCTCAATATAACCTCCAATCATAGTATTCCAAACTTCCGTGTTTTTCTCCTCAGCTTGATCAAAGACCAGTCTTGCCGATATCATGTCTACAATGTCACAGTACATAAGAATCGCCGAGCTAACAACAAACTGATCATTGACAAACTCACTGCCATGCTTAACGAGCAAACCATACAGCACGTCAGAGCATCTCCAACATTCCACGTTGCCAAAGGCAGCGGCTGCCGCAACAGGAAAGATGCCAACAAAGCTGACAGGCGTTGGCCGAATCCCCACCTCAAGCATGAGCTTGAACTGAGCCAATGCATCCGTCAGACGTTGGGACCTGACGTACCACGCGATCAAAGTGTTCCAAGCCACAACGTTTCTCTTTGGCATTCTGTCGAACAGCACCCGGACCACGTCGCGGGAAGCGACAGAAGGGTCCGAGGCGGAGGCGTACATGTTGAGGAGGGAATTGTTAAGGACGCAGTTCTTGGGCGGCACCACGCTCGAGCGGCGAATGATGTGGCAGTGGATGGACTTGCCGAGCCTCAGCTGGCGGGCGTCGGCGCACGCCTTGAGGGCGGAGGAGTAAGTGTAGGCGTCGGACCGCGGGTGCCCGTGGGACGAGTTCATGAGGGCGTAGAGGCGGAGGGCGTCGGCGGGGAGGGAGTTGCAGACATAGCCAATGAGGAGGGTGTTCCACAGGATGGTGGCCGGCGCGGGGGCGGCGGATGGCCGGAGGAGGAGGGAGTCAAAGAGGCGGCGGGCGGCGTCGAGGCGGTTCTCCTTGCATAGCCGGCTCAGCCTGGTGCGAAGCGTGCTGAGCTTTGCGGGAGGGGGGTCATGGGCTTGATGATTGAGTTGCTGGACGGATACGGAAAGGACGTTGGGAGGAGGTGGTGGTTGGTCATGGCAGGAGGGCGGCGGAGGCGGAGAGAAGGCGGTGGAAGGGGTGGCGGGGAGGTGGTGGAACGATGGGAAGGCGAATGATGACATCGTTTGCGTTTTGTGCCGTCCATTTATCTCTTACGACTCCATCTCTTATCCCGGTCTATTGCAAGTGTACTTAAAATAAAATAGAAGTATAAGAATCGGCTGCTCGATTTCACTCCATTATACTCGACTAGTCCTAAATCCCGTGATGCACGATTGACGAATATTACAAATAATATATCATATATAATTAAAATATTATATTTTATAATAATTATCAAAACTTTATTTATACTTGTATAATAATTTATAGAAGTGAAGTATTTTAAATTTGAAAAATAACAAATTATCTTTTAAAAATGAATTATTATTTATTTGCATATTATCTTTTATAAGGAAGATATTATTTACATTAATCATACTTAAATTAATAAAAAGTAAAAAATAATCTTAATTTAACTCAAATTAAATTATTTATTTTAAATTACTTTTAATTCGGAATTTATTTTTTATAAAGAAATTATTTTTACTTGTACATTTTTTAGAAAGAATATTTTTTTCTTAATCATACCCAAATTGATAAAAGGAAAATATTAATCTTAATTTGACACAAATTGAATTAGTTATTCTAAATTATTTTTAAATTCTGAAAATAATAATTATATTTTATAAAAGGAATTATTTTTCCTTGTAATCATACTAAAATTGATAAGAAAAACTAAAGATTAATCTTATCTTGACTCCGAATAAATTATTTATTTTATTTTTTCAAAAAATAATAAATTATATTTTAAATAAGAATGCTTATTCACTTGCATATTATATTTTAGGAAATAAAATATTATTTATTTAATCATACTTCAATTCATAAAATGAAATTATTAATTTTAATTTGACTTAGTTTGACTCATTTATTTCAAATTATTTTTTAATGCCGAAAATAATAATTATCATTTTAAAATAAAATATTTTTACTTGCACATTTTATTTTAGAAAGAAAATATTATTTATTTTAATCATCATTATCTTCTTGAATTTGCTGTATATGTCCTAATCATGATAGTTTGCATATACATATGTTATTATTACTTATCGATATGGGTTATTAATTGATTTTTCCCCATGCAATTTGACAAATAATATGTATGGGATCGTGCTGAATTTTTTATAATCAAGATTATAAATGTATCTACTTGTATAATCTTAAATAAATTATAATCCTTGCCTACGTCCCTACTCAGTCAAATTATTTTTTTCCAATAAAAGTAAACTAACTTTACATTTGAAAAAAATATATTTATTTTTCAATTGTACATATATAATTATCTTATATAACTAATTTGAAATATTAATCTTCTCTGTCTAAACCACCTAATAAAATTGTAAGAAAAAACTCTTACTTAAATTTATCTTATATATATAACGAATTGAAGATGATGATATTATATGGATTAGGACTACTAATTGATTATACTCCCTGCATTCTCAAAATAATATTTATTTATTTTAAATTATTTTTAATCCAAAAATAGCAAACTATATTTTAAGAAAATGTGATTATAATCAAATTATGCTTATAAATTTAATCTTCTTTTATTTTTATCACCTTTTATAAGAAAATATTTTAACACAATTTTTATTTTAAAATTTTAAATTATATATATTAATTTATATAAATTTTTTTACGCATATCGTTATGATGCCAACTTATGCAATAATCTTATATATTTTATTTCCCTAAACTTAACCGGATAATAAATATTTATATATTAAGATTATGTTTAGGAATAGGAATTTAACGTATTAGGATTAGTTATATTAGATTTAACCGGATAATACATATTTATAGATTAAGATTATGTTTAGGATCAGGAATTTAACGTGTTGTGATTAATTATATTAGATTTAATGTGATTATGATTATTTATGTTTAGGAGACAAAGGGTTATAATTAGTTATTTATTTTAATCATACTCAAAAAAGAAGATTAATCTTAATTTGACTCAAATTAAATTATTTATTCTAAATTATATTTTAATTCCGAAAATAATATATTATGTTTTAAAAGGAATTAGTTTTATTCGTAACCACACTCAAATTGATTAAAAAATTAATCTTAATTTGACTAAAATTGAATTATATATTTTAAATTATTTTTAATTCAGAAAATAACAATTCTTTCTTTTATTTGTTTTGATCATACTCAAATTCATAAAAAGAAGATTAATATTAATTTGACTCAAATTAAATTATTTATTTTAAATTATATTTTAATTCCGAAAATAATACTATGTTTTAAAAGGAATTATTTTTATTCGTAATCATACTCAAATTGATTATTTTATTTATCTTATTTGTTCATATAGTGTGTTTTATCTTTTAGATTTAAACTTTTTAATTTCGTTAACTTTATCAAATTATAAATTATAATTATGATTAGTTATTATTAATTAGATGACACATGTCATCACCATAATAAGCCACTTGTCATGCTCTCATACCCCATACTTTTACCTCTACTTATATATATATATATATATATATATATATATATATATATATATATACTTTTTTACGTTATTAAAAATTATCTTACTTTATTATTTTATAATATTAAAAGATGAAGAATCTCCTTTTTTCCCAACACATAATTATTATTTTATAATTAATCAATGTCAAAAGTCTTTTTAATCTTTTTATAACATTAATTTAATCAAGAGTTTCTTCCTCTTTCCTCAACAATAAAATTATTATTTTGTAATAATCAATATAAAAAATCTTTAATATTGTATATTTTATTTTCTACTACAAATATAATTTTATATGCTTGTAGAATTTGAGCAGATATTTAAAAATAGTAATGGGGGTCATACGCCATCTCTCCCACTGTCCAATTAGACGTCGCCGAGATTCATGGTCGACGAGTGCGACAAGACCGATGGCGCCGGATTGTAGCGACAGTGGCTCTCCGCGCTTGTAGCCGGCGGCGGTCGAGTGGGGTAGAGAGGGTCGACGGCGCTTGCGGCCATCGAGGATGTGAGGCGACGATTGGAGGGTGTGGGACATAGGGGCGGACCCAGGGTACAAGTGCTTGCAGGAGGCCTCGATACGACTTGCAGGGGCGGCAGCATGGAGGTGAATGGCGGGAGGCGGACGACGAATCAGGGATGACGACAAATGGAGAGGACCGTGAATCGAGGACAGGAGGCATGTAGACGCGAGCTTGACGACGATGGAGGGGAAGAGGAGAGGAGGTCGATCAAGGAGGCGGTCACAGACGAGATGGGGGTGCCGACGGTGTGGGAGAGAGAGGCGGACTCAGGGGGCACGGGCTCGCAGGAGGGCTCGATCGGGGGTATCGGTAGCAGCGACTTGGAAGGAGCGACGGCGCAGAGGTGGATGGCGGGCGGCGGACAGCGGCAGCTCAAATCTAAAGAGGACAGAAGACGACGGATCGAGGACGATGGTTCATATATGGAGAAGTGGCACGTAGACGTGAGCTCAATGACGACGACAGAAGAGGAGAGGAGGTCGATCAAGGCGACGGTCGCAAGCGAGAGGGGGATGTCAGCGCACTGTCTGTTGCATCCTCCGCCATCGCGAGGGCATCGACGTGCTCAATGATGTATATCGGCCACCGTCTGATCTAATCGGACGGTGGGTGACGTATGACCCGTTAAATCCTTTAAAAATAATGATTTAGTTAGGGATTTTCACGAATCGAGTTTGACCCGACCCGCGAACAAACCTGACCAAGTTTGATCAGGTCGGATTGGGTCGGGTTCACTTTTTTTAAGGATGGGTCGAATTGGATCGAGTCGGGTGATTGAATTATTCGACCATCAATTTTCTTTTATATTTTTATATAAAATATATTTCATATATTATTTTAAATATTTAAATGTTATTTTGAATATCTAAATTTATTATATATTTTAAATAATTTATTTTTTCCAACTTTTTAAATCATATAATATTTAAATTAAGTAAAAATCATTTAAAATAAAAAAATAAACCTAATTCATCAAATCGAGTAGGGTCAAGTTAGTTTGACTCAGGGTCGGGTCATGTCCGATTCCGATCACGGACCCTACCCAATCCATCATCGGACCGACCCAGTGAGTACCCTTAGATTTAGTTTGTAAATTTTATTTTAAAATGTGAATTAAATAATAAGTATTTAAGAACACTGTTGAAGTAGAATATTAAAAGACCCACATTCATTTATTTCACATTATTTTAGAAGTAATATCAACTGTCATTTTCTATTTGTATGAAAAGTAAGAATAACGTAGGTAAGATGAAGTGGCCTTAATATTTTAAGCTACTTTTGAGAGTTCTTTTTTTTTTAATTTTAAGATGAGAGTAATATGCAGAATTGAATTTTCTATTCATCATTGAGAGTTCCACTAAGCTGATATTACTTTAATTACTGCAATGTTTTTCATAAAAAGGAAAATCAAATTCGAGAAGCTCTCATGGGACCAATAATTCCAAAAGAGTTTGAAACTGAACTACGCATAAGCAACACTAACCGATATACTAATTAATTTCACCTTAAAAGTAGTTTAAGACAGTAATAATATTTTTTTAAAAAAAATAAAATTTTTAAATCTTAATTACACCAAAAATGCTTAAGTCAATAATATCGCTCAATCTAATCGAGGATAAAAATTAAGAAATACTATTTAAAGACCGGAGTAATTATTAAAATATTGCTTGGGTCGCGAGTCCTCATCTTCCTTCCCTTTTTTCCCTAATTTAAATTTAGGATTTTATTTCTTCTAAAGAACATCAGCATAACTTTCAATTAAGATCCTAAAAATATTATTTTTTTATCTGTTGAACAGATTTTTGTTTTTGCTTTATTAGGTTTTTACTTACGCCATCTCGGTAAAATCAGATAATTACAGAAAAGTGGGCCTCCATGGGAAGTGATTTACAAGAAAAATATGAGAACTTCAGTAAGAAGAAGTCACTATATTGAAAAGTGGATTTGTCAATTCAATGATTCTTTAAGTACAAAGAAGTCTACTTATATGTAATAGAAGTTTCGTCAATACTTCTTAATTTTAGAATATGATTGCATGTTTATCGAACTATTTATGATTGTTATGTGTTTTGAACTAGTTTATTGAAGGTCTCTAACACTTAAAAAAATCAACATTTGTCCATCACAAATCCTTTAAAGTTCCTTCGGAAACAATAATTTTGTGAGAATTTTCAATGAATCACGGACGTATCAAATTTTCTCTTTGGAAATCAATTTACGACGGATTCAAAATTCTCCATAATTTTTAATGAGTTTTTCCTTCACAAGTCGGTTGTTCTTTGTTTCAATACTCTCTTTTGACTCTTCTTCTATATTTATTGATGTAAATTCTATCATTTTGATACTTGAAATATGATATTGATAATAGTCATAGATGATATTTGACAAAGTTCCGTAAGGGATAGTTGAAAAATGTATAAAGTCATGAAATGTGACCCCGCCACATGGCCAAATCTCTTCCCAGAGCGCTACTTTATTCGATATTGTTTTGACCCGGATGGTCAATAAGGATGATCATAAGCGGAAGACTTTAAAATAAATTATTACAGTAATTGAACATGAAAAATGCAAAAGATAAAATTATAAATGAAAATAAAAATACATCAAATCGTCCAACATCACATTAGCCATATAAAAGTCCATGCGATAATATTAATGTTTTCATAACCGGACCGATGATCGGATCGGACTTCTTGCAGGGCCATGATTGGATCGGTTCGATCAGGTTCGACCGGATTGGACCGAATTTTATTAAAATAATATTATATATATATATATTAATTTTGAATATATATGTTATAATTAATATATTATAAAATATATCATACTAATAATAATAATAATAAATTTGTATAAAATTATTATTTATTATATTCTAGATATTTAAGCTATCTTAAGCTATCATACTCGATACATTATTATATTCTTTATTATTTATGTAGTATTTGTGATTATATACTAATTTATTTAAACCTAATTCACTTTTAAAATTGTTGGTTCGTATTTATTTTCATTTATTCTTTTTCTAATTACTTATTATATTTAAAAATTTTAATACTTATTCAAACATTATTATTATAATATAATTCTGGTGGTAAGATATTAATATGTTTTATCCCAAATCATTATTAAATTTTTTTTATTTTGTTATCTTGTTTAATTTATTTTCTTCATTCTTTATTTCTTCTCCATCGAATTCTTAATTTTCCTTTAATTTCAAATTCTCCTCCCCTAATCATCTCCTCTAATCATTCATTTTCTTCGATTATCATTTCCTCTCCCTATTAATTATCTTTCTATACTTATTTTCCCATTTCTAATTTTGTTCCATTATCATTTTCTCTCCCTATTAATTATCTTTCCATATTTATTTATCCCTTTCTAATGTTATTTTAACATCTGATCACGTCTCTCCTCTTTTATTATTTGTTTTAAAAGTTCCTTCCATGTTTGTAACTTCTTTCCATTTAAATTGACTTTTGAAAAAAAGATTTTCCTGAACCGATTCTTGGCCAGTTCGCTGGTTCACCGGTTTTTACCGGTTCAACCGGATATTTGCCGGTTCAATTGCTAAAACAATTTTAATGTCAAACCGGACCGGACCAAGTGCCCGTTCATGGTTGAACCGGCCGATCTAGTCCGATTTTAATAACATTGGATAATACAATTGTCTCATACATAAATTTCAATAACATGAAGACATGATTCTAAGATAATCATGTGTACATGGCACCCGAACTGAAGTCGTCGAACACACATCAATCAAATTCGCAAATATATCATGTATCTACGAGGATCACAAATGGGAGTAAATTCAATTTTTAGCATAAAAAAAAGTGTGAATTCATAATAATTCATAGAGACGATCCATCAAAATAAGCATGAAAAATATAAATACAAGTATAACATAGAGTATGAGGATCATCATTATTCCATTTCTTTTCATTTAATTTTATGTTCATAAGGACGTAGTCCTTTCATTCATTCATTTAATTTTATTCGTGAGTTGGAAGAGCTCTTTACTTTTAGGGATACCACTGTAAACATATAAATGTGTAGTTACATAGACCATGATAGGTCAATGGAAAATCAATGCCACGTCAGTTATCCCATAAAGGGAGAAGATAATCTCATACAAAGCTGATTGCATCCTCAAATAAGATGGAGTGCCTCATAAAAGGCTGGCAACCTCCCAACTAGATAGACAATGGTAATCCTCATATTTTTTATTAACTATGAACCTGTTTTTTATCACATAAATCAATCAAGGCTGCAAAGATAGGGTGGCTCTAGATTATAATGAATTGTCATAAAGGAAAAGGATAAACAAGTAGACAAAATTCAACATGATGATGATTGTTAAATAGAATCATATTCATTCTATGTCCACAAATCGGATGTCTAAATTTTAAACGATCGTCCGCTCTAGCATGTTCAGTGGTCGTCCGATAAAGGTTCACACACCCATTGGGATCAGACGCCCATTCTAGGTTCATCTTTTGACCATTCAAAGGCCTAGTATGGATCGGACGTCTGATAGGTCTGTGGTCATTTGATATCGCATGGGCATGATTTATGAACTTTCAATCAAGGGTTTTGAATGTTTGAACTTTGACCAGTCGTTCGGTGAAACTAAATTCATGATCGAGTTGGTTCACGAACGACTATTGGATCATTTTAACATTTTGACAATCTAGATCGGTCGTCTGATCTGGTAGTCATTATTATTTTTTATGTCTCGACATTTTCAAATGGGACACTTGATTCGTGGATCGATCTATTGGATCTAAGTTTTAGTAATATATAAAATTATATTTTAATGATATAAATCTCGTAAGATTAAATTTAAAATGCTGAAAAAGTTTAAAGAAAAAGAGATAACTTTATGCACTACACTTTGATTAAATAATTAACTATGATCCTATTAGATTTTGAATTAATCATAAATATAAAATTGTAGAGCATTCTGTTAGCTTTCCATAGAATAAAAGAACATCTCATTTGGATAACTGTACAAAAAGTTATGTGTAAAATAGTGCAGGATGGTCGAGCTGTCAGTTGGAAAATAGGTCGACCGGTCCAGAATATCGGTCGACCGGTCCGTGCAGAAAATGCCCAATTTCAACCAGCAGAATATCGAGACTGTATCGGTCGATCGGTCCAAAACACAGGTCGACGGACAATGCAAAATTCGTCAACGGCCACATTTTTCAGAAAAGAAAGTGTACCGATCGACCGGTCCATATGTGCGGTCGATCGGTCTCTGAGTCAAATGAACAGTAACGGTCAAATTTGAAGGAGAAAATTGTGGAATAATTTTTGAACAACTTTCTCACTTGCAGAAGCCTATAAAATGAGTGCCAAAGCTAGAAGGAAGAACACACATCCAAGTATTGAAGCAAAACTTCAAGAAACAAAAAAGAAGATCATTTCTCTTGAAGTTATTATTTAAGGTTTTCTTTCTTTCTCTCTTCCATCTTCTAAGCATAGAATTATAAAAGAGAGAAACATTTTTGTTCAAAAAAAAAAATAGAGAGAGCTTCTGTGTAAAAGAGGTTCTAAATCTTACCTCTTGAGCGAGAGAAAAAGATTACCTTCCTAGGAGGAGAGGTTGCCTTGCCTCTCGAAGTGGAGAAAATGTGGTTAATGTAAAGGGCTTTCTTCTTTGTCCCATTTGGAACAAAGGAAGATATTCTAGTGGAATTTTCGGTGATCTCGAGGTCGAGAAGTCTAAACGGGGACATAGGCCAACGTGTGGCCGAACCTCATCAACAACCACCGCATATATTTGTGTTTGATTTTCTCTCTCTCTCTCCTCTCATATTGTGTTTATGATTTGAATTGTAAAAGTTTTAAAAATCGATTTTAAGCTTCCGCAATGATTTTTGTGAAATTGATATTTTTGATTGAACACCAATTCACACCCCTCTTGGTGCCCTTTGAGATCCTACATGATTGTGCGATCTAGTAGTCACTATCTCCTGCAGAGAAGAACCAGACGCTCAATCCAAGGATCGGTCGTCTATTTCAATCGGTAGAATTATAGGTTATTGAGAAATTCTTAAGTTTTTAATCAGTTTTGTTCACATAACACAAGGATCTAACTATTAATATTATTAAAACCGGACCGGACCGGCCGGTTCAACCGGTTCAATCATGAACCGGTGTCTGGTCTGGTCCGATTTGAAGATAGAAACGGAATGATCATCTAACCAAAAAAACCGGTTGAACCGGTAAATCGGACAGAACCCGGTTCAACATAAAAAGAGAAAAAAAACTCAAAATCTAGTAATCAGGAAAGAAAAGATAGAAAGAAAAAGATTAAAAGGAAAGTAACATATTTGAATCACAAAAACATTGTAAAATCAGGATAATTAATGGAGAGAGAGAGAGAGGAAGAAAGATAAAAAAGGAAGCAAAATAAATCAAGAGAGATATAAGGGAATGGAAAAATAAAAATAAGAATAAGAATAAAAAGATATGAGTGATTTATGGTAATAATAAATTGATACATTGTTAAGAGCATTAAGTGATAAAATTGCAGAGAATTAATGAAGAGCGAGCGAAAACGGAAAAAGGAAAGTAAAATTAATGACGAGAGAAATGAAGAAATAGAAAAAAAGAAAGTAAAATAAAACATAAAAATGACTTAGGGTAGAAAAAATTCACATATTATTAATAGCACTTAACAGGTAAATAAAAATTTAATTATAATCAAATATTAAAAGTTTATGTTAGTATTTCTATTTTTATATTACTAAATTTTTATATATAATATAATATTTGTTATGTAAATGTATTTAAAATTATTATATATAATATTATTTTATTAAAATCCGATTCAATCCGATTGAACCCGATCGGACCGGTTCAACCACGACCCAGTTGGTTGTCCGATTCGATCGCTGGTCCGGTTATGATAACATTGCTAACTATAGTAAACTTATCCAATGATCAACACGAAAATCAATGGTGTTTTCTACATATACATTATCAACCATCACATCTTTTGCTATAAAGAAGATCATTCAATCCCTTAATCATGTTAACAACCTATTTCTATTAACAAATCCAGAGTCAGGTATTTTCTACATATACATGATCAACCATCACATCTTTTTCTATAGAGAAGAGTCTCATTCAAAAAGAACCATAAGCATCTTATAACAATTTCATTATTCATGTTAACAACTGATTCCTATTAGCAAATTCAAAGTCATACAGAGATAAAAAAAATTCTAAAACTACTTTAATAATCATATGAATGTATATCTATATCATTATCACTTCCATGACATGCGCATCAATCCAAAGCACATAAAAATAATCCCTTAGCAACAAATAAGTCATGATCATAGATCTAAATCCTGTGGCATGATTCTACCCATACTCATATGCCTCTTAAGCCCTAAAATAACCCTTAAAAACATGCAACTTCGTCGGGAACACTACCCATGACCTAGATCCCGAAAACACCTTGTTTGACAATTTTTTATTGTTTCTTCGTCGGATCAAGATTGATAGTGATATTTGGGATTGAGTAGTGATAACTTGCTGAAATTAAAGAAAATGATCAATTTTTCAATTTTTTGGTCTCCCAACTCACTAGCTGCAAGTGCACAGGTAAGTTGTAGTAGACTACCTACAAACAGTTTAGATTAATCCTAATTAAGATAGCAAAAAACAAATTTTTGATTAGTAGTGGAAACAGATTTTTTTAACTAGTGCAGAATGATAACATGTTTGGGATTTTGGAAACTTTTGCAAAACTGAATTATAAATGCAAAATTAATGGCTAGAAAGGTTTAACTATCAATGAGGAAGGTTCTTCTAGAATTTGGGGTTCATCTAAATTAGTTAAGGATGGAATGGATCAATTTATCATTAAATGTCCAACTTTGATTCAATTATGAAAATGACTGTTCCCACAGCTCAATTGACATCTAACTAAGCAACATATTGTCATATAATTGTTAGCTAGATTGAATCAATAGAGGGTCCTCACTGAAAATCAAGTTATCATTCAGTTCAATGAGAAGTTCAATACTGATTTTTGCAATTCAAGGAAGTTTTGGAATGATAACTTACAATTGCAATCATAAAAAGATGGAATCATTCCAATCAATCAAATCAGAATGAAATATACCCAATAATAGTACTTGTGTTCCATGATTCATCTCTGAATTCAAGGGGGATTTAAAATCAACCTCTCGGTCGCAAGGAAAAGTGAAATCCACACAAAGTTCTAATTGATTGGGGTTAAAAGACATCCAACCTTAAATGGGGAATTCAGTGATTATTCAATGCTCCTTGGATCATCTTTGACTCTCAAGAATGACCTTAAGACTACCTCTAAGTAATGGATTGAAATGAGGCTTAACAATGGAAATAAGAATTCAAATGAAATTAGAAAACAGAATTCTGCAATTTAGAAAAAATCAGCAATAAAACCTTTAGAATTCAGGCTTGCCAAATGCCTCTTGATCCATCTCTGGACTGCAAGAGATTCCCAGAGTACACCTCTCGATGATTTGATGAAGTAAGGATGCTCACTTGGCAAATCAGATTCTAACCAGAAAAAGAAATCAGAAGAACAGATTTCTGAATAAATTCAGAAATCAGATTTTGAGAAAACAGAATTGAATCTTAAGTTGTCAAACATCTTAATACATTCCTAAATAAGATTAGGGTAAATACTAGCCTCTCAGCTATTCAATTAATCCAATCCTTAATGACAAACAGATTCAAGGAAATCAAATAAATTAGATTTAGGAAGTTCAAAAAAATAGAAATCAGAAAATCAAAATTTCAGAAATCAGAACTTCAATTAAATTGGAATTCAGAACTTGACATTGATTTCTAATCCATTTCTGGACTAGGGATAGATCAAATGATAACTTCTCAGTTATAGATTACAATGGGATCCAACAATGACAAGAACTAACTCTAAATAATTTTGAAATCTGAAAATCAGCAATGATTCAGTGCAGGAATTAATTCAATCCATTTCCATCCAAAACTAATCTAAACTACTATCCTATCCTAGAAGAAATGGAGTTTAGCTCCTCATGTTTACAAAGCTTGACATCAAATGGAATGAAAAAATAGATACAAATCATTGTTCTTTGAAGCTTCTCGGCAGTAGCTTGAGCTCCCTCAGCAGCAGCTCCAGCAGCCCTCTAGCCTTTTCAAAACCCTGAATGACCAGCCCCCATTTCTCTCCTCCAGAAATTCCTCTTTTATCTGACTCCTATCCACCCTTGGATCAGCATCAAAATGTTCTTTATCCTTTGATTGCAACCATGTGTCCTGGTCCTGGAAGAATCTGCAGTGATAGCTTTTTGGACAGCCAAAAAGCAAGTGGTCCCCCCTTCTTTTTCTCCCTTTTTCAGTCCTATTCCACCTGCTAGAAGGCACATAACAACAAGTATCAATGTCTTCTAATAAGAAATAGACAAATAAGGGTAAGAACCACAAGTAGGCTCAGCTCAGTGATCAAAAGGGATTTTATGTTGTGCAGGATTGGAAATCTATATGAAAATTTGATGGTTTTGGGCTCTGAAATGATAACTTGTCACAAATCATGGAAATTATCCAAATGCAAGTGATTCAAAGCATTAGAAGCATCAAATGGACTAGGGTAACAAGTGAGTGCAGTCAGAAATCAAATATGAATGAGATTTCTAAGAAGTGATAACTTGGGTTCCCAAAAACGATAACTTATATGACTTAAAAATGATAACTTGAATTGTGGTTATTCAAATGTGATGAAATTTGACCAGCAATGAGTTAGAACAATAACAAGATGATTGCTTAAGGTCCCTGTGCAGAATTAATGGTTTTGCATGTCAAAATGACAGAATTGCCCTTTAACGATAACTTGGCACTTGAAAAATGATAACTTGTTCAAATGGACTTAAAACTTTGCACAAGTTGAGATGTGACTATCCAAATATGATTTATACATGATAATGATGGATTTAGGGCAAGAAAACCATTGAAAATCAGTTCATTCAAAATAATGATAACTTGACATATAAGAATGATAACTTGTCCTCAAAATGATAACTTGGCATAGAATTTAAATATTAATGGATTTTGGCATTTCAGAACCTCTATGCACATGAAATTAAGTATGAAATGAGAAATATCAACTAGTTATCACAATGTATGCATTCCAAGTATAATTGGCTCAAATATAGACAAAAGTGGGACTCGATATGTATAAAATGCATCTAAAATGGGCTAGAAACATATAGTGATTAGCAAGTGATCAAAGATCTAGATCCTTCCTCTTTGGCCTCCCACGTCCTTTGCGCGCTCAGCACCTTCCTCTGGTCGAGACAAATAATGGAAGGAAACATACAAAATGGGGGAAACAATTGAGGAAAAAATGGAAGAGAAAGAATTTGAGTTTTATGATGGTAGTGGTTTCAGCCATTAACTTCTTCAGATCATACGTAGATGGGGTTACAAATCCTTAGGTGTAATAGAAAAAAAGAAAGAGATCAAAATTAATCCTCTTCATTTTCTGTCTATTACACTTTTCGAATGTCCGAAGAGTTTCAGTCGATCGGTGGAAGATCGGGTTGTTATTTGTCACGATATTGAGTGCCTATTTTGTGGATTAGGCATTCGATATCTAGCATTGACAATATATATATTTTAAAATTGTAGTGTGTTACAAAATGTGATGTTATTACTTGAAGTTTTATAGGTGATATTTTAGATTTAGTACTTGACATTAAATAAAGTGTTATAGCTAATATTCAATCATGAGTTTGCACATGAGACAAAAATTATTTCTTAGTACCTCATTGTATTAACTATTTGTAAGATGTTAGCAATTTTGAGAGAATAATTTAACCACTTGTGATTTGACTTATTAATTATTTAAGTGGTGTACATATGAGTTAGATGAGTCCAAATAGATTGTAGAGTTAAAGAATATGTATTTATATTAATAATTCAAAAGTCTAATTGCTAGGTGTCAATAGAATAAATCTTGGGAGCGTTATAATAAATATCAACTCCGGTCTATAAGATCATTTTATATTAACTATGATATTAATATTTAATAGGATTAAGATTTATCCAATTCTCATAAATGTCTTTCATAGAAAAGATTTCTTGGGATCTAAGTTCTAATGATGCACAAAAAAGAAAAGAAATACATTATTATTATTTTTGTATTGTAAGAAAAGTTATTAGCACCTTTATTAATCAATCGGGTAAAATAAACATATCTAGTTGTTATGATTTTATATAATACTAGTCCTAAATCCCGTGCTATGCACGGATCATGAATATTACAAAAATTATATACTTTATAATTATAATATTATAATATATAATTATTATCAAAAGATGATTGATATTATAAAAATATAACACATAATTATAATATTATACTTTTTAGTAATTATCAAAATTAATTTCTTATCACTTAAATGTGATAAATAGGTAAAGATGAAATTGTCAGGCCCGGCACATGACCTTCATGAAATTCTACCGAGCCAACCATGCTTGACACGAGCTCTGTTTGGACACAATAGTTGGATTAGACTCGGCCTAGACCGTGCCGGAGTGTCCAATAAGATGCTAAGGGCCCACACCGTGCCAAGGAACCGAGCCTAATCTTGTGAACATATTATTTATTATTGATTTATTTTTATTACATATTTAAATATTTAATAATATGTTATAACTATATTATATTTTAAAAAAGTTTATTATATATCTAGTTGTCATAATACCATATATTATTTTTAACATCATATATTATAATACTTTAATTATTTTATTATTAATATAAATTAACTTTGGACAAAATAAATGATTCATCCGAAATGACATGAGCCAACATAGTTAACTCGGTCAGATCATGCACCAATCATGTCGGATTGACATAATGCCAATTCAACATGACATGACTTATTTTTAAAATGGGTCATGTCACAATCAATTAAACATGGCTTAATCGGCCCCCAGTACGGTATGACATAATACATTGTCCATCTCTACAAATATGTTAGTTTATTTTAAAAAGTTTAAAATTCAATTTGAATATACCAAAACTCCAACATTTAATTAAATTATTTTTCTTCTTAGTAATTAATTTTTATCAATAAATAGACTTATTTTATGATTTATAATATTTTAATTACTTTTATAAGGAAATATTACTTTTATTTGACTCAAATTGAATTCTTTATTTTAAATTATTTTTAAAATTTTAAAATAAAATAATATCTTCAAAAAATGTAATAGTATAATCTTTTATTATTCTTGTACATTGCCTTTTAGAAAGAAAAAAAAATAATTTAATCATACTCAAATTTAATATTTTATTTATTGTAATCATAATAAAATGGAATTATTTATTTTTTATTACTGAAATAATACAATGTTTTATAAAAATAAAATATTATTTATAAGGAAACATACAAAATGGGGGAAACAATTGAGGAAAAAATGGAAGAGAAAGAATTTGAGTTTTATGATGGTAGTGGTTTCAGCCATTAACTTCTTCAGATCATACGTAGATGGGGTTACAAATCCTTAGGTGTAATAGAAAAAAAGAAAGAGATCAAAATTAATCCTCTTCATTTTCTGTCTATTACACTTTTCGAATGTCCGAAGAGTTTCAGTCGATCGGTGGAAGATCGGGTTGTTATTTGTCACGATATTGAGTGCCTATTTTGTGGATTAGGCATTCGATATCTAGCATTGACAATATATATATTTTAAAATTGTAGTGTGTTACAAAATGTGATGTTATTACTTGAAGTTTTATAGGTGATATTTTAGATTTAGTACTTGACATTAAATAAAGTGTTATAGCTAATATTCAATCATGAGTTTGCACATGAGACAAAAATTATTTCTTAGTACCTCATTGTATTAACTATTTGTAAGATGTTAGCAATTTTGAGAGAATAATTTAACCACTTGTGATTTGACTTATTAATTATTTAAGTGGTGTACATATGAGTTAGATGAGTCCAAATAGATTGTAGAGTTAAAGAATATGTATTTATATTAATAATTCAAAAGTCTAATTGCTAGGTGTCAATAGAATAAATCTTGGGAGCGTTATAATAAATATCAACTCCGGTCTATAAGATCATTTTATATTAACTATGATATTAATATTTAATAGGATTAAGATTTATCCAATTCTCATAAATGTCTTTCATAGAAAAGATTTCTTGGGATCTAAGTTCTAATGATGCACAAAAAAGAAAAGAAATACATTATTATTATTTTTGTATTGTAAGAAAAGTTATTAGCACCTTTATTAATCAATCGGGTAAAATAAACATATCTAGTTGTTATGATTTTATATAATACTAGTCCTAAATCCCGTGCTATGCACGGATCATGAATATTACAAAAATTATATACTTTATAATTATAATATTATAATATATAATTATTATCAAAAGATGATCGATATTATAAAAATATAACACATAATTATAATATTATACTTTTTAGTAATTATCAAAATTAATTTCTTATCACTTAAATGTGATAAATAGGTAAAGATGAAATTGTCAGGCCCGGCACATGACCTTCATGAAATTCTACCGAGCCAACCATGCTTGACACGAGCTCTGTTTGGACACAATAGTTGGATTAGACTCGGCCTAGACCGTGCCGGAGTGTCCAATAAGATGCTAAGGGCCCACACCGTGCCAAGGAATCGAGCCTAATCTTGTGAACATATTATTTATTATTGATTTATTTTTATTACATATTTAAATATTTAATAATATGTTATAACTATATTATATTTTAAAAAAGTTTATTATATATCTAGTTGTCATAATACCATATATTATTTTTAACATCATATATTATAATACTTTAATTATTTTATTATTAATATAAATTAACTTTGGACAAAATAAATGATTCATCCGAAATGACATGAGCCAACATAGTTAACTCGGTCAGATCATGCACCAATCATGTCGGATTGACATAATGCCAATTCAACATGACATGACTTATTTTTAAAATAGGTCATGTCACAATCAATTAAACATGGCTTAATCGGCCCCCAGTACGGTATGACATAATCCATTGTCCATCTCTACAAATATGTTAGTTTATTTTAAAAAGTTTAAAATTCAATTTGAATATACCAAAACTCCAACATTTAATTAAATTATTTTTCTTCTTAGTAATTAATTTTTATCAATAAATAGACTTATTTTATGATTTATAATATTTTAATTACTTTTATAAGGAAATATTACTTTTATTTGACTCAAATTGAATTCTTTATTTTAAATTATTTTTAAAATTTTAAAATAAAATAATATCTTCAAAAAATGTAATAGTATAATCTTTTATTATTCTTGTACATTGCCTTTTAGAAAGAAAAAAAATAATTTAATCATACTCAAATTTAATATTTTATTTATTGTAATCATAATAAAATGGAATTATTTATTTTTTATTACTGAAATAATACAATGTTTTATAAAAATAAAATATTATTTATTTTATTATACTTGTCCACTATCTTTTAGGAATTAAAATTTTAATATTAACTGTACTCAAATTAATTATTTTTACTTAAAAACAACAAATTATGTTTCAGAAAGGAAATTTATTAGTTGTACATTTTGCAAAGGAAATTTATTTTTTAATCATAGTAAAAAGTTTTCTTTCTAATTAAATTCTTCTCATAAATTTAGTATCCATTTATTTTTTTAGTTCATATAACAAACCATTATAAGATAATTTTTAGTTTTCTAAAATTATATACTTGCCCATTGTCTTTGAAAAAGAAAATATAAGAATAGATTAATCTTAATTGAACTCAAAATTTTAATTCTTTATTTAAAATTATTTGAACTTAATTATTATAAAAAGTAATAATTATTTTTACTCAAATATTAATCTTAATTTGACTCAAATTGAATTATCTCTTTGAAATGATTTTTTTATTATGAAAATAACAAATTAATTTTTAGATAGAAATTATTGTTTACTTGCAAGTTATTTTTTAGAGAAAAAGATTATTTATTTTCAGCATACTCTAATTGATAAAAAAAGAAAGATTAATTTCAATTTGACTCAAATTGGATGATTTATTATGAATTATTTTTTATTTCTGAAAATTTTAATTATTATAAGATAATTGACTTTGTTTCTAATCAAAATATGTTTATAAATGTAATCTTATTTTATTTTTGTTACCTTATATAACTAACTATTATAAATTAAAATTTTATTTTGTGAAAATAAATTAGATTTGTATATTATTATAAGTTTTTATAAGATAATGACATGTGCCATCTTAGATTAGTAGTTATTTTTATTGTAGGCATACTCAAATTGATAAAAATGAAAGATTAATCTTTATTTGACTCAAATTGAATTACTTATTTTAAATTATTTTGTAATCCATAAAATAACTGCTTATCTTTTGGAAATAAAATATTATTTATTTTAATCATACTCAAATATTAATCTTAATTTGAATGAAATTGAATTATTTCTTTGAACTGATTTTTTATTCTGAAAATAACAAATTATGTTTTAGACAAAAAGGATAGTTTACTTGCACATTATTTCTTAGAGAAAATTATTATTTATTTTCAACATACTCTAATTGATAAAAAAAAGAAAGTTTAATTTTAATTTGACTCAAATTGGATTATTTGTTTTGAATTATTTTTAATTCCGAAAATTTTTATTATTATAAGATAATTGACTTTGTTTCTAATCAAAATATGTTTATAAATGTAATCTTCTTTTATTTTTGTTACCTTATATAACTAACTATTTTAGGATAAGTTTTTATTTTGTGAAAATAAATTAGATTTGCATATTATTATAAGTTTTTATAAGATAATGACATGTGCCATCTTAGATTAGTAGTTATTTTTATTGTAGTCATACTCAAATTGATAAAATGAAAGATTAATATTTATTTGACTCAAATTGAATTACTTATTTTAAATTGTTTTTTAATCAATAAAATAACTGCTTATATTTTGGAAATAAAATATTATTTATTATTTAATCATACTCAAATATTAATCTTAATTTGACTCAAATTGAATTATCTCTTTGAAATGATTTTTATTCTGAAAATAACAAATTATGTTTTAGACAGAAAGAATTATTTACTTGCACATTATTTCTTAGAGAGAAATATTATTTATTTTCAACATACTATAAGTGATAAAAAAAGAAAGATTAATTTCAATTTGACTCAAATTGGTTTATTTATTTTGAATGATTTTTATTTCCAAAATTTTTAATTATTATAAGATAATTGACTTTGTTTCTGGTCAAAATATGTTTATAAATGTAATATTCTTTTATTTTTGTTACGTTATATAATTAACTATTTTAAGATAAGTTTTTATTTTGTGAAAATAAATTAGATTTTTATATTATTATAAGTTTTTATAAGATAATGACATGTGCCATCTTAGATTAGTAGTTATTTTTATTGTAGTCGTACTCAAATTGATAAAATGAAATATTAATCTTAATTTGACTCAAATTGAATTACTTATTTTGAAAACAACAAATTATGTTTTAGACTAAAAGGATTGTTTACTTGCATATTTATTTCTTAGAGAAAAATATTATTATTTTCAACATACTCTAATTGATAAAAAAAGAAAGATTAATTTCAATTTGACTCAAATTGGATTATTTATTTTGAATTATTTTTTAATTCCGAAAATTTTAATTATTATAAGATAATCGACTTTGTTTCTAATCAAAATATGTTTATAAATGTAATCTTCTTTTATTTTTGTTACCTTATATAACTAACAATTATAAGATAAGTTTTTATTTTGTGAAAATAAATTAGATTTGTATATTATTATAAGTTTTATAAGATAATGACATGTGTCATATCTTAGATTAAGTATATTGATTTGTTTCCATGTTATTTGAATTGTAGATATTATCTCTTTGAAATGATTTAATATTCTGAAAATAACAAATTATGTTTTAGACAAAAAGAATTGTTTACTTGCACATTATTTCTTAGAGAAAAATATTATTTATTTTCAACATACTCTAATTGATAAAAAAAAGAAAGATTAATTTCAATTTGACTCAAATTGGATTATTTATTTTGAATTATTTTTTAATTCCGAAAATTTTAATTATTATAAGATAATTGACTTTTTTTCTAATCAAAATATGTTTATAAATGTAATCTTCTTTTATTTTTGTTACCTTATATAACTAACTATTATATGATAAGTTCTTATTTTGTGAAAATAAATTAGATTTGTATATTATTATAAGTTTTATTTATTTCTATGTTATTTGAATTGTAAATATTTATCTATAATTTGAAACAAAGTAATATTATTATCTTAAATACTAATACTTTATATAAATAACACGTGTCGTTTTGTCGTGAAGCCACTTGTCATGCTCTCGTACCTGATGCTTTTACCTTTACTTTTATATATATATAGATTTGGACGGATTGAGTAAAAAATGATAATTTTATACACGGTTTGAAAGTTGTTTTTTTGGATAATGAGAATTTTAATGTGTGTTGGACTTTTTTTTACAACAAATTGGATCACAATTTGGTCTAATATTATTTATCATCTACGAGCCCAAAGTGCGCACCAACCGACGTGTCGCTCTCCGGTTGGTCCTATTACGGACTTCTGCGTCATCCCAAACAGCAAAGACGGAGAAGGGCAAAAGAAAACGTACGGGAGCCTCTCTTCTTCCATCCCTCGTCTTTTCCCCTTCTCCAACTCTTCCTCCCCCACCACCACCACCGTCACGGGCGGCGCCGCCTCCTCCGACGATGCGCCGGCGGTCGCCTTCCCTGCCGGGAACGCTATTCCTCCTACTCTTCTTCACCACCGCCCTCATCCTCCCATCTTTCGCCCTCCGCCCCGTCCTCCTCGTCATCACCAACGACGACTTCCTCGATTCCAACTCCGCCCCCGCCTCCTCCTCTTCCAGCGATGATCTTCCCCTAACAGAGGATGAATCGCCGGACTGGGACGAGTTCGGCGACCCCGACTCCACAATCTACGACGATGACCTCTACGACCCGGGGTCCTGGCGCCCCATCTTTGAGTCCTCTTCCATCGCCGCGAACGCTACCGACGCCTCCAGCGCCGACGAATTGTACCTGTCGGGCATCGGCCACATGGTGTCGGCGGCCTCAGCCGGGGATCCGGCGGCGATGGACACGGCAGCCGCCGAGCTCGAGGCAGCGGCCGCGTCCGGCCATCCCCACTCCCAGTCGGCGCTCGGATTCCTTCACGGGGCCGGCCTGCTCCGTCCGGTCAGCCGCTCCAAGTCCTTCCTCTATCACCACTTCGCTGCGGACTCCGGTAACATGCAGTCCAAGATGGCTCTCGCATACACCTACTTTCGACAAGAAGTAAAACTCTTTTCTTTATGACGATCTCCGTGCTCCTGATGCTGTGATCTAACCATTCTCCTCTACGCAGATGTACGAGAAAGCCGTGGAACTGTACGCGGAGCTGGCGGAGGCGGCACTGGCGAGCTTCTTGATCTCCAAGGAGTCCCCAGTTATGGAACCAGTGCGGATCCACATTGGGACTGAAGAGAACAAGGAGGCTCTGCGGAAGTCCAGGGGCGAGGATGATGAGGACTTCCAGATCCTTGAGTACCAGGCGCTCAAGGGTAACCCTGTTGCCATGTACCAAATTGGTTTGTTGTACTATTATGGATTGAGGGGACTGCGCCGGGATCATGCCAAGGCGCTGAACTGGTTCACGAAAGCAGTGGATAAGGGGGAGCCAAAGGCAATGGAGCTGTTGGGGGAGATTTATGCCAGAGGCGCTGGTGTCGAGAGGAATTACACCAAGGCTTTCAAGTGGCTCACCTTAGCATCCAAGCAGCAGTATTATTCGGCGTATAATGGCTTAGGTTACTTGTATGTGAAGGGGTACGGAGTTGAGAAGAAGAACTATACGAAGGTGAGTTGTTTCAAGGCTTCATTATTTTAACACAGTTAGTCTAAATTTGTAGTTTGTTGAATGTGAGACTTTGAATGATTAATAGCTACTATTGTAAAGGATCTATTTTGCATTGGGTTACCTAAGATTGTTAGAAGGTGCTGATTTCTTTGCATCGGTTTACCTGAGAAGAAATAATGAAGAATCAGTTTTGCATGTGTCTACTTCAATACAATGTACCCCCTTAAAAAATGATGGAAAATCAAGCAGCAGGAAAAAAAGAACTGCAACGTCATGAATGTGTAAATAAATTGCAGACAAGATATTTGATGTTAGGTAAAATTTGAAGATTGTCGCCAAGCATCTTTATAAGGTTTCTCTTTAATTTGAGACACTAATAAAGCTATTCAGTTATTCTTATGATTGTTTAATTAGTTTTCATGGTATCAATGATTTTTTTCCTGCAATTCCTAAAGTGGCATACAACAGAGTTTCATTGTTCCCGATCAAACAAGATTCACGGATTTTTTTTTTGTGAAAGCAGAAAGTATGATTGCCTCAGCTTGCAAGCATTAGCATGCACTAGAAAAGTATATTACATTTCGGCGAAAAATTAAATTTCTCAATACGCTTCAAGCATGGCTGAACATTTCAGTTTCGAGTTGTTGCTAGGCACGTTCTCATTGATAATATTGGAATGTTTGAGATCTCATTTTTCTAAATGTAAACCCTATTTAACAGCCCAGTCTAACTTGCAAAAGGTATATATACCCTACAAGCTCATATATATACTTGTGAAGCTTTTGGTCAGTAAGTTTACGTTCCTCAAGTGTTTAGCATATTCACTAATGATCATGATTCCTCCTTTTTCTTTTGAGATGATTCTTCCCCATGTTGCTTTTCTGTTCTTTCCATGTTATCCTTTACAAGCCTTCTGCCAAAATTATTGTCATACATGAAATATGACTTAACATTATGTACAGTTTGATGAGAATTTACTGGCCCATAGCTTATTAAACTTGATGAATAGCTGCTCATCAACAACAACAACAACAAAGTCTTATCCCACTAGGTGGGGTCGGCTACATGGATCATACGACGCTAATTCGTTGATCCATGTTCATGAGATTCGACAGGGTTTTACTCTGGCTGTCGGGGCCTAACACAACCCTCCTCCTTTATCCGGGCTTGGGACTGGCTATAAAACATAGGCGGAGTTGAATAGCTGCTCATCAATTCTAAAATATGAATTAAAATAGTGACATTAAAACTTTATATCAGTAACTAGATACACATTTTTTTCTGTGAAATTCCAATCAAGTATTTTAAACTCTGCCTATGTTTTATAGCCGGTCCCAAGCCCGGATAAAGGAGGAGGATTGTGTTAGGCCCCGACAGCCAGCGTAAAACCCTGTCGAATCTCATGAACATGGATCAACGAAGTCGTATGATCCATGTAGCCGACCCCACCTAGTGGGATAAGGTTTTGTTGTTGTTGTATTCCAATCAAGTATTTTACTTTTAACATTACTTGCAGGCAAGAGAATATTTCGAGAAAGCTGCTGAGAATAAGGAGCCTGGAGGACATTATAACCTAGGTGTGTTATATCTCAAGGGCATTGGTGTGAAGAAGGATGTGCCACTTGCCTGCAAGTTTTTCCTTACTGCAGCTAAGGCCGGTCAACCAAAGGCCCTTTATCAAGTGGCTAGATTGTTTCAGAAAGGCATAGGATTTAAGAAGAAGCTTCAAGTGGTACTGTAAATTTTTGTAGCCTTCTTCATGCTTGCTTAATGCTCATTCTGCTAGAGTACTGTTTTTCCTAACAGATTTGTATGCAAGAGTTCATAAACTGAGGCTTAGTGAATAACTAGTTAGATCTAGCACCTTAATGAGTCCAAGGAGGTGTACGAAGTTATTGACCTTATGTTTTCTTTATGAAATTTATATATACAGTAGCAGATGAATAATCCAGAATGTTCGATTGAAATTTATGCCTTATATTGGCCTGTATTTGATTCCTACTTCTCAAGTTTCAAACTTTTATTACTTTTGGAGATCCAAGTATATCTGATAGGGGACCCTTTCATAAACAAAAAAAGTATATCTAATAGATGTACATGTTAGTCCTGAAATCCATGTACAAGACCAGAAATTAGTTTTTGGCGTAAGCATTAGTGGACATGAGATTGGGTTAATTATTTTCATTAGGAATATCTCTCATGTATAACTGGCACATGAGCATCATGGAATTCTGACTTTTCATTTGTACTGAGTTAATAAATGAAGCAAAGTTCCAATATACTCTTAAACCCAGTTACTATTATCCTCATTAACCAGGGAGTGGTTGGTAGACATTTTAGTTTTTAGAAACTTTTTTACACTTTCTGTCATGTCCTCATCTATCACCTCAATTGTATATTTTCATTGCAGATATTTTTTGTGAAACAATATTTGCCTTGACTACTAGTTTGTTGAAGTACATGAGTTCCTTGTTGTCAAATGCCAGCATCCACGAATCCCAAACCATTTCACATTCACTTTAAACTTCTGTTGCTTCTGGAGTTTACTGCAAGCACTGGGTGTGCAGGATTGGATGTAGCATTTGATGTTGCCTTGGTGGTCACTTGGGCCATTTGGCATTGTACCACACAATTTTTAGGAAGAGAGACAGTTACATAACAAATATTGTATCACATCTCCTTTATGCGGGAGTCCACAGCCAAGGATGACATGAGCTTGAATGATCATCAACTTTTTATTGAAACCATGGATATGTGTGTATATATATATATAAGTGTTAAAAGAATCACAAAGAACTCAGGAATCCAGAAACTGTTTGATTAATATTGTTAACATCATTTAACTCATTGGATGCATGGTTTAATCTATGAGTTGTTGAAAGATCACATGCATCTTGTGTCCACTGATTGTCTACCCATTTATATATTTTTCCTTCTTTCAGAAATAAATATTAGTCAAGCTTAAAAGGTGAATCTGTTCTTATTCTAGTTATAACTTTAGCATATTTCCAAGTAAAAGTTAGATGTTAGTTATTAATTGATGTCTTACTCTTATCTCTGTTCAGGCTACATATCTATACAAGACCGTAGCAGAAAGGGGCCCCTGGAGCTCCCTTTCAAGATGGGCTCTGGAATCCTATGTAAAAGGTGATATAGGAAAATCACTTCTTTTATATTTAAGAATGGGAGAACTAGGTTATGAAGTTGCACAAAGTAATGCTGCTTGGATTCTTGATAAATATGGGGAGCATAGTATGTGCATAGGAGAATCTGGTCTTTGTACAGACACAGAAAGGCATCTTCATGCTCATTCCTTGTGGTGGCAAGCATCGGAGCAGGGTAATGAGCATGCAGCTCTGTTGATCGGTGATGCTTACTATTATGGTCGGGTATGCATAAATTTCCTGGAAAATGTGAATCAGATGATACGTTATGATATTTTCTCGTGGTCAGAAATTTACTATTTCTTCTTTGGACTAGGGTACTGATAGAGATTATGAACGTGCTGCTGAGGCGTACATGCATGCTCGATCTCAATCCAATGCTCAAGCCATGTTCAATTTAGGGTACATGCATGAACATGGTCAAGGACTTCCATTGGATCTTCATTTAGCTAAAAGGTACTATGATCAGGCCCTTGAGGTTGATGCTGCGGCAAAGTTGCCTGTTAAGCTTGCACTTATGAGCTTGTGGATAAGAAAGAACTATGCTGATAGCTTCATGGTAAGAATCCAATTCTCATTTCATCTCATAATGCCCATATTTTGGAACTTCTATGAAGCCATTAGATTTTATGTCTTAGAAATATCTGTGTTCTCACTTAAAAAAAAAAGAAACGTCTGTGTTCAGTTTATTACAGGAGACAGATATATAAGTTCGTTTTGCATACTGAATTGTGAAGTTTTCTATTGAATAACATGGTAGGAAACACGATTGCATAAAGATCTTATCCACCAAATTTGGTTGTGTCAAATTAACCATTTTCTGCTGAACTAGAAAAGCTTTAAGCACAGAATGTTGGAGAAATAACACATTTGAAATGAAGCTGATGTTAGGATTTCAGCTTTCTCACCCTAAGAAAGGTATTTAAGCCTTCTAATAATATTTTTTTAGACAAGTTTTCAAGTAATATTTAATTGTAGGGGTTCTAAAAAAATATTAATTGTGGGGAAAAAGCTTAAATAGAACTCAGAAGCTTCAAAGATGAAGCAACCAAAAGCCCTGAAGACTTAAGTGACCATAAAATAAGTTTGATCCCACAATTTTTTAGTTCCAATATAAAGTTTGTCTTCAGCATAATTGGATAAGATGTGTTTGGAAAACTTTCAAAATTTTTTTTCACAAACTTTTCCTTGTATGTTGACATTTTGTCTTGTAACAAGTAGCTGCCAAGTTTGTTTTATAGTTTTCAAGTATTTTGCTTAAAATTTGTTTTATGATGTCCTATTCTTACAAACTCCGCCTATATTTTATAGCCGGTCCCAAGCCCGGATAAAGGAGGAGGGTTGTGCTAGGCCCCGACAGCCAACATAAAATCATGTCGAATCTTATGAACATGGATCAACGAATATATTGTTAATAAAGCGGAATGGCGTCGTATGATCCATGTAGCTGACCCCACCTAGTGGGATAAGGCTTTGTTGTTGTTGTTGATGTCCTATTCTTACAGGTTAAGGTGATTGATTCATTGCCTGATCTTTATCCACGGATTGAGGCGTGGGTAGATGAAATTATAATGGATGAAGGGAATGTGACCATAATAACTCTCTTTGCTTGCCTGTTGGCTGTTCTTTACCTACGTGAAAGGCAGAGGCGGCAGATTGTGATCCCTCCACAACAACAACCTGATGACGTCCTCAACTAGTGCAAGCAACAGTGTTATGCAGAGGTTATCTTATTAAATGCACAGAATACCATCATATAATATACCATTGAATGCCAATTAACTGAACTCACTGGACGTACAGATGCATCATGGATCAGGATGCTTAGAGCTGAAGTAGAAAGGGATATGTTGTCTCTTTTAATACTTCCACTTTGTAAAACTTGTAGTTCAAGTTATATTAGATGTAACAATCATTTAAATATCTGAGGTTTACTACTTATTAGGCTACAATTTTTTTTTGTTTTTCTTTGTGTAGGCAATAATTTAATCTTACTCTTGGCCTTTTGGTTTTCTAGTGTGTGCAAATGTAATCTATAGTTTATCTTTTCTTCCTATAGGTGTTCTTTTCATAAGTGCTATATTCTGATGATGTTTGCTGTGTCCTTTTCAAACTTCAGTGATATCAACATTTTATCATTTGAAGTAATACGAACATGTGGACTCAGTTATATTTATCTGTGTTTTCCTTGGCGTCCTAGTACAATTTGTTACATTATTCACCAACTGGCACTTTTTTTTTTGTAAGTGATTTAAGGGCACCTTGACAATCCAAGTTCAAAATTCAAGAAATACTTGGAGGTGACGTGCTCCATTAATCTTCCAATTTGTGAAATAAATTTTTAAGATTCTTCGAATTATATATATATATATATATCTTGCATATGAAATGCCATGATCTTACAACCTCTTTTTAGTTGTCTTATGATATAAACTAAAATTAACTCAACTATTTTTCAAAAATTTATTATTGTCATTTTTGTTTGAGTCCGACCTAACATCATTTGGTAGTCCAACATTGTGTGATGATTAATTCAATTAATGAAGTGTTCACGGTTAACAGATCGATATTTATATTTTCTTCTTAATATCATTGCAACGTCAAGTAATTATCATGAATATTGACATTAAAATATTACATTATTTTATCACTAAGAACGTATGCATATGTCAGTCTAATATATGTTTAGATGTAAAATTGTTATCATCCATTCTCAAATTCTGAATTTTACGTGTTTTGTGCACTAAAATGATCCGTGCGTGAAATTAATTTTTTTAAAAAGTATTGATATAAAAAAATTAAACTTCTTGAGATACATTATTTATATATCTTTTTGTTTGAAATTTATGCTCAGAAATTTATTTTCATCGCATTTTTTATCTGTAACTATAAAAGAATTTCTTTTTGTTTAACAAATATTTAATTGATGATGACTTGCTTTGATCCTCCTTAATGAGTTCCTATAATGTATACATTATCTTATACGCATATACCGGATTTGTTGTTTACTTTATTATATTATGTAATTTAAATTATTTTTAATTTATTGTATAGTAATCTATATTATTAATTTGTTTATTATGCATCGTTATACTTGTTTTGCATGACATGGCATTTGGACTATGGCACTTCCTCCAACCTATTTCTTTTTTATCAATTTGTCTGATCCGATTGAATTCGATTAATTTATATTATCAATTTATACCATTGAGATTGAAGGATTTTTTTTCATTCTTTTCCTTGACTCGTTTACCCTCCTAGGATTGATGTTTGGTAAGTGGTACAACAAAATATGATGGCTTATATAATAATTTATCCCTATTCTTTTTTTTTGTTCATATGTCCAAATCAAAGGCATCGAAACACACGAAGGCTCCAATAAAAAATTTCTACATTCATCAGAACGAGACCTTACTTAAACGAGGAGAAGCCAATTACTACTCCACTTGTTTAGAAAAGAACCATTTAATTGTTGAACGATAATGTTTTGAAGAAAGACCTTTTATAATATTAAATTTAATTACCACATTGTTTTCGACATCGAGGTGCCAAAACGACTCCGTCGATAAGAGCTCTTGGGAGTCATCGGCCTGTTATCCCCGGCGTACCTTTGATCCGTTGAGCGAGAACCCTTCCACACGGGGGTCCCAGATCACTATGGCCGACTTTCGTCTCTGTCGATCAGTCGGTCTCATAGTCAGGCAGGCTTATACCATTACGCTCACGAGCAGAATCAACGCTTGAGCCTACCTTCGCACACCTCCGTTACTCTTTAGGAGGCATCCGCCCGCAGTGTCCCCCCCCCCCCCCCACCACCCAACCCCAATGATCGGTGCGGCAGTTAGGCATCCTTAGACGAAAGAGTGGTCTTTCAGGAGCTACATAAGCGATATATTGACTATCTTCTTCGGCCTCAATGTGATAACATCGTCCTTTGTAATGATCAAGACTAGTAAGTCCATCAGTCCACACAGTTGTCCATGTACCATTAGAAGATTCCGCAGCTACTGCAGCCCCTGCTTCTTTAGGCGGAACTCCGAGTTGAGGAGTTACTCGAAATGCTGTCATGATATCAGTATCTTTGATTTCGTGGTGACTGGTGGAAGTGATATTACTTACTAGGAGATCCAAAGTACCAAAAAGATTAAGAAATTCATCCCAGAAGAATCTCAAGAAAATTGCAGGAACAGTCTTAACGAAAAAAAAAAGAAGAGAAAATTTTGCAGGCACAATTAAATTTATTATATGCATCTCACACTCCCCAGCTACAAACTAAACCAATATCTTAGTAGTAGTACTACTAAAAACTACAAAGTCTACAACTACGTACTACTAATCCTCCACACTTAAACTAACACCTTAATTAATTAACCATAACCATGCACTTCATCATCCATCACAAGATCACATTCAAACTTGTTATACAAATTAAAAGCCCGGAGCATGCAGCATGCAGCTGGTTGACACGTTTATGCGGCGGTGACCGCAAGCCTCATGCCGGCTTGGCAGTGGCCGAGGAAGCTGCAGATGTAGTAGTTCCTGCCCCTCGCCAGCGTGACCCGATCGTTCCCGGACGTGAAGAACCTCGACCCCGCCGGAGTCGTGCAGCCACTGTAGCCGGCCGCACTTACGGCCACCAAATTGTGGAACAAAGGGTTGTACCTGAAAACTGAAATAACATGCATGTATGCACCCAACGTTAAGAAGACCACTCAGTGGTTTAGATATATGCATATTATTTTTTAGTAGATATCATATGATACAAGTCCACTCAGTAGTTTAGGTATACAGCACACTCGTATGCTTTTGTGTGACTGATCAGAGACGTGGAGTAATATATATGTATACGAAGTGCGATCCATAACATACCGAGCACATCCCCGGCTTTGAAGCTTTTGTTGTCAGGCCATCCAACAGTGTTGAACGTCCAACCGAGGCGGTCTCCGACGACATACGTTTCGGCCTCCGCGACCGGAAAGCTCCCAAGTACGGAAATGCAAAGAAATCCGAGGACGGTCAGTGCTCGGCCGGCCGATGTTGCTGCACTGCCCCTTCCCTGAGCCATCGCCACTCGACCGGTTCACTCCCGAAGACCAAGAAGAAGAAAAGATCAGATAGAAGCGAAGAAGAAGAGTAATTGGTTGTCCAAGAGAAGAGTTGTGTTGGCCACGACCTTTTTATTTTATATAAAGGGGGTAACGCACCATTACGTACTGTGACACATGTGAATGCATTCACCTTCTTTTTCATTGTAATGACAAAGTAAATCAAAAAGTATGGGGCATATGGCACATATAATATCCTCGTATAAAAGTGGCTACATATATATGCTCTTTTCTCCCCGGAAATTAATAAAAACAGTATATTGCATGTCATAATTCATATATATCAGCTCTCGGCTTAACTTAATCTCAACTTGGCATATATATATATATTTATTTATCTAAATCATATTCGAATTAGTTGAGTTGGATGAATCATTTCGGAATTAGCAACCTAAAAATGACTTATATAAATAAAGGTAGAGGCATTAATTGGAATCAACCAACCACCAATAATGACTGCAGATGGACAACAGCCAGCTCTGGAGCAAAGGAGGGTGCACGGTGCAGTGGCGCTCTGAAGGCGTAGGGTGATGGCCAGTTGATGTAATAAATCGATGCCGTGCTTTGACGTTTTCTGTATCGACATGAAGGCACTCTGAAATTATTAAAGCGTGGGGGATCGAGTGATCAGAGCCAGCTCTTTAATGGCAGCAAATGCGCATTTGATGCGTGTCTCTAGCGTTGGACCGCGCGTGTTGGTGTCAGGAGTTCTTATGGCACCTGCATCATCAAATTTCAAATATTTTGCCACTATCCTGCTCTTCTTCCTGCAGCATATCTCATCATTCCTGTGCACACGCCACACGGCGACAAGATCGGACCCAGTTGCTCACCCTGATCAACAGATTGAATTGGAAACTTTTGCAAGATCAGAAAGGAACTTTTGAAAATATTTTCAAATTCAATTTTTAAGACTATAAGATCTTTGGGCATCAATGTTAGCGTCCAGAAAACTAGAGCACGAATCAACGGGTGTTGGAGTGGAGTAGATAATAGCAAATGTCTTCGTCACTTAAATGTCTCGAATTCGAATCTTTATGAATTAAAAAATCCCCGTGGAAAGCTTTTGCTATAGCTAAGCATGTTGCTCGGGACGACAATAGAATAGTCGAGCTCGATAGTTGGATAATCGCCATTTCTCGAACACTAGGTGGCAAAAAAAAAAAAAAAGAAAACTAGAGCACGAAAATGTCATTCTTATTAATTATTAAAGTTGATTAATTGCTTGTTTATATTTATCTTAGACCCAAAAAAACACAATACGATATTTTTATTTATGGTATAGACACAACAGGAAAAAGCAAGTCAAAATATGTACTAATTATTTTTTTATATATTTAATATATGAGAAAGTTCAGCTTTTTTTAATCTAAATTCACCAATGTACAAGGTGTCCACCCTTGAAATTCGTCCCTTGACATGTGTGTATCTTGAGTGGTGTTAAATTACAATGCTATGAATGATTTAATGATAAAGCATTGAAAAATATATTCAAAACATTAATGAAAGCCCATCAACTTAAAGAGAATCTTTTAGCATAATAATCATGAGATGCAATTATTAAAGTCCAGCATAATATACTTTCATTAACAGTCCACTATGATAGCATCAAGTTATAATAATAACAACAACAAAAATAATTATGCGACATCAAATAAGATCCAACAGCATAATAACATAATAATGAAAGATCCAATATAATGTAAAGAACTCAATATTCAAATGTATATATATATTTAACAACTCATAATCCATAATTAATTATAGCGAAAGCGCAATAACATAAAATATTATTATGACATAAAAACCGATAACATAATACGAGTCAAAAGTCTACACAAACAACATAAACCATAATGCTTCTCTTTAAGAGAGGACGTAAGGCATATAACATAATAGGTTTCATATATAGTAAAGACCATAGGCTAAGAGTAAATAACCATTCTAGACAACAACATAAGAGACTCAACATATGCTACGTGCATCCCACTGTTATGAACTCGCTATTGGCCCATATCACTCCTCCATACATGCATGAATTTGGGTGTAGGAAGGCTCAACTCCCATGAGTTGCATTATCTTATTATAATACATTGGGCCAAATTCATAAACATAATTTTCAATAATATATAATTATAAAACCTAGCATTTCAATCACCTATAATAAAAGCATGACATATTATTCATGAATCATAATATCAATAAACAATTTTCATATGTTTCATTTTAATTGCATTATCTTATTATCATACATGTTTATTGCATTATTTTATAATGCCAATTAAAATGAAACATGTGAAAATTGACCATGTATTTTGGCATTATAAAGTAATGCAATAAACATGTATTTTGATTGATAATTGCATTACTAATCTTATCATTTTATTGCATTACTTTATAATGCCAATTATCCATAAGATTAGTAGCTTAAAGCACCAATTGTCTTAACACCAATTACATTACATTTAATGCTCATAACAATAATAATAAACATAATAATTTTCCATTTGTTCTAACTACAATATCTATTATCTTGATTATGTTATTAGTCAATTTTTTTATGAGTTCTTTCCATCCCTTGAGTACATGACTTGCTTTCGATACTATCTGGCTAGCCAAGCCAAATCATATTTGTAACCAATTAGATGCTCCAAAGGTGTGCCCCATTATCGTAGATCTTGGGTCCATAATAATGTGCCATTTCAATATAAATGTTTCTTTGAATCTATGCCTTAACATGCATTTTCAGATCTAGATAAGCTAATTAATAATATCATGAAGCATACATCCAATCATAATGTAGGAAGGTTAATTCATGATAACAATGCTTAAAATATATTATATTTAAGAAAAAGTGATCGCTAAGGCTAAATTATGATGATCATATGATAAATGCTCAATAACTACTCAATAATTAACAATAAACCACAAACATAGTTAAAAAAAAGAGCTCAAATACTCCAACTTTCCTATTTCCAATGTTCACGATCATGAAATCAAAGCCAAAGTTGTGACTATTGAGGTCCTGCATGGCTATGATAACATGTTTCACAATCATTCTCGAAAACCAATTTCCTATCTAGCAGTGTCACGATCATGACGGTCCTTGTCACGCTTGCCCCGCAACAACTTTACAATACTTCACTAATTTGGCCATGGCTTTTCATATATAACTCCAAATAACATAAAACTAAAATCCTACAAAAACTAAGCTTCAATATATATTCAAAGACTACTACATCATGGTATGATAATTCATACCAAATATGACATTGTTATCTATCATATGAATATTAAATCTACTAAACAATTATTGTCCTGGGTTGTTACTCGTACTTAAGGGATGTACTTCTAGTGTAGAGAGTACACACACGCACGCACACACACACGCACCCACACACACGCACCCACACACATGCGCGCGTGCGCGCACAGAGAGAGAGAGAGAGAGAGAGAGAGAGAGAGAGAGAGAGAGAGAGAGAGAGAGAGAGAGAGAGAGAGAGAGAGAGAGAGAGAGAGAGAGATTACCATATAAAGATAAATAACTATAATCTCAACAATTACACTCAATTATTATATTTTTTTTCCATAAGGTCCTAAGTTAATAGGTTCATAAATAAAAAAATATAAAATAACAATGATAAATAAAAAATAAGAAAGAATATAAAAATCATTTAAATTAATTAGTATTATATTCAATAGAATTAAATGTTTATATTTACCATAGACTCATGTAGGATTAGAAATAAATATACGGACTACATTAACATTCTATTATAAGATTCTTATTATACGAGAATGACAATGTGGTGCTCTGGCACATAAACTAAGAAATGAGAGTATGTGACCATGCTATATTTTCAAATTTAATTTTTCTTATTTATAACATTGGACTTTCCTTTGTACTTCAAAATGAAAAAACTCATTATTATAGGAATAAAAAACATGTTAGAAATTTGAAGGTCATAAATCATAAGATAGTAGATATTTATGTCGAAACTCGTAGGTTACAAATTTCAAATGAAAGTGTCACAAATATTAATTATGTAAGAAAGATGCTCTTGCATATTTTTATCATTGAAATATTATAATTTTGAATGAAAAGACATGTTCACGTGTGTTATGACTTATGAGTGAAATGATATAATTGTGGTCCATATGATGAATTATTTAATGAATGAAATGATTGGTTATCAAACATAGGGTTGCATTCTTTCATCAATAAGAAATGTTCTCAAATAAATAGATTTATAAGTTGTGTTCTTTGTATGAAAAAGAGATTAGGTGAATTCTTTGATCATAAGATGTATCTCTTGAATGAAAATACACTAGTGACAACTTTGTGAAGCAACTTTTCGAGTCTATCAATAAGCTCCACATTAAATCAAGTATTTTTTGGACATCTACAACATAAGATGATGCAATCAAATTATTGAAAATTACGACAACAAAATATTGTGAGTTCTTCAATATTATTAGTTGACTTACTCAATGTATTATTATTGTCAGAATCCAATAGAAAACTTTGTGTAAAGACAAATAATTCATTAGATATAACAATTTACTTGCGATTGCTATCTCATTTCTTTTCGTCTTTCGTAGGGGAGAGCAGAAATCAGGGCGACCTGGTTGACCCGATCTGAACTGGTTTGCCGGGAAATATTCTCGGATCCCGTCCGGGAACAAGTCTGGTTCCTACAAAACCCTTCCGGTCCGAGAACGGGTCTGGTTCCCGCGAAACCCAACGGGTTTCGGGTCGGGTCCAGTTTCTAAAACACTGACCTGTGTCCCGACTTGATTATTTTTTATTTTATTAATATTATTAATAATTTATTTGTATAAGTAAAAAACTAAAGAAAAGTAAAAAACCTTAAATCTCTCCTCATGACCCGGCTCATGCGCAGTGCCCTAACCTAACCCTAAATCTCTCCTCTCATTGTCATCGAGTCTCGGCACGACAGGCCCTCTTGTGCCCTCTCCGTCTTTGCCGCTCGATCTCTTGGCTTTAGGTGAAGCGACGCCGACAATAGGCTATTGGGCTCCTGCCTCTCGACGCCCCCTCTCCATTGCTCCTCACTCGGCTTGTTCCACCCCGGTGCGGCGGTGCCTTGTTCTCCCCATCCTGTGCCCTAAATCCCTATGGCCTGTGCTCCGCCGCTCCCCTCACAAGTCATCAGACTTGGCCCTCTTCCTCCCGCTCAGTTTGCTCCCGCCGGTGCGGCAGTGCGTCATTCTCCCCATCCCGTGCCCTAAATCCTTGTGCTCCGCCGCTGCCCTCACAAGTCATCGAACTTCGGCCCTCTTCCTCTCCTCGGCGTGTGGATTACGAACGTCGGCCTTCTTTCATGTGCTTCTCTCATTCCATCTTTCAAATCCTTTATACTTACTTTAATTTCAGCATTTACGTTCTCCTTAGAAAATTGCTCGCATTATGTTCTTCTGCTCATACATCTAATTACAAGAATTATTTAACGAATTAATTTAATCGAATCTTCCAATTCATGCAATGTGCATACATAAATGCAGAACTGAATTCGATTGGTAGAGTATGTTTTCAGATTCATATTTTTCGTACTCTTATAACTTGAAATTTCATTAGCCCAATTGTTTGGAAGTCATGAGTGTATCTTTTTATATTTTCGAAGCTAGCAAATAACTTTCAAAATGGAGGGAAATGCAATCACTATCATTGGATCTAATCCTACATCGGATGATATTGTTATCGAGTTGGCATAGTCCAACCTAAACCATGTAGAAGGAACAAAATCATTTTTCAATAGGACGATTAGAAGGAAATTACACCTGAAAGGAAACAAACTTTGTTCTGATTATATCAGTTTTTTTCTCTCTGTCTTAAGCTAGCTTTGATCTTGATATTCAACATGGATCTTATGATAAGAGAAGAGCAGAACATTCACAGATTAATTTAAGCTAGTTTTTCTTCTACCAGGACTTTGTTTTGCTGAGAAGATAATGAAGTTCATATAATCAGCTAGTAAATTCATAAATTCATGTTTGTGATGATTGTTGTAAGACTGAATTAAACATGATGGAGAAACATATACCTCTCTTCGTGCTATCTAAAAAAACATTATTGATTTATTTTCTTCTTTCTATTTGTAGGTCCAAAGATTATCCAATTTCACCATCACTTGACAATGATCATATGAAGCTTACCTTGTTTTTGCAAGTTTAGAATATAAACCTTTTGTGGATGTTGACATGTGGACTAGATGATTTATGTTTTGAAGTTTTCAGTATGGAATAGAGATTGATTTATGTTTCCTTTGTTGTGTCATTTACTTTCTTTTCTTCCCTGAGCTTATTAGCTACGTGATGTAGCTTGAAGATGGTGACATAATAATCAGATATAGCCTTCTGAGTTTCTATATTGACATCCACTTGAGCATGTTTTTCCTAATGACTTTGGTCTTAACAACATGAGATCTTGTGATAATTTGCATGTATATTTATATTGGAGAACATGTGATCTTAACGACATGAACATTTTTTCGTAATGACTTTGATCTTAACAACATGAGATCCTTTTTTTCATAAAATTCCTGATTTTTCTCGGATTGCTTCTGGTTTTCTGGGACTGTCCCGGTGCAGTCCTGTCCGGGACCGGGTCGAGAAACTCGATACCTAGCTATAACCGGGTCGAGATGGGTCCAGTCAGACCCGGTCCCGAACCCGATTCTGCTCTCCACTCTTTCCAATAAGCTCCAAGAGACAACCTTGACGACACGAGTAAAAGTAAAGTGTATAAAAAAAGTTGGATGCACCATACATCCAAAGACATTGTACATGGGGACATGTGATCACACCTATGTGATTCTCTCTTGTCTTTCTAAATTTATATTCGGGAATGAGGATGTAGTGTGGTGATATTGATTCATATCACCTCAATTATCTACCTTGTTATTTTTTTATTTATTCTTTATTCCAACATTTCTCATATGAGAATGGGAACTACCTCTACAACCAATATGCATCCAATAAATTTAGACTAATGATGGTCATGTGGTTAAAATTGAATCTAACAAGCTAACATGTTGGAATCAACCATATAATCATCACACAATGGTCTAAATATATTGATTGTAAAAATTGGTTGCATTCTACTTAACCTCACAAAATATAATACAAGATATTTTAACACATTGATATGAGGTATCTTCAGACTCTACTAGTTCCTTGTGAAAGCTCTTTTTAACTTTTTATATGTCATGAGTTTATAGTGTAGTACAATTAATTTAATACTAAAGAAAGGATATATATATATAACATTAAAGTTGATTTCAACAAAAAATAGTAAAATTATAAATAGATATTAAAAATAGTAAGTCAAATAACATGCATAAATAAATCTGAAATAAATACATACCCCCATATTATAAAATTAGTGGACAAAATAAGTAAACTGTTGCATATGATTATATATTTAAATTCAGAAAGAAATTTGTAAAAAACTTCTTAAATATGAAAATAAATATTTATATAAATAGTCAATTTTGATATATTCATTTATAATAAATTATATATTGTATTCTTGTTTCTATCTTAATTTTAATTTATTTTACTATTTTAAATAAATTTGGTAAAATTTTAAAATAGCAGTGAAAAAAATAAAATGGAATTTATGTATATTTAAAAGCTTTAACCCGTGACTTCATGGAGGATGTGAGCACACCTATCAGATATGCAAGGAAGTGCATGGCTATTCAGTTAGTTAATTGTTTGTTTGAACATATTTTTCCACATGCATTCTAATTCCATTTTACGATTCTAGCCTGACTCAACTCATTTTTTTGACCCTAGAAATGTAAATTCATAAGTTTTGAAGTATTTAAACTAGTTTTTAACAACCTTCGTCCAAAACCCTATAAGTGAAAATCCCAAGAGTTTTGTGCAATCCCATCCCACGACTCTCTCTCCCTCCCCTTTCTCATTTTCTCTTTCCCATGATCGTGAGGTAACATAACAACGACGTGCAACTATGAGTTCTTATGCAAGCAACTCCATTGATGTCGGTGCACGTCATACGGGGACCTCTCGCAAGTAAGTGTCGGACATGTACATAAGTGGATTATTTGGATATGGTAACCTCTATTGATGGATAATTATTATTGAATTGAATAGGCAAGGGCATAACAAAGAGAAATGTATGCTAGCATCTGAAGAAAATTATGATTATACTATTATCTTCGCTTTTCATTGTACAATAAATCCATTCAATTGTTACTTCTTTCTCTCGAGTAGAGATTTGACGTGGCTTGATATTCATTGATTATTTTTGCATGAAAGTGGCACGGTGTTCCTTTAATAAATTATTAAGAGTTCTCAATCAAATCGATATCAAATTGCTAACTGATCATGGAGATTGTTTATTATTATGCCATTTAATAATTGATATTTGCTAATTGACATTGATTGATACATTGATTATCGCCTATAAGTGATAATTGTTACATTTATTATTATTATTTGCTCAAGTGATTACTATTGATTTAGTTATAATTGAGCATCTATATGTCTCTTTTTTTGGTACCCATTCGGGACCCTCGATGTCCAAGGGTACTAGTAGCTGGCTAATCTGACATTGAGATACAAATTATTCCCCTAGTCAAGTGTTAGCTCTATCCTTGACTAACTCCACAATGGCATATGAATTTGTGACACTAGCAGAGGTAGACAAAGATGCCTAATGCTGAGAGATTTATTATTAAAAATTTTGTTTTTGTCAAACCTATATCACCAAAAATGTTGATATGAAATAGTCAATCAAATATGTGTATAGAATATAATGGACTAAGACATATTACTAGGATATAGTTGCATGATGAACTTGATAAAAAATGCGCAATCACAATTACCTATGTTTCATTGGTACTGAATCGTGTAGATCCTTTGATGAAAGTACTGCCAAGGGGTGTTGTATATAAAAATATTAATAGAGATGTGATTTAGTCTAGTCTAATAATCACCAATGATGGAACATTAATTAATCTACACTTGACTAGCATCAAGTCTTGAGTTCAGTGAGTAAAATACTTATATCATTTGTGTGATTATTAAGCTAGAGTAAAATCCACAAGTTTGAAAATCTTTAGCACCATAAAGAAATGGAGGATTGGATGAAATTCTTTCTCTACGTACTTTATAACATATATTGATGCCAAAATGTTTATTATCTAATGTTTCGATAGGATTTGCATACATGGGTATAAGAGTATGTAACGAGTATATCACACAAGGCCAAAAAGTATGATAAGATAAAATAACATATACGATGCATTTAGATTCAATGCCTATGTTGGTGTATGCTTGTTTGTTATTAATTATTGATTCAAATTTTGTATACAAGTTTTCTCTCTATGAATGAAATCATAACATGCATACTAAGTCATAGTTAAAATTAATGAGGCACTATAACTTAAAATAGGATATTTCTAAAAAAACAAAAGAACATTGAAATATTTTAAAATTGATGGGTGATGCATGCTCACTTCTACATATTATTTTGCACTTTAATAAGTTAAAATTGAATAAAACATGCATCAATTTTCTGATATTTTTGTGAGAATTTTAATTCATTTTAATTATATGATACTCACCGAAGTGGCTTGTCAGTAGAAGAAAACTGCCCACATCAGCCTTGTCAACTTTAAACACGGATCATGGAAAGTCATGCTAAACCCTGGACAACACGGACTGCAATAAAGAAAAATGGCCCATGTTTGAAGGCGATTTTACGTGATCGTGCCGTGATTTCACTATCCAACATGGCCCGTGTCATTTATTACACGGTTCTGTTATTAATATCACCAGATTTGGCACACCGGAAAAGGGCCGTGTAATAAGAGCTTTAATGAGCACTGCTTGTAACAAATCCAATTTTGGGCTAAATTCATTCGGGTCATTACACTACTGATGTAGGAGATGGAGTTGGAGATTACAAGACATGAGATTACTTAAAGTCCAAGTTTGAATTATTTTAGAAATTGAGTCTGAGTTATTTTGGATATTTAATTATTGATTAGTATTTAATTTTGGTATTTAGTTACTGTTAGTATTTAATTTCTGTTGAGTCAATATTTCCTTATCTAGTCTATTGAGAGTCCTAATTTGTATTACTGAACCTTATAAAAGGGAACAACTGAGTTATTTGGTGACATTATTGTTATTTAGACTTTTCAGAAACAATTGTTTTTTTTCTCTTGGTGTTCTCCAAGTTTGCAGTGCAGATTCATCTCGTGCTATGTTTTCTTGATAGCTTGGTGTCTCATTATTTTCTTTGCGTGCCAGTTTTGATACGCTCGTCGTATTAGGTTGCTACGGTGACCCGCATGAATTAATTCTGCTATTGTGCCACTACTGCCCCCTCATTAATTGGTATGAGAGCCAATCAAGATCCACCATTATCTCAAACCCTAATTTTCCCTCGTGCTACAGCATCGTGCCGCTACAATACTGCTACAGTACCGGCCGCCACCCTAATTTTGCCTTCACCCAGCCATCTACAGTACCGCGCCGCTACAGTACCGATACGGTCTGCTGCTACAGTAACCCTAGTTTTGCAAGGTGTCCATTGGTATCAACAACCGCTGTTATATACCATGGGTGATACTCCTATCCGTGCTGAATTTGACGAAGTGAAGGATGAGCTTTATCAACTCAACGGACGATTTAATGAGGTGATGACGCTGCTTCAAGATCGACTGCCTCCTCGTGTACAACATGTTCCTTCTCAACAACAACCGAGATAGTCGCTTCGAAATCATCATTTTCAATCTGTTCGTGGTGCAGAACAAGAAGATGATGGTCAGTTTGTGCAAGACAGACAAAGTTATCATATGAAGATGGAAATACCCACATTCAATGGACAATTTCATATGAAAGATTTTCTGGACTGGCGCTTAGAAGTTGATAGATTCTTTGACAATGTTTATGTTCCATAACATAAACAAGTCAAGATGGTAGCCTTCAAACTAAAAGCTGAAGCCTCAGCATGGTGGAATCAAGTGCAAATAATGCGTCTTCGACAACAAAAGCAACATGTTCAATCTTGGGACAAAATGAAAAAGTTGATTAAATCATGATTTCTTCCACCTAATTATCAACAGATTTTATACCAACAACTCTGCAATTGCCACCAAGGATCTCGTAGTGTGGCTGATTATACATCTCAATTCTTTCGCTTAATTGCTCGTAATGACATGATAGAAAGTGATCAGCAACAAATTACTCAATTTGTCAATGGCCTACGTTCCAATGTTCGTGATCGTGTCGAAGGGCAGATCACCTATACATTAGCTGATACCATCTCTCTTGCTGAAAGAATAGAGTGCCAAATCAAACGAGCATCGCGTGTTGCATCCTTATCTAGCAGACTTCCGCTACAACGAAATTTTGCTAGGCTGTGACCACAAATGATCAACCTGCTAGTAATATGACAGCCAATACTTCATCGGCAAGAAAGGCGAGCAATCCTTATACTCAGCAAAATACCATCACATGTTATAGATGTCCTTCCTGGACATCGGTCTAATGAATGTACCCAACGTCCTACTATGAATTTAACACAAGGGGAAGTAACAACAGATGATGAAGAAGATGAAGATGAGAATGTTGATGATATTGAGCATGCAGACGAGGAAGGAGAACATGTAGCCTATGTAATCAGAAGCATCATGCTCACACCAAAGAAACATGATGACATACAAATATACAATATTTTTCAAACACGAGGTACTGTCCATGGAAAACTCTGTGATATAATTATTGAGCGCATGACCTTGGACAACATAGTATCACAACTGATGGTAAACCATTTGATGTTGGAAATAGAACCTCACCCCTCCCCTTATAAGATTGGATGGATTCGAAAGAATACTGAAATTGAAGTTTCCGCTACGTGCAAAGTAGCATTTTCTATTGGTTAAAAATACAGAGATGAACTTATCCGTGATGTAGTGGCTATGGATACATGTCAATTGATTCTTGGGCGACCTTAGCAATTTGACTATAGTGTTACTCACAATGGTTATACTAATTCCTATTCTTTTCAAAAGGATGGACACCATATCACATTAGTTCCTCTTACAGAAGGAATTCATTCGAAACCTAAACTCAACAGCTGCACATGTATGATAGTTGAACCTAAAGAAATTCCTGTAGAAGTTCAATCTGCTCAAAAGTTTTTTGCTGTTCTGGTGAAGCCAAAGAGTTTTGACTTTTCTGACAGCTTTAGCTCTGCTGACGTCCTCAACTCAGTGCAACATCTGTTGGACTATTTTAAAGATGTCATGACAGAAGAATTGCCACCTAGTTTACCATTGTGTGGAACTACTATTTTCTCCAAGTTTGATCTAAGGAGTGTGTACCATCAGATTCGAATTCGATAAGAAGACGAATGAAAGACAATCTTCAAGATGAAAGAAGGCCTCTATGATTGGCTAGTTATGCCCTTTGGCATCTCAAATGCATCAAGCACCTTCATATGTCCCATGAACCAAGTCCTCAGGCCATTCATTGGCCGATTCCTAATATCACAACTGTTGTTCTTGGGGTTCTTGATTGGAGTTGATGACATCAAAGTCGACCCAACCAAGGTGCAAGTTATCTCTAAATGACTAACAGCAAGGAATGTTGCAGAAGTGCAAAGTTTCCATGGTCATGGTTTTCTCCGACGAGAGTGGTTCATAGTTGGCACTTACAACAAATTTATTCGAGTATGTTCCAGAGGGATGCTGATGTTACTCACTCGAGGTCGAGCTCTTTTCAAGATGGGGGACTGATGTAGGAGATGGAGTTGGAGATTACAAGATATGAGATTATTTGAAGTCCAAATTTGAGTTATTTTAGAAATTGAGTTTGAGTTATTTTAGATATTCAATTGTTGATTAGTATTTCATTTTGGTATTTAGTTACTGCTAGTATTTAATTTTTGTTGAGTCAATATTTTCTTATTTAGTATATTGAGAGTCCTACTTTGTATTGTTGAACTCTATAAAAGGGAACAACTGAGTTATTTGGTGGCATTATTGTTATCAGACTTTTTAGAAACATTTGTTTCTTTCTCTTGGTGTTCTCCAAGTTTGCAGTGCAGATTCGTCTCGTGCTATGTTTTCTTGATAGCTTTGTGTCTCGTTATTTTCTTTGCGTGCCAGTTTTGATACGCTCGTCGTATTAGGTTGCTACAGTGACCCGCATGAATTAATTCTGCTGCTGTGCCGCTACTGCCCCCTCATCAACTACCCATGTCATTAATGACATGATCCGTGTTAGTTTCCAGATTTTTGGTAATGAGACGAAGGGGTGATGGTTTTCTAATTGGCACCTTGCAAATGCAAGGAAGAACTCCCATCGTGACCAAATTCTTGAAAATGATTAGAATAGAACATTGGCGTAACATATTATTTTTAATGAATAATAACATTTTTTATAGTGGAGGATGAGTGAGAGCATAGCAACCATCTTGATGTCACTACCTTAAAAATATTATTATGTCATTATTTATGAATATGTATGACAAAAAGACATACAGAAACTTACTCAATTTCCTTATGTAATTGGACCATAGATAATAGATAATAACACAAAAATAAGAGTATTTGCAATATGATCAAATCAAAAGGAACATGTCAAAAGTGATACATGGCAAAAGATGACCTTTATATAGCATGATCGCTATCATGATTCTCACAATCTTGATGTAACAAAATCAAGAAAATATAACATTTACATAAGTTTTATTCAATAGATATGTTTTATATATGTATGTGATGATAAATTTGACGACTGAGTTAGACAATCATGGTCATACCTTTTAATATGACCGCATGATAGTGATCATAAGTTACTCACTTTAATGAGCATAGTAAGCTTGAGTACTTACTTGACTATGAGTGAAAATATCAAATATTTTGACGAAGTTATTTTGTATTTGAAGAATGATGTGTCATTTTCAACTGTGATATTTGTTGTCCAGAACAAAATAAGAGCGTTGATGCAAGACTTAGTAAGAAGTCAATGTTCAATATATAGATACTAAAAATGGACTAATACGTGGGAAGTGTGGTGTCAAAGTTAATATAAGCAAAATAATATGCTACAGTTGTGGCAAATATGATACGGTTTCGTGATTACACTGAGTCAAAAAATGTTGATCGTATGTTAGTTTTGTTTAATGATAATGTTGTTTGCCTACTAAAACTTGTCCTTTGTGAATTGGAGATTTTTGGAGTAACTTATAATGTAGTTAAAGAATAATGAGTTCTTTACATGACTTGCCGTTGAAGTCAAATGACATAATTGGAAATAAAATAAAAGTGGGTGCTACAAAATTATGACTTGTAAAATTTTCTTTTGTAATAGAATGATCTTTTCATCTTCATTGTCCTAATATACCATTTTTTTATAAAGTGAATATATGTATAGTATCTACATTTTATATTTTGGACAAATGTAGCTGTGTATTTACGTTTATCATTGAATTTCATATTTAACGAAGTTCCTTTCTGATAATTTTCTAAATAATGATTTTTTTTTGTTTTGATTACTATAAGTTTTCAAGTTGAATATTTATATCATATGTGATATAAATAAGTTTGCTAAAAGTTTTGGCTAGTCAATATATGACATTTTTTGAGGCAATATAAATATAGACTAGTTAGAAAAATATTTTCTCGCTAAACTTATTTTGTCTACTTTTATGATAATGTCTAATTGACAAAGAAATAAGAAAATCATTTATGAACAGAAATTACTTAATAATCCATTTTGTACTTTATTGAATGTCTAAGGTTTCACATTATACAATCATACATATGATTTATTTAAATTTGTAACATGAATTATTTTATACAAATTCATGAACTTAGATGGAGAGTTAATTATGATAGCAAGATTAGCATCTTGCTAACTAAATTGATACTGCGAAATAGTTGAAACTTATTCAAATAGTATAGTGATAAAATAATATAGTTATGAGACTAATTATATTTCGCAACAATATGTGTTGCCGATATGATGAAACCATAGTCCACTTGATATATTAAATTGAAGTAAATTGGCGCAAATAAATTTTCAATTTTGTATTTGGAATGTTACTATATTTAGTGTTGCTCACAATTTCAAAAATCACTATTAGTTATTGAAATAACAAGTAGATATGTGATATTTATAAATTTTTTCTAGGTTGAATGAGATTAAGTGATATCTTCATATGAGAAGATGAAGAATCAGAGTTGGCGATGTATGAGGATTGATTTGTGACTAGCTCGTATTCAATTCCCACACCTCAATCCGAGTAGGAGCAATTCGTAGTCAATTCATGATTAATGTTTATTTGTTGAAACATATGAGCATTGTTTCACGTTATCAATATCAAATGACTATATGAAATGAACATGAGCCTAAGATAAATGATGGAGGCTTTCTCGTGTCTAAATAAAGAAAATGTATTAATATTGCAAAGAAATAGAGTCTAAACAAGAAAATTAAGTCAAGGACTCATTAAATCGTATGTATTGCTAAAAAGCAATAATAAAATGAAGTGTTTAAAATAATTTGACATGGATAATAAAAAATTTAAAATGTGACGAAAAATAATAGTCGCAAGAGGAGTGTTGACTATAGAGAATTTATTTTTTTTATTCGTCAAAAGCTAGCTATTATTTTCATATATGTATTAGATGAAAATTACATAAAACTATTTGAATGCTTTAATATAAAAGTATTGAGCGCTAGTCTACGACGGTCCATTTATGGATTCAAAATTCATCTAAATAATGATATAAGTACCATTATGTGTATATCCATTTGTTATGTATAAAGATGTCATCATGACATTATATGTGAAACAATATTATATAGCTAGAAGTAATAAGGGTTTTCTTTTATTAGTGAAAAATTTAGTGCTTTTCTATCAAAATGACATGGGTGAAACAATTATTCACACAGAGTGTGAAATATAAGAATCGTTCAAGTAAATTTATTTTTTTATAGCAAGACTTGTCTATCATAAAGATGAATTGAATGTTCTACGGAGAACTGTAAAGTCAATGGTACCCTTATTACAAGAGATAAATTTAAATCTCGTGATATTTTCTAGGACTTTATAAGTAACAAAAGATAATGTTTTCTGTAAGCATAAATAGTAATAAGGCATGTACAATAAGTTAAGGATGTTTACTTTTGTGTCATTGGTCAAATGGGAAGTTTACATATTTAAAAGGGTGCCTATGTTTAATGGAGATAAAGAGAATAATGAACAACCTTATGGGCATTGTTGACTCTTGTTCTGCGTTTTGATGGAGATCGAGTTATATACTAGCTTGATAAATAGATGCTTATTAGAATGTTGATATTAATAAGCAAAAGTCTATCTCTAGTTATGTCTTCACATTATAGAATGTCGTTGTTGCAAAGTTTAGCTAAAGCAAAATAATATTAAGTTGTCAACTATGAAAATTGAGTTTGTGTTATACTCAATGATGGTATAAAGCCCTCTGGTTGGGTAAATTACATGTATTGATAATGGTTAAGTATACTATTTATTTCAATAAGTATGTCATTATTGCTGGATAAAAGGATGGATCATTGTAAGGAAAAACACATTTATGTCTAGTATGATTTGACAATAAATGTGAAGGAGAGTATGTTAATGAATACATGAAATACTTTAAAGCAATGTTTGACTAATGCATTTATATGCGCAAGACTTATGTGATGGTGTATTCTAAATCTTCTTAGGATAAATAAAAATATGTTAATTTTATTCTAGAGTTATCTAATGATTTTGATAATGCATATTGAGTATGTCAATAAGGCACGGGATTATTAATCACACGAATAATCACCTCGGCGATTAGTGTATAGTGAACAAAGATGAAATGTTTAGATCCAGAAAGATGATTTAAGATCACCTTCATATGTTCAGGAGGATGACATAAGATTATATATAGCTATTTGCAGCATGATAAGAGAAACCAAATGCAAGACCTCGTGGTGCCAATTTTTGGACGACTAGTAGAAGGACTTAACTCAGGCGTCATGGGTAGACATGTGGATCCTAGTCTATGTGATTTTATGAGTTTATGGCATATGCTCCTTCAGTGGGAGTCTCTACCACAGTACTTGGTTATAAACTAGTATGCTCAGTCGACCTTAAGACTTGATGAATATTTTATAATTTTTCATCGAAGTGTGAGTCTATAAGTACTGAAGAAGTCCAGAGATTGCCCTTAAACTCTTGACTATGTTTTAAGGTAATGGGTTAGTATTACTACTTTAACGAGGTACTCAAAGGCTAAAAGTGTATGCACTCCGTCGAGTCACGATTAGGAAAGCAGCTAATTTAGAACTAAGAAATATGAGTGCGAGAGGATCCACTGATGTTGCATAGTATTTGTAATGCGATTGGTACCAAATATGTAAGCATACAAATACGAAGAAATCAAAATCATGCACGAGAAGACGTGTATCGTATGGAGCGTGTTTCTAGATCAAAGCGAGCATGGATGCTTGAGCAACTATGTATTTTGATAAATCATAATATTGGCTCACATCATAATTGAGCAACTATACAACGTTGACAAATTATAGCATGAGCTCACACATTGATTAAGTAATTATGTGATTATAGCTTTTTGCTCTCAAATTGATCGAACAATTATGTATCACTAACAGGTCATAGTATAGACTCTTAAATGGTTGAGTCGCTATGTATTCCTAATAGTTCTCTTTTAGTTGTGGATTTACTCGTGGGCCGATCCACCATATCGAACATTTACTAAAAATAACCCATTACATGCGAGTGGGAGATTATTGAAAATTGCCCATATGGGATTGACAACTGCTGGCCCACCATGTTTTTTGCATGGATAAAATTGCATTTTGCAATTTAATTAACTGCTTCATTAATAGTTATGTAATGCACTATAAGTGCATTTTGGTCGTGAGTTTTGGTGGATGGAAGTCTGACAAATGTCGCCGCAAGGTCCATGGTATTTAGACTGTGAACTTGTGGTCCTTTTTTCGTATGTGATTAGGATCCCTCGTCAAAAACATAGAAAAGCACGAATCCACTCTTTCACTACGAGGTCTTTCGAAATACTTCTATTTAATTTATTTCCAATTCCTTCACTTTGTTTATGTCAAATGATCTAAAAACACAACAATTTTATTACTTATATTTTCCCCATTAATGGGACGGAGAAAAGGGTATAAGTATTTAGAAAGGGCCCAAACATTTTACTTTAAGCAATTACATATAGGGTAAAATGCACCTTATGAGCCCATTATCTGTATCCTTCCATAGTGCATCATGGCCGTCAATTGAAGATTTTTATGTCTGATCAAGTCACGGAGAAAATAAGTCCATAGACACTCTTTTTTTTGCAACGACGATCGAGACTTGTTTGCTCGCGATATTTCCAATCCATGCGATGTTTGACGATCCTCCGACGACCCGCCGGCAATGTTGTCCAAGAATGAAGGTTGAATGATTCAGCTATGGAATCACATTGAATCACCATCAAGAATTTCCCCATATAGTAGAATAGTGAACAATGAAACAGATCTCAGTTTGCACAAAACTGCATTTTTATAAAGAAAAATTGAATCTAAAATATTTTTAAGGGGATGCCCTTCGCGACAGTGATAGGAGATGTGCTCTGTCTGGCGAATAGAAAATAGTTGGACTTCTTGATTTGCCGTTCCTCACGACTCGACTACCCATGAAGAATAGAAATGGTGATGGTCTCTCCTCTCGCCGCCGGACAAATCCCTCTTCGTTGAACAGAGCACCCAGAGCGCCCTTCTCATCGAGCGCCCTCTTCCCTATTCCTTTCAGATCCTTCCCCTTCACTCACCCGCCATTGGATTGATCGGGTTCTTCTTCGCCATTCGCCGAATAGACCGCCCTCCTCATTGAGCACCATTTTCCCTGCCCTCTTCCCTCGTCGAGGGCCCTCTTCGCCAGAGAGATTGCGAGCAGCCACTCACCCAACAGAGCACCCTCCTTGAACGAAGAGGAGAGGAACATACACGATCTTATCAAGAGAAGAGATTGATACAATAAGACGTGCTTTGGAGGTGCATTTTACTTAGAGATAATCTTTGTAGATTACCAGTAATGTTGTATTAAATTACTTGGGCCCACCACATTGCCCTGTTCATTTGTGACAGGTAATAGGTAATGTACATTGTCCAAGCAATTCACATTGTCTATGAAGTGACAAAGCAGATTGCTTATGAGAGGGTAGGCAATTCATATTACCATATGGGTTACAATCTTTTAAATTTTACTTTCTGCATTTGTCCTTTTACAGCTTTATTTAAATAAATTCTAAAACACATTGAATAAATTACAATAATAATTAAATAAATTATAAAATTAATCAAATAAATATTATAATTATTATGACAATATTATTATCATATTTTAAAAATATATTAATTATTTTATAAATTTTAATTTTATGGGTGAGAATAGATATTTGTGATTTAAGTTTATGAAGTTAAAAATAATTTATATATCTAGACATAATTCTTTTGATTAGGAGTATATTAGTAAAAATAATATATTAACTCATAAATTTATATATTTTTTTATAAATAACTAATATGGATTGTCAGATATATTCCTTATGTATACTAAACAAGTCAATATACATTGCTAATAATTTAACAAGTGACAATCTTTCTGAGTGACAATCTATATTGTTAGATAATGTTGAATGACAATGCACTCGTATATATGAGTTTAGAAAATTTAAGATACAATAAATATATATAATTTTATTTAGTTTGAGAATTTCATTTAAATTTTCAAAAATTGTCCTGTGACCACTCCTTAAATTTCATTAACTAAATGCCCGGGGGCACATAAAGCTCATTCTAGAACCTTCGCCTCCCTCCCCAACTCGTTTTTGTTACTTCCTCCTCCTCTCTCGGCGGCCCTTCCACATCAAATCAACAGTTCGATCGTGTCATCGCCGTCGGCATCATCCGCAGCGACCGACCAAACAAGCAAGCGGCAGCAGAAATGTTCGGCGTCGTCTTTCCTGATCGGAGCTACCCGATGGACGCCTCGGCGTTCGTCCAGGTCGACCCGCTCCACTGGATGCTCGACCTCTCCACCCTCGTCGGCCCCGGCGACGCCTACCGCGAAGTCCGCGAGCTCTGCGTCTTCATCCTCCCCGCAGCGGCCGCCGCCATGCCACCCGGCAAGGGACTCGCCGTCTACGCCCAGGCTCCTGGCCGCCCCTTCGCCTTCTGCGGCGCCGTCCACACGTCCCGCCCCTCCGCACTCCTCTCCCTACCCTGGCCCGACCCCGCCGAAGCCGATGCCTCCGGCGGCCTCCAGGTCGCGCTGACGGACGCCGCGACGGCCAAGATAGGGGTCTCGGTCGAGGACCTCGCGACCCTGCCCCCGGCGGTGGACGCCGGGGCCGAGCGTAGGGTGGAGCGGATGGCGCTCAGGGTAGGGGAGAACCTATTCAACTTCATGCAGTCCTTCTGCGGGGTCGACGGTAGCCGCCTGATCGTGCCAACTGACATACTTGACCGATGGTTCAACAAGTTTCAGGAGCGTGCCAAGAAGGATCCGAGCTACCTCAAAGGTTTTGCCTTGTGAAGGAGATGAGTTCATATGTATACATTAGAGGTACGAGCTATGCTGGGGCTGCCTCTTTCCTCGTGCTATTAGGATCCTGAAATCACAGGAAACATGCTTTCAAACATCTCTTTCTGCGAAAACTCGGTAGGTCAAAGGAGGGATCATCATCTACTCTCCGCACCTGTGAGGAGGATATCAGCACATTGTTTTATTGTAGTTTTATATTGTGCTTAAGAATTAAGAATGATAACTTAATCACAAGGTGTGTACTTGTACTTCCTCCAATGCAGTGAGTTATATAGAACAAGTTGTGATCTTGACTGAAAATGTGAGAACCTACATATTTTTAGGTGTTATCTGTGCCTCAAATTGTAACTGACTTCTTAGTTCTAACTCAAACCGGAGGGAAAACATCTTAGTTTGAGAATAGAGTACCTCAATGTGTTTAGTACCATATGTGGGCCAATCAGCTGGAAATTCCTAGAGGATGCAACGGTCAATGAGAAGTTTGATTTGAATCAATTGTCTTCATCTTCATCTACATCTATAGCCAACCTGACCTAATCATTGGTTACACTAAACTGTTTGCTTCAGGAATAAAGGGCAGAATAAGTTCCTATTCTTTTTTATTCTGCCAAACAACACAGTTATTCATCCAAAAAGTGAAAGGGTACACATACAACAGTGTTTTTTTTACAGATAAGTTATTCCATAAAAAAAGCTGGAATACTGTTATTCTTCAAATCTTAAGAAACTATTAATCCACTAGAATAACTACCTTTATCCCTTGAATAATTATTCTTCAACCAAACAGTGCGGTATGCCCTTTGTCAGGCCAAAACTGTGATATGACCATTCCAAGTTAGTTGGTGTTCTTTGGTTATTTGCAGAGTCAAATGGTGATGAAATTTTGTTATGCAAACGAGATTGTTTCTTTGGTAATTGTCATCATGTATTACACAGTATGATTTGAGGGAAAACTTATATAGAGTTCATAACTCCATTTATGAAAAACATATTGCACTGTAGCATCTCCAAGACTTTACACTTCCAAAAATACTTTGCAGATATATAATTAGTTAGAAGTGTATTATTTCTATCCAAGGATCTCAAAAAGACCCATATGAATATGGTGCTGACTTGTATGGTAGATGACTTGTTTTGCCACTTTTAAGAGTTCGTCTCTATCGTCATAGCCTTGGTGTGGGCAGATGCAAACAGGAGACTAGCCCAATCTAATAATTTTTGTTTTTAATCTGGTTGGTCAGGAAATAAGGTTATATTGAGTCAGATGAGTCATAACTTGATTCATTCTGGTCAGAAATTGGGTTGAGTGACCCACAACTATCTTTTTTTAATGAAGGGAGACTGCTAGCCATCATTATTTCATATTAAAGTTCTTTAACCATGAAACACATAAGTGCATTTTGTTTTGAGAGTCAAGTGCATATGGAAGCCAAATGCAAAGATTTAGATAAAAGAAAACAGTCTGTGCGTGTGGATGCCCCAAAGCAAAATAATTCAGTTGTGTACTCCATTGTAAAAAGAGGAATCATCCAAAACTATTGAGGTTAACATTGACAAATGAAAGAAAAACTGTTAAGCATCTCAAATTACTACATAAGTTTAATACTAATTAATATGTCTATTTTAATTATTATTGCACTTATCTTATTTCTAAACCTATACATAATTTTATACAAATTAATAAAAGCCCAAACCCATGATATTATAAAAGCCCAAAGCCCAAAACCTATACATAATCTTATTATTGCACTTATCTTATTTCTATTTGGTTACTAATAGAGCGGAATGGCGTCGTATGATTTATGTAGCCGATCCCACTTAGTGGGATAAGGCTTTGTTGTTGTTGTTGTTGTTGAATAAAAGTCCAAACCCATGAACATGGATCAATGAATATATTGTGTTAATGCTAGGTCGTTACCCGTAAGTAACGCGCTGTACAGCTCGGGTACAGTGATAAGAGAGCAAGAGCCGCTGCATCCTCGCCTGAATGCAGTGTTAAACCCACCTAGTGGGATAAGACTTTGTTGTTGTTGTTGTTGTTGAATAAAAGCAAACCCAAAAGAAAAATGCCCAGCTCAAAGAGTCCAACATTTATATGGATATTTTGCTGTAGTAAGTGGTCTTACTTGTGGGCCTTTAGTATAGCCCATTATTTTGATTTTTCTTGTATTAAATTTACTTTTGACCTTTTATTGGAATTCCTATTTTCTTGATACAAGGGTGTTTAGTTTTATAGTTACTTGATACAATGGTGTTTGGAACTCTATATGTACCCTTGTATTGTTGTATAAGAATTTAGACTTGATGATTGAAAATTGTTCTCAAACTATTTTTAATTCGATAATTTTAAGTGGATAACTCAATTGGGGTTAAAAGAGTAGGTTGACTTAGTAGATTTCCGTCACAATCATACTCGAATTTAATTTGAGTTTGAGTTTGGTTGGTTTCAATTTTTTTTGCTCCGACAAAATATCACCTCTAGGTATTGGACATTGTGTACTGCATATGATTCTTGTTGCTTTCCGAAGTTTCTTAATAATATTTTTTTGTTTGTCAACTGAGTTTGTAAGTAATCAATGATAATAAACATTAAACAATGTCAGGATACAATTATTTCATGCAAGTAAGTTGGAGTGATCTGTCATTCAAATTGTGTTGTAAAATCATTCAGCTGATACATGAATTCAACTGGATATTTTTCTTCTGGTCTTCTCTTTTGTCACTACAGCATAGTTCAATGTTTTTGTTCTCATGACGTAATCTTGATTAGTATTGTCTTTGCCTTTGGTAGGATATTATGATTATACTGCAAGTATGCCAATATTGCATCTAGAATATAAGTCCTAGTTTAACTTGCAAATGAACATGGGTACTTATGTGATTGTCCATGTTGGATATGTGCATTTTGGGAATGGTGAACAAAGATCGTCACCACCCAAGAGGAACAACCTTTATGTTTGCATGTCGCCTTTTCCTGCTGATATTCACTCATCACGACTTAGCATGATTAGTGTAAAGCAGCATAGCTTTCAGTATGTTCTCAAACAAAGGCATCAAACACTCCTGATACCCATGATATTATATTCATAACCTATTAGAAAAAATGGTTGTGCTACCACTTTTAAGTGGTAGCACCATCAGACCATCCATCACTTTTAGATTCATGATGGATGGTGGATACAACAACAACAACAAAGCCTTATCCCACTAGGTGGGGTCGGCTACATGGATCATACGACGTCATTCCGCTTTATTAGTATCATGATGGATGGTGGATAAAAAAAATTAATTAATAGATCCACCACTGCTAATTAATTGGTATTCCTTACTGAACTTTGTGAGTCTGATAACTCAGGACCCTTTTGTACTTATCATCATGCTTGATTGCGCCATCTTCAAAGTGTTCAGAATCAATTTTCTGGAAGCATATATGTTTGTATCTTTTTTGAGGTACTCACTCGCAAGTATGACACTTTCTCTTGAACAATAAGTATGACAATTGGGCGTGATTGATAATATTAATATCCATGAAAACCCTTCATATAACCTGATTTTCAGTCATAGAGGATGATCTGATTATGAGTCGAATCCCCTAAGATCCAAACAAGTTTTACTATCCAATTTGTGCTTTATCACCTAGTAGATGGTTTATTTGTGAATTTAGGAGCTTGCATATTGCTTTTGTCCTTCAAGAGGAGGGGCAGTATATCCTAATTTGAATTGTTCCTCATGTTCTTCTGCAGACATTTTACTGGCCAGTTGAACAAGTATTTTTTAAGTAGCTTCATCATTTATCAATTTAACCATGACTTGGATTTTCTGTTGGTTCTAGAGAGCGGGTGCAACAGTAAGTCTACTGGAATCAACTACACTCCGCCAGCAACAAATTTTTACCTAAGTTTTGTGATATGGCAACTGTGAGCTGCAGCTGAAACTCAAGCTGACATTACGTACTTGCAACCTCAAACTAACATAAGCTGTTAGTTCTTTATTAGACGCCCAAGTAATTATGGTATGTTTTTAATGAAAAAAAATGTGGGATGTTAAAGTGATAATTCCATGTTTGCCATACATGGAAACCCTACATATATAGTCAAAGCATTGTCTAATAGGTCTCGCGTTGTTCAGTCCACGTTTTCTTTAAAGAGCCATTGTTGAGATCGGCTTTGTCATAAACTATGAAGTGGCAGGGAGTTATGCTGGATAATTCAAGAGTGCAGTCTTTATTCTGTACATATTAGTCCTTGTTGAGTGCCATAGTATGTAATCATATTTCGTAGTATAAGGTTCCAGTTTCTCCAAGGAGAAGCAAGAACACTGCTTCCTGCAGCAAACCTCATGTGGCTCAGTTCAAGTCATGCATTTCAAACAGAGCTACGAGCACACCACTCTATTTCCATATTACATTAATTCTGCTACAGAAAGTTAAATTTGCCAACGAAAGCTTTTCTTTTAATTTATTATTGTAAAGTCTTAACTTAGATAGTCTCTTTTCATTTGTTGAAGGTTGCCACTACTAGCTGAAAACTTCTATCTCGAGTTATATACAGTGCTTGGTTAATTGGTAGCTTTACCATATGTCTAAACACTTTCAATAATTTGCGTAATATGTTTTTTTTAAGTGAAATGTGATTTGTTTTCGATAATAAGTCAAATGTGATTTTGATGAACACACCTCCTCGATATAGGCGAGATCAATTTCGATGAACAAATAATGATGTAAACTTTATACGTTTATTGGGCTGTGGGCGTTGTTTCTCTTTCGTTCCCATTGTGGCATTGTGGGAGCGTCAAATAGCTAAGCTTGTGTCATTATTCAACACTTTTTTATAGTTTTTTTTTTCGGTTACAAAGGACGTTCATGACCTAATGTAAGGAAAGAGATATAAAAATAAATAAATATTGAAAATAAAGAGAGATCATGATATTCCAACTCATAAATTTTCAGTCTTTCGAGTTAGGGTGTGCGTCTGATGTGTGCCGCTTTAACGATCGTGTTGGCTCAACTTAGCAGAATTGGGTTCCAAAATTAGGGATGTAAGAAAATTTTGATTGAAAAATCAAATGAAAAAAATAAAAAACTAGTGGTCGATTTAGGATGTCTTTTTATAAATTAAAATTCACCTCCTAAAATTAGGGTCCACTCGAAAAAATGACTTGTGGAGCCTATTTTTTATTTATATAGTTAATTCATAAGTTATTCAATTTTTTTATTATAGATACAATAATATTTATATAAAATTTCATACTTTTACATCACATTATCAAACTCCAATTTGGAAGCTTTAAAATTTTAGTAGTATATTTTATGTTTAATATAAAATTAGATACTTTTATGTTAATTTTAATTTATTATATATATTTTTAAAATATAATTATATAAAAGTAGGGCTCCCATAAAATCATACGAAAAGATCTACTCATTAGATAGCGACTTTTTATACTTTTAAATGGTTTTAGAGTAATTTTTTAAATTTAAAATTGGTACAAAAATAGTGGTTTTTTTGAACCGTAAACATGACTCGATCTCAACTATTTTCACCCTATCCAAACTCATGGAGTAATCTCGATTTTAATCTTATCTCTTTATCTCGATTTCAAATTAATTATCTGCTTGTAGCTTTGAACATCATGAGTTTCGAGAGATTATAGAAAAATAACACAAAATATTCTGAATTCAATCTACTTTGTAAATAAGGGGTTTAGCTATCGGGTTCCATAATAACCGATAATGAAAATTGAATAAACGATCCTCCGGACAGAATATGACATCGATCCTACACGGAGGATCTTATGATTTATACCGCATCTATAGCCGAGTCTTAAGATTAGTAGAATCTTACGATCCAAAGTTTACGATCTTAATGGTCCTACGATATTGATACAAATTTATTTATTCAAATAAAAAAAATAAAAGTAAACATAAAGGTCCTTGAGAAAATTAGATTTAACTATTTTATTTATATATATTTTATATGTTAGTCTCACTTTCATGTATTTTAATATCTTCTAATAATTTAATGTTATGTTATGAATCTAATACTATATTATCTTACATCAAAATTAATCTTTATTATTGCATGTATACTAAGAATTATATTGAACTTTAATAAATATTATAGTTAATTAAGATAAAATATTATATATTATTATTTTAGTATTTTTTAAGAATATATCATATTGTCTTTCGGATGATATAAAAAATATCTATTAGACTTGAAAATATGAATAAACTATTAATGGTCAATGTATAATTAACTTATATATAAACATAATATTTTTGAATAAATATACTACTTTATTATTTTATATTTAAAAATACTTTTTTATTCATGGAGTAGGTTCTTACGATTCTCGATCCGATAATCATACGATCTACGATCATCGAAGCCCCTTACGATCCTATTCGGAAAGCGATCCTAACAACCTCGATATAAACCATCATCTCAAAGTTGATTATACAATTCGATCAAATATTATAGAAAGACGAAAAATAGACTTCTAAAGAAAAAAATAGAGTAGCAAATTCAGAGTTCCAGGGGATGGCTCTGGAGAATAAAATAAAATGGACTAGTAGTTTCAAACGATCAGTGGAAGAGTTAGAAAATATGAAAAGTGAATGCAGATTATAGTATAATATACATTTAAATAATACAAAATAGTATTAAATATTATTTTATATAAAAATTGAAAAAATATTTGATTTTTTTCAAAATATTGAAATTCACATATGAAAAGTATTGAAGTTTCAATTCATTGTGAAAATATGTTATATTTCCTCTCATAATATATTATCAGCATTTATTAAATGACATAGAAAATTATTTATTAAACATATATAACTATAGGTGGTACATAAAAGATGAGATTGAATAATAAATAATATTTAAGTAAATATATTGAAACTAATATATAAAAAAAATATTGAGATTTCAAAATATAAATTCACTATGTATTATTAATTTAATTCTTATAGTCATGTTTTTTTTACACTTATTTCACTTTATTATGAAATATGATGTGTTTTTTCCCATAATATATTATCTATAATTTTTTAGATAACATAAAATAATTGTTAAAGAAATACATAACTATAGGTGGAGATTGGAATGAATAAGAAATAATATTGAAGTTCATAATTAAATCTTATTACATCAATTTTTTTTGAAAAAATAAATACATTGCAATACTATATATATATATATATATATATATATATATATATATATATGTATGTATGTATGTACTTGGTAGTGGGCTGCTATAGAAACAAACATAATGAAGGGCTGCTATAGAAGCAAACATAATGAAATGAAAAAAAAATGAACTATAAACGAGAATCCATCGTTGTGGTCAATTCATCAACTGATGATGGCAATTACCATGAAGGCAATTTACTTGAACTTAAAATATTTATCACTACAACTACTTATAAGGTTGTTCAGACTTCAGTGATTGCTGATATTCACCCATCACGATTTAGCATGATTAGTGTAAACCAGCATAACTTTTAGTATATTCTCAAAAGAAAGACATCAAACACTGCTGATACCATGATATTACTTTTTTTTCGAAAATGAAGCCATCCAACAAGTGGCGGAGCAAGAAAATATGAGAAGTGAGTACACATTATAATATACATTTGAATGATAAAAAGTAATATTGAATATAATCAAGTAAAATATAAGAATTGAAAATTTATTTTTTTCAAAATATATTAAAATTCACATATAAAAAGTATTGAAATTTCAAAATATATATTAAGATTAGAATGGATACAAAATAATATTGAAGTTCATTAGATCTTGTTACATCAATTTTTTTTAAACAAAAAATACATAGCAATATCAACATTATTAAAAGTATATAAATTCGTTAGATGGTAAAATAATAAAATTTTGAAATACGAACATGATAAAATAAAATAAAAAATATTGAAATTGGATAATACATGAAATAAACTCTGTAGAAATAAAGACTAACATGAAATAAAAAAAAGTTGCTACAGAAACACATTGAAATTGGATAATACATGAAATAAACTCTGTAGAAATAAAGACTAATATGAAACAAAAAAAAATTGCTACAGAAACACACGAACATGTGGAATGTACTGCCATAGAAACACAAGAACATGTGGAATGAAAAAAAAATATTACTTTTTTTTCGAAAATGAAGCCATCCAACCAGTGGCGGAGCAAGAAAATACGAGAAGTGGGTACACATTATAATATACATTTGAATGATAAAAAGTAATATTGAATATAATCAAGTAAAATATAAGAATTGAAAATTTATTTTTTTCAAAATATATTAAAATTCACATATAAAAAGTATTGAAATTTCAAAATATATATTAAGATTAGAATGGATACAAAATAATATTGAAGTTCATTAGATCTTGTTACATCAATTTTTTTTAAACAAAAAATACATAGCAATATCAACATTATTAAAAGTATATAAATTCGTTAGATGGTAAAATAATAAAATTTTGAAATACGAACATGATAAAATAAAATAAAAAATATTGAAATTGGATAATACATGAAATAAACTCTGTAGAAATAAAGACTAACATGAAATAAAAAAAAAAGTTGCTACAGAAACACATTGAAATTGGATAATACATGAAATAAACTCTGTAGAAATAAAGACTAATATGAAACAAAAAAAAAATTGCTACAGAAACACACGAACATGTGGAATGTACTGCCATAGAAACACAAGAACATGTGGAATGAAAAAAAAAAATTTCATGAGAGTAGCATCGGAATCGATCCTAGGTCTTGTCGTATTGAGCTGATTGCTGCTACCAATAAACCAAGTTGCTCTGATATGAAATAATCATTACTACATAGTACCTCTATACATTTTCAGTGAGTGTTCTTTCACCCATGGGCATCCCATGTGGCTCCGCCCCTGCATCCAACACTATTACCATCAAGCTCAAGAGTCATCAAGCTACACAAACTGGAGGATTTCGTGAGTTGTCGATTCCTCCCAAAAAGTTGCTAAAAATCTTTCTCTAGCCATCTTAGCAATATAAATCGATTTTTGGACTATCATCGATTTTTCAGGGATGCACATAGCCATATTTATCTAGAAGCAACCTAATCCATAAATGATCAGAATCGTTTAAAAGTAACAGTATTATTTGGCAAATAGGGAGGATCGTAAATGGTGGATGTTTCTAATGCCTAACCCTCCTTCTCGTTTTGATGATTGAACATTTTGCCAACTAATAAGGTGCACAGATTGTTTACTTGACTGTGTGGACCAGAGGAAGGATCTGCTTTGTTTTTCCATTTCATCAATAATTGCATTGGATGCATTGGAAAGGTAGACAGGACAAATAGCATGGTTAGGCGTTGTATTAAGTACATAGTTGATTAATTTGCATCTTGCAGCTTGATTTAAGCTTTGCCTAACTTGAGCATAAGGAAAACAAATTCTGTTTCGTATTCCTGACTGAACTTTGGGAAGTCTGATAACTCAGGACCCTTTTGTACTTGTGATCATGATTGATTGCACTATCTTCAAAGTGTTCAGAATCAATTTTCTGGAAGCATATATGTGGCTATCTTTTTTGAGGTACTCACTCGCAAGTATGACACTTTCTTTTGAACAATACATATGTCACTTGGACGTATCCATGAAACCCGTTTAAATAACCAGATTTTCAGTCATACAGGATGTCCTGATTATGAGTCATATCCATTATGATCCAAACGAGTTTTACTATCCAATTTGTGCTTCATCACCTAGTAAATGGTTTATTTATGAATTTAGGAGCTTGCATATTGCTTTTGTCCCTCCCTCTACATGCAGAAGGGAGAGTATATCCTTATTTGAATTGTTCCTCATGTTCTTCTTCTGCAGACATTTTACTGGCCAGTTGAGCAAGTTTTTTTTTTTTTTTAAGTAGCTTCATCATTTATCATACATCACTAAGACTCCTGGAAATCAAGTACACTCGGCCAGCTATGAATTTTTACCTGAGTTTTGTGATATGGCAAATGTGAGCTGCAGCTGGAACTCAAGCTGACATTATTAACTTCTTGCAGGCTCAAACTAACATATATAATCTGTTAATTCTTTATTCGACCCCCAAGTAGTTATGGTATTCTTTTAATGGGAAAAAATTTTGTGAGATGCATGTTAAAGTGATAATTCCATGCATGTTTGCCATACATACACACATACATACATATATATATATATATATATATATATATATATATATATATATATCAAGAGGTAGTAGGTCTTGTGTTGTTTCAGTCCATGTTTTCTTTTAAAGCCACTGTTGAGACAGGCTTTGTCATAGACCGACTATAAAGTGGCAGGGAAGGGAGTTAATGTCGGATAATTCAAAAAGTGCAGTATTAATTTGTTGGGTACATGTAATTAGTCCTTGTCGAGTGTCATAGTATTTAATTTCCAAGTATAAGATTCCAGTTTCTCTAGATTTGGTATCATTTATTAGGCCCTAATTTGGATCGTGGAGTGGACGGAGGTAAAAAATTTTAATTTGTAGTAACCAAAAAAATTGTTTACTGATATGTTGTAGCCTGCCAGACAATTAAATGTTAATTTGTTTAGTAAAACAAACCACAATTGTTTAACAGATCAAATTAATTGTTTTAAACTAATCACTATAAGTATGTTCGTGAGGATTAACAGTTACAAAATTTGTGTACATGGGAAAATAATGATAATACTACCCAACTACATCTAAATCAAACACGATGGAGAATAGAAACACAACATAGTTAATATTATATAACAGAAACGCAGCAGCAGCAGCAGCAGACATTGTCTTCAGAACAAAGATGACGACCAGAGATCTCCCCATTCAAATCCTTCATCTCCTTCTTCTTCTTGATCTTGTGCATAATTAATTATACCAGAAGTCGTATCGTTGCCCTTCTCAGAGTTCAGAAGCTCTTCCTGCAGCAAATCTGAGAAGGCGGCACCGTCATCCCATGTCAGCAGCTGCTGCTGGCTCATCATTTCGGCCAATGGAAGCTGCTGCTGTTGTTGATGCAGAGCCACGGGCACCAAATTGCTGGTTGCAGCAGCAGCAGCAGTGGATGCTGTTGTTATTGTTGCGTTGCCGCCCTGCTCCTCCATACTTTTCGACATGATCAACTGCTGAAACAATTCTCCTTCACAGCAAGGAGCCGCTTCTCGGCTACAACATGATGATGATGAGGCCAGCGGCAGTTCTGAATTTGATGCAGTCCCATGTATCATCATCATCATCTGCTGCAGCTCTTGATTATACGACATAATTTCTTCTTGCGTCCAGCAGGTCATTTCCAGGTCTGCCGCCGTGTCTACGACATAATTTCTTCTTGCGTCCAGCAGGTCATTTCCAGGTCTGCCGCCGCGTCCCTCCCCTCTGTTTCGGCGGCCACTGCAAAGACGTCCTGTCGCAGGCTCAGCGGTGGAATATCATCTGGTTCTTGGGGAGGCAACGCGGCAGGAGACGTCGGAGGAGGCACCACGGAAAGAAGCGATTGACGAGGCACCACAGAAAGAGGCAAAGATGGCGCCATGGAGATTTCTTGGGTCGTGGATGTCCTCATCCTCATTGATTCCCGCTCCATCAAAGCCGGGTCCTCATAGTCAATGCAAGAAGAAGAAGATGCTGCAGCAGAAGAAGAAGACGCCCGTGCCCTCTTGGCCTTGGCGATGGTCTGATCGCTCCTCTTTATGTGACAAACGACCAGTTCTTGGAAATTCTCGGAACCGCAGAGCACGAACTCGTACATTATCCATCCCATGTGCTTCTGCCCCTTGTAGTTGAAGTCAAGACTGTGCTTGACTCCGACCTTCACCTCTCCCTGCCCGTCCACCCACGAAGTTATCTCCTCGTCCTTCTTGAACGAGTGCCAAGAACTCTCCCCGGCCGCCCGAGAAGGCCGCTTGGACTTGGCGCTGCTGCGTGTCCGGCGGGCGAAGAAGTAGGCTTCGTCCTTGCCGTCGACAAGGAGGTTCCAAGGCTCCGTGCCGTAGACGTCGGCGGGCGTGATGAATCCTTCCGGCAGGGGCTCTCCGGCGATGTAGCGCCGAAGGTAATACACCACCAGCAGCTCGTCGGAGGGACGGAAGCAGAAGCCCGGAGGAAGGCCGGCCATGTCGTCGACACTGATCACCTTCGAAATCTTGAAATCTTGATTGGGATCGGTGATCGTTGTGGTGCAGGACGGGCGCTGGAAACAATATGTAAAAGAAGAAGTAGAACAACAATTTAAATCTTGTTTTGTGTTATGGTGTTACCGTTGTGAATCTGATAAATGAATATTAAATAAAAAATCGTAATTAAAATAATTTCTATATTAAATTAGTTATTATATTCTTTTTTCTAGCTGATTATTATTATTTAAAAATATACGTAACATAAATATGTTAGAATACTTTCCACAGATATTTAACTAATAAATAATTCAAATAAATTTTAATTCATTTTATTTCAGAAAATATCTTAACTCATCAATTTTTTTTTCATTGATTTCATTAGTGTGTTAATATGTCATAATCCTTTTCGACAGTTAACATTTTTAATAACTCTTCCTGAGGAGTTTTACATCGTATTAACCCAAATTATAAATATTATTTGCAATAATTTTAGTATATATTAATGGATTTAATGTCCAAGATTGCTCCCTAGTCCTTGCAACTAGAAATACGTCACTACTCGAACGCGTGACTCAACTTGAGGAACACATCAGACGACTAGAAATACAACAAAGCAATGTGAATAACGACAATACTTGAGATTCTTCATGAGGCAGAGAACATGAAGACGATGAACATATTGACCGATCTACGCAAACCCTTCGTATGAGAGTAGAATTTCTAGGTGGGATGAAAACGATCCTGTTGGATGAATTCTCGAGCAGAGAAATATTTCAGATATCATCGCACCCTGAAAACATCCAAGGTAGAGCTGCATCCATTAGTCTTGATGATGATGCTATTCAATGATTCAATTGGCTAAAAATGAGACGTGAAAAATTATCATGGGAAACCTTCTCCAAGGAATTGTTAGCACAAATCGGGCCTTTGGAATTCGAAAACGTACATGGGGAGTTGGCAAAAATTCAGCAAACTACTTCCATATTAGAGTATCAAACTCTATTTGAGCGATTGTCAAATCATGCAAGAGAATAGAGTGAACGTCAATTAGTTGGAACCTTTGTTGAAGGCCTATTTCCAGACATTCGGCGAGAGGTAAAAGCTCGACGACCAGCCATCATGGTTGCCGCTATCTCTTTTGCTCGAGTGGAAGAAGAACGTCTAAATGATGAGAGGCACCGATCAAATTGAAATTTTAGCAAGTCACTGAGAAATAGTAGTGCGACAATATATCCGCCCAAAGCTGGAGTACTAATTCTTCATCCTCTTCTTCTAAAACTTCTACAAAAAAATTATCTCAATAGGATATAAAGGAGCGTGCAATTAAAGGTCTATGCTTTCATTGTGATAAAAAATGGCAAAGAGAACGCGTATGTAAAAAGGGTCAATTGATAGCCATCAAATCTATTATGGAACCAGAAGATTGCAAAGACTCTTGTGACGTTGCAAATGAAGAAGAATCGGATGAGGAAAATATACTCGTTGAATCTTTAGTACATGCATTGGCAAAATATGCTAACCCTCAAAAAATGAAAGTCGACGAATTTTAAAAAAAATAGCAATTTACTATTTTAATTGAAACTGGGAGCACGAATAACTTTCTTGAAGCTAAGTTGGCTAAGAGATTGGGATTACCAATTCAACCTTGTACAAGATTTAATGTCAAACTTGCCGAAGGACGGATATATCATGTGACAACAAATACTTTCATGTTAGGCTCACTTTACAAGGGCAGGTAATATTCGTGGATTTATATCTTTTATCTATTGATGATTACGAAGTTGTGCTCAGTATTGAGTGGTTACGTACCTTGGGAGAAATCACTTGGGACTTCTCAAAATTAATAATGAAGTTCGAATTGGAAGGCCAAAAGGTGATGTTAAAAGGAAAACATTGCAAGGTCAATGCTATATCAAATCATCGCATGGAAAAAATACTTCGGAAGGAAAAAAGAGGTTACATTGTTCAACTCCAACTTATGGGAGTAACACATTCACCATCAACTATTGAGAATGGACTTGAACCCTTTCTTTCATAATATTCAGATATATTTGCATAACCAGGGATTGCCACCTCAAAGATCATATCATCATCGAATACCTCTTTTATCAGGCTCTTCTTCGACTAATGTTCGCCCATATTGCTATCCTCATTTTCAAAAAATTGAAATTGAAAAAATAGTTCAAGAAATGATTGAAGCAGGAATAATTCGGTCTAGTGTTAGTCCTTATTCTTCTCCGGTGTCATTGGTAAAAAAGAAAGATGGTTCCTGACATATGTGTGTGAATTACAGAGCTCTTAATAAAGTCATTATTAAGGACAAATACTCTATTCCAGTGGTCGATGAGTTGCTTGATGAACTTAGAGGTGCAAAATTATACACTAAGCTCGATTTGCGTTCTGGGTATCATCAAATTCGAGTACATGAAGCCGATGTGCAAAAAACTACTTTTCGAAATGTCATTATGAGTTTTTGGTCATGCCATTCGGGTTAACTAATGTTCCATCCACTTTTCAGAGCTTGATGAACGACATCTTTCGACCATACTTACGGAAATTTGTGTTAATATTCTTTGATGATATCCTCATTTATAGTTCATCCTTGCAGGAGCACCTATCTTATTTGAAGATAATTTTTACTATATTTCGTGAGCCAAACTATTTGTTAAGAAATCTAAATGCAGTTTTGGTCAATCGTAAGTAGACCTTGGTCATGTTGTCTCTTATGAGGGAGTTTCAGTGGGCCAATCTAAAATTCAGGTAATGCTTGAGTGGCCCATTCCTCGTACAGTTAAAGCACTTAGAGGGTTCTTAGGCTTAACAGGATACTACTGCAAGTTTGTAAAGGATTATGGTAAGATAAGTGCACCACTGACATCTTTGCTGAAGAAAGATTCCTTCAAGTGGAATGATGATGCAAATAGGGCTTTTGATCAGCTTAAGCTTGCTATGTCCACAACCCTAGTCCTAGCTTTGCCAAATTTTGATAAATTATTCATCATTGAATCCGATGCTTCAGGAATCAGGATTGGTGCCGTGTTGATGCAAGAAGGTCGACCAATTGCATATACTAGCAAGGCTCTAGCAAAAACACATCTCAGATGATCTATGTATGATAAAGAGATGCTTGTCATTATTCATGCTGTCACTAAATGGAGACCTTACTTAATTGGTCACCGATTTCAGATTCGTATAGATCATATGAGTTTAAAAATTATATTGGAGCAAAGAATCACTTCCATGCAGCAACAATAGTGGGTCTCTAAATTATTGGGATATGATTATGAGATTACTTATAAAAGAGGAACTGAAAATCTTGTGACTAATGCTCTCTCTCATCTTCCTGAGTATGAAAGTTTATCTGCTATATCTATGTTATCCACTACCCTCTGGATTCTATTCGTCAAGAATGGCAAGAAGATGTTTCTATCAAGACCTTAATTCAAAGGTTACAAGATGAACCTCTTTCAGTTTCACCGTATTCTTGGCATTCCAAAAATCTTCTATATAAAGGTAGAATGGTATACTTCGCACATATAAGAGTGTTTCTCGATAATTTTATTGGACATGCATGAAAAATGACATTAAGAAATTTGTTGCTGAATGTGATGTTTGTCAGCGTCATAAGGGGGGAGGAGGGGAGGGGGGGGGGGGGGGGGGGGGGACAATTGCAAGCCTAGAGTTATTATAGCCACTTCCAATTCCTATTGTCAGTAATGTACATTACCGTTTAGTATGCATAAGTAATCTATCTGGCAATCTATATTAATTACTTATTAACAAATAAAAATTTATAAGTTAATGTACATTTTTTATCGATATACCCCTAATCAAAATAATCATGTTTACATATATAAATTATTTTTAACTACCTAAACTTAAATCACAAATATATATTCTCACCCAGAAAATTAAAAATTTGTAATATATATATATTCTCACCCATAGTATAGATTATAAAACTGATTGCGAGTTTTTGTTCGTTCTGGGGATGGACCAACTTCTGGAGTTGTATTGCAATTAGGAGGTAGATTTCTCTTTCTCCCATGAGGATTTGAATTTCTGTATTCTTGAATCTTTCATATTGTGATCAATCTTTAAATAAATCTACCATATTACTACACCCAATTCACTATGTCACCTATTTTTCTTACAATCCTAATATATATGCATAACATTATAATCAATGCAACACAATAACATTTATCGTCTATTAATATATATAGGATTTAATGCCCCTGCTTCCTAGTCCCTACGACGTTGGATCGGGAATCGACGATGAGTGCAAAGGTGTGCGGTTCGGGAGCCGGTTCAACCTAGATTAGGCCGGTCCAACGCAGAATCGTCCGATTTTATGCATGAGATAGGGCAATGAAGCTTCGTTTTTGTGTGCCTCTTTGATTTAACCTTCGCCACCTTCACCCTTGCGACGCCTGAAGAAAGTGCTCCGCCGACCATCGCGACCTTTGCCGCTGGATGACCATATGCGAGCAAGATCTGCCACATTGCCTCCTTGCCTCATTCCTCGCCTGCGCCCTGGATGACCATCTGCGAGCACAGCAACCGTGTTGCCTCCTTGCCTCATTCTTCGCCTGCGCCAGATGACTATTTGTGACCAACAACGAATCTAGGCTCGATATTTGCCGTGCTGCGAGCCTCATTCCTCGCTTGCCCTGCGCGGACGACATATGCATTGCCGCTGAAGCACACTGCCGCATTCCTCGCCGAACGACCCTCTCCACATTCATCTTGATTTGTCGGCCAGCGAAGACATTAATCTTTATTTGTCTGCCAGTGATTCCAGTTAAAATTTGACTCTGGTAATTACATTTTGGAGCTGAAATTTGATTCTTTTTAAAAATGAAGGGTGTGCAAAATTGTCGGGAGAATTGTGATTTATTACCATCATCCGTCCATGTAAAATTAGAATTTGCATAGTTAAACGAAGGGTGTTCTCAGCAACCTTCTCTGTGCTTATTGTTTTAAGTTAAAGATAAGTGGCTTGCTACTGTCATTGTGCAAAACCATATATTAATGTTCATTTATCTTGATTTCGCTCCATGAAGCTCAAAGTACCTTTGAGTTCCACTTCATTTATCTTTCCTTCACCTCTTGTATCCTTCAGTTTGCCTTCCTCTTCATTACCTGACCAAAGATTAATTTTGAATTGAGGGCTGCTTCCAGAACACAAGGATCAAAGCTAATCTGCCGAGTACTAAACAATAAAAAGGAAAGGGAGCAGAATAAGATAGAAAAAGGATTATAAGCACATATCATATTCATACTCAAATGAGTAAATATAGTTGGTTCAATGCTCCGTACGCAGAAGACAATAAATCTGATAATCCATAAGCCATAATCGATATAATTGAAACATTAAATAATTTGTACACCACTATCGATAGATAAAGAAAGTTCATACACCACAATCGATAGATAAAGAAGGTTTTCCTACAAGAAACGTTTAGCACTAGGACATCCATACAACGTAGCTATACGAACAATTATTATTAAAAGAAATTTACAACATAATTTATTTCCATTTCTATTAATCCTAGCTTATAGATCTTGGCTCAAAAGATGACTCCATCCATTCGAAATAAATAATTGTATGCTCCTGCAAGATAAACAAATGAAAATTAAAACATCATAATAGCCAACTTTTGATAGAGATTGTAAAGCAATCTCACCCCATAAAATCGACAACTATAAAATCTTCGAACCAGAGTTTCGCTCAGACCAAAATGTCTTAATCACCACTTCTTTATGTCAATAACACGGGTAACTTCATTGCAAATATGAATAAAAGTATACAAGTTTTACTTTTGACATCTTCTACAATTAGAACAATTAAGTAACTAGCATTTTGTCATCTTCTACAATTAGTATACAAGTTTTACTTTTGACATCTTCTATAGAACAATTAAACCATTGTGCATATTGAAAGAGTAAAAAACTGGTGATCTAATAGTTTTCATGGTTTTTCTAATTTTTTCTACTTAGTTTAATTCGTTTCTAAATGAAATCTCTGATTTCATAAAACTTGTTAATGTTGTAAAGAAAAGTTGATGGTTTTATTACATGTAATAATTGTACACATGGCCTTAAAATCTCAAAAGACGTGTTCTTCTTCGTCCTTACAATTTCTTCTTTTATTCTTATTAGGCACTGATCACAGTATCTCTGTTCATGGCATCAGAGTAGGAGGATCATCGCACTAAAAGATAATATGCAAGTACGCAATCCAGTTTAAGAGTTCATCACTTTCATGTCATGACGATTCATCATTTTTTATTCTTGATGTTGGAATTTTTTTATCTGAACTTTTTGGATTCCTGGATTTTTATTCTTGAATCACTCTCTTGAGTCTTTTTTTAATTCATTCTTTGAATTCCTATTGAAATACCATGTCGCAAGAAATTGCAAGTGTTTCACCCAATGATCCAAAAAGCACAAATGTAACTAATATAGATCAGATGCATCCTCTTTACCTTAATACTTTAGATGGATCTAGAACTTCCATGATATCTTTTAGACTAACTGGACTTGAAAATAATGTTTTATGGAGTCGGGACATGAAGATTTCACTATTTGGAAAGAACATATTATTCGTTGATGAATTCACTTAAAGGCTTGTGGGATCGAGTCAATTCACTTGTCTTGTCTTGGATCATGAATGCAGTATCCAATGATTTGTTAAGTGGTATGGTTTATTCCAATAATGCAGCTTTATTGTGGGTTGACCTTAAAGAAAGGTTTAATAAGCTACATGGGATAAGAATTTTTCATCTTTTAAAAAGGAATTTATACCGTACATTAGGAAAATATTACAATTGTAAGATCCCAAAGGGCACCAAGAGGAGGGGTGAATTAGTGTTCAATCCGAAAATATCGATTTCACAAAAATATGTTGCGGAAGCACAAAACTAATTCTTTACAACTTTTAGAATAAAGTAATTCAGATCATATCAAACTCAATGTGAGAGGGGGAGAGAGATAATCAAATGCAAAGGCATGGTGGTTGTTGACGAGGTTCGGCCACACCTTGACCTACGTCCCCGCTTCGACTTCTCGACCTCGAGACCGTCAGAGATTCCACTAATTCTTTCATATGTTCCAAATGGGGCAAGGAAGAAAGCCCTTTACACCACCGCATTTTCTCCGCTTCAAGAGGTAAGGCACACATCTCCTTCAATGAAGCTAATGTATTTCTTTCGCTTAAGAGATAAGATTTTGAACCTCTTTTACACAAGAGCTCTCTTAATTTTTTGAACAAAAGTGTTTCTCTCTTTTACAATTCTATGATCATAAGAAGAGAAGAGAGAAAGAAGAGAAAGTTATGAAATGAAAATTTTAAGAAATAATCTTTATTTGATAACTTGAAGTTTTTCTTCAATGAGTGAATGTGTACATTTGCCTCTATCTTTGGAACTCCTTTTATAGTTTTCAGTGTGTGAAAAATTCATCCAAAATTTTCTCCATAAATTTCTTTTTCAAATTTTACCATTATTGTTCATTTGACTAGGAGGTCGGTCAACTGTACATCTGCACTGTTTTGATCATAACTTTCTGCACAGTTATCCAAATTAGACGATCTTAGAGTCTATGGAAAGCTAACAGAATTCTCTACAACTTTAATGCGAATCATTCATCCACAATATAATCATATCATAGTCAATTATATAATCAAAGTTCGTGCATAAAGTTATCTTTTTTTTAAACTTTTTCAGCATTTTAACTTTAATCTTTTGAGGTTTGTTTCATCAAAAATATAATTTTATATATCATTAAAACTTTGACCCAACAATAATTTCTTCATATTTTTCACCAAGATGAAATATTACTAGATGAGATGTCATCTATAGTTGAAATACCTTCATGACAAATCTATCAAATATGTACAGTTTACTCGCGAACATGCACTTATATCAGTTTCTGATAAGATTGAATGGTATGTATGCTCAAACAAGAAGTCAGATATTACTTATCAGCCCATTACCATGCAATGCTAATTTAAGAGGAAAACCAAATAACTTTTACGAAAAGAGGGAGAGAGAGATCGTACGAACACAGAGATTTACAAGGTTCACCCTAAATTAGGTTACGTTCTCGGGCGGCGGCTCCTTTTGTTATGGAATAATGACGATTACAATGATACAAAATAATCCAACCGTCATGAAGTTTATGTAAGCACTCTCTTTTACATACTATGAATTAATCCCTTAAATAGGACACCTATCTCATGATAAAAAAATAAATTAATTTTGAATCATATACAAAATACGCTTAAAACTTTTCGCCCAAGGGGCTAGCTCCTGGATCCCCTTTGACCCCTCATAGACTCGCTGAAACGCCTGACTAAGAGGGGAATCATATAGGATTACAACTGGGTTTAAATTTAAGGCATTATCAACAAATCTCCACCTTAATTTGAATAATCTTCATAGCACAAAAAAATTTCAATGTCATGCCACGTCGCCGTGGGGCTATCATGCCACGCCGCCATGGGGCTATGACCAAGTATTAATGTTAAGCAAGTCCAAATAATGTTGGAACTTGCTATGAGAAACAAACTTGATGAACATAGCAGCTGGATTGTCTTCAGTACCAATCTTCTTAACCTTGATTCTCTTCTCAGTGCGAATGAAGTGATATCTAACATTAATGTGTTTCGTTCTTTCATGATGCACTTGAACCTTGGGTAAACATATTGTAGTCAAACTATCATAATGCACTATAGCATGCTCTTGATGTAATCAGAGATCTCCAACTACGTCTTTTAACCAGATACCTTCCTTAGCAGCTTTTGTCAATGTCATATACTTTGCCTCTGTAGTAGATAATGTAACTGAAGGTTGGAGTGTAGTCTTTCAACTGATGATAGAGCTATCCAAAGTAAAGACATAGCTTGTCATAGATCATTTTCCATCAACATATATAGCATAGTCTGAATCTGAGTACCCTGCAACCAAATACTCTTTATCACTTCGGTTGTTTTCCTCTGAGATATCGGAAGATACGCTTCACTGCTTGCCAGTGCTCCTTTCCTAGATCGCTCATAAACCTATTGACAACACTGACTGCATGAGCAATGTCCGATTTTGTGGATACCATGACATACATCAGACTTCCAACTGCACTAGCATATGAAACCCGAGACATGTTCTCCTTCTCTACTTCTGATTTTGGTGCGAAGGCAACAGAGAGATGAACATTTGCAGCTGATGGAGTATTCAAAGGCTTCACTCCAGACATTCCAAAGTTGGATAAAATCTTCTTAATATAACTTTTTTTATATAAGAAGAGTTTATCCTGTGCGCGATCCCTTAGAATTTTCATCCCCAAAATCTTTTGTGTTGCATTAAGATTCTTCATATCGAATTTTGCACTGATGAGCTTTTTCAAATTTTGAATGTCTATCGTGTCTCTAGCAGCAATAAGTATATCATCAACATACAAGAGCAAATAGATGATGGAGTCGTCCTTCACCTTCTTTTGATATACATAGCAATCATAGGGTACTTCGACTGAATTCCTTAGAGATCATGAAGCTGTCGAACCTCTTGTACCATTATTTGGGAGACTGCTTTAGCTCATACAAAGATTTCTTTAGTCTACAAACTTGATCCTCCTTTTCTGGATTAGAGAATCCCTCGTAAGAATGTCTTCTTCAAGTTTTTCATAGAGGAAAGCAATTTTCACATCTAATTGCTCAAGCTCTAGATTTTGATGTCTTACAAGAGCAAGCAGCGCCTTGATAGAAGTATGTCTGACAATAGGTGAGAATATTTCATTGTAGTCCACACCTTCTTTCTGACTATAATCTTTAGCAACCAATCGTGCTTTGTATCTTGTTCCTTCGACTCCTGAAATTCTAACTTTCTTCTTGAAGATCCATTTACATTCAACGATCTTTCTGCCTTTAGGAAATTTGATCAGCTCACAAGTTTGATTCTTGTGAAGAGATTCCATCACTTAGGAGGATGTGATGGCGTACTTATAAGATTCGGCACATGTGATGGCGTCCTTATATGGCATCCTCACCCATAATAGTGATCAACTATTCAGATTTGGCACATGTGATGGCGTCCTTATACAAGAGGATGTCTCTAGGGACTCCACCTATTCAGCTACTTGCTATATCGCTTAGGAGGGCTCACTTCTCTGCGAGGATGTCTAGCAGCAATTTACTCCTCTTCATATTGCTCATCATATTCTTTGATTCTACTTCTTGATGTGATCCTTCAGCATCATCCCCAACTACAGTGACATCAATCTCCACCTGTTTGCTAACACTCTCTTAAGCCTCCACCTTCAAATGAAGCATTGCTGTTTCATCAAAGGTCATGCTTTTGTTGTTGATGATTTTGTGTTCTGAAGGAGATCAGATTTTATAACCCTTCACTCCTGCACCAAATCCCACGAACACTTCTTCTTTGGCTCTCGGCTCCAACTTTCTTTCACTGGCATGATAATATGATGAACATCAAAAAACTTTTAAATTAGAATAACTAGCAAAATTTTCTAACCATACTTCAGTAGGGATCTTGAGATCAATCGTAGTCGCCGAGCTTCGATTCATCAAGTAGCAGGCTGTGTTAACAGCTTTAGCCTAAAATATGTTCTATTCAGTCCAGCGTTAGAGAGCATGTACTTTGCCCTCTCCAAAAGTGTCATGTTCATTCATTCTGCAATCCCATTCTGTTGTGGAGTATCTCTGTCTGTGCGATGTCTGACAATGCCTTCATTTTTGCAGAACTGGTCGAATTTAGCAAACAGAACTTCAAACCATTGTCAGTGTGAGGGGGATCATATAGGGTTACAACTGGGTTTAGATTCAAGGCATTATCAATAGAACTGTTACAAGAATTATTCCTGGAGTGCTTTTTGAATCTTCTGCAAATTATGCATCAAAATCAAAGAAGGATTGGAATGTCGATTGTGATCATTTCCATATTAAGGGTCATGAGAAGGTATCATATTATAAGCTGAATGGATATTCCCTTATTGCAAATTACAAATTGCATTCTAACATTCCCTTAATTTTATAGGGGGAATGTATTTGAAGTGCAGCTACCAGAATTTAATAGAATTCCTACTCCAATCCTTAGTAACCTAACTCCATATGAAAAGTTGTTCAACAAAATACCTATGAGTATTTAGTTGTCAAGCCTTTGCCACATATACAAATAAAAAAGGCAAGTTTGCAGCACGAGCTATACATTCAATTTTCTTAAGACATTCTTCTACATAGAAAGGATACAAACTTTATAATCTATCTGACCACAAAATTTCTTTTAATCATGATGTAAAATTCAATGAGAAATTGTTTCCTTTCCAATAAAAAAATCATGCTCGTGATATTCCTTTTTTATTCCCAATTAATGAACATTCTTTTGTTACTCTTGATAATAATATTACTACTAGTGATAATAATGATAACAATAGAATGATACACTTGAAACTCCAAATAATATGGCATCTACAAATGACACTTTCAATTCTTCTCCTCGAACAATCTCCAATCAATAATGCTAAAATGAAAACAATCGTAGTGTTGAGCCTTTTCTTTTTGGAAATTAGATTGTTTCAATAAAAAGCAAGTGAAAAAATCATGCATACCAAACCTCCCATATGGCATAAAAATTATGTTTTCTCTTCTACCTTACCATCTTGTTCTCAGTATAGAGGGTCATTAAGTCATCATATATATCCTATTGCCAATTGCATTTCATATGAACACTTGTTGTAGCGCCCCAAAATCGTTCTTGCCATGTGGCAAGACCCGACTTGAGGGTCTTTACTAGCATTGCTATGTTCTGAATGAAATATTGACTTTGATCGGTTCCTTGACTAGAACATAAGTTAAGCGAAAGACTTAAAAGAACTACTATTAAATATATCAATAAATGTGGAAGTCCAAAAGAGTCACTAATATGAATCATGATGTCAATAATCATCAGATGCTAAGACAGAAGTCTAAAGTAAAGAAATATCTATGAGATAATAGCTAAACTATAATGTGGACAATATCCTAGGACAACTCTATGTGCACATCACCACCACGAACGTCGTCATTTGCTTGAGCTCATCCTTCATTAAGCAGGGGAAACAATAACTCATGAGCTTTGCAGTCCAATAGGTGGATAATAAGCCAATGGATAAGTAGTAAAAATAAAAAGTATGGAGTTAGTGTAATCATAATCATACTCATCATTGTAATAATCAATCAAAAGAAATCAAGACTATGCTTAAATAGGAATCAATGAAACTGATCAATACTATGCTATGAGTATAATCAAATGAATAAATAATATTATACTCTGATTAATATCAATGGAATAACTCATTAGTATGCACTAACTAAGATCAATGTTATACTCTAGGTAGAATCAATAGAGTAAATCAATACTATGCTTAAAATTAAGGGTTATTTCCATAAACTACCCTTAAACTGTCACAATTTTTCGCATCTAACCTCAAACTATGAACTTATTTTTTGTATCCCTAAACTATCACGATTTTTCACTTGAGTGCTTTCATCTACTTCTATTACATTTTATGTTGCTTTTGATTTTTTTTTCAATTTATGAAAAGACTAAATTACTCGTCCTTCCATAACACATCAAATATGAAATATAAAAGAAAAAAAGAAAAAAAATCAGGGGTTGGGTAATGTAGTCTTTTTCATAAATGATTTTTTTTGTTTACCACTTAAATCCTTCCAATAATTTTGTCTTTTCATAAATGAAAAAAGTAAAAATAATGGAAAACGTAACAAAAGTAGACAGAAGGACTAAAGTAAAAAAATCATGTTCGTTTAAGAATAAAAAAAATAAGTTCATAGTTTAGGGTTAGATACAGAAAATCGTGATAGTTTAGGGGAGGTTCATGGAAATAACCCTAAAATCAATGAGAGAATCAAAGCTATGCTCTGAGTGAATCAATGAAATATTTAATTAAGGACAATACTCTCGATGATTCATCAATACAATGTCCATGAGTAAAATCATAATATATGATAAATACTACTGAGGATCCAATAGAAGAAATCAATACTCCGAGATCAATATGATGCCTATAGGAAAAATCAAATTGAATAGGAATAATGAAATAAATCATTGAATGGGGACGATAATAATATAAGATAGAGATTTTGATCGTTGAATTGAATCAGTTCACTTTGGATCGTACATATTTCAATACTTTGTACTATGCTGTGATTGAAAGTTGTAATCAACTTATTTATGTATGGTATTTCTATGTAATCAACATATTCATTGTAATGAGGTGCCATGTACTTCATGAGTAGTTAGTGATTGTGCACATCACAGCGATCATCCTTTTTATCGGGGAGGATATCTTCTTTTGTTACACGATGGGGAGAAATCGTACGATGGGAACAAGTTATGCCCCAACACTAACTGCAATGTTATACCATGAGTTCCCATCAATTTGTAACATGAGCACCCAGACTTTTTATCTTTAATTAATCATCTTCGTTCAATTTGGGACTTAGTCATAACGATGTAATGATAATAATCAAGACAAAAGATCATGTAATCTAATGGAATCAAAGAGAGGTTAAACCTCACATGTACAATGCAATGAGACAATGAGATTAGATTAAAGTTCTGTATCTAATGAAAGTGTAGGATAACAATGAATTCCATATCATGACCCATAAATCAGTAATTAATAATAAAATATGATTAATCATTCTCTAACAATACTTTAGGTCATCATATTAGTAAGGTCAAATCAATGGTCAATCAAGAATAATCAATAATACAATGATCAAATAATGAAATCAAATATAAATTATGTTTCGACATAATTTGATGATTAACAAATCATGTATCATTAGGAACATGCCACACTCAATGTGATGCTCTAAATTGTAATATCGGTGTAATAAGATGGATCATAGTTCATAGATCAAGGATAAAATGTTAATCAATGGGATAATATGGATCAAGTGTCATGATTCAGCATTAAAATAATAATAATCAGTAAAAGATAAAATATATCTTGCTTTGGCAAGGCCCCGATCGGGTTGGGTGTGACTCGGGTCGGTTCATCGATGACGAGTGTCTCGGCCACAGTACGCCCAAGTGTAACTTGAGCTCGGCCCGGGGTAACTCTGATTGTTTCGATGTTGGAACCCGGGTAGTGTTCAGGTGGGCTACACATGTGACACCATGGGCGCGAGCTGACAGCGCTGAACTCGTGCTGGGTTTAGCGCCTGTTTTGCCCGACAAACATATGCTCAGGCGAGGTTCTATAAACTCGGAAAGTTCGGGTTTTGAGATTCTAATGAGTACAGTGGCGCTGGTTGCTCGATTTTCAATGTAGTTTCGCCGGAATAAATGTCATAGGATCGAAGTAATCATATAGGACAAAATATGAATGATGAGAGACGATGCTATGACTCTAATTGTATCCTAACAACATATAGATTTATTGTTAAAACTGATTCAAAAGTTGATCTAATGATCCACCTATCTCTGTGTGAATTCTCTATTGTTCAGTTTGGTCTTCTTTCACTTATTCATTCTCCACACTGGCCGTCCCTCAAGGCTCTCCGACTTTAGGGGAGAGTAAAACTGGGTTCTAGTCTAGGTCCACCCGGACCCGGTCTCGACCTCGTTTGTGCCGGGTTTAAAAAAATTACAACCGGTATCGAACCCGGTCCCTACCGGTACCGGGGTTGGGTCAGACCCAAAAAACTAAGAATAAAACTAGGAATAGAATCAGAAAATTATTAAAAATAAATAATTTAATATTAATACAATTAAATTAGGTATTATATAATTTAATATATTATTATAATTATATTTTAGTTGTGAATTGGGAATTGAATCGGAAATGGACTAAGTTTAGACAAATCATATTAGAATATTCTAAAATTATATAAGTTTAATATATTATTATAATTATATTTTATTTTAATCGGAACAGATATCGGGTCGGGAATTTTAGTGCTAGACCTGGTCCTAAAACTTAGAACCGATTCCAAACTGGTTATACATCGAATCGATATTTCCCTGGAATCCAGGTCGGTCCGATTCGGGTTCCCCGCTACCACTCATCCTTATTACCTTGTACCTACTGGTTGTGCCGGGTGGAGAAAACAGGACGAAAAGGTTAAAGAGAACAGCCCCAAAAATGACATAAAAGTTACAATATGGTTATTCCCCCTCCTTGATTGATTCCTTGTTCTCCGGTGGGATTCCAGCATCGTCTCATACGATTGACAGCATGCTTTGGTTTCTGGTTGTCTAGAAATTCGTGCATGTGAAGGGGGAAAAGAGGAGAGGCACGACGGCTAATGTCAAATGAGGTTTTGGTTGAGAGGAATGTTTATATTGTAGGCTTCAAAAGATAAAGTTGATTATAACTTCTCCCATATGGACTCCTCTTATTTAATTCACAACATAAATTTGATTTTATCTTTTAATTAACTTTAATAATATTTTTTCTAATATTGGTCCAGACGTTACACTTGCCACCCATGATATCATTTTTTAGATCAAAAAATGTTTAACATATGAGGAAGCAAAAGAAAAGTTTTAGAAGACAATAAGACATAGTGCTTGATCGAATTACCCGCAAGCATAAAGGCAATAGGTTGTAGACGTATTTATAAGATCAAATATCTTGTTGAAGCAAAAAGAAATAGATTATACTAAAAATATTTCACCAATTGCCTAGATTACAATAGTTTGAATTGCTTTGGCATTAGCAGCAATGAGTTCATGGCCTCTTTTTCAAATGGATGTTAATATTGCTTTCTTACAAAGAGACTTGGATGAAGAAGTGTATATGATTCTGCCAAAGGGAGTCAAAGAATCTAATAATAAGCAGTTGGCTTGTAAGCTGAATAAGTCAAAGAATCTAATAAGTCACTTTATGGCCTTAAGCAAGCAAGTCGACAATGAAGTTGTGAGTTGACTTCAACTTGATTAGAAATGGTTATGTTTAGAGTATTAATTGTTACTACCAAAAGAATTGGAGATCTAGTTATCATATGTTGATATATGTGGATGATATCCTTATTACTAGGAATGGCATTGCCTTAATAACTGAATTAAAAGTGGTTCTGAAGAAGAGTTTCAAAGACATGGGGGAAATGAAATATTTCTTAGGAATTGAAATTGGAAGGAACAAAAGTGGTTTAGTGCTGAATCAAAGGAAATATGCCTTGGAATTAATATTTGAAATCCTGCTATTACACCTATGGAGTTAAATAAGAAGTTTATTTCCATAGGGTATGATGAGTCTTTTATGATAAACATAGAAGATAAGCCAGACAGATCCATCTATCTATCAAAGATTAGTTGGACGCTTATTATATTTAATAATGACAAGATTTGATACAGTTTTTTCTATTCAAACTCTTAGTTAGTTTATGCATGAATGGAAGAGTCACATATGAAAATGGCAAAATGAATTGTTCGATATATTAAGAATAAACTAGGTCTTGACATCTTCTAATCTGTAGAAGCTGAGTATAGAAGTATAACAGCAACTACTTCAACTTACATGTAGGATAAAGTTGTATACATGACAACAAACATGCTGGCGATAGTATAAAACCTCAACTATGTAATGATCTAAAACATTAATGAAAGACTTGTTGTGTGTTCTTCCTCTTCTTCGTCCCTATGATTTCTTCTTTTATGGCTTATTAGGCACCAATTGCAATCTCTGATCACTTAACATCTTGATTGTATCAAGGCTCAGGTAGACAACTAAAAAATTCCACTAGTCTACATCATATCGCGATTCACATAGGAAAAAAAGGGTTAAACTTCTTGGGTCTATTGTTAACACGGATCCAAAATATGAAGTGATGGCAAAAAGAGGATCACAACGGACATGAGCAATACAAATAAATGAATCACATTACCAATGTATTCCAAGCAAGACCTAATTTGAGTAAACACAGTTAAATCTACACAAGTAGTTTATTGCTAGGAGACGTGTCGCCCAGGAATGTGGGTGGGAAATTTCGTAATTCATTTAAATGTTTAATGAACTAAGTCAACTGATGTTTCACATAGAAAACGAGGAAATGTGTTTAGTAACTCAAAAGATATATTTTTAAAAGGCTTAATGGTGTGTCCCTCCTTTATACAAGGGACACCTCCATTTTTTTGTATTTTCTAAAATATAACTCTAATATTTTTAACTTCTTGTGTGGCTATATCTTTCTTCAATATGTGCATGTTCTTCTTTTGAACCTCTCTCTTGCAGTAGATCTTCCGAGGGTAGACTTCAAAACGAAAAAAAATTGAGTGTTATGTTTAATGTCCTCCCGTGAATCATTGAGACTTAATAGCACCATGTTCGATTTTTGGAGTCACATTTGATCAAGGAAATACCGTTCTACTTTTTATCCTGACTTCAGATTAGTCAGGTATTAATAGTCCTAAATATCGAAGATCCAAAGGAGTATAAAAAACAAAAAAGAAACAAAAGGATTGCAGCAAAATAATAGCCTCTTAATTTCTTACCATAGTGCACTATTCTCCTTTTGGGTAAACAAGGGAGCTATTTGATATCAACATAAACTCAAGAATAAGAGTTTAATTCACTATATTTTGTCAAACATTCTCCTTAATCCCAAATAATGATGAGGGGCAGTTTTGGATTTAAAAACTTATTTAACTAGTGAACAAGAAATTGTGTGAGAGATTTCTTTCAGGGGTCATTTGGTTAGAAAACAAATTTCAGAATAGAGAGATATTTTGAAAATATAGCCAAACGTAATGGGGAATAAGATTAACTTGATTAAACCTCATTTTCTTAAAAGTTATCTGAAAAAGTGCAAAATCACCCTCCATAATCCATCAAACACTTTCCTTAACTCCAAATAATGATGAGGGGAAGTTTTGAATTTAAAAAAATATTTATTCTAGTGAACAGGAAATTGTGTGAGAGATTTTATTTTTTCAGGGGCCATTTGAATAGAGAATAAATTTTAGGATAAATAAATATTACGAGAGTATAGTCAAGCACAATGTGAAACTCATTTTTTTTAAAATGTCTAGAAAAGCGTGAAATCATCATTTTTAACCCCGAATGAAGAATATCTTTATTCTTCTAAAACATCATCTATTCTACTTATTTTCCAATTTTTTTATTTTGTATTATTTAATTATATATATTATATACATTTTTTATTATTATAAATGTAAACTATTTATAATAAAATATTTTAATAAAAAATATTATTTTTTCAATCAAACGAGAGATAGAATAAGAATCTAGTTCCTTTTTCAAGAATATTATATTCTTTTAGAATAAAATTTGTTATTCCTTGTAAGATATTCTTTAACCAAATGGCCTCTCACTTAGTGAGAGTTGTCCTCATCCAAAAAAATAATAATGATTAGATGGAATAAATCAATTTTATTTTGTAAACAATAATGAGATGCTAAACATCCTCTATTATTTTTGGGTGAATTGGTATATTAAAATTTTAAAATCAATTTATCACAAAAGTTGAAATATTAATTTAAAAAACTTAAATACGAAAGGCATTGCAACATCTTCACGAGGTCCAATTATGACTAGACCTACATTCATGCTTTGACTTCTTAACTTTATTCCAAAATGGGGCAAATAAGAAACTTTTGCATTGCGCCATCTTTTTCTTTGCTTCTAGATGAAAGACATATCCTCTGCTCAAGAGGTAGATAAAGTATCTTATTACAATCAGCCCAGTCCTCACAATACAATATAACACACACTCATGTTGTATTACAATCAAATACATTAACAAGAAAGAAAGAAAGAAAGAGAGAGAAAACTTGCAATAATAATTACTTTGAGCTTATACAACTCTAACGTGGTTATTGTAACTTATCCTTTATAACATTTCATGAGCCTTTTGGAAATGTTGATTTGTGCTCTGGAAATGTTCAATATGTTTTTCCTTTACAAATTCAAATGCAACACTTTTTACAATCACACCACACAATTATAATCACAATCACATGTAGTTATAATTACAATCACGGTCACATGTAGTTGTACAAGTTCAAAATGTAACATGGGAATACCATACTACATCACTAAGTTTGAAAGACTTATAAAAGTTTGATCAAAACTAAAATCTCCAAATTTGAATATAATCAAACATTTGTTTCAACATCCTAATTATTGTCCATTCAAATCTTCTTGACATTGCACTACAAAACTATCGATTTGCGATGTAGGATCCCAAGGCACCAAGAGGGGGGTGAATTAGTATTTAACTCGAAAATATTGATCTAACGAAAATTGTTGCGGAAACTTGAAATTGATTCGTTAATAATCAAACCAACACAAAAGCAATCATATCACATACATCATAAAATATAAATGAGAGGGAGAGAGAATGCAAACGCAAGAACACAAGGTGGTTGTTGACGAAGTTCAGCCACACCTTGGCCTATGTTCCCACTCTGACTTCTCGACCTTGAGACCACCAAAGATTCCACTAAACACTTCTTTCATTTCAAATGGGGCAAGGAAGAACCCTTTACATCAAACCACCTTTTCTCCGCTTCGAGAGGTAAGGCACACCTCTCCTCTTAGGAAACTTATCTTTTCTCTCGCTCAAAAGACAAGATATGGAACCTCTTTTACACAGGAGCTCACTCACTTTTTTAAATATTGTTTCTCTCTTTCACAATATAAAACTCATAAGAAAAGAATAACTCGGAGCTCAAATGGACTTCTCAAATATTCTTCTCACTTTTCCTTGGAAGTCTTGACCATTCCTACACCTTTGGGTTCTCTTTTATAGCCTTCTTAACTCCATTTAGCTGTTGGAACTTGTTACCTAATTTTGAGGTCAAAATATGACCGTTATAGTGCATTCTGCGCATTGACCGATCGATCATCCTACACTATTTTAAGCATAACATTTTGCACCGTTATCCAAATGAGATGATTTTTTATTCTATGGAAAGCTAACAGAATTCTCTACAATGATATTCATCATTCATCCAAAATCTAATAAGATTATAGTCAAATATTGATTAAAACTTCAGTATACAAATTGTCCATTTCAAATAAAATATTTTAGACCTGTACTCTTTTATACATAACTTTTCATACCAATATCCAAATGAGATGATATTTGATACTATGAAAAGCTAACAATATTATATATAACTTTTATATCACTCTCTTGATCCAAACTTCATCATAGAATACTCAACTATTAAGTGGAAGTTTAACATATAAAATAAACTTCAAATTTAACTTTTCGAGCTTTACTTAAATATAACTTTTTATGTGGTTGTCCAAATGAAATGATTCTTAATTCTCTACAAAGATAAGAGAATTACTATAACTTTTATATTCACCCATTAATGTAAATCTCATGGGAACATAAACAAATATTAATAAAAAATTTAATGCATGAAATAATTCATTTCTATGTAAAACATTTTCAGCATTTTAAATATAATTCTAATCTTTCGAGGTTTGTATCATCAAAATATAACTCTATATGACATAAAAACTTCGCTCCAACTGCAACGCATGCATGTCATCGCTAAGACGATACTAAAGCGTGGCTAAAATAAATAGCCACACATTAGCGTCGACATGGCATCGCATGAAGGAGACGTCGGTGTTTAGTAGCTATTAGCGTCACAATGGCACTGATGACAAAAGAGTTAATAAGATAGCAAAATGATATCACACATCATAATAAAATATATATCAAAGATACATAATACATAAGTTTCTATCCTAAATCATTATCATCGTCGTTGTCATTCCTAACATTCAACGCCGATGTACTTAGTCCTTAGCCTCGTGGGGACTGAGTCTGCGGTTGGAGCATCATGCCTCCAAGATGGTAGCCAAATGTTGAGGAAGCTGTTGAGAAAGTTATTGTGATAGCTGTTGATCTGCTCCGAGATGAGTCCCCTGATGTTGTCCAACGTGAGCTCAGGTGCAGTGAATGAACTCAGAGCAGGTGAGCGGTCTGTATATCCTCCGCTCCTAGAAATCTGAGCGGATGTGCCTAGGCCTCGCAGTTATCCTCCTCATGTCGTGCCGACCACCTCCCCCTAAACAGTAGTGTTCTCTACAAAATAGATACACTATATAACATTATAAATCAGATAAAGTATATAACATAAAAAACATATAAACATACAATGTGTTATAACATTAAAAACATAAATCATTTTCGAGATACGTTATCTGGTGACTGAGTACTAAGGCATACGTCAATAAATTCTTATTGATCAATGAATTATCATATTCTAGTCTAATTTTATTTACCAAGAATGTTCATCCACATTCTTGTTAACTAAAATGAGAACGTGACCGAAGAGATTAAAATTTGATAATAATTGATCAGTATTTGATTTCAAGTTTAATCTCATCGAATATAGATTTAAGGCATAATTAAGAACAATATAGTTAATTTATTAGTTTATTTTTTAAGTCCCGATGTTCATGTAGTTAGAGGCATAAATTTAAGAAATAATATAGTTTGCTTATCTATTTTTCAAGTCACGATGTTCATATAGTTGGAAGCAGAGCTAAGACAATATGATTTGTTCATCTATTTTTCAAGTCATGACATTCACCTAGATTGAGGCATAATTAAGAACATGACCGAACCAAATTCTTTTGAAGTTAACAAAAATAAAGCACAATCAAATAGTATTGTTCAATTAAAAGAAGGGACTTACTTACAAAAGGCAGCGTCCGGCGAAGGAGGACGACGTCCGATGGAGAGAGCGGCAAAGGAGGGCAGCAGACGAGGGCGGCATCCGGCTGCGGCAGCGGAGGAGGGTGGCGGAGGAGCAACGAAGGAGAGTGGCATCCGGCGGAGGAGGGCGGCGTCCAACTGCGTCAGACGGAGGAGGAGGGCAACGGACGAGGGCAATGTCCAGTGGAGGAGGACGACGGAGGAGAGCAGCGGATGAGGGCCGCGTCTGATGGAGGAGCAAGGCAGCGAAGGAGGGGGTCAGAGGAGTGGGGGCGGGGCGGAGGATGGAACTCGATAGTCGAGGTCACAGAGGAGGGCGGTGAAGGAGAGCAGCGAAGGAGGCTGGAGGGGGCTCAAAGGAGTCATCAGTGGGGGCGGAGGATGAAACTCGATGGTCAGGGTCACAAGAGGAGGACAGAGGCGGAGTGGGTGAGATGAGGAGGCGGCCACAGAGGAGGAGACGGCAGGGTCGGAGGAGTCGGCAACGGTCGGGGTCGGAGGCGGAGGCCGGAGGGGGTCAGAGGTGCCAGTGGGGTCGAACGAGTCGACGGCAGTCAGGGTCAGAGTAGGAGGTTGGAGGAGGCATCGGGGAAGATGTCGGCGTCGTTGGAGGCAGTTGCAATCATCAGCGTCGACGTCAGTTGTTGTCGTCGGCATATGTCTAAGTGAAAATTTCGCACAAAGAGGAAAGAAATTAGGGATTTAAGGTAATTTTTTGGTGTCACCAAAAGTTACAACGCTATTTACACTGTAGTGTGGCGCTGCGCAATAAATAAAAAGAAATCGAATTCGACGCGATGCTACATTGGCGTTGAAGTGACTTTAAATCAACGTCACAAACAAAGACGACGCTAAGTAGATGCTATAGTAACGCTATAGACATATATATGCATATATTATAAGTTTATATTCAAATAGGTTTACTTTATATTATAAGTTTGTAGTACATGTATATATGTATATTTATGAAATGTATGTATGTAAAGTCTATATAAACTATAAGTCTAGCTATATTCATATATAGTTTATACATACATTATATATATATATATATATATGCATATACATTTATGTATATAAACTATAAGTGTATATGTATATATGTATAATCAAAGGAAGTGAGCTAAGGCAAATAGCGACGCAAGATGTCATCGCCACTGCGATGCAAAGGTGTCCATAGATAAAATAGTGTCGATGTAGCATCGATGCCGCATCAAATATATGCGACGCCGACTTAGTGTCAGTACATTGTGACACTAAATCAACACAAATGGGGATCTACATTAGCGTCAACACGCTTTCCATCGCTAAAGAGCCATCAATTGGCGTCGCTTTAGCGCCAACATGTGACGTCATGCAATGTCGACACAATTGCGTCTCTACGGTGGCACTAAAAATCTCACTTGGTTCAACCCCATAATTTCATGATTAAAAATATTAAAATAATTTATCTATAATTAAGATATAATATATATTTTGTATATATATAATATTGACATGTGTGCATACACATATGTACTATGTTCTACATATATATAAAGTATTTGTTAACATTCTTTCTTTCTATACATAAAGTATATATATGTGTGTGTATTCATGTTTACATACATCAATACATCTATATTTAGGAATACATATGGAAGTAACTTATAGTTAGGAATGTATATATGTAGGTAACACATGTAATATATGTAACATATGGTACAGAAATACATATGTAGGTAATACATATAATGTAGCTAACATATAGTATATGAATATACTAGTAGGTAATACATATAATATAGGTAATATATAGTATAGGAATACATATGTAGGTACATATATATATTTAATTAGGAATATTTAATTTATTTATTCATTAAACTACAGTACATGTAACATATATAGTTATACAAATTAACATTACCTACTTAGTGTCGCTAACAAAATAGTGTAAGGCATCTTCTTAGCATCGAAATAGCATCTTGATTCCTGTGACGCTAATTAGCATCGCAATAGTCGACATCAATATAGCGCAAGATATTGGCGCCCATATCGACTCTGTCATTAACGTTGACTTAATGTAGTTAGCGTCACATTTTGGTGACGCAATGTCATCACGATAGTGACGCTATTGGCGTCGACATACTCCATATTTTGCGACGCTAATTACCATCGTTATTAAGCAGTTTCCTTAGATGGCAACGTATATACTCATTCCTACAGATAGTGATACTTGATTTTGCTGCTGCATAAACTCGTAGACTATCATCAAACACTGGCACCAAATGTCACCTCATGTGGCATGGAAGAACTAGGTGTTGAGTTGTACGCTCTATGTTTTATTTTTGTGTTTCAATGATAACAAATTATATTATGAAAATATCAAAAATAATAAATTTTAAAAAAGATAGTCATGTGAATTGAGAATTATTTTTAATTATCATATATTATGTTGGTATAATCTTATCAAATAATGAATTGATGTGGACAAAAAATGTAAAACACTTTGAAGGTAAAAGCATTAAATCCAACATAGGGTCGATCAATCCATTCATCCGATCGGTTGTGGAAGTGTTGTTCATGGAATCATATGTAGCATTAGATTTACTATGAAATTTACAATTCTGTTTAATAGTTTCATTAAATAGCATGATAGACCATTAAACATGGAGACAACTTTTAATCTACAACATCTTATTAATGTGATTTCAAATATATATAAAGTAAACTTAAGAGGATTCGGCATGCAGAGTTTCATCATTTTTAAAGTAAAGAAGGAGAACTCATCTTGAAAAGGACCATCAATCTAAGGTTAATTTTTCACCTTGAGTAGTCTATCTTATCTAATTTTTCTTGACCTCCACATATGAACTTATTTTATAATTTCTTTGTATGGGGTTTACAGATGCTAAATTTTCACAATTTTTTTGTAAGGAGACTAGGTTGATTAATAAAATATCCTAAGCATAAGGTGGCAAGTTGTGTATTATTATTTCAAACCATCGTCCAATCAAACTTTTATACCTATGATCATTAATTGTATTCTTAATAAGCACTATTTAGTCATATTATATATATATATGATAAATATAATTTATAGAATTTAGCTACATATTTTACATATTGCTTTTTTGGATATATTTGTTCTATATGCCACATGGCAGTATTCTACTGGTCCTTGGAATCCAAATGCGAATAATTATATGCATACTTAAGCATATAATCTAATAGAATATGATAACTGGTCATATTTTAATGGTTTAATCAAGTTTGACAAACTTTCAACACCTCCATGAGTGACATTAAAATCTATACGTTAAAGTAAATATTAGTATCTTAAAAATATAATTTTCTATGGCCTATCCGATTTGGCTTCAAATTTGCTATAGCCTTTGAACCGGTTTGTTGATCCCATCAAGAACTAGGTCAACATCAAATTTTGAAAAAAGAACAAATTAAGATGGAAAGTAGTTGAAAAAATGGAAGGAAATATTTGAAAAGGATATGAATTAAGGCAAGCAGTAGTCATGCAACAGAAATGAAAATATAAAAATAAATATAGGAAGATAATCAATAGGGAGAAAGAATGGCAATAGAACAAAGTAATTGTTGGTGGCGAAGAATTAGAAATTTAAAGAAAAATGACAGATTCAATGGAAAAAATGTGAAGAAAATAAATTAAGTAAATTATTATGGGTTTAATGGACGTCCAACCCTACGCTGGATAGTGTCTAATTTAGATTTGATGATCGAGTTGGGAAGCATGGTTCACGCACGGTTCGGGTGGGGCAAAAAGAAAAAAAAACTTTGCGGTTCGTTCATGGGAGTTTTGTTCATTGCCCTAAACGTTCTATCGATGCTCCGATGCCGCAGCTCACCGCCATCTACATTTCTATTCGTTGGCAAGGTCATTAGGTCAAGTGCGTCGTCACCAACGTTCCTGTGCCTTCGCAAGGCTGATCTCCATGCCTTCAATGACAGGGTTGTTTTGCCTTGACAATTTCGACTCCTGAACAAATCGAGCCACCGCGGCCGTCCACGATTTCGTTGTAATAGGGTGGCGAAGTCGAGGGAGGGTGAGGTTGAGGGTCGGGGTTGGTGGTGGCCAAGTGTCGACACGGTGGTGGCAAATGTGGATGACGACGAGGGCGAAGTCGACGAGATCGATGGCAGTTCCAAGGGGGCAGAGAGGGTCGACTTGAGGACGGGGAATTCAAAGGTGGCAGCGAGGGTGACGTGAGGGCGGGGCGTTCCAAGGAGGCAACGAGGGTTGACGTGAGGGCAGCGCGTTTGAAGGGGGCGGCGAACGCCGAAGGTGGAGATGAATGGAAAGGGTTTTGGGGCTTAATCGCACGTTGGCATCAATGAACCATGTGCATCTGCGTCCCAACGTCCATCTTGAATCCAATTATTATTATTATAAAACATATAATAGTGATTTGGGTTTAAATAAATTATATTAACCTAATAATATTAATAAAAAAATTTATTTGGATAATAATAATAATTGTGTAAGCATTAAGTTTCTCAAGCATAATAAAAAAATAGAAAAATAGGCCTAATTCAACTATAAAATTGAGAAAAAAGATAAATAATGGCAAAATGAAATAGAAAAGGGAATGAATATGGGAGGATAAACATTACAAAAAGGATTAAAATAGGGTGAAACATTCTTTCATCGTAGAACGATGAAATCTGGATATATAGTTGATTTAAGGTTAATGCCTTTGATCAAAATCACTAGCAAAACTGCTCTTCGTGTAGTTCATTCTCCAGATCAGGCTTTGGAGGAAACAACAAGATACTGCGCCAATGTCTTCTCCTTCCCGCAATCCCATGTTTTCTCCTCCTCGTCATCTCATGCCCGCCCGGCACCGTAACAAGAACAACAACAACAACAAAAATCCCATTGATCCGTATCACGAATGCTTTCTTGATTTTGTATGCCAATGTAATGAGATTCTGAAACCATGCGAGTATAATGGAAGAAATAAGTAGCGAAGTCTGGATGGTTAAGAACAATTTAACTCGATTCCTGGTAGTCTGAAAATTATATATGCAGGCAGCAAAAGTTCTTGTTCTTCACACGGTGCGACGAGAAGGAAGAAGGATCATTCGGCGTCTTTTTCTTTTTTCCCTCTCAGGCACGACCCAGAACCAGAACAGTTCCACTGCTACTTTAGCAGTTTTAATATGAGCCGTTGATTTAAAATCAACGGCTCATGTTTGGGTCTCACCCCCATATTAATTATATATGTAGTGGGGGAAACTTAGTCACTGCTGTCAGACATAGACCATCAGCTGAACTCGGACAAGAAGGACGTGCAAATTGTAAGAAAGGCAGGAATTCAAGAGGTCGACGTCCACCTCAGTCCAATGCATCAACGCACTACAACATATTATATCATATTGGTTTCCAACTGTTCTGAGATCACATAATTTTGCGCCTGGGAGACCATTTGGCATCTTCTGACCCACCAACCTGCAGCTGCAGCGGTAGTTCCAGCAGCTTCTAAATGCCATTGTTTATCATCTTCTAAATGCATGTTTTTCGTGCATGTTTATTTGTTTTTTTTTCCTTTTTTCTTCTTTTTTTCGTTTTATCGTACTGATCATATATGAATCATTGATGAGCACTGTTCAAATTTCTTCCTGTTCATCATTGTTTTTTGTATTATATTTTGTCATTAGTCCCCCACAACAATGACTGCTTTATGCTGTAAAAAGTAAAAGTTGCAAAATGACTGCTTTATGCTGATTGATTCAGAAGAATATTTACATATGTGCGCCTGATCCAAGATGACATACTGCTATGCACCTCAAAAATGTAAGCATGAGCGTACTCTCACCGGAATCAGATGTACCAATAAGTCTCCGATTCATCGCATGGGAGCTGTGCATGCGTTGCATTAATCGAATCCTGGCTAGAACAAGTCGTGTGTGCATTAATTGTTGTCTGCATGGTAACTCTACAAGTGAATGATGCTTGATCTTGCTTTCCTCAGGTGCTGATCATCATCAGGAAACAACGACTGATCAACACTGCGCTCCACCTCTGTCGTCGCCCTTGCCGCCGTCCGGTCATCGAATCTCTCCGACAGGAAGTAGCTTCTCAGCGTCTTCACGCTTCTTGAGGCTTCAACGTCGACAGTGAAGACTGCTCGGACAGGACGGTGGTCAGATAGCCTGGATTCGTACCGTTCATATCTCATTTGCTTTATCCCGTTGCCGTGCCAGAGAATTCGATCGCACCTGCACATTTTTTTAAGTAAGCCCCCATTGAAGATCACAAGAAAGAAATCTTACTACGTAATAGTGCTCAATGTTACCATGCCGGGGCACGCCTCTTCTCGCCTTTCTTGCCCTGGATGCTGCTGCAGCCGCAGTATGTGTCTGAATTGGGTTGATATTTGTACGTCGGAGAGAACGTTATCTGGCCTTCATTCCAACCTGCAAACACTCTGCCGACAGACACCTCTAACCTCAGCTGCATGTTTGGGAGATGTATATAATTGAGATCTCAATTTCTTTGCTAGAGATGCATAGGGAAACATGGTGCAATTAGCAGTCTAACAATCACCTGATCTTTCTCCAGAAGAACTGGCCATTGTTTTTGCTCCACCAGCGACCGCGTACTGGACTCCGGCAACGAGATGCGATAGTTCAAATCACCGAGCAAGATAACACGGCTGTGGAAAATATTAAAGTCCGGTAATGAGATCAGTAAGTGAAGGTACAATATATATAATTATTGACTTCCAAGAAGGTGCATGCAAGTTGAAGAACCCAGCCAATATTGCTGAAATGTGTGGCTTCGATCAGATTTGTTTAATTGGTCTCCATGAGCTCTCAATCTCATCATTGTTATATATTCTGATGCAAATAGTTTCAAAAAGAAATATATATTACTTTTCTTCCATGTCGTTAACAGTGGTGATTTTAACTCATTTATTTAAGTGGATACGAATCCAGACAATCGTATTCTTACAAGCAAATGTATCTGCAAGTTCGCTTCTTACATGGAGTCGATTCAATTTGTTTCTTACAAAAATGTGGCTCTGATTCGGTCTACAGTAATTGCTGACTTTGTATTTTGGCAGCTTTTAGGTGGTGTTTTATAATAATGCAATGGATCTTCTAGTTTTCTCAACATGACGTCTCTATCAACAAAAGCAAAACATATGCCCTATCAATTTGAAAACATTTTTTCTCTGTGTTAGCTATCAACAGCCGACCCCACCTAGTGGGATAAGGCTTTGTTGTTGTTGTTAGCTATCAACAGCCTTGAGACTAAACAAAATTAGGATGGTACAATCTAATAACAATGTATCCTGAATTCACTGATTAGTATAATAATAATACCTGTGAATTAAAGCCTTTTTAATGTTGCTTAAGTTCATTGGTTTATTTATTTAATTTTGATGCAGACATGCATAAAGAAATGTGGACTTTGAGATGGTAGGCATGAACTAAAGTTCATGAAGATCATCATGAGCAAGTCAACCTAGACATTAATTACTTGATCAATTATGTTACTCACTCATGGTGAAGGATCTTCTGTGCTAAGTGGAGTGAAGTACTAGAAGGGAAGATTGTTCTTGAGAGTATCTCAGCGGCATCCGAGTTTCTCTGCAACTCATCCCCTTGTTTACCTCCTGAAGCTAGATGGCAGCACACAAAGCAGAAACTTGTTTCTTGCAAGTAAAATCGAACCGAAACCGAGCCCTGCATGCGATAAATTTTCTTATTTTGTCAAAGAATTCCTATATAATGACTTCTGAAATAGTTCAAAAAATTATCCTTTATGTATGCAGTAGTTGATCTCTTTTGCATGTCCAATTAGTCCATCAACTAATATGGGAGATCTACCTTGTTGCCAAGACAGCCCATGATGCCGCAACCGACGCAAGAAACGCCGGGGTGGCGAATGAACCGCCTGAGATCGCTTCTGACCCAAACTGAGATCAGAAGCCCCACCATCTGCTTGCTCACAATGCATCTGAAATCTCCCATGAAGCCACGATGATCACTCGAGCTTCCTTCCTTGAAGGGGTGCACCTTCTGCTTCTCTCCAGCTCCCTTAGCCGGATGATCCTGCACTCCTCCTCTTGTCTTGGACAAGGACCTGTTCAGTGCAGTTCTGATGAGCTTGTTCCACTTCATGTGCGTCCTGGTGCTCTTCTCCGCGGCGCCAAGAACGTTTTTAGCATTCAGAGGCACGACCTCCTGAAACCTGCAACCAAAATATAGTTAAACATGCAGTTCTGATATATCTATGTGGATTTGCATGCATTGTCATATTAACTACAGTTACCCAAGAACATAAATGTCATGGATTCCGTTCTTCACATCTAACCAGTCCTCCAAATTCAGACCATCTGATGGTTGGACTCCACCAACGTTCCAGGTACTAACAAGGATTCTGAATCGAACAAGAAATAGGGAACATATACAGTTATCTAGATCGCTACACGGTTATCTATATATGAACAGGTCAAAACGATGATAAAAAGAAGATGCATCACACTGTACGTGGATCTTACTTATACTTGTGGGCAGACTTCTGATCATCACAAGGAAACAACCTGGCGCTAGCGAAGTGGCCATGATCCCACTCCGCAGCCGCCTCATGCAATACCTCGGTGCAAGGGAGGTCCGTCACGTAGGAATTGTCGCGCAGCGGCCTGCGAAGCAGCTTGTTAGCTACTAATTTCGGCCATAGCACCTGATATGAACGATAACATGGTCGACGCACATCTGTTAATTAGTCATTTCGAAAGTTAGAGGCCCTGCAGAGACATGAGAAAGAAGGCTTTATCTCACCTGTCCTCGTGTTTTGTTCTCCTGCATCATCATAGTGGACAGAGGAGATGATGAGAGGGGGAGAGAGAGAAGGTTCTATCCCAGCGTGGAAGAAAAGTTTCGGTTTGGAGAATAATGTGAAGAGAAGAGAACAGTGGAGGGGAAGGATGAGGATATATAGAATACAGGTTGTGATGGTGGTGGGGGGCACATGAAGGTCCTTCTTAACACTAAAAGGATAAAATATTGCGGCAAGTTGTGGGGAGGACGACAAGCAAAATGCTTCTTGACATGTAGGATGATGCACGTCAAAGCTCTGCCATTGGCGAGAACAATCTCTTCTTCTTGAGGTAGGGACAAATGAACAGCAGAAACTGGGACCAATGCTAACAGAAAAGTATGTCCCTATATATTTTTTTTTTTTTGAGGTGTAAATCTGATATTTAAGTAAGCTACTGGACCCGAAATCAGTTCAAGAGCGTAAAGTAGTTAAACCTTTCATAATGAAGGACATGTCTGATATATTTAAAATGAAAAGGAACACATAATGAAGAATTCTTTATTCAATGTTGAAGAACTTGTGGAAGGTTGCTGCATTGTTGGTTAATAAAGAGGGCAGAGAATTGTCATGTAATGCATAGGGTTGGGGCCAGTCCTAGCAGGGAGAGATCCAAATTCATCCCTCTTTCTATACACTTGTGTTTAAGCAAAGTCGTGTATTCAACTATTCAAGCACATATCTGAAATTTGTGTCAGCTATTTTTCACTTGAGTCAGATCTGAGAAGCTGCCTGATGGAGTTCAATTTCAGCTCAAATATATGCTTATGATAGAAGAAAGTTAGCTAAAGTTCTGGGTGTACATTGGGAATATACTGTGATGTTTTTCAAAGCTTCTTAGTTTTCAGACTTAATCTTATAGCATAAGATACTGCAAGATTGGATTTGGTAGGTGCATTAAGATTGACACATGTTTACTTACATATATGTGTATATACATATATGTAATAAAGGGACATTATTGAGGAGTTCTTTGCGCGTGAAGCAAATGTAGTCCGATCACTGGACCGCCTGAAAGGGATCCGCAGGTACTTCAGCAGCAACAAGTCAACTTCAATGCTTGGAACAGATGACCGCGTGAGGATCATAGCTGCTTCGGTCCATGGCGCGTGCCATGCCGGCGACCCCATATGCATGCACATATATATTTGCTTTTCTTCCTACTTGTCTTTGTGTTGGACCAGTGAGTGCACCACCTGGTTGTAGGCGATATTTGGAGAATGAGGTCATCATGAAGCCAAGTTTGCGCAAAGGAAGCCATGAACTGTGACAGGAAGCATTGGCAAGTGAAAAAAGGAGAGGAGGATGATAAAGGTGCAATCCACAAACTGATATCATTCCTATTTGCCCCACTGTTGGAACAGAGCTTCTACCCAGTTGTGACTCCTGTCATGTACCAATCCAATGGATGCATCAGATCTATCTTCAAATTTTCTGAAACAAACTAGTTGGGCAGAGCATCTAGTAGGAGATGGAATCATGCAACTTTTTGAGCCAATTATGAAGTAGTTGATAAATTCCAGGAGCCCAAACAGTAGTGATCATGGGTTATGGGCTTCAACACTTCTGAAAACTTTTGATTAATTTATTGTTTGCTTCAGGATTCCTGATTGACCCTTGGCTTTTCTTTTGTAGTCTTCAAAAGATCAACAATCCATGCACTCTTCTTTCTCTGCTATCTTAATGCAGATAGGAATCAGATGACATGACAATTCTTGCTTCTGCATGCTAAGGGCAAAAGAGAATGGGACTGTTCATATCTTGAAACCAAAATTTGACCTGACATCTTTCTCTTTTGCTAGATTTTTTTTTTTGTATATGATAGAAGAACACTTTGATCCACTGTTGCCTCAACTTCTCTTGCAAATTCCAAGCACTGCAAGGGCAGCAAATATTATGGTGCATGGACAGATTTGCATCCAAAAGGCTTCGGTTAGAGATATATAATAATATAAAGGTGTTAAGGGCATTAAATTATTATGGCAACAAACTCTATCATTAAAAGCCTCAAATAACTAAAACTAAGACATGATTCTGAGAGGGAGGACATGCTTCCAAATTTGTCAACATCTATCTAACACAAACTGAAAGGAAAATTCAAAGGGTTCTTTTTGTCTGAACAGCCAAATCTGCCCCTCTGATCCCTTTCTTTTTATTCTATCCTCTCCTTTTACTGTTGTTTTCTCTCAGATTTGTTTGGAGCCATATGGATCCCAAGATGCCTTCCCCTCTGCACACCCCTGCAGGCGTTTCCTCATTGTCACTTTTTTATTTATTTATTTATTTATTTATTTATTTATTATTATTATTATTATTATTATTATTATTATTATTATTATTATTTGAAGTCGAAAAATTTTATTCAACGTGTCTTTTTAAGGAATTTGAAATCATTATTGCTCCTAACTTTCATGTGAATTAATAAATAGTAGATATATGCGCCAAAATCCACAATCAAATACGAATAATTTCAAATAAATAATTGTCAAATTTGTGTTTATTTAATCATGCAATTTGCCTGTAACTTAACCTTATCTAATTTAAAGAATCATGCATGTCACTCCAACAAAAGATAAAGAAAAGGATTGTGGCGTATTTTCTTAATTAAGTTCAATATACGTAATTAATATGATATTATTTATCCCGTTTCTTTTTTTTTCTCTTTTCGAAAAAAAATTAATCACTTTGGGAGCCAACAGTTTCTGACTTCTGAGGCGGTAAAAGATGTATTGGCACCCCGAGGCGGTAAACCATGACCGTGATATATTTTGGATAGTGGACCGATGACGATGAGAAAGCAACTTGTACATGGAATTTCAAAGTAGTTTAATGCATTATCATTCAATATTATTTAGCAACGTAAATTATCTCTTAAAAAATTATTATTTGTTAAATTATTAATAATGTATATTACCTTATTTTATATGCGCAAATAATTTATCTCACAATTCATATTAGATTAATGAGTTAACATGCCATCTTTACCAATATACCCCTAATTAAACAAATTATATTTAGATATATATAAATTATTTTTAACTTCATAAACTTAAATCACTAATATATATATTATCACTCATAAAATTAAAATTTATAAAATAATTAATAGATTTTTAAAATATGATAATAATATAGTCATAATAATTATAATATTTATTTAATTAATTTTATAATTTATTTAATTATTATTATAATTTATTCAATATATTTTAGAATTTATTTAAATAAAACTATAAAAGACAAATGCGAAAAATAAAATTTAAAATATTACAACTCTCCCGTAGATAATCCGCATTGTCACTTCATAGGCAATGTGAATTGTCTGGACAATGCAGATTACCCATTACCTATCACAAGTGAAGAAAGTAATGTGGTGGGCCCAAGTAATTTAATACAATATTACCTAGTAATCTACAAAGATTACCTATAGAAAAACGCCCCTTAGTACTTGCTAATTAATGAAAATTAATATAATTATTTCGTTTTAACTTTTATTGGCCTAAATTATAAAAGATTATAAAATAGCTTACAAATCTTATATTTGAACATCTAATGGTCGGATCTAACTACTGTTACTTATATTTTCAAAAAGAGGAAAATGTATACGGAGACTATTTGATATAGAACAAATGTAGAGCATTCATTTTATTTATTAGATTAATAATATATATATATTAAGTTAAAGTATGTGTTAAATGATAAATATAATTAAAATCAAGATCATTGAATTATCCGATGAACATTATCAAGCTATTTTAGCAAATATGACTAATTCAACGGTTGTAATTTATTTAGCTTTAGATGATAGATTTTTATTATCAAATTATCTTAATAAATATATATTTTTTCGTCTAAGAAGTATATGATTAATCTAATCATGAATTATAATTATTATATTAATTAAATAATAAAAAAATAAGCCTTCTACACCAACATGCTCTACATACTCATTAATCTCTTTCAAAGAAAATGTAAACAAACAATTCTACTTTTGCTAAATTACAAAAAAGGACTTAATCCTTTTGTAGAACATGTTAATAATAGACATGCTCCTCTGTTAAGTTTTCCTAGCATAAAAGTTGTTCCACTTCTTGATTTATTGATTTTTTTTATTTTCATCTTGATAGATCTTTTAACAGTTCTATCACATCGTTTGGTATCTTGCAGTAGATCTGGATAATGACGAGTAAAGGGATCCCAATAATAGCAGGTTTGTTTGAACAAGAAGCTTTAAGTTAATTTTCCACCTAAAATAATACAAGGATAAGCAAGTCAAAAGGTTCCTTGAATTGACAAAACAAGGAAAAGGGAGAGAACCAGCGTGCATAAGAGAGAGAGAGATCTTTTCTTATCCATAGGGCTTAAGATGATTGGGTGGGTACTTAATATCTTCTTAGCTAATGATCGATTAGAATAACTTTAACCAAGATATCTAGGGATCTTTTGTAGTGGAGAAATATTTCCCCATTGAGAAAAATTAATTTTTGATACTTTGTAGAAGAATGAAGATTAATTTTTTTCTCTCCCCTTCTATTAGTTTCTTTCATGCTGACAAATGGGATCAAGATAAATTTTAGCTTATTCATTCCCCTCATTTTTTTCCTTCAATAAAAAAATACTCTTGAACGAAATTAATGTTCAATTATGATTTGCTTTTAATAAAGATGATCTTATGACTAATCATAATAATATGGGGAAAATGCAGACACCAACAAACAGGAAGAAAAGTGCAGGATCCAACATTTGAGGACTGGATGCATCAAATAGTCTCATGCCATACTGCGGTAGAACTTGAGAGAATCACACACACATGCTTATCCTTTTGTACATAAGTTTCAATAGATTATAAACTTTGAGTTGGAGTTAGAACATCAAGGAAAAAAGTTTTATGTACTCTTTTGTCGCAAACTTCAGGTTATGCATAGCTCTTAAAGAGGAATCCACAGATGCCAAGGAGGACAAAAAGAAAGTTAATGGTTGTGCAAGTAGCTTTATAACCACCATATCTCTACTGTTGGATTTGCTTTGATGTGAGAATCTGCATAAATCAGTAATGTCGTGTCAAAATGTAGCCTTTAAATCATTAAGCTTTGATTAGTTGCCCAAGCAAGGAACCCAAGAAAACAGGCTGCTGCATCAAACAGAATGAGAGAGGAAAAAAAAAAAGAAGAATCGAGTGGCAAAAGGTTGGGACCCTACAATTGGCATAAAAAAAGCCAATGGTATGGACAAAGGGAGACAAGTATCCAGTCTGAAAAAGCAGATTCTTAGGGGTTGGTTGAAACCAACTGAAGTAAGCTGATATACTATTCACAAGCAACTGCAAGTGTAATAGTCTTTTGAAGAAATAATTACCCTGCAAGATGAGGAAAACTATTTGACATCGTCTACCAATTTTAAGAATATGATTTCGAATTCAGTTATCCATCGAATTTTTAGTTTATAATTTCCTTTCTTAATCTCCATTTGTATACTTGCAAATGTAGGCACCTTTTGAAAAGAAGTAAATGCCATGACACATCAAATGAATAGTGCAGAACTGAACTGGTGATTGTTTCAAGCTGCATGGACCGATTGATTTGACCCAGTGTGCATTCGGATGACGAAGACGGTTTGAATTAAAAGTATAAAAATGACATAAAGTCGCACAATGCGATGGTAAAAACTAAAAAGGTAATGTATGAATTCGGCTTGTAGCACTTTAAACTCACGATCAATCAGAAGAAATCTGGATAACCAACTGCAGACAAAGCAACCAGAAACTGAAGGGAGCGACAGGAAACTAAAAGAGAGATCAAAGACAGGCAACAATGATTTCAAATTTCAAAGTGATTTAGATTGTAACTCAAGTTTGCCACAGATTCAGTTCTAGAATGTTTTACAAGTAGAAGTGATATGTTTGATTTCTCTGCCGTTCTTTACACTTGCTCCAAAATTTGCTTGAAACCTCTGGTCTAGCCTTTCTGCTACATGGAAAAATGTTAGTGCCTCTAGGACTTTCCCCTCTAATTAGCAGAAACATTGGTCAACTGGTCCAAATTCTTTGAACCTTCACTTGCACCCTCATCCTTATCAGCAACAGCATCACCACTAAAATTCTCAATAGATGCACTTTCCTTGGTGGTGTCGTTCCTTGGAGAAACATTTTTGTTGGTATTCGATTTCATCAATCCGTTGCCCCCGTTTTCAGATGAAAAACTTGTAACTGGAGCATAGTTGGTCTCAGCAGAATTCTGTGCCACTTGCAGTGGTTGAGATGGAGCAATATGGACAGACCCAGGAGGGATAAATACTCCAGTTCCTGGAACTGGTAAACTAGATGCTGCCTGCCGTGTAGGAGCTGGGACTGTCCATCCTGCTGTGGAAGGTGGAAGAGGGACAGATGCTGGAGAGAATGGCAAAGCTGCAGGGGCAACATGAGTTGCAACAAACAGTGGTTGAATTCCATTAGGGGATATGCTTTGAGGGTGAATCACTGGTGCTGCTCTGACTGTAGTAGTTGGGATAACTCCGTAATGTTTAGGGCCAGGAGAATGCCGGCCAAAATTCCCAGCCCTTGAGGAAACCCAAGGTCCAGGATTTGCAGAGGAGGACAAGCTCAAACCATCCAACAAATGATCCTTCTTTAGACGCGATTTTCCAAAAGTCAGGATAATTCGCTGCTTGCGAAGGGAGGGAATGGCTCGTTTTGCAGTCTCTGCACTCTTTCCTTCCATCACAAGAAGAGCGCTGGTGGATAAAAGAGGACAGAAGGTTATGATAAGGTCAATAATTTATTTCACCATTTAACCAAAATAATATCTTTAGTGCAGCAATCAACATTGTTGAATATTTAATATGTTTCACCACAATAGAGCTGAAATTTATGGTTGAGTCTCCTAAAAGAAATTATGACTGACTAAATTGTATAAATATTATATCTTAAGGGAAATCAATAAATATTAAATCATTTTCTTAAAGTGCAAATATCATTATGAACTACCAAGTCTAGCATTACAACAACAACAACAAAACCTTATCCCACTAGGTGGGGTCGGCTACATGGATCATACGACGCTATATTCGTTGATCCATGTTCATACCAAGTCTAGCATTAACCTGGAACATTTCCAAAATTGAATCAACACTGGTCAAAATGTAACACACAAAAAAAGTTCCTTTTAAGAAAACACAATTTTTTTCTTCCCTACCAACTTTGTACATGAATAAAGATCTTTTTTGAGTATTCTGCATTCAAAAGCCAAAACCAATACAAACTTATCTATTCTCAAAAGAAAGGGTCTTCGAATGATAATATACAACATGGAACTCAAAGGAAACCAAATCTGATTTTATCCAATTGAAAGGGTGTGTTATGTTGTCTTGTCCAGTGTCAAACAGAAACGACGTTTCAATAAACATCAAACCAAATACCGAGTCCCAGATGAACTGTGTCAGTCCAGTCCAAACCAAACATTAGTTGTTAGCTGATCAATTAACTAAAATAGGCACACTCAAATCGGGTCAGCTGATGCAAGAGAGGGTTAGATCAGTATGATATCAAGAAATGAGAAATCTTTGGCAAGGGCATGGTTGCTAGAGCTGATGCTGAGCGGCAGACTGATAGAGAGATAACAAGAGGACTGGAAAGCAAATATATCATCAACATGGGGATTGGCTGTGACTGCTCTCATGTAAGCTGGATGCTGGTATTTATTGGTCATCGTTGGATTACCAAAGATAGAAGTCAACCATCATAAAGTTTCATTCTAAGAGTGTCATAGACAATTTTCGACAAAAAATTGTCTTCAGTAGATGGCTAGATCACAAAAATTTATACTGCATTTTGCCTGTTTTACTTCGCATGGAAAGAAAATACATAAATGAGTAGAGAATATTGACTGGATAGTGATCTATCCAGACCCACTTGACTGGATTAAAAAAAATTCAGGCAAAATTAGTTAACTAAAAACACTGAACAACGTATCATATTATAAACACAAAGGCACATTAGTATGAATCTGTAAGAGAAAGCATACCCAGCATTCAAAGAGACCCTTAGAGAACCATTATAATCTCCTTTCTGATCAACACCACTTACTCGTCCATAAACAACATCACACTGAGTGAGGAACAAGTTGCAAACAGGTCTACCATACCAAGATGGCCATATATGAGGATGTGAATGATCACCCTTCATGAAATTCATGAGTCAGCACACAAAGAATACATATTTTCTGAATGACGTATAGAATGTAGCCACTGTTACCTCATTAAAGAAGTCAATCACACAAAAATCAGGCTTGACAGCTAAAACTTGTGTTCTAACCAACCTATCAAGAACATCATCAAGTATGCTAGGAATTGCCTCGACCTTCCTCTCTAAAAGTTCAAATCAGAAAGGTTATTTCTCAACTGGAACAAAATGCTGCATGTCATTTATTTAGATTTGTAACATAAGATACAAACCTGTAGATGACTGAGTCATGCTCTCATCTTCGCTAGATGTTGCCTCAATAATTGGGATTCCTAATTGAATCACCTCTCTCCCATGCCCCTTTACAGGTCGTCTCCATATCAAAATTGTTTGCCCTGCTTTTGTAACTCAAATGTCAGTCAAACGTGCAATGCCATGAAGTATATCGTTAGATCCAAAATCAGGGTTTACTTTGAGGAACAAATTAAAAATATAAGAATTTCTAGAATGAGGATTCATAGGAATAAACAAGTGTCAATGCATCCCACACTTTTCCTTTCAACAAACAAAATGAGCCCTACACTTGTCTACCAAGGAAGAGGACCATTGTGAGCTAGAAACAAACATCTTATGGAATGTCAAACAGGAAAGAAAAGCAACAGAATGAATAAAATGGTCATGAAGTTAAGATCAGATGCCAAATGGAAAGTAAAATGTGAACGTTATTAGAATAAAAACCTTCTCGAATTATAATAACAAACAGTTAAACCAAAAAAAAACATTTCCTGCTTTTGTTGCATCTGCTTTGAAGCAGCTGAAAATTTAGAAGTTTTTAATAGGTTTTTATTATGTATTTATTACAATTTATTCCAACAACAAGTAATTCCATGTTATAATAATATCAAAAGGCACAATAATTCTGCACCTAAAAGGGCACTAGAAATAAAACACATGATACCTGGATATGTCTGAATTAAATGTTTCAACGAAAGCCCATTACTGATGGGTGAAATGTTAGTTAAATCACAAGGGTAGCCAATGAGATATCCACAGATATAAAAATGAAGTTCCTGAATTCAACATATGTTTGGCTGTTCATACAAAGTTGGAGTTTGGCTGACAGCATTAAGAATGACAAATTAATGGGTTCTGAGCAAGAATCTTGAATCATATTTTATTGTAGCATGTAACTACAATTGCATATTTAGTCCTTACAAGAATTGGATCATTGAGCAATGCTAATAAGTAATAGCATGCATGTCTTTGTTCTTAAACTGACATTGTGAATCCTTTTGAACCTTCAATCATAATGTATAGCTATAAAGAATCTCACAATAGATAACAAGTTCAAAATTGCATCTATTGAAGAAGTTGATCCCCCCAAAAAAATAAAAATAAAAGAAGCTGATCCATATGAGCTTCGCTCATAGAAGATGATTACGGTTTTCATGTCAAAGAAAAATCAACTTTCAAAAGGGAAAGAATATCAAGATAAACCAACACTCATTTTTACATATTAAATGTGATATCTCCGGTGAAATACTCCATGGCCAGTAACCAGCATTTTTCTTTCACACTTGTATAACAACAATAGACCCACTCGATTTGACTCAATAAGTTGGCAAAGAATGGAACAATAGTCTTTTTTTCATTTTTAAAGAAAGAAAGGATGCCTACAGAATTGTGTTGGTCATCAATGCAGTGGTTTACATAGATGCAAAAGAAATCTATAAGGTCCTACTGCATGACAACCAATAGCTTACAGTAACAAGTGATTGGTTAAAGTGATAAACAGCCGAACCCTTGTATGAGAGAGGACACATGATTGAAACTCTGGAAGCACATTTGTCGACGTGAGGTAAAATGTGCAACATTTTCACCTCTGACTGGATTAATCAGGACCCATTAAATTTTGGATATCAAGGTCCATATCAAAAAGTTAATAGTTAATTATGCAATAGGGGAGCAAAAGGTTGTCAGAAGTTGTTGCGAGTTGGCAACACCCAGCTCTGATAAGCGATGGTACCCCCCAATCCTCTTCCGGCTCCCTTCCTTTCCGGCGACCTTTACTCTCTTCCTCTCCGGTGACCTTTGCCAAGCTGGGTGCGCTCGCTTGGCAGGTTACTCTGTGCATCTTTCGATTAGTCCCAACTCGTCTTTTCCGGTGAGGCACGTTCCTGGTGTGCCGCGGGAGGTGACGAGGATCCCTCCACTCCCTCTCCCACAACAGCTGTGTCTCATCTGCTCTGATGTCGGCGTGCAGCGGAAGGTGACGGGTATCTCCCCACTCCCTTTCCCTCTCCGTTTGGTCTGGTACTTCTCGTCAGTGCGCTCTTCGGAAGTGAGGTACTTTCTGGGTGTGAGGATGCCTCGCTTCACCCATCAAGCGCTTGCTGGGGAAATATGCTAGAATATTACTCTAGAATATCAGGGATATTATCCCAAAATATCTGGGATATTATTCTAGAAAATCTGGAATACTAATTCTGAATAGTATTATAAAGATATGCAAAGATATGGAAAGATATGCAAATCATATCTCAACACTCCCCCTCAAGCTTGAGCATAGACATCAATCATGCCTACCTTGTCGCATATCAATCATGCCTAACTTGGTAACCAGAAAGTTGATGACGCCGACGATTCTATATTCCAACACGCCCCCGCAAGTCGACGCTGGGAAGAGACTGAATGGCGGCGGCTTGAAGGACACACCGCGGCGAAATCACACAACAGCGACAGTGTAACCACTCATCGAACACTTGTTGGGCGAACCAGGCTTCAAACAGTAGAGAGTTTGACAAACACCTAGAGGACAGCTGTTGCTAAAAGAACATCAGAGAGGAAGACGCCAACGATGATTTTGCCGACATGCCCCAAGTTGAAGAGAGCTTGAGTAGCAATAGCAGAGCATCCAATGAGGCATGTAGAGTTTCTTCGATGGAAGTAGAGAACCGGATGAGCTGGAAACACAGCTCCCAAATCCGGCAACGTCAGTAGAACGCCGATAACGGCAAATGGAGAGGAAACTCCAAAGAGACGACTTGAGGAATGCCGATCGTGATCCAACGCCAAAAAGGAAGTAGATTCCGATCGTCGATAATGTCGGCCAAGTCCGGTCGTCGGTATAATTCCGGAGGTTAAGCTCCGATCAATAGAGGTTGACACTCCTTATGGAGTGCAGGACGCCTTAAAGGCGTAGGAAGCCCTCAAGGACTTAGGGTATCATAGAAATGCGACAGCAAAGCTGTAGAGATGCCCCTATGGCAGAGAGTTGCTAGAAAGCAAAAGGTGGAGAAGAGGAACAAAGAAGAGAAACCACAAAGGTAAAAAACCTCGATCTAGGATCGCTGCTTTGATCAATAGAGGCCCGAAGGCAAGTCCAGCGATAACACCGACAAACAAATGAAAGCTAAGGAAACATGGAAGAGGCGAAAATGAAGTTTCATTCTGCAATAATTTTCGAGCTCCTGTGCAGTGCTAAGATTTATCTTGCAGCAGAAGAAGGAGATGCGGAAATAGCGAAAGAGAGAAATATAGAAGAAAACACAGAGACACGCAAAGGCGTAGAGAGAAGAATGTGAACAAAAAACAGGGAGAGAAAATAGGAAATCAGAAATGTGGATCATCGAGCCATAAACACGAAGATAAAAAACTTCGTGCTTCCTGGACTTTCAGGAGCCATGGATGCCGACGAATCGGCGAGAGGAGCTCACACAAATCTCTAATCAACCCGCTCTGATACCATGTTGAAAAATATGTTCTCTTGTTATTCACCCAAACACTAGTGCCTCCTTATTTATAATAAAGGTAGGCAATACAACAAAGGAAAATATGCTAGAATATTACTCTAGAATATCAGTGATATTATCCCAAAATATCTGAGATATTATTCTAGAAAATTTGGGATACTAATTCTAAATAGTATTATAAAGATATGCAAAGATATGGAAAGATATGCAAATCATATCTCAACACTCCTACCTTGTCGCATATCAATCATGCCTAACTTGATAGCCAGAAAGTTGATGACGCCGACGATTCTATATTCCAACAATAAGATATATCATAAAATATCTATTCTTATCGTCTACCTTTCCAAGATTATAATACCAACACATCCATATAATGGCACATAATATGCATCCTTTGGTATTTGTGCTCCTTAGGCATATCAGTCGAAAATAAATAATGTGGTTTTTTAAAACTGTAAAAGAGGCGAATGTACAAAATGACTACCTTGAAAATAAAATCACCAGCAGAAAAACAATTGAAGTTGATGAAAATGAGAAGCATTGAATTTCTTTGGAGAGAGCACCGTTGGATAAAAGTAGCAGATGAAATGAAATAAAATTTTATTAAGAATTAAGCATAGTCCCCAGACAGATTTTTTTCGAGAGGAGTTCCCAGACAATAGATAAACACAGGATTTATGTAAACATGAAAATGTAAATGCTAGAGCTCTTATGACAACTTTTGCTAGTGAAGACTAAAGAAACAGCCAACAAGCTGTAGAAGTAGTTATTTTTGTAATATATTTCGGTAGCTAGGGAAAGTTGAAAAGAATAATATTAGTCATAAAGTGCACCATAATTTCTTTTTTTTTTTTTTTTGAGAATGGGAAGGATGGTTACCAAAAGGTGCAACCATCCAGATTTATTGATGCAAAAGTCAGTTACATTAGATCAGATCATTACAAAGAACATGTTATATTACACCATCCAACCATGCACCATATGCTTGGCATTTGCTTCGATGTATAGACGATGATATCTCGTTGGTGCCTCCAAATCGGTATGTTCTCCAAAAGTCGTGCTAGTCAACTCTAAGTTCTTTACTTGTGGAGTGAGTAAAACTAGAAGTTAGTATCTAGGCACAATATCACTAAGTAATCTTAATTTGTTTCTTATTGTAACTCTCCCCAAGGATAGTCAAATGCATATAGATCAATTATGGCGCCAGCACAGCCAAAATTCAAAGTTGAAAAGATTCAGTATGATGTGTGAAGTATGAATCATATTTCCATCAATAAAGAAATATGTAAAAAATCAGTAGATAAATATTTGTATTTCTTTTGTTAAGATATATTTCAATGAGAATAGACCTAAAATGAAGAATAGAAAACAAAAAGCGGACATGATGAGGAGGGTGGGAAGATTGATCTAAGCTTTCCATCAATTGCTATAGCTTAGATAAATTCCAATGAGTGATATTCAATAGATTAAAATTCAAATAGTTAGTGCAATTAGATGTTAGGTATTGCTCCAATTTTGAGCAAGGCATAATAGAACCTTCACGAAAGCCTGAAACAACTGGAAGTCAAATACTCCTCAAGAAAAAAGAAAGAATCCAAATTTATACCCCATGCAAATGATTTTGTTTTTTAAAAGAGAGAGGAGGACTAGCAAGGTGGCAGCCGTCCAGAGATTTCATATCAATAAGAATTTAAAGAATATATAATCTTGCCCAAGAAACAAAGAGACAAAGTACCAGATCCATGAAAAAAGAATTCTCACAGATTTGATTCCTGAAAGAATATGAATAAGCAAAGAATTGATATTATTTTCCTCACAAAAGAAAATCTAAAAGTACGCCAAGTAATCATTAACAGTTCATCTTTCAGTCAGCATCTTCATTAAATGATCAAACAAAAGAGAGAACGCTCCTTTGATTGATATGAAATGAAACATAATATGTATTAACATCTAGAAGTTCATTGGTGTCGTTTAATATTGCAAGAGTATGCAACCTTGTCCACGAAAAATCAGATCCATGAAAAAGAATCACTCAGAGATTTTATTCTAAACAGAATATGAATAAAGCAGAGAATTGATGTTATTTTCCAAGCAAAATCAGCTTTAAAAGTAAGGCAATTAATCATTAACAATTCATCTTTCAACAGAATTTTCACTAAATTATCAAACAAAAGAGAGAAAGCTCCATTGATTGTTACGAAATAAAACATACACGTACAAGAAAAAGGATAATGGTAACCCCACCATTAACTACTTCATTTTCATTTATTATTTTAATATTAATAAAAAATGACCTGCCGAAACAGAATTTGTAACTTTTTACATTAATACTCAGATGTACATTGATGTCATTTAATATTCCAAGAGACAAATATATTGATTAAAAAAAGTAAGTTAACTTGCCTTGAAGTTCTCCTTTGCGACCGGAAGCTCTCATTTTGTTGGCCAAAGAAATAAGTTCAGTAATCTCCTTGTCATCCAATAATTCTTCATAAAGTTTAAGTCCTTCAACAATATTGACCTATGAACACTTGAACATTTAGTCCAGTCACACTATCATAAACCCTACATATTGTTGACTTGTCATATCTTAACAGAAAGCTGACAGCAGAAATTAATTTGAGATTCCCATCATACTTTCTTTCCGTCACATATTTCCATAACAGAGAAAACTCTGGGCACTTGAGTGCTTTTATCTTTTCCTTCCTGATCTAAAGTTGTATTGGCACATTCCTTTTGTACAGATTCCTTGCAGTTCCCTATTAAAACAGAAAAGAAAATGACAAAGGAGACACAACATTAATCAATATGTGGAACAAAAAAAAACAAGATAAATAGATTTTACTATTTCATACAGAGAAACCTTGTCCTCTCTATGTTTTAAAGGAAAACAATTAATGGGAAGAAATGCCAATATTTTTATTTTTATTTTTTGAGGGGAAACGCCCATAATTTGCTTTCCTGTATTTGGTTGTATATGTAGCTACAGATTATATATCACCTTTCTATATAATCATTTTGCTTTCCAGATATCATTTTGCTTTAAAGCCCCTTTGGATAGATCAGAGAACACCCATATTATGCAGACCTACGAACTCGTACCTGGAGATTCATGGGAGCAATTTTCATCTACTGCAGCTGCTCCCAAATTGCTACTGTGGTTTCCTGTGGCCTCTCCACCCATTGAGCTGTGGCCATCCTTGGAGACAAGAGCATCACAGGATCCTAGCATGTCACGTTAATTAAATGAGGTACATTAAAATACACAGCTAATGCTGCAACTGCCATTTCTGAACCTTGTATCCACAATAAGATGAAAAGCCCAACATCTTTAAACAAATCATTGATTTTGGGTTACTGAAAAAATAACACGACACCATTCAGCAGATCTGCTCAAACAAAATCCATCATAATTACCAGAATTAAACTTCAGGCTTCTCTATAGTTAAGCATTCGACTTGATGTCATACCAGAAATACTAAAGTGGCTAAATTTGGCAAGCAAGATGCACTAGAGTAAAAAAGGATAGTTCTTTGAACAGTTTTGAGCTGAAACAAAGACAGTCCGATGCTTACCCAGTCCCTTCTCTTGCGTGACCAGTGTGGTGCCTCTCTGCTGCTTCACGTCCTCCTCCTCCTTATGCACAACTTTATCTTCCGCCTTCTCGGCACTCCGCTCACCCGATCCATGGTTCTCTCGAGCCGTGCGTCCGTGTTTGTGGCCAAACCCAGGCTTCCGCCCATCCTTGGCCGGTGTTGGCGGCCCCTCAAAATGCCGATGCTGCTGCTGCAGCAGTGGCTGATTCTGAGCCGGGCGCAGCTGGCGCTGCTGCTGCCTCCCCCACGAGGCCTGCTGGAGGGCGAAGGAGACGTCGCTGACGGGGAAGTACTGCTGCATGTGGAGTACCGGGGTCCAGTGGGCACGGCGCTGGTGGATGGCCGCGGCAACGTGGTCGTACTCACCGGGGTCCCCGACGGTCCGGAGGTGGTGGAGCAGCAGGTCGATGACGGCGTTTGCGGCCGCGAACTCCCCCCGCAGCCACGAGATGAATCCATCCCTCTCGTCCACGAACCACTGCTGCTGCTGCTGCTGCTGCGGTGGCGGCGGATGAGGATGATGCTGCTGGTGCTGATGCCGCTGTTGCTGCTGCCGCGGAGCCATCGGTGGCGCCACCTCAGCAACTCCGCCGCCGGCAGCAGCCGGCATTGGCTCCGGCGGGCCCACCACCGCGGCCGCCGAGGCCGCCGCCATGGGCAAGGAAGCAAGGAAACAAGCGGAGCTCAAGGAAAAGGGGGGGCGAAAACAAACAGCTCACGAGATCAGCAGCTGGTCCAGCAACACCATGAAACCGGATCCAAGGAGGAGGATCTTTGGACGACGGGTAGGTAGAGAAGAAACAAATCTGGGCAGATCCAATTGGAGATCTAACGAAGTAGCGGAAGTTGGAGGACGGAGAGAGAGAGAGAGAGAGGTGAGAGAGGAATAGCTTGAGGAGGACGCTGCCTGCCGGTGTGCGTTAGGGAAGATTCGTGTGTGGTCGCTCAAGGGCTTTTTTTATTTTTTGTTTTTTGTTTTCTTAAATATAATATTAATATTATATATATTAATATATATATTATTCTTTGCGGTGTGTTGTGTTTCCACCAGTTTCCTCCACTCTTCTTCTTCTTCTTCTGGTTTCTCTACTGGAGGAGCAGTACGTCGTACTCCTCCCCCACTCCGCTACTCTTCATATGTTTCTGTTGTACGCTACTCGTGACACTTGCACAAATTACAAAGATAAAAAGAATGGGCCAATGAGCGTTGATCGACTTATTTCGTATAAGAAAATTTTACTTTCAATTTGATTTTCAAAATAAAGATATGTTGTATTTTTTTAGTAAAAAAGTATAGTCGACGATTCAAATGGTATGACATTAAAATGTATACTATCTATGAGTTAAAAATTATCTTATCATTCAGCTCAATTGATTCTATTAGGTTTAACAATGAAAACTTAATAAGAATTTTTTATATTCATAAAAATTTAAATTTACGTTATGTTATCACTAGATTCCAACTCTTTTGGCGCATATTACTCATGAATATTAGGATAGAATTTTAAAGAGGTTCTTATCGAGTTGTTATATTTGATTAGATGTGAATGTGAATGTAACAAAATTTGGTTAAGCAATCTTATGGACACCAAACAATATCTCATGTTTAATTCACTCTAAAAGTAGAAACTCTCTGCCAGGGATCTCGTAGAAATCCATACTAAATTGATCGAACTTAACTACACTACTTTTATTCATCTATAAATGTTTTGTCGTATACTAATTGGCCCCAAGATTTGATAATATTTGCACTCAACTAATTTAAATTCCGAGACAATATTATTTAAGTGAAGCCAAGAAAAAATCAGTTAATTCCAACATAGACGAGTTAATTAATCATATTAATTAAACTTAAATTTTTATTTTATAACGCAATATTTTTTTTTACGAAGGCAATTTCCCATTCAGATACAACCTATTAGATAGACTTTTGGCAACCACCTCTTAGCAATTCTTTTTAGTTTCAGGATTTTAGATGTTATTGACTGATTCCTTGGAGGTGCTAATTGAGGTTTACTAGTATGACTTCATGTCACATCTTTCAAAACCAACTGAAGACTTTTGAGGAAAATGAGTGAATTGTATGAGTGTTTCTGTTTCACTAAATTATTATTCAAAACTCTAGATGTTTGAATTTTGAATGGAAGACTAACACAACATATAGCTTTTATAATCAAGTTTGTTTTGTAACAAACACATCTTTCAAATATACAACATATTTAGAATCCGTCCTCACTAATTATTTACTGATATCATTGCACTAATTATTTAGTAAAATGGATTCCTCCAACAAACAAGTTACTGTCATTAAAATAGTTGCAATATCCAAAGGTCATTTTCCATTTTTTTATATCATATCTTTTTTTATGCCATTATTAGCATGAGTTCGGCATAAACAAATAGTTGGTGAGACATGTAACTGTCACATTAGTAAAAAAACAAATGTAACGTGTAAATTGATCAATTCTAAATAGATTATCTAGTTGGAGGTGAGGGGCAACTTAAATCCTTCAATAAATGTTCTTCAACTTCATTCATTTTTTTATATTTTATTTTTCAACTTTATTTTATAACGAGATTATCCTTTAACTTTTAACTTATTTCAACAACTATTCTTTTTACTTGTGATAACTCGTTTACTGGTTGCCCAACCTACATGGACGCCATGCATCATTTTTCTCTCTCCTTCCTGAGTATGCCTTTGTCGATATGACACAACAACGAATAATAATTATTATTATTAAAAAATAAATAAGGGGCGGCAGCCCTATGGCTATCACCCCTCCACGGGCTTGCCAATGCAGACGCCATGATCTGGTTCCGTCATCTACGCTCTTCCCCCATGCAATCCTATAGGCTTCATTTGGTGCAAGAACGTGAATAAGGTTGTTCTTACTTTTGATGTCAAACAACATTTTTTTTGCCATTGATAGACCCCGCATTAATTATTATAAAACGTGAGAGCAGCCAATTCTTGGAGTGAGGTGGAACGCATTTGTTCCTGTCGAGTTAATAAAATGAGGTTATGTTGGGGTTATAATGATTTTGTTCTAGAATAAAAAAATATCTATCCAAACGACCCCATAGTGACCATCGTCAAGGCCACAAAAGCTACTTTGGCAAAGCCGTCGGCACACTAACATTGGCGACACGCTCCTATTGACAAGACATGTCAGCAACTTGGACCCACATGGTGAACACAAGCAAGGAGCTCATAGTGTACATCACAAGCGTCATCTCAACAGCGCCGTTCGAAACTGCAAGGGGAGTAGATCTACGACGTCATGGCTTGCACATATCGCCCGATGGACTAGTTTCAAAACTGTGTCCACCCGTGTGCACATGTGAAAGTAGAATAATAAATTAAGATAATAGTAATAAAAGACGAAGCATGATATATTGTTTGCATAGGGAACACACGAAGTCGACATTTTAAAATTAGGATTTCTAGGACCATGACATCAAGATAATTGGGACCACGACTTTAGGGTCTAGGGTAGAAAGGTCCAAACCAAGCAATGTGATGACAATAACATATACGTCGACTACGTGCGAAAGTCCACCGCCATGGTTGGCTTCTCCCTTGATGCGATTTCAAAGTTACCCTCTCCTACGATTCCAAGCTTCTCCCTTGCACAATGATCTCTAGCAGTGTCCGCCAACGAACAACAAATGAATTAAGACAAACAACATCGGTTGGACGACAAAGATGGTCGGCGAGTACGAATGGGAAAGGGGAAAGGAAAAGCGTCGACCAATGAACCTAGGTTAATATTTTTAATGCACCATCTTTACGAGAACGAGGGTTTAGAAAGGACTACTTTTCTACAACAAACACCTAGCATGTCTGGAGGAAAGAGAATGTGACGTCCACGTAGGTCGGGTAACTAGTAAACAAGCTACCACAAGAATTAAATAAGTCCATAGTTCTAGTTTGATTACAAAGTAAAGTTGGAGGATAAAATTAAAAATGATAGTAAAGTTGAAGAACATTTACTAAAATTTACCCTATCCAAATATGGTGTAGCTTCCTATGTCCATTTTATTCCAACTAAATCTAACTCATTCTAACTAAGTTTGGTTGGCATAACTAATTAACAAGGTTGTGGCCCAAGATCGATGGGAAATAGTAGTGTTTAATTCCTGGAATCACCATTTGGTAAGAAAAATAACATTTTACTCTTCATCCCGACTATTACTTAGGTGCTACTAAGTTTGAATACTCACCGGACCTAAGTGGGTATCAAAAAAAATCTAACTCATTCCCTTTTAACCTCTTCTCCAAACAAAGTTTAAAGATAGGATATCAATCTTGAAAAGTAATTTAAGAAAAGCCAAATAACACTGCACCTCCTTGCTATATATACCCCAAAAACCTAACTCATTCCCTTTAACCTCTTATCCAAACAAAGTCTAAAGTTAGGATATCAATCTTGAAAAGTAATTTAAGAAATCTCAATGATAACATTGCACCTCCTTGATATATATTCTTGTAGGATATCATCATCCAATGACATTCTCAAAGAGTGAGTTTCAGAATGGTTGCACTCCCGGTGTCTGAACAACAGTCACTAGATACTAAATGGAGATCTTTCTTGAGAGAAAATTACTAAGACTGTGTATAGGAATCTCAATTATGTCAATCAATCTAAGCACACTAAGGACGTGTGGAGGCAACTTTTTTGTGTGATTCACTTAACTAGTGATGGAAATATTCTCCAACTCTCATTGAGCCCCACAAAAAATTCCCAGATGAGGCCCAGCTTATAGGAATTTTGCCCCCGCAAGGGTAGGAATGGGGCAATAATGCCCACGCACCTTCTTTCGAGGATCGAGGAAGGTCTTAGAATCCCCACCCCATATTTTTTATATATCATCTATTACAATCATAGCCATGATATCAAAATCATTAAATTGTAATCATCCAATTTTTATATAAATATGATAACAAATCCTAAATTCCTTTCTTTCTCCTAACCCCTCTCTCCCCTTTCCTCCTAAGTCCTAACCCCTCTCTCTCCTAACATCCCCTCCAATACGGAGGCTTATCATCGGCACAACCCCCCTTCAAAATGGTCACCCATCATCGTCAGAATCATCGCTACCCTCCCCTCCCCCCTCAACACCCCTCCCTTCCCCCCCCCCCCCCCCCACTCTCCTCTTTCTATAAGGTTAAGGATGTCGCCCGCGGCCCACGTCAAGAACTCCCACACCAGGAAATTGGGGCGGGGTCGAAGACAGGGATGGGTCAACGGGGACAGGACAAAGGACACATCCCCGTCCCGAAAAAGGTCGGTTGTCATCCTTAACTCAACTTACCAACAAGCATTAATATCATGTAAATTAACACAAAAACTAATATTACAAACTAACCAACAAGATACCAAGAAATAATTAGAAATGTTATTAAAAAAGATACTAGTAAGAGTAAACATGTAATGTGGAAGGAAGCATCCACCGGTATTCTATGAAGAGAATGAATAAGAGTTAAGGAGTATACAAGTGTTTGATCACTTTCACATCTAAGAGAAGGATGAATTGGTGAATTTTTTTTTCAAAAATAATAAATAATCAAAATAATCAATTTATCCTAATTACTTTTAAAATAATAATTAAAGTTTAAAATATTGATTAAAGAGACTTTGACTATTGAATTTTATTAGTGACTTACATTATAGTGTAAACTAATTATCAAATCATTACTTATCTCAATGATCCTTTTTCTTATTTTATTTTTTTATTTACACTTAAATCCATCATTTTATTATTTTCTCAATTATTAATGTTAAAATAAAATTTTAATTATTATTCGTCTTCGTGGGATATGCTCTTGGTAATGTTTACTATTATTTTGACCTCATCACCTCTCCTCGTGATGATAACTATGAATTGATGTCACACGTTAATTTGTATGTACTTAAATTGACAATGCTTGACAATATTTGGAGTAGCACCGTTTAACATTAGCAATGCTATATATAACTACCTACAAATTGAGGACACTACAGAATCGTCGAAATTGCTTGGAAGCTTGACAAGCGAGAATACGCAAGGCCGTGTGATTTAATGGATGCACTAGCAGGACAAGAACATGAAAGAAAAAATTTAGGAAGGATAATTTGGAAAGGTCCACGGATCTTTAACAAACAGCTTTAAGGGAACCAAAAACTCTTCCACGGAGCAGAACGGATGTGAGATGCGGAATTCCAGCATCCACCATTTATGAGGACTCAGCAGTTATATATTAACAGATAATAAACATATAAAACAAGCAAAATTGAATCTACAGACATTAATGCCTTTTGAGGAACTATAAGGTTTATTTCACCTCAGACAAGTTTCCTGTAGCACAGACCGAGCTACCTTGTTGATCGGCTGGTCTGTTTGCACAGGTTATATACTCTTGCTACTTTATGATGTATTTCTCGTGGAATTGCTGTATCTTTGCCCTCAATAATGAAGAATGTTAGCAGGAGTACGAGGAAGGGAATTAATCTGGTGAGGGATCTTTTTAGTCCATGTGTTGTTTTCTGTGAAGACGAAGATTGATGTACCAAGCGGCGAACCTGCGGATACTAAGCCCAACAAGTATTTTGCATATGGCAAGAATGACATATGTCAGGCCAGACCAGAAGAAGATCCAGAACAGTTTCCATGGCAGTGGGCCATGTGGAAGAGGGAGTGCGTACACTGGTGCGAGCACTCTGATAACCTGATAACGACACAAGATTTTTTTTTATGATGATGTAACAAGATATTCATCCCAATCAGCACAAAACAGGTTGCAACTTACCACACAAGCTGGCGCAAGAGGAATGAACGTAAGGTCCTTCCCGTGTTCATCGGGTTTTTCTTTTATAGTCTGAACAAGGACAACAATTTAATGAAGCCTGAGTGAAATATCAGAATATACAAAACAGAGCTTCTTGCTCTAAGCTCTAAATCATAGAAGCTATAAAGATTAATTGTCAGGTGAACATTAGGCAAGGAGGATTGCTTGAGAAGAGACCGAAAATGAACAGATTGATTTTATGCATGTAACTTGACACGCAAAATAGTTCACTCTTTTGGCAAAATACTTTGGCTATTCACATCAGACAAGTGACATGAACCATGATAATAAGCCAGTCTCAGTATTGAACTGAGAGGAAAATAGTTTGTGGAAGCTGAAAGGAGCAACCAGCTTTAGAAAGTGTAAGGCTGAAAACAATAACATGAACATATGATATTAAACTAACAAAACAAAGGAAACAAACAAGCAAATAAAACGAGGGAAAACAATCAGGCAGACAGATGAAAACTCAATGGGCCATATCATCCAACTTGATAATTCACTGAAATTTTGAAGCTTCTCTTTGCCAATAAGAGGACTCACTGCTCATTCTCGAAAATGAATTCTCATCAGTATCCAAAACAACCAGAAATGAGAAATTTTATGAAACCGCCAATGAAGTATGGGAGATTTCTTGTCAACATATAATATACAGTCTATCTTGTACATTCATAATGGATGTTAGCAGCAAACAACATGCTGCAGTTCTGCCTTGCTGCAATCCCTGCTGGAATTCTTAGCAATATGTGGTGGCACCCCTCAGCCACTTGAATCTGACCGAGTGCAGTAGGGTTAAACATAACCAAGTTCATGAATGAAACTACCTCATTCTCAGTATCGACCCTGATTAGAACCAATACGGAAAATTGGTCGTGGTCCCATCTTAAACAGCTCTAAGACAAGAAAGTCTTGATGATTTCCCTGTTTTCTTTTTCAACTTGCCAATTCTTACGGAAGGAAGGTGAGGACCCATATTGAGATTCTCGAGGAAGATAATATGGTTGATGATGATAAAGGCTATGAACGTAATTTGAAGGAGGTCGTCAATGCTGGCCAACATGGACGAGGGAGGTAGACAAAAGGAGAAATAGGATGCTTCGAAGGATATAAAGAAATCAGAAGAAAGACATGAAAAATTATGGCAACAAAAAAAGAGAAAATAACAAGGAGAAGATGACAGGAACTAAATAATCTATTTTTCATTGTGACGTGTAATATCAACTAGAGCAGCTATGTGAATATACAGACACACACCCTTCAATTGTATATATTATATATATCTCATAAGTTGATCCCCACCAGTTTTAAACAAGGTTTTGATTGCTCAAACTGGTGCAAGAGAGAAACTGGCAGGCTACATTGTTCCAGTGTATGTTCAGCCTTGAGAAAAGTATTGCTTCCTTTACAAGAAAGTAGTAACACATGAATAAAATTGATGTGTAAACTGACGTAAAGCATCGATGGTGACTCGATGAAAATACTTCAGATGATATCATGATGACATCGTCAAAATAAAGTTGACTTACACTAGCATCATGACAATTCTAAAGTCAAAGTAAATATATTTCTAGGATCAAAGTAGCATCATGAAAGTTCTAGTACCCAACTAAATGCTGTCAAGTTTTAAGGGTCGTTTTAAGAAATTATACAATTAAAAGAAATTAGCTCACTCAAATTTGTTTTTTGAGAGAATTCGCTGTCTCAATATTACAGTAATATAATCCATGCACTGCAAAGGTTAAACAACACTATCCAAAGGCTATGATGGATGGATAAAAAAACACGATCCAAAGGCTATGATGAAAATGTTGTGCTCAAAATCTAGAAACAGAAATAGGATTGTGTTGTTATTTGACAAGATAACATGCACTGATTAAGACATATGTTCTGCAAGAACTGTGGGGTCAATGAAGTGATATCTCGTCTTGAGTCAGATTATTGCCTTTGCAGATTCAGAGTTTCTGACTTGATTTAGATGCATGAATGATTTGGTCCAGTCCAGGTTTTGACAAGTACTACCAAAATGCATCACACAATGCTCAAGTTGAAAATGCTTCAACAAAATACCTGATAACTAACCAAAGCATAAATATTTTTACACCATGAATAACTGCATAAAAGAACTTTAGCATGAAGAAGCATGAAGCATATTTTTCAGTGGTGGTACTACAGCTTTAAAGATATAGAAGTGAGCTCGCTCGGATGGAGCCATCAAGGTTGCCATTTCCTCTTTCGATCTTCATCGAGCATTATAATTTCTTAGTGTGTGTAATTTGCATCCCCTTTCTTCAGTGTCATCAAATAGTTTGTGGACAAATGAGTACCAAGATGATATGCTGATATGCAGTTCTACGTATACTATTCTGATAAGCAATTTACATTACAACACAATAATTTGCCCGACATAAACAACTTCAACCACAATTTCATCTGATCGAATTGGCATGTATGGTACTAAGAGCCAGATTAAAAATAATCATAATGATGAGCACGATAAAGACATTTTAGACACATTGCATTTGCATTATTCAATGAAATGAAAATGTCAAAGATTGATTCTTAAATCGAGAACACAATTCAACATGATACCAACTAACAATATGAAGGTTCTAGTAAGCAAGGTTATCAAGATCATGATCTTGATCGTACGATCTTTACGATCTTACAATTCCAACTGGGATCCGCGATCTCGATCTTAAATCTACAGTCATTTCTGTAGGATTGATAGAACTACAAGATCTAAATCATGGTAGGATCCCACTATTATTATTCGGAATTTTCAATTTTTTTTTATTTTCACAAAGTGCAACATGATTTTGGTGAAATAAAATTAAGAGAAAGATTTTAAAAAGAGTTCAAATTAATGTATATTAAAAATCATTTATATAATGGTGCTCCATATTAATCATATTATTGTCAATTCATATTAAATAACTATTACACAAGTAATATATATACATTTGTAGGAAGTCTTAACAGGATAGTAATTAAGCTAATATTATCTATAATCTGAACCATTATAAATTTATTAAAAATTAAATTTTCTATATAATTTTATATATTAAATTATTTTTAAATATATAGGCAAAATCTTACAATCATTGATCCAATCTTAGGGTAAATTTCTCCATCTTTACTTTGTTATAAGATTTTCTCCAATTATTAACTTATTTCACCAAATGCCCTTTCGACCGAATATAAGAGGTTTACCAATCATTTTGCTTACGTGGCAAGCAACTAAAATATTAAAATTAGAATATAAAATTAGAATAATTTATAAAAAAATTAAAGAAAAGGGGCACCTCCCCCTCTACCTCCAGTGACCTCGCCGGCGGACGGAGGGAGGGGGGAGACACCACCCCCCCACCCCCCCCCCCCTTCTTTTCGCCCCATCACCAGCAATGGGACGCACAGCGGGGGCATCCCCCCTCTTTTCACCCCATCGCCGGAGAGGCAAAAGGTGGGGGGTGGTGATGCCCCTGCCGGCAAGACGAAAAAGGGGAGGCAATGCCCCCCATTGCGCATCGAGGAGAGGAGGGGACAGCACCCCCTCCCCCTCTCTGTACGGCCTGAGCACCGGCGTTTAGGCGGCCGGTGGGAGAGGGAGAAGGGGCTGAAGCCCTTTTTTTAAATTATTATATTATTATTTTAATATTATTTTATTTCTAAATAGCTTGTCATGTAAACCAAATGACTGGGTAATGGGCTATACCTGGTCCAAAAGGCCACTTGGTAAAACAAGTTAATAGTTGGATGGCTGGTTACAAAATAAAGTTGGAGGATAGAGTTGAGAAAGAAGGTAAAGTTCGAGAGTATTTAGTGAAATTTATCCGCCAATCTTACAATCTTCGATATAAGAACCCCTTTCAGTAGGATTCCGATCTTGACTACCTTTCTAGTAAGAAATGACACAAAAATGACAATACCAGATGAAACAAAAGAAAGCTGATGAAAAGGACAATTGACATCTTTACCTGTTTGCAAAGATCTTCCAAGAATTCTGAGTATGCCATGGGTTTAATTTCATTGAACTTTGCAAGGAACGAATGTTTGATTGCATCAACAAATATTTCACAAACATAAACCTGCAGGGCATTCTGCCACATCCAAGAACTTATTTAATATAAAGAAAAGCTGAATAAAATTGTTATATTGCATATGATTAGTGAAGGAAAACATGCTCAAGAAGCACAAATCATCCTCTCGAAAGACAGAAGCACAAGTCAAACATACAGTAAGAAAACTTTGAAACCAGTGGCCCTCAGCCTCCAAGATATTCTGAGCTAGCACAAACAACAGAAATGCAGTGATGTGGAACCTCTCTATGATATCTGCTCAAACAATTACAGAAAGTAATGTAAGTCCTCTAATTTGAGAAGTATAACTTAATATTAGCAATGAGCAAAGAAGCAGATCTCTTTGGTCTTGTTGAAATAAAGAAATGGAAATGTTCTTGCAAAAACTTCGTTAATGAATCAACATCTAGGGAAAAGAATAAAATTTTCAGTGTGACGACAATAGTGCTCTTTTTCTTTTGAGGAAGGCATGACTAGTTATTGTATTATTCATCCATGTACATTATAAAGAAATGGAATGTCAGCATACACATGTATACAAAACCTATAGCATATTTCAAAAAGTGTCTCATGTACACTCTTCCTAATCAACGTTACATAAAGAGTGTGATGTACGATGTTTTCCATGTAACACTTTTTTTTCAAAAACCAAAGAGCCCAAAGCATCTTGGACGAACATGGTTCTGTGTATCCTGGAGCATATATGCAAATTCCAAATCATCAAGAAGCCTTGACCTACCAACAAGTCAGATCCAATTCTAGTGCTGCATCTTTTTCTCGTCTGCATGACTAGTTAATGTATTAATAAAAAATCTGATAGGTATTTGAAGTGTACCCAAGTACTGGTTCCGGGTGCAGTTAAGATTTATCAAAAGTTTTGATGGAGACGTTGTGTAAACAAGTTAAACATTAGTCGAAGGCATCCACCAACATCTAATAAAGACACAACTAATAGTCAAATCTTCTCAAAAGGAAAAAAACCGATAGTCAAGTGTTGGTGATCCAGCCAAGAAAGGAAATCATTGTTAGATAATCAGCAAAGCATATTAGGAAAGTTAATTCCAGAAGAAAAACCATCGCAATAAGTATATATCTTTTACCAAAGAATGAAAATAACACGATAAAAGAAATAAAAGTAAGTTTCAGTTTGTCCAATTATATAGAAGCATAATTGATAGGTATAAAACATCTCACCGAAATAAACCATGCTGTGAAGATTTTCTTTGCTAAAGCGTTTGAATACATTGCTTTTTATCTCTGAGAAGTTGTTTGACACTAGTAGAGCCATCAAAGCATTATTGTGGGCAATAATGCAAGTAGATAACGTGACAGCCTGAGCTAACAAGATGAAAGAATGGAAAAGTATAGCCAGCTAAGGAAGGCGAAAAACATGGGAATGCACATGTATAACTATTTAAGATGACAAACGCAGAAACAGGTATATATATAAATGGAAAGCACTGTTTGCCCTAAGGATATTAAATGCCGCCACAGCTATCAGCTCATCAAAAAGGAACCTTGTCAGCTGAAATGTCATATTTTCCTGTGGACAATTTGAAAGACCCTCTGCAGAATCAAAGAGAACTTGCAGAATATCTTCACCAAATGACTGACAAAGTTTATCAAATATCTACAATAAAGTAATTTAGTTAGTATTAATACAAAAAAGGAATTTGAGAATTTTTCTTCACTACATCATCTCACCTCTAATACATTATAAACCACATATAATTTGATTGTTCCTTGACCACGAATGAAGTGATATATTAGGCTAATATCTGGTGGAAGACCAAAAAGTTATCAAAGATCAGCCAAAATGTAGTCCCATACATAAAGCCACAGTGTAGAAGTACCCAAAGAAAATGAAAGGTGGACTAGAAACAAAACATCTAACCTGCCAGTTGAAGGCTTGCAACTCCTGAAGCCAACACCAAGAAACAACCAAAGTCACAGAGTTCAGCAGAATTTGGCCTCCAAAACTTCCTGCAGCAAACATTTCAGGATTAAAAAGTAGCACCTAATATGTCAGAGTTCAAGTCCTGGAATGATGATGTGGACAATAAATGATCACGAAAAGCACCCAAATATATTTTAATTTTCCCAACACTGAAGTAGCCTAATTACAGATCAAGGAACCTGTATGCCATAACATGCAATAAGAAGATTGGAAAAATCAGACAACCATAGTAACAGTTTATTGCTCAGATATGGACTTCACTTTGCAATATAAGATATGTATCCTAGCTAACTATTTCATTCAGGGCATGCCAATACCATGGAAACAATGTTAGGAAGAGAAACAATTCCATCTTGCATTTAAAGACAACTCATAATCTTTATAGATATGAATTGACACAGGTTCTGAAATAAATTTAGCACTTAGCAAACAATTCATGGATTATTATAGCCACAAAAAAGTATAACAGAAAAGATCAATTCACAATATGAGATAGTAACAAACCTGGTTCTCAACAACCTCCAAACTGCCATAACAATTCTTGCAGGCATAATTGTTAGCAAGGAAAGAAATGAGTCCAGGCAAACAAAAAATCCTGCAATGATAAGCTGCAAATTTGTGATCACCATCAGAATGTTGCTAAAATTTGACATAGTATCCAAAAATGAGGACTAAGGGTAGCAGATGCTGAAAAAATTTGCCTGTATAACTATTATGTTTCTGACAATAGAGAGTTCCAAAATATCAGAATCACAATGAAATTAGTGTGTACTTGTTAAAAATCAACAAAGTCTGAAAAACAATCCTACAGATAATGATTTAATGAGAAGAAGGAATTCTTACATGCTAAGATCATAAATTAGCAGGAATTCATGTGATATATTGTCCCCTAGACGTGATTGAACAAATATTTCTCTTAATCAAGGTGCAAATAAGACACAAAACAGAAGTGTATATGAGTTAAGATCAGAAGAAATGCAATCCTCATCACCAATATTTTAGGAAAAGAATTGCTCCAGATGCAAAAGGTTGCCAACTTCAGGTGAAAGCTCTCAAGTTGTACAAACAAGCAAAAAAAACTTCAGACAAGGTGGCTTAAGGGCATCCTCATGCTTTATGTTATTTTATTCTCAGTAAACAAGTTCCATTTTGGCTTAGCATGTTTAAAATCCTCATTTTCTAAAAGCATCAACTAACATTAACCTATTATAGTAGAATAATGATAATTTAGTGTGCAGAAAAGTACCCGTTCACATCTCCATGGCACATGAAACATCGTATTATAGACCCCCTGTCTTTTCTTCTCATTCCCCGCAGATATCGTGCTTCTGAGAGAATTGCCACCATAAATTTCTCTCATAAAGTACTTTAATGATGATTTATCGAAGGAAGCAATTTCTGTAGACAATAAGGCAGTGCAAATGAATGTGAAGTACCATGATATGACAATAAGTGACAAGATTATGATGGAAACAGAGAACCCTTTACAATCAATCAACCAAAAACATGATTTTTGCATGATACAATATAAACCATGTATGAAGAAAACATGGAAAATAAATAATGTTCTAATAAATAGGGGCAAGGAGTGTGTGGCATGGTCACCAAGATTGTGTGCTTTTAGTTCAAATAAATGACCACATCCATACAGTGAGCAGAAAAAACATTTTGCATCAGAATTATGCGTAATTCTAACCATTATATGCACACATTAATAAATCAGATATATTTGGTAGTTTTTATTGCATGGGAAAAAGCAAAAAAGAACTATCTAAATTAATTAGGATAGAAAAGACTTCTTATCTTTAGTGGTTCAATTTAGAAATTTACTTCTAATGCTTTGGCTAAAAGGAATTGCAAAACCAGGTCTGACTGTGATCCATTTTGCATTCAAGCTCAAGGGAATCAACAAAAAGTAAATTATGAAGATTAAATAACAAAGGGACATCAAAAGTTGGTCATCCTTTATCATGTATAGATACTACTTCTCCAATAATAAAGACATGTTCATTCAATAATGACTCAGATTTCTAAAACTTGTAACATGGATGATTAAAAAAGGAAAAACATATAGAGAAAGATACAAACTAAATAATATTGCTGCTCTATGTCCAAACAATTAGATCACAAAATTACCTTACAGGTGAGTAAGAATATTAGACTATGGCTTAACATTTCAAGAAAAGATACAACAAGAAATACAAAGTTGTGATGTTCATCCTTCTGAGAATGTAACCCAAATATCTAATGATGACCAATGACTTCAGCACTTTTTACTTTTGTAAGGAACACAATGATGTGTCATCAACAAGAAAAAGCAACATTAATATACTAGTTTTGACTGAAAAAGCATATTGAAACAAATGCACATCTCCTGTAAACATTTTGATAATTTAGGAATTGAAAAACAATTGCTGTCACCAAAGTGTGAAACCTTTCTCCATATATTCAAATGACAGACACAAAGAAACTCCGAAATGCAATCTATTGACAAAATGTGCTCCTTGTTAATAGAAACAAATCAAGAATATCTAATCAAGCCTACAGAAACACAATGATCTGGTCGAAGCCAGATAAATTCTCCTAGCGTGAAAGAAAGAAAAAGGTAAAAGAAATCCTTTCGCATAAACTACGTGAGATCTAGAGTTACTCCTCTGTGAATAAGATATCTACACATCATGCATCTTAAAGTAATCAGCTCAATGAAACTTTAGCAAATCAGTGGGCAGTTCAATTTTCTGTTAAACCATTTACCTCCGATCAAACTCGGATCCTCCGCAATCACCTGATTCCAATCCAATGAAACTTCCTTCCCCAACCTGCCAGCGACCACATCCGGAGCCGGAATCCACGACCCAACAGAGCTCTCCGGCGCTCCGGATGCCGTCTCCTTCTCCTCCGCGCTCCCATCCGCAGGGCTAGAGACGCCAACGGTCCTCTGACGCAACTCCACGAACGAGACGCAGGCCACCTCGCGCTCCGGAGCCGGCTCCACCGCCGCGGTCTCGCAGACCGTCTCCAACACGACCGATCGACTCTGGGAGACGGAGACGGAGACGTCAAGCCCTCCTGGCGGCAAGGTGTCATAGGATGGAGAGCGTGGGCTGAGATCATCAGCGGAGAAGGATGCAAATCCCTCTAGGGGCCCCACCTTCTTCTTCCTCCTGGAGGGTTTGGTTTTCCGGCGACGGCGCGGGCTGGAAGGCGCCACGCCGGCAGTTTCGGCAGCAGAGATCCGGGAAGAGGGCGAGAGGTCGTAATCGTCCCCGGAACTGGAACCCGCGAGGAGACCGAAGGAAAGAAGCCGACCGCCGGATCGGATGGCCATCGCCGGAGGCCACCAAAAGAAAATTCGAGAAAGAGTCACCGACGGCAGTCGTCGCCGTGGGAATGAGAGATGGAAAAACCAAGAAAATAAAAATTAATTCATAGATGACGGTCCAACCATAACAACCCAAATTAGAACTGAAAAAAATTGGGACATCGGAATCACTTCAGAGTGACGCCCAAATCTCCGTAATTATCAAAAAAGCATAATACAATTTTCATGTATTACCATAATTAAATTTTCAAGAATTCAAATTTATTACTATGATAGTCTACCAGTAATAGAAAAAAATAATCATAATTAAAATAACAACCTTTCTTCTTTATGGCGTCATGATTAATGAAGTTTAGTAATGCAAAAAAAAATTATATCATTAGCTATGTGGGGGCAAAGAATTTTGAATTATAAGACAACATTACCATATTGCCCATAATAGGATATAATGCGTGTTCCATCGACTTAAGTCCTCTCAATTTTCTCGATCGTGTGATGGAAGATCGATAGTGTCTGGTTCGCGACGCCTTATCTTTGGTGCAGTATCGGGGAGCGCCGATTCATGATAGGGAGATGGATGTCGGTTCAGTTCGGTGTGAGATGGATGTCAGTTCAGTTCGGTGTGCCCTAGAGAAAAGCTCGCGAACGAATTTCATCTCATGTCAACCCATCATTATGCCCTTGCCCTTGTGTTCTCATCTCCCCATAGTCGTAGAACATAGTAGTGCTAGTCGTCGGAGCTTCATCGCCAATAGACGAGAAATACGTTAATCGTTATGAGATGTGAACAATTCGTGACTCCCTAGGTGAGGTGGTGCTTGTTTCATTCGTTGTTGTCGGTTCACGAACGATGCCCTAGGCGAGGCGGTGCTTGTCACCGGAGACTCGCAATTTGTTTGCCTCATCACCAGTTTGCTCACGTGAATGACGAGACACAAATGAGCTGAGGATCGCCGATCATCGTCACTGTTGGGTCAAAGTTTTAATGACATAAAATTATATTTTGATGAAACAAACATCGAATGATTAAAGTTAAAATGTTGAAAAAGTTTAAAAAAAATAGATAACTTTATGCACTACACTTTGATTAGATAATTATCACTGATCTTATTAGTTTTGGATGAATGTGGAACGTGTCTTTGTAGATAATTCTGTTAGCTTTCCATAAACTCCAAGATCATCTAATTTTGATAACCGTGCATAAAGTTATTATCAAAAAAAGTGCAGGTCAGTCAACCTGTCGGTCGAAACAAAGAATGCCGGTCAAGAAGACACCGGTCGACCGAACAGAAGATGTCGGTTGATCGATAACTACCGAGCATGCTCCGGACGACGTCAAGCCGATACCGATCGATGTATAGGTCGACGGACTGGTCGATCGATCAAACGCAGAAGTTGAAGAAAACGCGTAACAGTCACATAGACCGATCGACTGATCCAGAAGTGCAGTCGACCGGTCTACGATTCAAATGAATAGTAACGGTCAAATTTGAAGAAGGAATTTGTGGAACAATTTTTGGACGAATTTTTCACACATTGAAGGCTGTAAAAGGAGTGTCAAAGCCAGAGGCAAGAGCACACATTCACTCATTGAAGAAAAACTTCAAATTATCAAAGGGAGATCAATTCTTGAAGTTTTCATTTTTATAACTTTCTCTTATTTCTCTCTTTTCTTCTTGTGAGCATAGATTTGTAAAAGAGAGAAAACACTTTTGTTAAGAAAAAAAAAATAGAGAGAGCTCATGTATAAAAGAGATTCAAAATCTTACCTCTTGAGCGAGAGAAATAGATTAGCTTTCTAGGAAGAGAGATTGTCTTACCTCTCGAAACGGAGAAAAGGTGATTAATGTAAAGGGCTTTCTTTCTTGCCCCATTTGGAACAAAGGAAGGGATTAGTGGAATTTTCGGCGGTCTCGATGTCGAAAAGTCGGAGCGGAGATGTAGGCCAAGGTGTGACCGAATCTCGTCAATAACCACCGTGTCTTTGCGTTTGGTTTTCTCTCTCTCCCGTTCATATTATGATCTAAATTGCTTTATTTAATAATCGGTTTTTGTGCTTCCGCAACGTGTTTTTATGAAATCGATATTTTTAATTGAACACCAATTCACCCCCCTCTTGATGTCTTTTAGGATCCTACAATTGGTATCAGAGCGGGTTGCTCTTGTTTTGAATTTTTGAATCATCTTGTTTTCATAACTAACTTTCTTTAGATCTAATTGTTTTAAGATTCAATTATCGTGTTTTAAGATTTAACAATCTTCAAGAGTCGTGGCATCAAGTGAAATTAGTTTTGTCGAAGGGCAATCAATTAGTCATCCTCCCCTTTTGGATGCATCACATTTTGCATGTTGGAAAATTAGAATTCAAGCATATATTTGTTCTATTGATATCGACATGTGGGACATAGTTGAAAAATGTTATTATGTCAATGAAAAGTTACCTACTGATACTAAAGAAAAAGAAAAGATCTTTTTCAAAACTTGATTGAAAAGTCAAAAATATATTTTATTGTGTTTTGGATTCAACGGATTTCAATCGGATTTCTAATTGCAAAAATGCAACCGAAATTTGGAAGAAACTCGTTACTAATTATGAAGGAACCGATAATGTCAAAGAATCTAGATTAAATATTTTGAATTAATATGATTCTTTCAAGATGCATTAAAATGAACCCATAAATGATATGGTTGCTCGGTTTAATGATATTTTGAATAGTTTAGCCTCCTTAAGCGAGCCAAGATCTAATCCCCAAAAAGTGAAAAAGATTCTCAGGTCTCTCTCCCCCAAATAGCATACGAAGAGGACCGTGATCGAAGAGAAGGATTTGAACAAATTGGATTTTGATGATCTCATTGGTTCATTTGTAACTTATGAGATCTCTATTCAAGAAGATAAAAAAGAAAAAGCCCCCAAGAAGAAAACATTGACATTGAAGGCAAATACAATAGAAGAAGATTCAAGTAAAGAGGAAGTGGATAAAAAGAAACTCGCACTCTGCACAAAAAAAATTAGATAAATATCTCAAGCCGGTTAAAAAGAAAGACAAGAACGGGAAGCCAACAAGAAAATCATACAAATACCACAAAGAAGAAAAATTCCAGAAAGATAAAATGAAAAAAATACGAAGAATCCAGTGAAACAAGTAGTTCATCAAGCTCTTCTAGTGATGAAGCATACATATGCTTGATGGCACACGACGATGGGATAATTTCTAACTCTTCAAATTCAAATTATGACTCATCGAATTCTTTCAAAGAAAATATTTCTTTAGATGTGAATAAAGAACTCTCATCTCTTATAAAAAGTTATTTCTCATTTAAAGAAGAAAATGAGAAGTTAATACATGAGATTGAAAAATTAAAAGAAGAAAAGGATATATGCTTTATGGAAAATAAAATTTTCAAAAATGAAATCGAGACTTTAGAAATTACACATGCATGTGAAATTATAAAACTAGCATATTCTTTAAACAAGGTAAAGAAGGAAAATGACATTTTGAAGAACTCACAAAATAAGATTATTTCTCATGTAACGACAAATAATCTTAGGAATCATTTTGGACATGAAAATTCTTATTGGAAATTCAAACATAGAAAATCACATCTCAAATGTTTTACATGTGGATCTCATAGTCATTATGCATATCAATGTAAAATAAGAAAATCATTACAACATGGCATGTTTGGGTTCCCAAAGGAACATTATCTAACAAAAAACGTACCCAAGAAAGTTTGGGTACCAAAAATTACTTGATTGCTTTTCAGGTGTGCCTCACATGCAAAGGACATATGGAGTTGGAGATGTGAATGTACAAAGGTTATGGTAAAAGTATCATTGGTTATATTCTTATATTCATTAAGTGATTAGACCTATTCTTTTAATTTCACTCAAAAATTTCAAAATGATTTCTTTTGAAAGAAAAGAAAGGAAAAAAAGAAAATTGATCATAGTGATAAGAGGAGCATGTTCAACTCTATTTTTAACATATCACGGATATCATTGTTGTATCAAAGTTTTATACCATATTTTGATGCTTAACATATTTTTCTATGGCTTTCATAAATTGGTTTTCATTATAAAATAGTCATGAATTTAGGGGAGTTATATTTTCAAATCTTTATGTTGCAATACTCTATATGTCTATCATATGACAAAAAAAAGGGGAAGGATAAATTTTTTAAAAAAATTGATTAAAGAGAAGTAACATATAATTTCTTATATACTTTAATTACAAACGACTTTTTGATGAAACAAAAGGGGGAGAAATATAGGAGAAATATGGCCTGAATATATTTTATATGAAAGGAAAGTTAAGTGTTAGGGGAAGTAAAATTGTCTTTACAAGAGTTTAATAATTTTTTCATTTTTTCGCCAACTTATATCTTTATCATATTTCTTGATTTGTCTCCATCAAAAAGGGGAAGATTGTTGGGTCAAAGTTTTAATAACATATAAAATTATATTTTGAGAAATTAACCTTGAATGATTAAAGTTGAAATGTTGAAAAAGTTTAAAGAAAAATGGATAACTTTATGCACTACACTTTGATTAGATAATTGTCACTGATCTCATTAGTTTTTGGATGAATGTGGAACGTGTCAGAGTTGTAGAGAATTCTGTTAGCTTTTCATAGACTTCAAGATCATCTAATTTAGATAATCGTGCAGAAAATTATGATCTGCAGATCGGTCAACCGCTGGTCGAAGCAAAGAAGGCCGGTCGAGAAGACACTAGTCGACCGAACAGAAGATGTCGGTCGACCGATAACTACTGAGCCTACTCTGGACGACGTCGAGTCGATACCGGTCGATGTATCGGTTGACGGACTGATCGACCGATCAAGCGCAAAAGTTGAAGAAAACACGCAACGGTCACATATACCGATCGACCGGTTCAGAAGTGCGGTCGACCGACCTCCGAGTCAAATGAACAGTAACGGTCAAATTTAAAGGAGGAATTTGTGGAACAATTTCTGGACGAATTTTTCACACATTGAAGACTATAAAAGGAGTGCCAAAGCTAGAGGCAATAGCACTCATTTATCAAAGGAGATCAATTCTTGAAGTTTTCATTTTTATAACTTTATCTTCTTTATCTTTTCTCTTCTTGTGAGCATAGATTTGTAAAAGAGAGAAACACTTTTGTTAAGAAAAAAAATAGAGAGAGCTCCTGTGTAAAAGAGGTTCAAAATCTTACCTCTTGAGCGAGAGAAATAGATTAGCTTCCTAAGAAGAGAGATTGCATTGCCTCTCGAAGCGAAGAAAATGTGATTGATGTAAATGGCTTTCTTCCTTGCCCCGTTTGGAACAAAGGAAGGGATTAGTAAAATCTTCAGCGGTCTCTAGGTCGAGAAGTCAGAGCGGGGACGTAGGTCAAGATGTGGCCGAACTTCGTCAACAACTACCATGTCTTTGCGTTTGGTTTTCTCTCTCTCCCGTTTATATTATGATTTAAATTGCTTTATTTAAGAATCGATTTTTGTGCTTCCGCAACGTGTTCTTATGAAATCGATATTTTTGATTGAACACCAATTCACCCCCCTCTCGATGCCCTTTGAGATCCTACAGTCACCCCTGATCTGCCATCAAACCCCCCCCCCCCCCCCCACCCGTCTGTGTGGTAAGGATTGCCTAATTCTTCGGCGCTAAGTGGAGCACCATTCAGGATCACCCAATTCATTGCCGCTAAGATTCGCTAGGGCAAAGAGTAATCCCTCAGTCGCGGATTTTTTTTCGTGGAGAGGTTCACTAGGGTGTGCCGCGAATCTGGTGACCTGCACGTAAGGAATTGAATCGACACCCGCGAACCACGTATTTTATCTCACTGTAGATTATCAATTGATGTCGATTGAGTTGGAATGACAGACCCACCAACTTAAGTTGGGAGGAGAGACCTAGCAACTTAAGTTGGTAGGACACGCACTATATCCATTATAATAACAAGTTAGTTTCATTTTACGTACTTGTTCATGTTCCTTTTCATATTCATATGCATATTCTTTTTTTCTTTACTTTTCCTTTTGTCATGATACTTTAATGAATATTTTCTTGCATTGAGCCTTTACTTAATATTTGATTATGTTCTCATTAGATTTTGACGGGAGTTGAATATGAAATTTTAAAGTGAAAAATAGAAAATAAAAGTTAAAATAGGAAATAACAAGTAAAAAGGAAAGTAAAAAAAAAAAGTGGGAAGGTATTTTAATTAAGAATTGGTAAAACTTAAGAAGGATATAAATGTGGGAAATTAATAGGAGAGAGGAATTCATGGAAATAAAAAAAAGAAATAATAATAACTTTTCAAATGAAAAAAATATTCTTTCCTTTTTATGAGTAGGAGAGAGGAAATACTCATAAAATTAATATCTTAAAATATTTTATATGAATATAATTTTAATATATGTTTATTATAAAAAGGAAATAAATATAGAAAATAATAGGGAGAGAGGAATTAATGGAAATAGAAAAACAAAATTATTAAGCTGAAAGTAAAAGAAAAAAATAAACGTGAGTGTGATATATGTCAAAATAAAAATACTATTGAACAATAAAATAAAATAATGAATATAATATATCAATAAGAATAATTCAAACATTTTTTATGAATACTAAAATTTAATTAATATTTATTTATTATATTTTATTATGAATTATATGTTATGACTATTTTTTATGCATTATATAATATTGATTATATATATTTATAAAGTTATTATAAATAATATTAATTTAATAAAATTCAATTGAACCCGTTTGAATCTGACCAAATCGGTCGAGCCATGACCTAATTGATCGTCTGGTCTGGTTATTATAAATAACATTAGTTTTGAAGGTCTAGAAGGTACAGATGTGATGATCTAACTTTCTAAATATTTTAAAATGACTAATTTTGAATGGCAATGGTTATGATTAAGGTTGGGAGGCTGCAAAAGAGCTCCAATACACATCAATGTGGACAAGACTTTTGAGAAAAAAAATTATAAAAGCTTCATGTGAAGTTCATTTGAGAGTGCTGTAAATTGTAAAATTTGTGTAATAAGTGGTTAGGCTTCTAAATGATAAAATAGTATGCCTTACTCATTGAGGGGGAAAAATGCAAGTGAAAACTTCTATGAATGAGAGGTTATATTGTCTCTTAAAGTAAAGAAGAATGTGATATAAAAAAAATATTCTTGTCCCATTTGAAACTAATGAAGAATGATAGTGAAATCTTTGACGATCTAGAAGTAAGAATGGAAACCTAGGAAAGGCATGGTCAAACCTCACCAAAAATCACTTGCATTATTGTTTGCACTCACTCTTCTTGTTCTTGCTTTCCTTCATATATTTCTTCTTCTACTGTGATTGTGATTCGATTATTATTGTGTTTGCGATTTAAGTCTTACAATGATTTCATATTTTTTGCAACGCCCCTAGAGTTTTTTTTTCTTTTGTCTGCCCAGAAGGTTATCTCGGTGACATCACTCAATTCTATGACTTAATTATAATCGATCAATATGCTGATTTACAATAGCGGAAGAATTAATTTATAATAATCATATACGATATGCGGAAGCCATCTTTACAACATCCAATAACCTATGGGTTAATCCTCACATCTATACAATAGTGGACCTAATATTCATGTGCATGTCAATCGTCAGAGGAGTCATCAATCGTCTCACTGTCACCATCATGATCATCTATACGGATCCAAGTACACAGGCAAAGCCTAGTGAGATAAACAATATGAACCATACTAAAATAATAATCATACTAAAATAATAATAATCATATCCTATCAATGTAATCTCAATTATCAATATGCATTATTCAGCAGCCATAAGGATCAATTGACTGGAATCAATAATCCTATCCTCCTTTATAATCAACCATAACAGTTGGTAATAACATTTTCATTATCAATAACATCAACCATATGGGCTGCAATCAATTATCTTAATAATCAATTAATTTTTATTATACATTACTTCAATAATCTTTTATCATACATCAACCACGAAGGTTGCAATTCAATTATTCTTTTTCTATCAATTATTTCTTTATACTTCGACCAAAAAGATTACAATTTCGATTCAATTAATATTGCCATCAACAATTCAATATCAATCAATCATCCATTCTTATTCTTCAACCACAAAGGTTGTAATTATCTTTTATCTTTAACAATCAATTAATATTTCTTATACTTCAACCATAAAGGCTGTAATTTAATATCTTATCAATTAATTTTACTTTAGCTTCAACCATAAAAGTTGTCCAATAATTCAACCACAAGGGCTGCTTCAATCACAAGGTTTGTTCAATACTTCAATCACGAGGGCTGCTTTAACCATAAAGGTTGTTTAATACTTCAACCACGAGGACTGCTTCAATCACAAGGACTGCTTCAACCATATAAGCTGCTTTGAGAGTTCTCCCAATTTTAGATACATTTCATTTTTTATCATGATTAACTTATGACGTCTGTCTTTGCCTTCTATTAAACTTTCTTTATAATTTTGGAAGCACAAGGCACCAATCAATATATCATATTTGTATAATCAATATCATCACAATGAGATCGATATCATAACAATATGATCAGATATAAACAATAACACAATAATCACAATTAAATACTTTAATAACTTAAAAATTCTTTTATCGAACTTTAGAACTTGGGTCGGGTGGAATGGAATCTGGGTCGGTTCCCTTAATAATCAAACATACTCATCTTTCTATAGAACCCAGGCCAGGTGTAGTGGAACCCAGGCCGGGTGTAGTGGAACCCCGGCCGGTTCGACCGATTTCCACACTAATTTCAATTTGTCCAACAGAGCCCGAGCCGGGTGGTGTGAAACCTAGGCCGGATTGGCCTATGAATTTCCAATCAAATTTTCATGCTCTCGGAACTCGAGTCGGGTTAGACGTAACTCGGGCAGAGTTAGTTTGATTTCTTGACCTGATCTCATCTTCATCATGGAACTCGGGTCAGACTATCCGAAACTCGATCCGAATCCTATTCAACTTTCGTTCATCCATAAACATTAACAGAACTCAGACCGAGATAGTCAGAATTTAGTCCAAATGCTCAACAATCTCTTCGTGTCGCACTCGGGTTACTAAACCCAGGCTGCACACCTTGCAACTTGGGCCGGATTCTTACGAACTTAGTCTGGATCAATTCAATTGCCACCCGAATTTCAAGAAATCCGAGCCGAGCAGAGCAGAACCTAGGCTAGGTTCTGTCGTCGTCGGGAAGTCATCTTTTCAGTACAACTTCCAACCCTATCTTCTATGTGATTATCCATGCAATTCAATTTACAATTCATTCATACAATAGTCAATACTTAGATCAAGGGTCCTGAGGGTCCATGTCACAAAAAAATCGATGGCATGGGGATCCTCCTATGTATCTTAAGTTAGTTGAAGATCCTCCTATGTATCTTAAGTTAGTTGAAAAAACCAACTATGTTTCTATTGTCTGTGGACTGCACAGACGCCACTTTGATCGATGATTCCTCCCCATTAATGTCCAAAAAATTTTTGCTACCATTTGGATCTTGTTCTCCTCTATCGGAGCTTCGAAATGATATATCGCCCATGCTCTCAAGTGCCTCGATTAGGAAAGATGAGACTCTTGTGAAGAAATTCTGCAGAGGCAAATCATACTTTCTAATAACCCTTTAGGCCATATTTATAGCTCTCAACTAAGGGTTCTGCATGTTTTAAGTGGTCAAAGAAGATTAAAGGAGAATTTGATAAGGAATAGAAATATAATTGAAAAATGAATATGAATAGAAGAGGTTAATTCTACTTGGAGAATGAATTCAAATTTAAGTAGGATTAAAAGCATGGTTGGAAGGGAAAAAAGAAAAGAAAAGAAGATTAAATCCTATTGAGAGTAGGAATTATAATTAGATTGAGATTTGGAATTTCAATTTGATTTGATATCCAAAAAGATATTTAATGAATATAGGACTCCTAATAAGATAGGATTAAGAGTCTTATGAGATAAAAATATTTCAACAATTAAAATAATATTTATTATTATTATTTTAATCCAAAAATTAAGTGATAAAATATTGTGAAATTAAATAATTTCGAAAATTAGATGATAAAATTTTATCATAATAAATAATTGCAAAAGATATAGAAAATAAAAATAGAGTTTGGTTGAAAGAAATTACAGAAGAGATAAAAAGAATGTGAGTAGAGATGAATTTTTTATTAGTATGGTTATGAAATAATTAATGAAATTTGGATTTAATTAATCTTGAATTTTTAACAAAGATTTAATTAGTGATGGATGATCAAGATTGATTCTAAAAGAGTTCAAGGGACAATAGAAATTAGAATCCTTGGCTACCTCTATGAATAGTGCCTAAAAGATGGCTAGAAAGTATTATTTATCTCTACAAAATTTTTACACGATACCCCCTCTTTCTCTTTCATTTTCTCACAAACCGAGATAGAGTACAGATGATATACCATTTCGAAGTCCCGATAGAGGAGAATAATATTTAAGTGGTAGCCGAAGGTTTTTGGATGTCAACATGGAGTAGTCGTCAGTCAAAGTCGCGATGTCCATGCAATCCACAGACAACATGAACATAGTTGATTTTTCAACTAACTTAAGATACGTAGGGGATCCCATGGCATCAGTTTTTTCACGACATTGACTCCAGAACTCTTTTCCGTTATACAAAAATTGTATTGATATATTGTTTGCATCAATTGGATATCGTATGACATATATAGGATGACCAAAAGTCGCGCCAACAAGGCAACTTCCTAGTAGCCACAAAATCCGGCCCAAGTACTGCATTATCGGCCCAGGTTCTTATGAATCCGGTGTGAATTGCATTGAAATCGAACCAAGTTCAATGAACCCGGCCTGAGTTATGATTAGCACGGTATAGGTTTTGCAACCCGAGACCGAATAGAAGGTGAACGATGTCGACCCGACCCGAGTTCCCTCATATCTGGCCCGGTCTTCGACAATGGTGATTGGATAGAAACAAACCGGGTTGACCCGGCCCGGGTTCACCTAGGACTCAACCCGGATTTATCATTGGCCGAGGTTTGGACGTCGAACAACATAGAACTCAACTCGAATTTCATCCACCCGGCCTAAGTTCAATTACAGAAAATGTTATTGTTGAATTATTGATAAGGGTTAATTATGATACTTTTTGGACATAATAGTATCATAATTGACTATGGATTATTGATTATTGATAATTGATTTATTACTACGATTGAATTATTGATATGATAATAAATTATCATAAATTATTATATAGAGCCATTGCTAAATGGATTAACGATAATTGCCTTATAGATAAGATTGAGTTATGGGCATGATGACATATCATCACATATTGTTGTTGATAATTGACAATAGAGAATTGGAATCGATAAAAAAATGGTTATTGAAAATAGGTGTATAGATTTATTGATTGACACCTAATTGATATGAAATGATTGATATGATCCCATGATTATACCCCAAATTGAAAAGGCGTCCAATGAATAAATTGATAAAGATAGACGCCTTAGGTAATTGAGATAAAAGATGAAAATTTTGGGTCATCATGTTTTGTGTATTGCGACCTTTATGGTTGATTGGTTCCACGCGACATGATGTTTACTTAATAAATTAGAGCTCTCGACACGATCTTATAATTCGTATGATAGGTTCAAAGATTAAATTGATAATTGAACAATTGTATTGAGACTTTTATGATATTAACAATTGTATTACAATACTAGTGGTTAAAGAGTAAATAATATATTATTGATTAATTGACAATCGTATTGTGACATTGATGGTATTGACGATTGTATTACAAATTAATTAATTGACAATCATATTGTGACCTTTATGGTATTAACGATTGTAATGTACCCCTTTGCGATTGAAGAAAAGGTAATTTATAATTGACTAATTAACAATCGTATGGTAACCATTATGGTACGAAGGATAAGTGAATTTTGCCCTAATGACCGATGGACTATTATTTTCGTCATCATGACTGATGGATAGTAGATCTCGACATTTGTGCCTGATTGATAATTTCTAAATAGGGTCTGCATTGAGTTTGACCAATTGGATAATTGATTAACGATAATTGATAATTGAAGTGACTGATATTGATTGACATTGAGTTGATGGTATGGTTAATTGCATAATTGATCAATTACTTATTGTTAATAGATAATTATTATAGCATAAATTATTTATCATTAATCATGACATTATTTATAAATTATTGATTATTCATAGAATTGAATATTTATTATTGATATTTACATATAGATATTGATATGGATGACCCTACGTACTGAGTTATTTCATTGAGCTTTGCCCCTATACTTGGCTCCGTGCAGGATAAGGTTGAAGACAATGATGAGACAGTTGGTGACTCCTCTGATGGATGACATGCAAATGGATAAAGGGTTCACTATTGTATAAATGTAGGGCCCATGGATATGATATAAATAACTTTCGCATATTATAAAGTTTATTGTAAATGAGTCTTCCGCTTATGTAAGTCAGTATGTTGAGTGGTCATGGTTAAATCATAGAATTGAATGACGTCGCTAAGATAGCTTCTGGACAGACAAAGAAAAAAATCTCGGAACGTTACAATAAAGATCTGAAATCGCGCCATACCGCATCCTTGGCTCCGCTGCCCAGGGATGGTGGAGTAGCATAAGGTGATGTACTTGCAGGAGATGACGTCGATGTGGAGCCACTTCTTAGAGAATAGGGAGACGACGTCGTGGTCGCGAGGATCTTCGAGGTAGCCGAAGACAATATCCAGGACCAAGTCCGTCACACCAATGGAGCTCGTCGTCGGCTCCGCCTACCCGCTGGCGCTTCTCTTGCTCCATGGGTTGATGGATCAATGGAAAATTCGAATGATCTACGAATGGATCTACTTTGTAGGAGCCATTGACCCGATGGATCTCCACTTGTTCAACAAAAAATCTCAAAGGCCAGACCACCCAAATGATGGAGGCGAAGAGAGATGAATCTCTAGGAGAGAGGGTGCGAGCTAGCTGGAGAGAGGGTGTGATTGATGGCAGTCGGGAGAGAGAACGACGATGGAGAGAGGAGGAGAGAGAGGGGGGACAAATTATTGCGAGATTTTGATCCATCTATCTGATCGCATCTCAATAGATCAAATCAAGCGACATATTTCCAATGTTGCTTCGTCGATTGACGGTCCAGAACGTGCGTGACACCGTGCTGAACACAAGTCGCTTCACACATTCAGTTTCCCCTATATATATAATATCCATATAATAACTAGTAAAATGTTTTATCCATAAAAAGACACCTCGCTCTTTTGAAAACAATTCAACAAATCCAAGTAAGACAAATATAGTAAAACGGAGAGTTATGCTTTTATCAGCAAACAATTAAAATAATACGAGACTAAGTTCATAAGGAGAAAATGAACGAGAAGGCTTGATATGTTAACCCATTTATTCCTTGACGCCATCCATACTCCATATGCAACAACAACAAAAAAATCCAGCCAAATATCCATTGGAAAAACCTCATTCCTTAAGGAATTGGGCCAATACTTTTTACATCCGAACATGGGAATTTTTTTTGGCAATCTAAAAAATGTTAAAGCTATGAAATGGATCTCATCCGGCGGAAAATAAGGTATTCAAATAGACGGGCGAGAAAGTAATTCGGATTCAGTGGATTTTTTGGTCCAAAAAAATTATACATTATTTTTTTAATCAATTTTTAAACTAAAAAATATCTAAAATTATTTAGAAAAAAATAAAAATCACCCTTTAAAGAGTCAAATTGTTTAGGTCCTATTTTAATATTATAATATTTTTTTTTAAAATATAATAAATTAAAATTAATATAAACAACATTTAATTCCATAACTAAGTATAAAATATTATTAAAATGTTAAAATTATCAAATTAGAATTTCAAAATGTGATAAAAACTATTCTATGAGTAATAAAAAATTGATGGCTTATGAAATAATTATAAAAATAAAAAAGGACTCCATGGTGCACTACATTTTTTAGTGAGGCACTAATTTGAATAAACGATTTCATTCTATTAAAGTATTATTCTAAATTATATTCGGATTCTTATTTTTTATTTTCTTACTTTTGTTTTTTTAGTCAGGCAAGTTTATTAGGTCTTTCAAATTTTTCTTACGCCCCGGTAAATAAGCCTTTATATTCTTTTTTATGTATTCAATTGGGAAAGTTTAAGTAAAAAATAAAATTTTGGACTACTAAGATGTTTCATAAATATTTTTTTTAAAAATAGAGTTTAGACATTAGATGACAAAAACTTTATAGGATCCATTAGCTTATAAAATATAAAAATAGCGATGTGATAATCTATTCATAATATATGCTCATTTTTTAATTAAAAATATATAATTTTAAACAACATGTGTTAATTTTTATTTTAATACTTTACAACCTTATTTTTACTTATCAACAAACAAAAGGCTTTATTTTCAAAATAACTTATTCAAAATAAATAAACATAAATTAATCATTATAAATATCATATACATATAAAAATTTGTCATAAATTATATTCTTATATTCATTTTATAATTATTCATTTATTCACTCGTTACTTTTATTAAATTTATTATCATTATCGTATAAGTCAACCTATCCTATACTCAAACCACTATGCACTAACACACTAATTTTTCCAAAGCCTTGGTAGTTAATAGCATACTTATTTCTCTTATGAGACTTTATGGTTTAAATTTCACTAAGTACTCTCCAATTTTAGTCTTTTTCCTAATATGTCGATATGAAATATTATTTAAAAATAAAATAAATAAAAAATATTTAAAAAATAAATAATAATAATATTTTTTTAAAAAAGGAGGAGGTTGCACACCCTCTCAGCCTTAGCATCGGGGCCGATACTCAGGTGACCGGAGGGAGAGGGGGAGGAGGCGGGCCCCTTTCCCCTCTCCTCTCTAGTGGCGGCATCGCACCCCCTCCTCTATGCACCAATGAGGGGCGCCATCCCTCCCCCTCTCTTCTCTAGTGTGGGCGCTTCCCCCTTTCTATCGCGTCATGAGCGCGTGTCACGAGATTATTCTCGGACACAGAATCTCGTGCGGTGACTAGGCGAAGGGACACCTACTCAAGTTTGCTATGAGTATGCATCGAAAATATTGTGGTCGAGACGACTTATCAAGAGTTGCTCTTATAGGCTTTCAATCACGTGCATGATGAGAGTGTTCAATGTGTCGTCATGGTCCGTGACACTAGCATGTTAACGCACCGATGAGTGCGCTTGAGCGCTTGACATCCAAATGATCATTCCGAGAATCACGGGGCACTAAGAAGGGTGAACAACGTTGGTTGTCACCCCACACTCAAACTAAAAATACTAGAATTAGGAAACTAGCTTGCATTAAGTAGGAACACAAAATATATATGGACTTGGGGAGGTACTAATGGACTCCTCCTTAATATATCATAGGTAAATGAGTTGGGTTGATGAAGTGATGTGGAGAATAGTCTTTGGGGTGTAGTTTTACCTATCTTCAACGTTACAAGATTTTCATTGTCCAACTCTATTAAGTCTAGGTACAAAATTCAAAATGTAAAAGACTAATGTTCTACTAGTAACTTGCTCATCCATGACCTTATAAGATTGTGCCGCAATGGTGGATAAATTGATACACCACAAGATTACGCAATGCAGGTGACTGTATATAGTCACGCGGCCGCAAAGCTTAAATTAAGTGGCGTTGGTGCAGCGAGACTTTGAGCATCATGTCATGAGAAAAACACCTCGTGAAGTTGGTGATTCCCCTGATGTTGTTCGGGCTTCTTCGAATTTTTTGTCTTTAGCGTTGACTTTTCTTCTCCAGTTGGCATCCACCTTTTTGTCTTGACTTCTACTTTATTAGCATCATGTAATGTCAAAAATGCCTACTTCTCTTACTGATCGTTCGTTCAATCTGGAATCGTCACTTGTGCAACGCCAACGGAGTTCGCAATATGAGCTATTTAGCAAGCAACTATCTGTCCATCATGTTTTTGTTGACTTTAGCTTCTCTAGATTTGCGCAGTATCAACTCGGTTGGTTTGACTTCTTGGGGAGGAACAACTCTTGAATGACTCCATCGAGTATATTGGAGAAAGAGTTGCTTTGGGATCGCGGCAAGAGCGCGATGAGAGACTTGTCATTTGACATACATAACTTGACTCGATGTCTCTATGCTGTAGATGGCTACAACATGGTGTCATTTATCCGTCAAATGTAGAGCATAGGACAACCTCACCTTTGATGGTCATTCGATATTTCGATTTGGGGCAGGGTAGAGTTCTGTAATAGGACACCTTCGAACTTTTCTACTTCGAGTCGCTACTAGGAGTGACGAGAGTCTTCCCATGTTCACTGTGGGCTTGACCCGATCATCCTATGATGGGCCTAATCGGTACAATATTTCTTGTGATATGCTTTTTTTCAATCGTGAGACCTCTTCTGAAGCTTCAACAACACCTTTGAGCATGGACGGAGAGATGTCAATGCCATTGTGCTCATCAATTAAGATATGCACGTTTGACTCTTGTCCATATATTATGGTTGGACAAAGTGATATTGTTGTACTTGTCAACAAAGATCCTGCACCTTTGACAAACGTGTTCACCGGATGACTAACTCTCACGAAAGAGTAGTCGTTTTGGGTCTTCATTGATCCACATGGATGCTCACGCTTGATGACAAGTGAAACGAAGTTGGAGAATTCATAATTGGAGCTTCCAACTTCACTTTCATCTCCACTAGAAAGGACAATAATTATTTATCTTTCGAGTCTTGGATTTTGATCTTTGGAGGCTGCTTTGATTTTTCAAGGCACTGATCGAAAGGAAAGGTAGGTCTTCCTTCGGTTATTGGCGGAACACCTGGCAATAGCATGCCAAGGGTTTGCCAAATGCTCGATGGTCAGACCATTCCCATATTAGTCGTTGGAGTTGAGGTGTTGATTTGTATTGGCATGTAGCAAGCTCATTCCAAATCTCGATGGATGACATTACATTGCTTGTCAGGGGACACTTGATGAGGTAGGCTAGGCTGACATCTTGCCCCAGAGTGTTTGCAATAGATCAATGCTTTGCTCCATTTATAGAAGTCATCTTGACGTGGCAGTCTGAGCTGGTGGCACGACCAGATGCTTGCGAATATTATTTCATAGTCATAAGGGACGTTGAACCTTGATGATTGATATTGGGACAACTTTTACTATAGATTGGTTGAGCGATTCACGTTGCACGACTAGGTATCCGATGCGATGTTACAGAGTATTGAACAGTGTCGGATTGGCATGGCCGAGCATGACGATGGCCCCTTAATATGATGCAGGTATTTTTTAGTTATACAACTATGCGTGTAATATGACCTTGCGGTATGAGCGCCACAATATCATCATCGCTGGACATGAAGACAATCTTTTTTACGCAACACGACACTTCAAGATTCATGTACATGTGGAGTGGCGATTAGCTCGAGTGAATGACACATGATTGTCCCGGTTAGGCGGGGTGATCGATCTATCATGATACTGCATGATAAGCATTCCTTGGCACAACACAGGCGCATAAGGAACTTGCTGCAAGACATGATTGGACATGCAACGATGAAGATTGCCAATCATTCATGATTGACATCCACGATCAGATACCATGAAAGCAATGCAGCTGGACGTAGTGAAGGTTTGCAAGCGAAAGCACTTTTTTTCACACCAAGGCACATTGCAACGACACGAGCGAAATATCATTGTATGAATTCGAGAATGATGAATTGTTCTGATACTACTTATCACAGGATCATTCTTAAACACAATATCTCATGTGATGACACATGTTCTGAATATGCAATGAAAGTATTATACAAAGGAGGAGGGGACACCTCACTCCTTTTTTAATTTTTATGTTGTTATTTAATATTTTATATTTAAATTATTTTTAAATAATATGACACGTTAGTAAAATGATCCGAAAGCTAACTATTCCTGCTTGGAAAGGTAGTTGGTGAAGTTAAAAATTAAATACAAAGTAAAATTGGAGGATATAATTAAAGAAGATATTAAAGTTAATCTGTATTTAGCTAAATTTCTTTTTATGCTTTTCAAATATATATTTTTTACTTTAAAAATTAAATATAATTTTGTAGATGATTATAATAATGAAAAAAACTTGCTGGGATTAATTTTTTTTTTTCCGTTTATATTTCCGATTCGTCATATTTTCTTTTTTGTCCTGTCCGCTTGGAAACAAAATTGTCGCAATAAAATCGGTATATAAATAGTTGCGTAACCCCCTTTCAATTCGTTTCGCTCTCCGGCCGACCGATTGCCGCCTCCTCCACCGTGCAGTGCACCACCGCCGCCCTTCTTTCTTTGCCACCGCCGGAGAACCCCTCCTCTCTCCGTCCACGCCTCCGCCCGCTCGATCCCAGGGTCGGGACAACCGGGCGTCATCGATCGCCGTACTCTCTCTTGTGGCCGCCTCCTCCGGCCGCTTGATTCTGCATCCCTTTGCGACACTCTCTGGTCACCCTTCGCATCCTCCGCGGCCGTCGTGAGGCCTTTGCAGCTGGTACTTGTCTCCGCAACTTGCAATCTGTTTCGTCGGGTTCCAACTCCGTTTACGACTCCGTCGGTCGCGGCTCCGGACCTTCTTCTGCCCTTCCGGGCGATTTCCGGAGTCCACAAACTTCTTGATCATCGCCGGTAAGTCCTGTTATGGCTCGATCGCTGAAACAATGTCAGGTATTACTGTCTCATGATTTAACGTGAGAGTGACCTTATTGCATTGGTCTCTCGTTAACGATCTGCAAGTTGCAGCACACTCATGAAATTGCGTATATTAAACTTGCTGGTTCTTCAGATTGACGATACGTCACTGCGATCTCCAGCTGTTTTCCTATAAGAAGTTCTAACTGAATTAGGATATTTTTTCCTGAGAGTATGTGACTTTTAAGAGTTTCATCTTTCTGTCAAGCAATTATCTGAAAAGAAAAAAAATCATGTTCTTGTCAATCGGTGGCATTAAGTAAACGTGTTGTCACTTCTAAGATTTAAACTTTTGTTGTCTCAATTGCTCGATTTGTTTGGAATCTATTCTAATCAAATTTTTTGTTATGCGTTTTCCTGAAGAGGTGAGTGCAAGCTGCTGTTCTGGTTAACTGAAGCAATTTGCAGAGGAATATTTTGTACCACATGGCAGATTGGGGTGGGTTACCTTCTCTTTGGCAACCTAATATTTCTTACATTGCATACTTGACATTGGTTAGGAAGTCTTCAATATTTTTAATTAAATGCCTTGCAGTTACTTTGTTACTTATTTTCTTAGAATGCAGTTACTTCAATGATAACCGAGAGTATCACAGAGGAGGTACCTAAGTGCATGCTATTTGCGGATGATATAGTACTTTTAGCGGATTCAAGAGAAGAGATTAATACAAAATTGGAAATATGGAGAAATACGTTGGAGTCAAAGGGTTTTCGTTTAAGTAGGAATAAAACAGAATATATGCATAGCAATTTCACAAATAAACAACTTAGAGACGATTTGAAAGTTAGGTTAGGGGAGGATATAATTCCTCAAGTGACAAAGTTTAAATATTTAGGATCAATTGTAAGACAAGATGGTGAGATTGATGACGATGTTAATCATAGAATTCAAGCTGGTTGGTGTAAGTGGAGGAAAGCCACTGGAGTTCTTTGTGATAGAAAAGTACCCAATAAAGTTAAAGGAAAATTCTATCGTACTGCTATAAGGCCAGCAGTGCTATATGGTAGTGAATGTTGGGTTATGAAGGGACAACATGAACGTAAAGTGGGGGTAGCCGAAATGAGGATGTTGAGATGGATGTGTGGTCATACAAGATTAGATAAGATTAGGAATGACCATATACGTGAACGAGTCGGAGTGGCTCATATTAGTGAGAAAATGGTAGAGAATCGTTTGAGATGGTTTGGTCATGTTCAGAGAAGACCATTAGATGCGCCAGTAAGAAGAGTAGATCAAATAATCTGGAGTCCGATTAAAAGAGGGAGAGGGAGGCCAAGGCGGACACTTGGCGAACTAATAGAGCAAGATCTATTGGTGAATAATATACCGAAAGGTTTGGTTATTAATAGAGCGGAATGGCGTCGTATGATCCATGTAGCCGACCCCACCTAGTGGGATAAGGCTTTGTTGTTGTTGTTGTTGTTGTTGTTGCAGTTACTTCAATGATCTCTTATTCAACTCTTCTTTCAGAAGGGGGTGCTGTAGTTTCAACAATATAGTTTTTCTAACTCCAGTGCTTTTTTGACTTTTAGACTGTCAGCACAGATCATGATTAAAATGATATTTTAGACTGCATAGGACCCTAGGTTTGGTTGGAATGAAGTCCAGTGCATTTTTACTTTTAGACTGTCAGCGCAGATCATGATTAAGATGATATTTTAGTGTTCTCAGCAACATGATTTGGCACCCTGTAATAAATACCTCAGAAGCCATCTTGTGCACATTTACATGTTGAATTCTTAGTTGCTATGGTTTCTTATGCATAGTTAGGTTACAAATTGATTAGCTTGATACTCGCCTACTGCATTCCTATAGCTTAAGTTATGTTTTCATGTCTCCCTTAAGCACCAATGCAGACATTGCATAAGGACTTTGAACATAATACTATTAGGAATCACTTCAAAAAAAGAATACTGTTAGGACAATCTGTCATGAATAAAACATGTAGAGCCTGTTTTGGTCTTTTAGATGAAAGGTGATTTTGTACTTTGCATGACTAGTTTTGAGATTATGATGGCCTTTATCTTCCTCAACATGGCCACCATGCATAACCCTTGCTTTTCTTTCTTCAGAAGAAGAAGATTTTGAACCTGCACCGCCAGCTTTGAAGCCTACTCAGCAGAAGAGCCAATGGGATGATGAGGATGTAGAAGAAGACGATGTTAAGGAATCTTGGGAAGACGAAGAAGAACCTGCAAAGGTAAATTTCTGATGGTACAGATTCCTGTCATATGTTCCTTTTTGTTGCTTGTACTAACATTTAACTGGTTACATATAGTTTGTCCATTGCTTTCATCGTCACTTATAAGCTATAGTTGGTATGATAAATTTGTTCCTAGAAATGCCATGCATGAACACGAATGTGTAGTCTGCCATTACTTTATCATAATAAGTCAAAGAATGACAGTGACATGAATGACTGCATGATGTAAGTTCTGTATTATTAAAATAGTTAGTTTTCCACTTATTTGGAACTCAACTCTTTTTCATCAACCTGGTCAGTTTTATTTTATGAATGGCCAGAAATGTAATACTTTTATCAATTTTTTAGTGTTAACTACTACCAAAAAATAGTGTTTATGTGGACTGTTTATTCTTATAGAACACTGCGTATTATAATTTTGTTTACTAATTTTATGAAATGGGGAGGAGAAGAAAAGATGAATCACTCGTTGCACCTATTAAATTGGGTGGCTTGTGTCAGGTAGGTTGAGGGTAAAGAATTCCTCTTCTGTGGCTTGATCCATCATTGCCAAAGATGGTTTATGTTTGCATGAATAATTGATGGGCAAAACAAATGAAAAACAAAGAAGAAGACACTTCATTCTATTATTTGAATACCAAAAGTATATGTGATTAAAACTACTTGGTAAGTCCTCTAAAAATCTACTTGATAATTTAAGTTGTGATCATTAATCTCCTCAAAAAAGGGTTGTGGTTTAAAAAAATGGTACTGAGCAAGGATATAGTTTCTAAGTGGAAGGTCTTTTTCCTCCAAAAAGAAATAAGAAGTGGAAGTTGTTTTCCTGAAACAAGAGATCATCATTAAAAGAGGATTCAAGTACCTGTCCGTCATCTGATTTAATATACACATGGGGTTGACACTCTGCACTCCTCTCTGTACTGGTAAACTTGTTGTTAGTGCTGCAAATATAAAAGTTGGCTCTGGAGAGCCTATAGTCAGTAGATATTGACTGGAAATAAAAGCAAAAATGATTGATGCAAACACATTCAACTTCTATCCGCACTTAGTCGAGATCTAAACTAAAAAAAACACTTCTCATTTGTCAAAATATGTTCACTGCCATCTTGCTGGGATAAGCAATGGAGCTAGGATAACCATCATCTTGCTGGTTGTCCTTTCCACTCACTATATATATATATATATTATATATATATATATATATATATATGCTAACTGCCATTCGATAGTTATTGGCAGTTCGGACACTGATCGACCACCACTATCTTCGGTTGCCAGAAGGGACAGATCTCACAATCAGTTGAACCTCTACTGTCCTCTAATTTTCCCCATGATTATGCCCTTTGTTGCTGAATTACAACTGAGAATATTTATATCCATCCGCCCAAATTAACTATTGTGGTATTCTATTTTGAGGAAGTCTTGTGATATTTTATTGAGATCTGTTCTCTAACATGACTGGTTTAAAGCTAGCTCCAGATGGCTCTGCAAAGCATGGATTTTGTAATATATGTTTTCACTATCGAGTCAGCTACCCGCAAAAAATATCTAGTTTTTTTCTTAAGAAAAAGAAAGTTGCTATCAGCTAAGTGGCATAATCTACCCTATTGTATCCATTACAGGTTATTCATTGAGTGGTGGTTGCATTCTGGATGAGGAACTCAAATTGTTTCTCTTATATATGGGATGAACCAAAGAATTTTGATTTTAATCTTCTTCTTCGACCTTTTTTTTTGAGAGAGAAGGGATGACAAGGGAGACTGGCTAGTCATGCATCTGTATTGAAAATTATGAGACATGTAAAAGTGTGCAAGGACAAAAGAGAATAAGAATGGAAGACAAAATGCTCAGAAAGACTAACTTGTGGTGTACAATATTCTCTAACAGAAATTTATTGCCCCAAACTATATTATTTTGTTGATTCACTATTTGAGTTCTTTCCATCATTTCTGAATTTTACTTTTCCCTCACAATGGATTTTCCACAGAAGTTACAAAAAATCAAAATCTTTCTTTCTGAGATAATATGCCCATGTTGTCATTCTTGTTACGCCAATTGGTTCCTTCATCTTGCTATTATGTATCTAGTTTTATTATGTTTTCTTTTACTTTCAAGGCATGGTTGCTTGCATGCATATTCCAGGTGACATAGCTTTCTTGGCATTTCCGAAGTTGTGCATAACCTCTCTTGCTTTTACTTCTCATTGGTTGTGTAAGGCAGGAAATTCTCATTTTTCTGTTCTATTAAGTATATACATTTTGTGGATATCCTTGACACAGCAGCCATCAAAACCAGCAGAAACAGTTAAAGTTCCAGAAACAAAGTCTAGTAGTAAAGGTAATGGAAAAAAAGGAAAGGTTCCAGAAGCAAAGTCAACTGCACATCAAGAAAATAATGAAGTTCTAGCTGATCCTATAGCAGAAAAACTTCGGAAACAAAGGTTAGGTTATTCTGTCATTCTCCAATATTATCTTGAATATTCTTTTCTGATCACTTCACGGTATCCTTTCTGGATTCATTGCTTACTTGTAACATGTAAAACACTCATGACAGACTCGTGGAAGAGGCGGATTACAGATCAACTGCAGAATTGTTTGCCAAGAAAGATAATGAGAAATCCTTGGAGAATTTCATTCCCAAGTCAGAAAGTGATTTCATGGAGTATGCAGAGCTCCTTTCACATAAAATTCGCCCCTACGAGGTTTGCTATTTTGGACGGAAACTTGTTTCAAAACATTTTTCCTTGTCTTCGATACTGATTTTCATTTTTCTTTCCCGTGTTCCAGAAAAGCTTCCACTATATTGGCCTTCTGAAAGCTGTAATAAGACATTCTATGACTTCACTTAAAGCAGCAGAGGCAAAGGAAGTAGCTACATCAGTTTCTGCAATTGCGAACGAAAAACTCAAGGCCGAGAAGGAAGCTAATGCGGGCAAGAAGAAGACAGGTATATGCATCCTAATATATAACTTCTACTTGACCAAGGGATTTCCAGGCATCGATAAACCAATAACGTTGTTATCATTATTTTTGAAGGTGCTAAGAAGAAGCAGCTTCATGTCGACAGGGATGATGACTTGTCTGCTGCTGCTGGTGCTTATAATGATGTGGACGATTACGACTTCATGTGAAACTGCGAGTGATTTTACCTATTTCTATAGTTAAAAATGTGAGGCGGTAAACAAATTAGACAATTACATGAGTGATGGGATCAAAGAATTATAATCTGCATTTGTGCAATAATTCCTTTCAGTCGAGACGGGAAAGCCTCGGGGGCCATTTTGGGGTTTATATTTTATCTTCTGTTGCTCTTCGTTTTACCTCTGTTGTGTGTGTATGCATTTTTTTTTGTGTGTGTAATAATATGGCATTAGAGAGCAAGATTGACATCTGTGCACGAATTGGTTAACAGTTCGTTCCAAGCAATTCTTAAATGCCTTTTGGAATATATTTCGTTGGTTTCATTTATCTAATATTCTTTAGCAGAATATCACATTATTAAACTCTATTTAGAAATCATCCATTCTCACTGAAATGAGGTTCCTCTCATTTGATGAAATCTTATTCTTGATAATCTTTTTACTTATCATGAATCATAACTTTACTATACTCATCTCTTCATTATTTCTCATGCGTTTTCACAGTAAATTTTTACTTATCATTCATCATTTTTCTTCCTCTAATATTTTCACTTTCTCTGTCTTATATTTATTTATCTAATATCAACATTTTCTCTTTACCCAAACATTATCATGTTCTTTCTCATCATTTTTCTTCCTCTAATATTTTCACTTTCTCTGTCTTATATTTATTTATCTAATATCAACATTTTCTCTTTACCCAAACATTATCATGTTCTTTCGCCTATGATATTCTTTTTAATATCTTAACTTTCTGTCTTCTAATATTTTCATTTTCTATCTAAGAACTTTAGAAAGTTTAAACACAAAAAAATTCGAATTTTCAAAATCCTTGTTCAAACTTCATTATTTATAAAATCATTTAAAAAAATTTGAATTGTACCTCATTTTCTCTCTCCAAACATATCATATCTCTTTCTTCTAATATTATCATTTTCTCTCTAATAATTTTTCCTAATATCCTCACTCTGTTCTTCAATATTCTTTTATTACTCCTATAATAACTCGCATTTTCTCTCCTATAATATTATTACTTTCTCTGATTTTAATATTCTCATTTTCTATCTCCTATATGTTTTTTTATAATATCCTCGCTTTGTCTCTCTCCTCAAATGTCTTTACCTTCTCTTTCCTATAATTATTTTATCTAATATTCTCAGTTTCTCCTCCAATACGGTTATTGTCTTTCTTATAATTTTTTTTCTAATATCCTCATTTTATCTCATCCAATATTCTCAGTTTCTCTCCTACGATATCTCAGTTTCTCTTTCATAATGTTTTTCTTAATATTCTCACTTTTCTTTCCTTTAATGTTCATATTTTTTTCTCATGTATTTTTTCTAATATTCATACTTTCTCTCTCCTCACTATCCATTTTCCATTTTTCTCATTTTCTCGAGTAAAATCTTACTTTCTATCTCATATAATATTTTTTTTATTTCCTCTAATATCATAATTTATCTCTTCCAATATTTATATGTCCTTTTTCTGTGGCCAATATTTATATTTTTTTCTCTAGTTTAATCACTTTTTATCCCTGTTTTCTTTTACAGCAAAATTTCTCTTATCTAATATATTTCTTTTAGTTGTTACATATATATATTATAAAATAAAAATTTATATTAATATATTACGGTCTCAAATTAAATATGGTGATATTACATAGATAAGAATACAATTTCAAAAAGTTTTGACATTATAAGAAATGTTTCTTTCACCTCATTTTGATGAGTTGTGCCTGATACAAACTATCTGCATCTTTCTGCTCACATTTTTCGTGAACTTCTTCGATTTTTTATAGAACGCATCCTAAATTTGTCAGCACTTCAAACCTTTGGATCCCATTTGATGTCAAAATAAGAATTTCCAGAATTCCATAGAGAAAAAGGAGAAGAGCTCAAGATTACTAAAAACAGGAACATAAAGAAATATAATATGCTACTTTTATATTAAAAATATATGCTCTTCCCCTTATATAGGAGATGAAAATGAAAATATTACATATAATATAACCTTTGATGTAACACGGTCAAACATTCGCAAAGCCGGGTTGAAGATCCAGAATCTAGACCATCCCTATCCGATCTTTTTATCAAATTTCTGAAATATCTTCCTATTGAACCAGAATAAAAATTGAAGCAAATTATTATCGCCCAAATCAACACTATCAAATAAAAATTATAAAATGATTAAGAATATAATAGTAGAAGTATTTAATAATATGATATAGTTATAATGATCATTAATCAAATTACATATAAAGTAGTACAATATAATGTATATTTAAGATATAAAGTTTTTAGTTAATATTAACATAAAAATAATATACTTAATGTCATATAATATATTAATATAGAAAGTATATATGACTAAATTTTTGACCACCCGAAAGTTCCGAGATCCAATCCCGATCAGGCCTACTACTGAGTAGTTCCACATTAAAGATTGATTGGCCTGTATTTTGATGTCTGAACTGGAAACCAATCCTAGAAACACTGATATTAAAATGCAAACACCATAACACATCGAAAGAAAGACCAAGCCACCAAACACAGACGTCTCACATAAATATTTAACTTCTTTTTTTTATATTTTTAAAGATTTTGTATGTAAGCTAGACCGAGATAGTCGGTCTCCATGCATTTTCTTTATCATAAATTGGATGGACCATGGAGAAGCAAAACGAGTTGACGCACCGGAAATAGAAGTACAGATTCCGAGCTCAGAAATTCAAAAATATATCAAGATACGCAACTGCAGATAACAAAAAACTGGGCTCAGCTGAAGCACCAAGAAGCCTCCTGTGACATTCCCTGCAATGTAAGGCTGACCAGAATCTGTGTGGTTTATCCATGGATCATCTAATTTTCTGGTAAATAAAGGTCACTCATTAACTTTGCAACTAATTGAGGTTCAAACTGTTCACTGTTCTCTGCTAATGGAGTAGCCAAAAGCTCCTCCAGATAATCCTTGAAGGATATTTCCTGATTTGATGGTAGTGGGCTCTTAGCAACAAATGGCATGACGTCTATTACTGTGTTTTCATCAGCTCCGTTGGATTTGACATCGGACTTGTTTGCCGAATGAGGCTCACTACAATGTGGCTGACATTTGATTATTGCTTCATTGAATGAAGACTCCTCCGAATTGCTTGTAACACCCTGTTGCAATACATCGGATTCTGCTGCCAGGGAGATGTTGGCTCCATGTGGCATAACGTTCATACTGTTAATGGAAACATTCATTGCATCTGACACAAGATGTAAATTGCCCGGCACACTATATTCTTGCGCACTACGGGGCGTCAAGGTTTCGATGAGTCGAGGCGGACATTTGATAAGTTGCCCATCAGAAGGCATAACTGAACAAGTCCTAGCAACATTCTGTGGAGAAGGAAGCCGCCTTTTCTTGTTAGTGCCCATCCTCCAGGTGTTATTGTCATTCTGTAATATCTGGACGAAAAGTGCAGGAAATTGAACAACCACAGCCAAGAATGACAGCATCTGTTTCTGATTATGTTCCATCCCTTCCAGACATTTTATTATCTTTTGCAGTTCAAGATCACTATTCTGCTGGTGCAGCTTCAGTTCTGTTATCTCCTGCACGAGAACATCCTTGTCCTTTTTTAGTACGTCAATCTCCTTTTTATGTCTGTCATCAGGGATTTCCTTACTCCCTTGATACTTTGATTGATGGGAAGGCTTTTTCCGTGGGATGCGCTTGAGCAGGTGTTTTTGGCCCCTTATAAATCCTTCGTTAGCAAATTCCCATCTATCAGAATCAACTTTGTGGAATCCCTAAACAAAAGAAACACAGCAAACATATCAGGTAAGAATTTTATTGAAGTTCTTGCAGGTTGAAGCAAAGGAGTCTAAGCCAAAGTTAAAGACAAAATTAAGTACAATCAAATACCTTCTTGTCAATTCCTCTTTTTTTTTATTTTAAGAGTAAAAATGATGATTAGATTCTTGTTAACATTACAAGGAAAGAAAAATCATACACTCGTCACAGAATACATGCAAAACCTAGTAGAAAAATTTGACTCAAATTGTTTCTTCTTATCTTGATATATATATATATATATATTTTTTTTTTTTTTGTGGCACCACCAAAATTTTCTTGTCAAGTCCACAAGATAGTGATCAAGAGAAAAAAAAACCATCATATACTCTTCAAATAAAAATAGGAGACCCAAAAGTGATTTGGACAAATTAAGTGAGATCACGCTCTATGACTTATATATGTTCATATATCATTTACATGACACCAATGGATAATTATATTGTCAAGTATAAAAGATAATTATCAAGAAAAAGCAAAGATCATATTACTTTCTTCAGGATCATCAATCATCATGCATGCATGCATGCACACACAAAACTCAAAAAGAAGAAAGCAAAACAAAACCTGTAGTTTTTGGAAAAATTTGCAGCTTATGAAGTACATCATCTATGATTTCACCGATAAAAGTATACAATGGATGCATGGAGGCCAAGAATCCCAAAAGAAATTATTGTACTCACATATGTGAACATTTTTTAATGTATCTTCAGGCATTGATAGAACAGAAATGGAAGGCATTCTTTGTTATTGCAGATTGCCAAACAATTCGTACAATTGCATTGTATTGATAATTATTTAGGTTACTCCAAGTTCCATCTTATTTGTTACTCAAGTCACTGACCACGGGTAGTAAAGTTAGGATTAAAGTGTAAGATGACCAAGTCAATAAGAACCACCTTAGAGATCAAAACCAAAATGCAGCATTCATACAGAAGGCAATAACTAAGTTTAGAGGAGTAATGGAGTTCAACTTCAAATCTAAAGAAATTCTTGTATTGTTCACTGAGTAATTATACCTGATAAGCTGTCCACTGAACAGACTTTAATACTTAGTTCGCCTTTAAATTACTATAGAAGTTTGAAAATTTTACAGGTCCTAGATGAAATTGGGCATTTAAATGAACAATTTAAGAAGTCTTAATAGTCATCAAGTCAATAAAATAAGATAGCTACAACCTTGGTAGCTATCCTTTCACTTCTCAATAAAAAAAAAAGAAAAACACACACACAAAAAAAAACAAAATAGCCACATCCAACAGCATGTTTCCAAAAAGATTTATAAGTACGAGTTTCAAGCGTTCTAAACTTGAAATGCTAAAGAAAATATTACATCAAGAATTGAAGCCAATAATTGTTTTTTTTTGTGACAGGCATAATAACTTTTTTGAGAGGTGATGGATAATAATTAACCAGAAGAAAGCAACCACCGAAAACAGAAAGACAAGCAGAATGAGGAGCAGTTGTTTTAACGGAAAGACGAGGAGGACAATGGCATCAGAGAGAACATGATAGAAAGAATAAAAATGTCTGCCCAGAAGGAGCTAAAGAGCAGGAAAAGATCAAGTTTGTGGCAGAGGACCAATGCCCACTTATATTTTGAGAGCTCAAATGCGATGGATGAACGATGACCACTCAGCTGCAAAGGCTTTCTGGATTTCAACGTAATAATACACCCAAATATGGAGAAAACCAATGGTAATGCTGGTGGTAATGCTTTCAGCGGTCACCTGGATCAATTGGCTACAGCATAACCATACTATTTTTCAGGGAGAAAGATGCTAAAGTTAGACAATATTGTACATGACATCTCCTTTTTTTAAACATCTTTTTTTTTTCAGAGCGAGGTGTTGGGTAACATCTTTTTTGGGGTATCCATGCCCATTGACGGTTCTTTAAGATGTTCTTGGTTTTGACATTCACGCCTGCGCAGTTCCTGCTTTATAGTTTCAATACAACTTGCATGACTACCAAAGGCCATGAGGCAACCTTTCTTTCCTAAAAAAGTGATAGCAGTTCCCTTGTCTGTTATTTCATTAATTCGTGGTTAATCATTTTTCTGAATGGTCTATAAAACAATTAGTACACGTTCATGATTCATAATTCTTCTGAATCATCTATACAGCATACATAACTGTAGAGATATTACCACCAGATCATGATTCAATCATCCTAGAGCCGAAGCAATGACCACAAGCCTACAAGAGGCTACTTCAATGAATAGACTTGACCAAATAATTAGTCATTCACATTCCATTCGATTTAATGAACATAACACTATCAGGGGACGGGAAGAAGACTAAACTAAAAACGGAGGTAATAGCACGACCTTCATGCTCGCAAGTGTAGCACAATAAATACAAAATTAAATGGGATTTTTATTTTCTTATTTCAACTCCGCCTATATTTGATAGCCGGTCCCAAGCCCGGATAAAGAAGGAGGGTTGTGTTAGGCCCCGACAGCCAACATAAAATCATGTCGAATCTTATGAACATGGATCAACGAATATGGCGTCGTATGATCCATGTAGCCGACCCCACCTAGTGGGATAAGGCTTTGTTGTTGTTGTTGTTTTATTTTCTTATTTCATTCCATATGCATTCGGGGGAAGGGAGCCTAAGCTTGGGGTCTCTTTGGTTCAAAATTCATTAAGGGAAAGGGAAGATAAAGAGGGGAAAGGAAAAGGATGGGAAGGGAATGGAATGGAGGAGAAAGAAGATGAATAATTACCTTTGTTTGGTTGACATAATTAAAGGGAAGGGAAGAGAATGCATGTTAAGTGATAATTTTATTTAGACAATTTTATCCTTTATATACATATTTATATATTCAGTTTATATGACTAAAAATGAAAATATGTTTTAAATATATATATTTCCCCTCCTTTCCACCCTGGTTTCGGGTTGAAAAGTGAGATGTTGGAGGGGGAGGAGGGGAAAGGAGAGGATTTCCCCTCCATTCCTCTTTAAATTAAATTTCAGTCAAACAAGGTGAATTGATTCCCCTTTTTCTCCCTTACTTTCACCCCCAACCAAACAGACTTAGTGTCAGATCCGATCTTTTTTTCCTTTTTCATTATTTTCGTCTTCTCTTGAAATTAAACGTCAAACAAGGCACTAGAACACTAGCCAAAAAGTGATAAACTTTTCCTAGATGTAAATTCGTGGCAATCGTACAATGTCGCCTTCACACAAGTTGCTTAGAGAACAAGGAAACAACTCAGCCCATAAAACAAGGACAATCAAAAGGTTAGAGGAAAAATACAGAACGTAAGAGAAGTCGATGATCAGATGGGGAGGTCCCAAGCATCATGAACTCACGTAGGTGTTGAGTTGGCGGACGAAGCTCGTGAACTTGTCGGACTTGAAGTACCTGGGGAGGATGTCGCGCTCGAAGGCGTGGGCGTCCCAGATGACGAAGCTGTCGTCCCTCTCACCCCACGACACCGTTGCGTCCGTCGCCGGGTCGTCCACGATCTCGTAGCACTTCTTCAGGAACGGTTTCAGCTCCGGCCCCAGCACCCTCGCTCCTCCTCCGCCGTCCCCGTCGCCGCCCCCGCCCCCGCCCCCACCTCCTCCGGCAGCGACTCCTGCGGTCGCATCATCGAGGCCGATCGCCGTGATCATGGATCGAACGTGAGAATAGTGGTCTAGAAAAAGCCCTAATTTGCCAGGAACGAAGGCGAGAAGAAAATGTAGAGAGATGCGAAACGACGAGGACGCGATGACCTTAAACCCCTTTTATACCTTTCTCCATTTGCAAACTTTCCATTATTCAATAATAATTGATATTTTTCAAAATAGCAAATATCCAGACGAAAAGACATAATTTTCCATTATTCGAGATGAAAAAAACAAGGGCCCACTCAGATTGCGGAAGACGCCTGCTGCTTAATGGGCTGCCAATTTCGGTCCAAATAAGCCCCTTCATGTTTTATATTTTTTATTTGTCCAAGAACGGAGCGATATTTTTTAGATTTCAAAACTAAGATTCTACGTTTTTAAAATTTTTTGGGGCAGTTTGTTTCCTAAATAAATAATAACACCCATTATAATTTCTTTTTTTTATCAAATTATAACATCGTTAAGATGGTTAAAATGATTATAATTTATGTTCTTTTTTCTTTGGAAAACTCATTTCATCCCAAAGACAATTATACCGGTGCTCACCGGCTATTATTTTGCTACTTGAATTATACTAAGTCGTGAAATAAGTGAGTTTTTTCAACATATATTCACCTCGTCATGGATTCAATATTAAAGGACCTTCTGTGAGTCATAAGGATAGTTGGCAGATTGCATAATTATATTCCGGAATCGTTGAATGCTTGTAGCATCCGATTTCCAGAATTATTCCTTTAGTTAGATTATCCATATCACTCTCGTCCGAACACTGAATTAATCAAATAGTAATAATTTCATCGACGGAAAAAAGAATTTTTATCATTTGTCATGAAGCAATCAATGAGCATGCAATTTTTGAGATCATAAGAAATAAATTAAAATTTATAACTTTTCGGATACTGGCATGTGGTAGTTATTTAGCATGTCTAGTGAATGATCTCATTGACCAATCATAGGCAAGTTGTCCGTAATTAAGAGTACATCTATGTAGGAAACTACTGCAATGCTTTTATATGTAGTTGCTCCCGAGGAAACCGATCGAATCATTGAAAAAAGGCAGTTGATTAAATCTTGAGAGTTGAGTGAACACTTCAAAATGCAATAATGCATTTAAATAATATTTTATATCAAGAACCAAAACAAAAATGGAGAGATTCGATGAGATATGGAAAGGTCTGAAGGTAAATCATATAATCGTTTCATCTCATTACATTGTTATACATTAGGATTAATGCAATGTCTTTGCTTATACAGAACTCTCATCCGGCATTAGACGGGGAAATTACACTAAATGCCCTCCAACTTTAAGGTTTGCTCAGCGATACTCTCTAACTTCACTTTGTATCACAAATGCCCTTCATCTTTTAACGCGTTTCACCCGATGCCCTCTTCACTTGGGATAGCCGATTTTCCGGTTTTTCGTCGACGTGGCATCCACGTGGCCATTTCCTCTTTCCTACACACAAATAGCCGTCTAACGTGACATGCTCCGACGTGGCACATAAAATTACATCAATGCCCTCCAACTTTAAGGTTAGCTCGGCGATACCCTTCAACTTTACTTTGTAACACAAATGTCCTTTATCTTTTAACACGTTTCACCCGATGCCCTCTTTACTTGGGCCAGTCGGTTTCCCGAATTTTTCGTCGATGTGGCGTCCACGTGGCCATCTCCTCTCTCCTCTATGCAAATAGTCGTCCAACATGGCACCACATATTAAACCATCTTACTTATCGTAAGTTAACACATTCACTGTTAAATTATTTCCTTATTTTCCTCTTCGTCATTGTTCGCGTGAAACCTCCTTTGTCGTTCGCACTCCTTCGTCGATCGCTCTCTTTTGTCATTCTCTTCCTTCACCGTTCACCTTTCGCGTTCGTCGGCCGTCATCTTTGCCCAAATTGGTGTAATTTTATGTGCATTTGGTGAGCAAACTTTAAAGTTAAAGGACATTTGATATAATTTTATGTGTCACGTAGGAGCATGCCACGTCGGACGACTATTTGCGTGGAGGAAATAGGCAATGGCCACGTGGACGCCACGTCGACGAAAAATCGGAAAACTGACTGTCCCAGGTAAAGAGGGCATCAGTGAAACGTGTTAAAAGATTAAGGGCATTTGTGTTACAAAGTAAAGTTGGAGGGTATCGTTGAGACAACCTTAAAGTTGGAGGGCGTTGGTGTAATTTTATGTGCCATGTCGGAGCATGCCACATCAGACGACTATTTGCGTGGAGGAAAGAGGAAATGGCCACGTGGATGCCACGTCGATGAAAAATTGGAAAACCGACTATCCCAGGTGAAGAGGGCATCGGGTGAAACACGTTAAAAGATGAAGGGCATTTGTGATACAAAGTGAAGTTGGAGGATATCGCTGAGCAAACCTTAAAGTTGAAGGGCATTTGGTGTAATTTACTCTTAGACGGGACATATGATAAAATAAAAATGTTATGAAAAGAGGGAGAGAGATCGTACAATCACAAAAGAACATATGAGATTTACGAGGGTCATTCAAAATTGGGTTACGTTCTCGGACGACGGGGGTTCTATTTGTTATGAAATAATGATTATTACAATGATACAAAATAACACAATCATGAAGTTATATAGGGAACTCCAATATAAAATAGGAAATAGAAATCATAAAAATCGTCTATATTTCGAAAGCTTCGCCTCTGAGCCCCCGCTGGGGGATCCCCCCTCCCCCACATCCCCCCCCCCCCCCCCCACCCACACACACACCCTCTCAGGCTCGTTGTCCTAGCTGGCAACGAGACCCGTAGGGGGTAGGCTGCTTCGTCGTCCCCATTGCTAAATTACAGTTATAATTGAGTTTAAATTTAAGACACTATAAAAAATATAAATAAAGACATAATAAAAAATGTTTTGTGAGTTGTCTCAAAAGATATGTAATTATTTATATTCTACTTGGTTGGGAAGGTCCAATTTTGGATTTAGAATCCTTCGGGATTTTTTAATGCTAAATCTCAAATAATTGAACTTATAGAATCTCAATGCTAAAATAGCCTCTAAATTTATAATATTTTTCTCTAAATTTATAATATTTTTTATTTTGGACATACAAAATTGTGAAGAGCTTTTTTTTAATACCATATGGAGGTCGATTTTATCACTTCAATAAGTGGTGCCAACCAATGTTATTAGAGCCGGACCGGACTAGCCGGTCCGATCAATTCGACCGCCGATCGGCTACTAAAGCAGCTTATTACAAGGCTCAAAACCGGACCTAGAATTGGATCGAATTGAACCAATCAAGAGCGGCCAAAATCGGTCAAAACAAAAAAAACAAGTTGAACCACAATTTTTTAGCCAATTTTTTTTATTTTTATTTTGGTAAAAGATAATTTTATAAATTTATTATTATAAATTTAAAAAAAATATTCAAAGATAGACTTTCTCTATAAAGAATCACATTGGTATCCTTGTCTTCTCCTTTATTTATAGTTGTTCCTTTACTCTCATGTTGCTACTATTAGCAATGTGGGACTATGTTTGTAATTTGTATACCTTACTTGTTCTTTTATCTTTCATTTAGTCTAGATTTTATTAAACTTTGAACTTTAACTTATGGGTTATAATTTTGTTCATTTTCTAATATCATAAATGTATATTAGAATATAAGTTAATTAGTTATTTATTATATTAGATAAATTAATTAGGAATGAATGGTGCAAACTTCTTTGTTATATGTATAATATATAACATAACTATAATATACATAGTATAGTATAGTATTATATATACAATAATATATATATATTTAAAATTTCTTTAATTTTAATATGTAATAATTTCAAATTTAATAAACTACTACTTATACTATATATTTATTTATAGAGTATATAATCTTTTCATAATATTTTGGAAAAAATATACTTATTTGTTGCTTCTAACATAAAAAACAAAGATATGAAATAAAAAAATTAAAGAAAATTTATATATAATAATCAAATTCAATAAGATTTTAATTTATTAACTGTGTACATCACATCTTAAATTTAAATTTTATAATTTATCATTGTTATTTTTGTATAATTACATTTTGATATAGGTATATAATCAAAATATAATAGTATATCATATAAAATATAATATTTTATTATTATCCGGTCCGACCGACCGATTCGACCTCAAATAGACGTTTGTCCGGATCGTTGTCCGATCTGATCCTAGCAAACAACATTAGTACCAACCACCACAAACAATCCAATAAGTCTTTTTTTTTTAACTTCAAGCATTCTTCTACAAGAAATGTGATTAAATGATGACTTGAATTTTTTTTAAAGGACGATGAACAATTCTAGAGGAAAATCATTTTATCTTGTGAAGATTCAACATAAAGTGATAATTGCAAGTGGTCTACATCCAGCATCATGACAAACTTCCATCGATCCTATGGAGCCAAATTGTAAGAGAGAAGAGTGGCACTAAGACAATTTGGTATGACCCAAAGTGCGACAGAAGGCATGCCTTGCAGGTGAAATCAAAATCGCACCAAGGGTCAACACATATTGCCCCATCATCGAAGGGATGTCGCACCAGGCCCCTGGCACTGTCCACATGTGCATCATGTCGTACTAGCCACATTGCACCCATATCATATTTTTTAATTTTGGTCAATCACATATTTCATATATTAAATAATACAAGTTGTTTCTTTTTTTTTGGTAGCCAGTCCTCCACTGTCAATTCACGTGACGTTAAAGAATGCATTATCCACATATTGGAGATTAGTCCACTATCGAGTCCAACTAATCCGGTTAAACCGCCCCACATTGTGTACCTGATACAAGTGAGGCTTCCAACAAAAATTTTATGTATTCACAGGACTCAAACATGAGACCTTTGTAACGCCCCCAAATTGACCAACGCCACGTGGCGAGGATCTCTCTTAAGGCGCTACGAAAAACACTATAACTATGACCAATAATTGACTAAAACTTTATAAAAGCGATGACGAATCAGCAATAAGAATAAGAGGAAAAACATCGAATATCAAATAGCGGAAGTCTCAAAATACTACAAAGTCTCCATAATAGGAATCATATATGAATTACATCAAAATTCATAATGCGGAAAATAAGCCTTCTGTTGGTTCATGTGCTTTATCATCGTTCGATCTAGTTGCGACACACGATCTCAACACCATCACTGACCTGGCCCGTGGAAATCAAACACAGGGGAGAATGTCCTCCCGTAAGCTATACAGCCTAGTGAGGGTCCATAAAGTACTCAATGCATAACAATAAGTAGCAATAGACAGAATCAGTATCATAGATAACAAAATCAAGTAGTGAGCATAGGATCATTCGATTAGTGATAGTGATGGATAAAAGAGAACATGGATCATATAATCATGAGAGATTTCAGTAATCATGCTGGATCGATAACCATACTTCATTCATCATATTCATGTTACTTGTATCATACTCTTTGAGCTCTTACTTTCTCTTAGCATTAGGTGCCTTTAGATGCCTTTAACTTGGGGGCTACGCCGAGCGACCGATATAGCTTTGTGCAGTCAATGGGAAATCAAACCATGGCTAAGGGAGCGACCCTTCATGATAAACACTTGGCATAAGCTGGCCACCACTCCCATATACATTTCCATCTTCATACTTCATCACTTTATCACTTTATCATTCTTGAATACAATAAAGGGATTAGATCATTGGACAGATCAACACAAGATCAAAGATTCAATCACATAACATTTCAATCAGTAAGGAGTAGCACATCACACTCATAGAAAGAATCTAGATCAAATCAGTAATCAATATGTATTCTGGTCAGGGTTCGGTCATAATGCAATACAATGACTCTTGGTCTGCAAGTCCTGAGCACCGGTCGATCGATATCTCTGGATCGGTCGACTGATAATACTTAGTCTAAATAGAAGCTTCGGTCGGCCGATCAGCCGACCTATAAGAGGCTCGGAATGCATGATCGGTCGACCGGTCTTTATCGAGCGGTCGACCGATTTTCATATCACCGGTCGATCGATATCTCTGGATCGGTCGATCGATCGCAGTGAAAACAGAATTAGACAGAATCCGATTTTCAGCGATTTTCAATCCAGAAACGAAAACAATGCATACAAACAATCATCTAAGCATGAAGGACTAATACAGAACATATCTATAGTCATAAGGATCACAAAATATGAATCAAACACAAGAAACACAATCAATTATTTTCTTTCCATTCCTTCTCATCAATCCAGAACACATTCCATAATAAGAGCCATAATTCTATTATATTACTAATCAAGTTATGCAAGGGATTTGAGATTCACCCACATCTTTCTTTCTTCTTCCTTTACTTTGTTTCCTTCTTTCCTTTCTCTTTCTTCTTCTCTTCACTAGCAGCTAGCCTCTCATTTGCCCTTCTTTGTTGGGGTGAGAGAGAATGTGAGGTGGGTTGCTTCTTCCTTGCTGTTGTCGTGTGATTGCAAGAGAGGGAGTTTGGAGAGGGAGCTGCGGACATGTAATGAGAGAGAGGGAGTGGTAGGAGGGGGTTACTGTAGCTATTAGATGGGGCTTGTGGGGTGGATAAAAAGGGTTAGGGCATTATTTAGTTTAGGCTGTTGGGCTTGGTGCGCATGGGCTTGGGCTGCATGCGGTGGTTTAAGTTTTTTTTCTTCTGAGTGTTACAACCTTACTTAAGCGAGAAGAGACCGTCTACCACTGCACCTCAACCCTTGTCGGTATACAAGTTTGTTTCTCATTTCAAAGTATGCTTATGAGGAGTGTGACATTTTTTCATACTTGGTGCCCTTTTGTGTTGCACAAATTACAATAATAACATGCTGATGAGGGGTTTGGCCCTTACTTTTTATTATTATTATTATTATTATTATTATTATTATTATTATTATTATTATTATTATTATTATTATTATTATTATTATTATTATTATTATTATTAAAATAGAAATCTTAAAATAAATGTTATATTTGGCCACTTTTAAATAAAACTTAAAGTGTGAACATAGCTACCACTAGAAGTAGTATAGAAGTTTTATTTAAAAGTGGCCAAATATAACATTTATTTTAAGATTTCTATTTTATTATTTTAAGTGAGAGGGCACTAGATTGAATCTGGTGGCCCCCCTTACTTTTTTGTCAAGATCCGTGTTAGTACCTATTTTGGATGACTTTTGATTTTAATGATCTTTATTTTTGTATCATCTTATATCATTCCTAATTGTCTCAATGATATGCTAGGAGATCATTTTCATTTACAAAGTATGCTATTGATGTCAAAATGATGATCCTATGATGACCATCTACACTTGACTAGCTATTCATAATATGATATCAAATTTGGCCTCACATCATTCGTGTTTTGATATTATCAATGACTCTTTTGATCATGTCATCACATGATTGATAATTATTTCACCAAAGATAATTATAAGTTAAACAAGATAAGATACAAAAAAAAATAAATAAAGAGCTTTATGATTCATTCATGTCAGTCAATTAAGGAATTGAAACATATTCCATTGTTAAATGAGAGTTGAAAAATACTCCACCAGCATATATTTCAAGAAGTTGAAAGACATTCCACCTTTGATGTTGAGAAACTCTGCATTGGCCATAAGAGAATAAAAAGGCGTTAGCCTTCTTAAAAGAAGTTCAAAGATACTTTGCAATAGGTGAAATATGATGGCATGAATGCTAATTTACTGATGTTGATTTATTATATCCATTGATGTTTCTGATTATTTTATGATGATTCTTAATCTTATGACTATCTATGACTTATGCCATTATTGATTTTAGTCACGATGATGATTCTATTTCATAATGATTGATTATCCCAATATTAATCCAAAGATTCATGCATAATTTGGTCACTGTGTCTCTATTGCATAATTTGGAGATAACGTGTCACCGGCTCGCGATAATTGCTTATTACGTGTCCATGTGTAAACTTTTCTACTTCATTTTCTTGGCGTGTACTCTACTTGGGAATTTAATGAGTTCATTTTGTATATAAATATAATAAAAGAATGTGTGATGGTTAAACATAATCTAGTCCACAGAGAAAAATAAGATGCAAAGTAATGAAACATCAATGAACGAGCAGGAACGTTGATTTGTGGATAGTAATATTTTGTTTTATGAAGGGGGGTCGTCTCAAAATAAAATTAATAAATCTCAATATATGCAAATGATAATGCTCAGATGTAACATGCATATGATGTCACTACCTCAGCAAATATGTCCCCATATATCAAATTTGTTCTCAAATGTGCTAATCGGACCCTATACTTCTCACAACAAATTCTAAAATTTGTAATTCTAAACACACAGTCAAAACTATAAATGTGCAATTATCATTACAATTTATTAGGATCGAATCCATAGGGAAGGAATTGATTGTTTTCTCTAGACCTAAATTACTATTTGAAATGATAAATTGACTTGTGGGTTAAATTCTAGTTTTCATAGTGTTAATGCATAGGGAATATTTTTAGGCTATCAACTTTGTCTTCTTATTTAAATATAAAAAGGATGGCTTGGAATCAAATCAAACTAGGGTAAGCATACTCTTGGAGCAATTACCTTCTCTAACCTCACTTACTCTCATGTCTTGGTATTTGAGAATTTTCACATCTAAGTCAAGTGCTCAAATAAGGGTCAAATGGTGATAACCTATCGGATGCCTCCAAAATCCCAATGATTGATTGTTAATGATTTGAAAACCTATCAACATTACTCTTCTAAGTCCCTATAATATTACGCTTCATCGTGGTTCCTTTGGTAATACAATCACTCTCTCAAGTCGATGTTGCAACGAGAGACAAAGGAAATCACATTTCCATCAATAGTTCAAAGGAAAAATTACACCAAATGTCCTCCAACTTTTAAATTTATTCAGCGATGTCCTCCAACTTCACTTTGTAATAGTGATGCCCTCTATCTTTTAACTCATTTAACATGATGCCCTCTTTACTTGAGATAGGCGGTCTCCTGGTCGTGGAGTTGACGTGATGCAGATGTGGTGCTGATAGGACATCTTCTCTTCTCTCCAAACTTACGTGACAATATTAAAAAAATAAAAAATTCCATGAGGATGGAGGGGGTGCACGTTGTGTCCCCCCAGCTCGAAGCTCGTTGTGTCCCCCCAGCGCCGGTGCCTCCTCGAAGCTCGGGGGGACCCGACGTGCGCCCCCTCCATCCTCGTGGCATTTTTAATTTTTTTTAATTTTTAATATTGCTACGTAAGCTTAGAAAGAAGAGAATATGTCATGTCAGCGCTACATTTACGCCATGTCAGCTCCACGATCGGGAGACCGCCTATCCCACTAAAAAGGGCATCACTGAACAAATTTGAAAGTTGGAGGACATTTAGTGTAATTTTTTCATAGTTCATAGAGGATAGTTTCCCACAATTGTACATAAGCAATCAAAGTATAAAATCACATGAATGATAAAAAGAGTTCAATAGTCATAAGAACTACAAATCATATAAAATAAATGCATTTCAACACAAATGAGGATATGCATGTCGAAAAATTCATTACATCAAATACTAACATGAACAATTATTTTGTTAGTGTAGCTCATGATTTGAAGAAATTTTTTTTTGTTATTGCACTTGATGGAAGTCGAATAATTATCTTTGTTAAGACATGTTTTGTACTATTGTATCACATGATTATAACTTTTTTAAAATTTTCATGCACAAATCGTTTTCCTATTATCGTTGAACTAAGGAAACTCCTCGCGCTTCGCGCAATTGACAAAGTTATCATAATATTAACTATTTATCATGAAAAGAATATTAAACAAAAGATACATGTATACATTATTATAAATAAAAAAATTAATGTGATATAAATAGTCAATTTGTAATACATAACATTTTAATCATGATATTAATATTTAATATACAAATAATCTCATCAAGTTCATGATGAGTCATCCATGTTGCATGATGGTTCCTCTTGCAATGGTTCATATTGTTTCTAAATGGCGATCGTAGTGCTTGAAATCAAGAAAAAATGGGGATGAAATAAAATGAACAGATAACTCATTTATTGATATCCTCACAATAGTAGCGCTAGCATGCAGCTGATTTATCCAAATCATCTGAAACAAAAAAAAAGTGATCCAAACATAAACAAACTCCTCTACAGTACATGAACTTTGAAATAAGCATTGTTGCATCTAATAAATAATAGATAAGAACAATATCGATTGCATTAGTACTACACAGAAGATTAATTTGATAACAATGACATAACTTACATGTAGGAAGTCTCGTGACAACTGCATGCACATAGTTGAAATCTATGAGCGAGAAGGATGTGGTACGTGCAAAACTTTTATTTCTTTCAACAAAGGAGTATAGAAAAAGAACAGAAGGTGCCTCGACACCACACGACAGCCCCATACCTATTGTGGGAATGCTTGTTTTTAAGTGCGCCCGCGTTGTGCGCCTGCGGCCTGCTGCAGTAACATGGACACTCGGCAGTGGTAGCAGCAGCAACATTGTCAGATTGGAAATTTTATTTTCCCCTTGCAAGCTATAGGAGATCAAATCAAACAACTCTACACAATGGCGATCTAAAGTTAATATAGGAAGAGAGAGAGAGAGAGGTCCTTACAAGACGATAGTATGGTTTGCGGCTTCTACCAGCTTCGATTTCAGGAATGCTCATATGTGGATGCTGGAAAGCAATAATTATTCTTCGAAATACATTGTTAGAATCTCAACTTCATGCTGACATGTATAGGTTTTTCAAATCCCATATCCTAGAATCTCCGGCCTCTCGAGATCGGCACGCATACCAGAGGCCCACCGGATTTTTCAATCAGCGCCGGATTCCACCCCCAACGTGTACGTGTGAACGGCGATGCTTTCTTGCTTGGTGCACAACAATGAGCCGCTGCAAGTTCTACGACTCTTCATGGGACTCTACGGAGAATTCTTCGTGAAGGATACTTCCCAACTTGCACAGCTTCAGCGGCGGCACAACAGATGCAATCTCTGATGGTAAAGCTATTAGATTTTGACGCCGAGGACACCACTTTCGTTCATAATGCATTGATCTACATCTATTGGACATTAGGCAGCTTGATCGATGCTGAGAAGATTTTTAGCAGGATGAAGTGGAAGAACCTCGGATCATGAAACACCATGATGGATGGTTATGCCCATCATCTGCTACTGGATAAAGCTCTTGACATGAGTCTCATCCTTGTTAAGTTCAGTGCCGGAGACCAAGCCCAACTCATCAACCTACACCATCGCACTGGCAGCCTGCGTGACACTGACGTTGCCAGACGTCGGCAGGATGGTGCACGCCTCGCTGGTGAAGAGTGGCCACTTGCACAACCCCCACGTCAGCAACTCCTTGCTTAGCATGTACGCGAGCTGCGACTCCATGGAATCAATGGAGCAGGCGTTCGCCGAAATGCCTCACAGAGATGCCGTCTCAGAATACCGTGATACAAGGCCTCGGACAAAATGGGTTCGTCAGGAGATCGCTGAGTATGGGAATTGGGCCCAAAGTTCGAACAACTTCAATGCAAACACCTTGATTGCAATGCTGACCAGCAGCATCCATGGCGATTAGGTGGTTGAAGCATTGGAGCTTCTCAACTCGATGCGAGACGGGTATAGCGTGGAACCAAGCATGGAACACTACATCTGTGTCGTTGACATGCTGGGCAGAGCAGGTAGAGTGAGAGATGCTTACCATCTGCTGCGAAGTACGCCGGACTCGGTTGCATGGGTTGCTCTCCTCAACATGTGCATGATCCATGGGGACGCCGAAGTGGGCAGAGTCACTGCTCGACCCTCCAAACCTTCACCGGCTGATGTCGCGTGCGCATGATTAGCTCCTCAAATGACTGCCGGCGTGCTGTGAGTACATAAAACTTCTCAAACACTGCCTACGCCTTAATGTGTGTGTTCGGCTGCATGCAATTTGTTCAATTCCACATCTAGTCGAGGAGACAAAGAAGCATGCCTAATGAGAGAGAGGGAGAGAGCAAATTGATTATCCGGAGAAGAAGAATGAGAAGAAGCAGAGAACCATGAGCGATGCCTAGTGCTGCATCCGGAAGCGAGCAGCGGAGGACGCCTTGGAAGAGAGGCCGGAAGGGAGAGTCTGCGATGCCGCGAAGGCTAAGGAGACGTCGGGCAAGACCATGCTATAGAGATCGTAGAAGAGTGTCAGAGGAGGAAACAGAGGAAAAAGAAGAGAGGGAGAGAGAGATGGAGGAGGAGGGGGGAGGGAAGAGGACTAAGAAGGGACAACACAAATGAATCTGGAGGTCACACATATGCTATTAAGTTCCTCACCACAATGTTTCTCGCAATAAATTAGAAGATATGAAAAAAATAACCGGCAAAGTTAAACTGCTCTTATTATGGAACTATTTCATATTCCATAAGTTTGAAACTGCTCTTATTATGAGATTATATTTATACAGGAAAAAATGAGGAAACGACGAGGAAATATTTTTTGGAAGGAAAAAATAGTAAGATTACAAGGGGAGCATGGAAGGAAAATAATTGAATGAGTGGATTAAAAAGACGGATGGATGTGGGAGTTACAGGGAGGAGTAAAAATCATATTGATGAGTGAATGGAGGTTACATAAGAGAAAATGGAAATTGAAAGATCTAATCATACCTATGCATGCTAAAATGTTAAAAATTGAGAACACTTGAAAAAAGAGATAATATCAAATTCTACAATCTTAAGCCTCCTAATGTATCGGCTATATATATATATATATATATATATATATATATATATATATATATATATTAAAAGAGTTGTATGAAAGACAACTATATTAAAAAATGGTTATGATAATGACATGATGCATGGTTATGTGATGTTATTAATAACCTTGTCATTATGATATGTTTCTATATAGCATATAGACGTTCCGACTAAGAGCATGGTATGTGCATTTACTATGCTTGTGATGAAATTGTATTAATTTTGAGAAAATTCATATATATGTTTAAGCAATATTGAAAGGATGCTACATGGGGAATGTGTGACCCACTTCCCTACCCTCGATAAATACTTACACTATATAGAACAAAATATTGTCTTAGATTTTCTTTTGTAGCTACAGGAAGGTTCTAGAAGGCATAAAATGACAAAATGATTTGAGAAAAAAGTAGAGTAATCTTAGGGCCGTTTGGTTATAAAATAAATCATGAAATATCTTGTTAATCCGAGAATACAGTCAAACGTCATTTTTTATGAAATCATGTTGAAAAATGTAATACCACCATTTTTATCCACACAACGAGAATATTTATATTCTTTCAAAATGAAAGAACTATTCTCATCGTTTCCACTTTTTAATTATTTATTTTATTTTTTATAATTTTACTATATATTATTTTTGTATTAGCAATATTAATAAATGTAAAGTATTTATAATAAAATATTTTAGTAATAAAATATTATATTTTAAAATTATGATATTCTCGAATCAAATACTACTAAAAATAAGAATATGCTTACTTTTTAAAAAATATCAGTTAATTTATTCCGGTTGAAAATATTCTCCAACCTGTTGATGCACTCTTTTTTTCCCTCTTCTGTAACATATGCATATCACACATGGAAATAAGTATATGTATACTTTGCCTTAATTTTATTTGTCTATTTGCTTTAATTGTGGCACCTAGTAATTTATATGTTTTACACTGTTTATGTTATATCATCGAAATAATTTTACTTTAAAATATGATGCAATTTGATTGAATTTGACGGCCAATCTGATTTTTAAAACATTATTGAACCTCATAGGCTTGTAAAAAAGAAGAAAAGAAATGAATATATATATATATATATATTGAAACCTGGAAAAAAATTCAACACACGCAAAGTTCCCTACAGTGGAACATGAATTATATCTAATTTATAAATGTTTTTAAAACCGAACCGGTGATCGAACCGATCGGTCAACTGGGTCATGATTCGATCGGTTCAACCGGATTCGACCGGATTAAATTAAATTTTTATTAAAATAATATTATTTGTATTACTTCAAAAAATATATATTATAAATTAAAGTATAAAAGGTAATAAGTAATAAAATAAAAAGCATGTTATCATCATTTTAAATTAATCAAATAGTAGAAAATTATTTTTATATTTTTAAATTATATATTAGTTAATTTCATGAATAACTTTATTTTTTTATTTGAATCTTTTTTATACTATTTTTCCATGTTTTAGTATTATCTATTTCCTTATTCACAATCATCCTATCAAATTTATTATATTATTTATGTTTCAATTTTTAATATAAATTATTTATAATAAATTAAATTTTATCATCTTATGATAATTTTCTCCTTTATTTAAATTTAACTTTATTATTACCTTCTTTATCTTTTATTTTCAAATTTAAATGTAACTTCCTTATTGCTAATATCCTTTTTTACATTCATTCTGTAAAATCCAATCCTTTATTTTTCTACTCCTATCAAATCTAATCCCTTATTTTTCTCTTCATATTCTTCCATCATTAATACTATAATATACTTTCCTTTTTCTACTTGTTTCAACATTTTTTACTCTTTTAAAAAAAAATCGATTTTCCGATTCAATCCGATTTTAGCTGGATTGATCTGATTCAATCCGATTTTTTTACAAAATAATTTTTAATACTAAACCGGACCGGATCGACTATCGGTTCGCGATTGAACCGATCGAACCAGCCGATCCGGTCCGATTTTAAAAACACTGAATTTATCTCATTTTATAATGCAAATGGTTTGACGCTTAAAGAAATTAAAATTGACACGTCATCTGAAGCTCATCAGTAAATACAAGCCTAATAATGCATTTATTACAATCACATGATTGCTTTGTAATTTAATCAAAAAATTACAAAAAAAAAAAGAATAGTTCACGGCGATTAGAGTGCTGGCCATGATAAATGGCATATTACCTTCCGTTGTACTCAGAAGACATCCAAGAAAAAAAAAAGTTGTACCACGTATCCATCTGTTAAACGATTACTTCTCTACTGCATTGAAACATCATTAATGTAAGTCATTTGAGGATCTTTATCTTAACTTAATCGATGATAAACATCAACTAGTTCACTGGAACAACAAAAATGAATCTTATTTGGATTGACAAAAGAGTTGATCACAAGACCACTGAATTATGAACATGTTAAAAGTCTCGTTAAATTGTTTCCACACTCTTGAACAGTCTCAATAATTACATCATTGCTCTAGAAGTAATTCTGTCAGGAAAAAAAGAAACATCGTCCTGCATGATATCCACCGTTCAATCTTGTATAATTTATAAAGTAGATAAAAAGGGACCAGTTAAAGAAAACTACCATGGGCAAGCCTTGAGGCTTGTTCCAATAGCAACTGCATAGTCGATGGAAGTTAACTCTAAGACCATCTCATAAATGGTGTTTTCAGGTCAATGAGAATGTAACCAGATATCTGAAAATCCTAAATAGTTCTTGCACTTCGATGAAGCATCTGACCAACCGAACACTATGAAAGAAAATTATATAAGTTTAAGACAATGTCATATAAAGTACCAACATTGTAGTTGCAACTTGCAGAAAAGAAAGAAAAAGGTACTTATTAACTGAGACTGATGCATTCTAAGAAATTAATCCAAAAGAAAAACTATGTACTCAAATCATATGGATAAAGCATTTCTTTCCTCAGGTAGGACTATCTTCATATCTATCTGAATCAAACAAATTCGAAGGCCCTCCAGAACTGCGTTGAATGCTTTTTGTTCATGCCGATTAAAGAAGAATATTCAAACGAATAGATTATAGGATATCTAAACAAGTTCGTAAGAAAAGAAGGAATATAACTGTCAGATGAAACCTTGGGTCACATATTACAATGACAGCAAACATGCATAAAAAGCTTAGAAATTGTTGTGTTCACAATGGAGTACTATGAATTGTTGTACAAGTTGAGCTAACACAAACTACATCACAGCTTCTTTTTCTCAGATATCAAAGTAACCTTTAGTTCAAGAAGCCATTGGACAAACCCGTGGAGACTCTTTGGAGGAAATTAGAGAGAAATTAATGACGATACATAATATAGATTTAGATTCCAATGGATTGATTATATATTTATACACATGCAGAAACATAACCGTAATATATCCCGTTGAATTTTTGTTACATTTTAAATCCTTTAGTAATAGGAGGACTTAACTATTTTGAAAACTAATATTTTAGTTCACCTTTTTATCATAGGTAATATTCATTGTAATCAATATTTTTTTAACTATAAGGAATCACATAGTAATTCAAAGTATTATGATGATTAAACCAAAATTGTGCAACCAATATTTTTTATTCTTAGTTATTTTTATAGGAGATTTTATGTTTAATTTTAAGATTCTAAATGTAATTTTACCTTTTTATTTTTAACTAATTATAATAATGTTTTTCCAAATAAATAATAATAATTAGAATTCTCTAGATGTAAATAAAGAAAAAAATGGAAAAAACACAATGCAAAAGAAAACTGAATATCGTGAAAAAAAAACTTAGGTTGTTATTGTTTACAAATATTACTTTAAAGATGACAAATATGGAAATTTGATTCAAAATAAAGAAAAAGTAGTAGAAGGAAAGATGTGATAAGGGGTAAATAATGTAAAGAAATTATTTTGAGGTAACAATAATGTTTTTGGCATGGCATTAGAGTCACCCTTCATTTTTATCCGTGTATTAAAGGTGTGTGCACATATCATAAAATTCAGACATTACATGTATTTCCTGATAATTAGCATACACATAATTCCTAACCTAAATTTTCAACATTTTAATTGCCAGCTTGATGAATTTTTAGGAACAAGCAATTACAGCCAACACCAATCAAGCCCATCTTGAACAATGTCACAATGCTAACACTGGAAAATTGAAATAGTTGCTTGAAAACTTTTATGTTCAAGAGTTTAATTGTCATCTAATGAGACAATAGGCACTCAAGTGTGCTAGTCCTCAATATTGCTCGAACCTATGCATTTCTGCTACAAATTGAAAAAGTTCGCACATGGTATACTTCTTAAGTAAATGAAGATAACAAGAAGCAAGTGTAATTCCTTTTGGTTATTTACTTTTGAGTAAATGTGATTATATTCAAGTAAATTTAATTATTTAAATAGTTATACTAGCAAAAGTAACATGACAACCATGCCTTCTAAAAGCAAAGTCAAACAAAGATAAATCGCCTGATATAGACCTTAGAAAGTTAACAGTATGTGGCTCAGGATGATCCCCTTACCTTATATCACTTGAAGCTTGTGGATGCACATGATCCATTTTGAAGGGATCCACTTGATCCGAAAAGATCTTGGTTTAATAGATATTCATCATCACCGATGTACATATTACCATGAGTAAAAACATTATAAGGAGCTTCCCCCATGTCATCGACAACAAATCGGCTGGGAAGTTGAGTACCTTTACCCACAAAACCAAGACTTCTCCCCTCATTCTGGTCAGACAAATCCTTTGCAAATATGTTGCCAGTTTGAGAATTGAGTGAATTGGGCACAACATACAACGATGCATTAGGATCACCGAATTTTCCATCAGCACTCTGTAACTGTTGATTACTGCTTCCATCAATGGATGAGATTGATCCAAGATTTGAGTAACTATTTACAGAAACTGAATTGCTAAAGTCTTCATCCAAGACTTGCCCAGAAATATTAAATTCAGATGATAGTTTGTCGTAATCCACGATACTGCTGCTATCATTCAAGTTAGGGTTGTGTCTCACAGGATCAAGACTGTGTTTTGTATGAAATGGAGATGATGACTGATGAGGGGGTATCATGGAATTCGAACCAATAAGAAGTTGATTTATCCCCGTCTGGAAGTTGGTCAATGGTTGAGAAGGTACTATTGGAGTGCTTGGATGTAGAAATCCAGGACTATTGCCTCCTGACATGTTGGGCAGTGGCTGAGATGGGACCATTATGGAATTCTTATTCAATATAACAGCATTATTTCCAGTCTGCAAATTTGTCGATGATTGAGAGGAAAGTAATACAGAGTTTTGATTCATAGGAATAACAGAACTTTCCACATAAAAATTATTAGATCTTTGTGATGGTGAGACAAAATCTTGATTTGAGAAAGCAGGGCCATTCTGGACATGAAAACTTTGAGATGATTGAGCAGGAGAAAGTAAACAAGACGGTTGTGCACCAACTCCACGATTTGATTCTAACACAGGATGTGACTGCTGCTGTTGTAACATTGTTGCCAGCATGTTGGCATCCTGAGAAATATTAATGCTTCCAATATTGCTGGGAGAAACCATTGAACCAAGATTATTAGAGGACCACATTGGAAAAGTTGCACCCTTCCCATTTAGGAGAGGCTGACCAAAAGAAATTCCTTGTTCAACATTGACAGATTTATTTCCTTGAATTGATGTCTGTCGCAAAATTGTCTGATCAATTGCATTAGCTGGCATCAATAAGCTGTGAGGACGTCCTAGAAGTTCATCTTGTAAGACAGCCAAGGTTTGTGGAGGAATTTGACCTGTGACTGCCAAGGTTTGGAAATCAAGACTTCCCAGATGATCAGATTTTGCATTTGAAGAAACTCCAGATAATGAATTTGCAAGTCCTGTGTGATGCTGAACTACACCACTCAATCTCTTCAGGTATAATCTAAATTTCTACATGTAGAAAAATTTGAAGTATCAGAAAATTCTGAGGGGTTGAAGTATTGAAAACTTATCATGATAAAACAACTATTGAATTACAGAAGAGAGAATATTTTTGGACAACAGTTTGCATTATGAGTTGGACAGCATAATATTTCTTTTGTGTCTACCTAGTAACTTCAGAAATACCTCATGCAAAACAAATTAGTGATCTTAAGTTTCAGAACTGCCTTTGTCAAAAGAAAAGGTTTATAATTGTGAATCACTGTGCCACTAACTTCATAGGCCAAACAGGGCAGAAAACTAATCAACAAGATGGTGTCTACTGTGGACCCATCACAAATCTCCTCCTATGTACTCTTTTTTGAAACATCCTCCTATGTACTTAATGACCACTTCTGCATATATGGCCCACCATAATTTTCTTTTGTTCTATCATCTACCACAAAAGAGTGGACAGCTTTCATAACAAATGTAACAACTTACAACATCAAGTTTTGAAATTGGGCAGCTACCATAAGAATGAACAAGGACAAGAATTGTATTTATTGCATGATTCAATGGAATGGAATTTTTACAATTATTTTCTTAAAATAATTATGTAAAAGCAAAATCAGAAAAAAAAAGAAATGAGATATTTACCAATGAACTCGATTGTGGAGAGTAACTAACTCTAGAAAAAACTAACAACTGAGCCGATTTTGGGGAGTAACTAACAACTGACTTAAGTAATCTCTGCTAGTTTAATGCGAAAAAAAATCAAAATTAATCAAATAGTTTTATCAAAATATAATGAGATGAGTTCACTTCACTTATATCTTATATTTGTTATAATTGTCCAAATAAATATGAGAAAAGTATATATATAACTGTCATGTCAGCTTTTAATTGATAAAGAAAGATAAATCAATCAGCCGAATTATCCAAAATTTTCCTAGAATTTCTAAATATAACTATTTATTAGGTTTGAGTCATACTCATCAACATGCTAATAGATTCAGAGAACTGAAGCGAGCCTTAATGTGTGTTGACATCAAGATTTACATCAGTTGAAGTAATTACTTGCCACTTGTCAGTAGTGATGTTAAAGCACAACCAATTATTCTATTTTATGTTACATTTAGCTAATACCAAGCAATTTCTAAAGTTTATATACACATCTTTGTTCATATTTCAACCTTTTTTTGCTTTTGTTTAACTCTATCAAAAATTCCACTCTCCCATGACATAGTTAACAATTTAAGTCATTCTCTTACTAAAAAAAAAAAAGTAGACCTCAGGAGATCCTAGTGGCTTTGGTCTCCTTAGCTGCATTCACTGGCAATTACAACATGGTAGCCACAACAATTTAGGTAACAGTGAACAAATCAACAACCAATAACTAGCAAGATTTGTTTTAGAGATAGGGAGACAGAGGGATAGAAAAACAGACACACAGAAGGTTGAGTGGGTTGTTATTTCTGTTGATTTGATTCAACTAACTAAACTTCAAGACCCCATGTGAGATCAATTAGATTTAGTTAATTGTTCAGAATATAGGTTACAACCAACCTGCTTAGCTACATTCCCACTCCAAATTATTTTCTACTGTTTAGATCAGAAATCAGTTGCGACTTTGGCCAAGTGACCAGGTCTATAAAGAAGGATTTGCAAAGCTTCCAAGAAAAAGAATAAATGAGATATGCAAGGCTTTGTGAAGATCATTATAATGAGTTTCAGACACATGCAAACAATGCATTGAAAAACTTTGATAGAACATTTTCTTCTTTGTTGCATTATACATTTTTTTCTAACTTTTAGTTGTTCAAATCCAAACAAGATCTTATTCAGAAACTAACAGTCCCACTAAGTGTTCACTTATTCAGAAACTAGAACATCAAACTTTTGTCAAAGACAAACCTGTAGATGACTTGCAACATTTTCTCTGGTTAAACCAGGAACACTCATCAGTTCTAATATTCTTTTTGGCACAGCCTCTGCAAAAAAATATGTTAAGGAAGATATTTAAACATGCATAACTAATGATACGGACGACGTAATAATTCCTGTCCAACTCAAAAATTGATATCAAAAGTGAATCTTATTGATATAATGATAAAGAACAGTTTACTTAGTTATCTTACTGTCAATTCCAAGTTGATTAACAGCATTGACAAACTTCTGATGAAGTTCCACTGACCATACTACACGTGGCTTCTTTGATGAAGAAGGATCAGTACTCTCCAATTCACCATCCTCTTCTTCTTTAATCTCTCTCTTCTTTTTCTGAGATCTCCAGGAACCATCAGATCCATCATTAGCTGCACTACCATATTCAGTATCATCAATTTGCTTGCCATGATCAGACTCATCCAAGCTACCTGATTGTTCAGGTTCTCTATTGTCATGCCACTTTCGTCTAACAAGATGCTGCCATAGGTTTTGAAGTTCTGCCATTCGGACAGGCTTAATTAAAAAATCACAGGCACCATGCTTTATCCCTTTCATCACAATATTGAATCTTGTATCAGCAGACATCACTGCATCATGCATATAAGTGAGACCAAGAAGAGATAATATAATCAAATAACATCATGAAATGCTTACTTATGACAGGAAGATCCATCTCCAGGCCGACTAATTCAAGTAGCCTAAATCCATCCATGTCAGGCATATGAACATCACTTAAAATAATATCAAAAGCATTCTTATCCTCCCGCAACAGAGATAATGCTTTGGTGGCTTCGCTACATGTTGTAACTGCAAAGTAACATAGTATATTTAGTTTTCTACAGTCAAGATGTAGATATAGTCAAAAATCTGATGATGCATTAAGATCAGAGTAAGACAGACAATATCCAAACTGTATTCTGGTCAGTAGATTTTCTCTCACAAAAGTCATCAGCATTTTAACCCAACGATTCACGAACTAGTCTTTTTGCTAAAGCATCAATTTTCAAACCAAAGCATTTTGTGTGGGTTAACAGTTAGTGTAACACCTGGCAACAAAAACCAAACAACAACAACAACAACAACAACAACAAAGCCTTATCCCACTAGGTGGGGTTGGCAACAAAAACCAAATAAAGAAAAAAAGAAAGGAGGGGGAAATGACACTTGGCAGTACCCTATTCCACTCCCATTTCCACTCACACCTTCAGCCATCTCATATATAAACCCCCCAGCACCATTTTTCTACTCTTTTTCCCCTTCCAGCAACTTTCTGCCCTAAGTCCATATGCCCTAAGAGCTCCATTCCGGGAGTCACCTCAACTCAGCTTCATTTTGGCAGCAAATCAGCAAGAAGAAGGTAGGGGTTTGGAGCCAGATCAGGGTGTTGCTGGGCCTAGTTGGGAGAGAAGAAGGAGGAGCTCAAGAGGGGAAGGAGGAAGAAGACAACTTTGAAAAAGGGATTTTTTAGAGCTAAAATGAGGTATGTAAGGTGGATTCCTACCTTAGTTGTAAACCAAGATAGATCTAAGTCATATGAATTCATTTTTATCATGTTAACATTCTGCCTAGCTACAGTTTGGTTAGTTAGGACAGATTTATGATAAAACCTAGATGCATGTTTAGGTCCATGAAAACCTAGGTTCATGCATGCTAGAAATTGGCTATTGATCAATGTTTTGTATTGATTGAGAGTCCAGCATGTTTCTGTGATGAGTGGCACCTTGTTTGATGCTTTGGAAATCGAAAACATAGTGAAAAACCTCTAGAATGCATTCTGCTGATAAGTGAAAAGCACACTGCGCTTGCATTTACGATATGGACAGGTTGATCGCTCGACTTGTAAATTAACACCAATCAGTGCATGACGGTCGATCATGATCGACCGGTCGACCGCTCCTGCATAGGAACAGATTGTTTATTGTTTTTATTGGACTTGATTGATAACATAGTTGATATCGGAATGCATGCTAAACCGTAAATAGAAATCGGTTAATGTATTGATATATTGATTGATTGAATGAACCTCGTCGGAGAAATTAACTGATGAGCCTGTCATATTGGGAGGTAGATGCCTCCATATTGATTAATTCGTCATTCGTGGCATCCATTGTTTGGGGAACTAACAAATTCCTCGTGGCCTAACTAGCCACACCATTGAAACTAAGGCAAGATTCAGTCCTCCGACTAATTGTTAAAGACTCACATATTGATTGTTAGGGAGTTGTCATTTGATGAGAAATAGGGATGGCTATATGTGGACCGAAATATGAAAGTCTTGGTGCAAACTTTCACTAAGCATGAGCACTATTGGACCATTGGTCATATTGGGCATAATAATGTCATATTGATGCTTAACATTGGTGAGCCTAAAGATTGATTAAATGGAAAGAATCTAGGTTAATGTTACACCTAGTCTTGTCATAGGTTAATGTTGTGTTCAACCAATGTTATAGCGCCTATGTTTATTACATTGAATATGATCATAAGGAGGAGGGTTGTTAAACATAGGCGCTATCGCTAGGGTCTCTTCATGCAGATCTCAATTCCTTCACTTGTACAAACTTGCCATCCATCTATGTGGAACAAGGGTAATTAACTGAGTTGGGTGACTCAAAGTTCCCAAACCTTTCAAGAGCCGGATTCACTAAAAGGAGATGCAGGAATCATAGCAGAAGAGGAAACATTCAGTGTGATAAAATGTACTAAAATAGGTATTTTTATTCAACTCATGGACCCCCTGAACTAAAAACATATCTCGAACTGCTCTGCCGAATTGATAACAGGCGGCTGCTACGATTGCTCAACGAACGCAGTCTTACATCTAACGTTTCTTTTACTCGTGTATGATCGATCTTATGCCCCACTCAATATGCGAATTTGAATCAGAGCGAACGTGCAGAGCACATATCGAACGAAGAAGAATACATGGACAATAATTCGATGCTAAAACACAAGAAAAACATGGCCGCTCACCGTCATATTTGCATTTGAGCAGCATGCTCTTCACGACGGTCAGGCAGGTGACGTCGTCATCCACCAGCAGCACCCTCATCCCCACGGGGAAGTTCTCCGGCAGGACGCGCTCGCCTCCTTCCCCTGCCCTCCCGAACGCGGACTCCGCATAGCTCGTCGCCCCGTTCATACTTCTCCCGCCCTTTTCCTTCGCCGCCGCCGCCACGAACCACTAGATGCCCCCTTTCCGCCTACCTGACCTCCATCGCCACGCCGGCAGGCTTCCGCCAGACGATCCGAGAGCGCAGTCGGGGAAGTCAACGGATCAGAGACCGGCGGGCGATGTCTCCGGTGCAGCGGAGAAGGGCTCGGGATCCGAAGATCCACAACTTGGAGCAGCAGCAACGAGGAGGAGTAGAAGTAGAAGAAACGACGACGACCGCGATTAAAAGAGCGTTCTCGAAGTAGAAGCAGCAGTGGTATAGAAGTATAGTTATATGTGTGTGTATAGAAGTATAATAAATTGCTGATTGATAAATTAATGGGGGAGCGGCCGAAATAGCGACTCCGGATCGTCGAAATTAGCGGCACAACACATTGGAATCATTTCTTTATTTATATATTTCTTTCTCTGAATCCGTGATGAAAGTGTACCGAAGGAACAGTTTGGAAAAGGGATGAGAATTTGTTGGGTTTAAGTTTTGGCACCGTTTGAAAAAGTATTTACGCGTTTTGCTATAATTAAATATTATTATAATATTTTTAGGTTATTTTTATAAGGCATTCCTAAATTAGTGTGATTTTTCGCATATAATCATAAACTACGAGTTTATTTTTTTATTTTTAAATTATCGTGATTTCTTTCATTTGATTATTATGTTGACTTCTATCAAAATTTTCGTTACTGAAAAGTCGAAGTTACCCCTCCAACGATAATAAATAAAAAGATAAAAAATAAGTCGCCTCACAGCAAGGGGCGACCCTCCTTTTCCGCTGTGTGCGGCGCTTTCTTGACCACGCATAAGAGGGGGGAACCCCCCCCCCCCCCCCTTTCCCCCTACGTGTGGTGACATTTTTCTTGCATTGGCGCGCGTGACATCGCAGCAAGGGGAACCTCCTCCCTTTCCTCGACGACGCGATCGACGAACGCAGCAGGAGGCAAACCCCCCATGCACGCTGACATTTCTCCCTACACCGGTGCACGCAAGGAAAGGGGGAGGATGGTCACCCCTGCTATGACCGGCGACGACCTTCACCCATTGCATCGCAACGGGGGAGACCCCCCCCCCCTCCTTTCCCCTACGCACGCTGATGTTCTCCCTTTGCCGGCGCACGCGAGAAAAGGGGGAAGGGGGGGGGGGGGGGTGGGGTCGCCCCCTGCTGCAACTGGCGATGACCTTCGCATCGCAGCAGGGGAGACCCCCTCCCCCCTTTCCTTGCACATCGCCCTCCTTGACGACATGCATAGGGAAGAGGGGTCGCCCCTGCTGTGACCCTCCGACGTGAAGGTCGCAGAAGGGGGGCGACCCCTTCTTTTTGACGAAGCATTTACCGATGACAAGAGAGGAGAGAGAAGAGGATGAAGGGTAACTTTGATTTTTCATACATGAAAAGAAATCGAGTATAATAGAAAAGTTGACAGAAGTCGACGAAATGATCAAGTTGAAAAAATCGCAATAGTTTAGGGATCCAAAAAATTCGTAATTTGATATTAGATGTGAAAAATCATGAAAGTTTAGGGGTGATTTATGAAAATAACATAATATTTTTTCTAGTAGGGTTTAGAGATTTTAACACAAATTTATTCTTTTTCACCTCTAAATAGAGTGAAAATGACATATTTAACTCCCTTTCTATTATTTACCTTTCATTTTCATTAATAAATTTTGAACCACCCTTAATAAATGTGTTTCAGCCACATAGGTGAAAAAAGGGTTAATTATTTAAACTTGCCCTGAATTGTAATATTTTTTTAAGTATTATTCTAATATGAAATTACCATATGACCTATTTATATTATATCATAATTTTCACTTTAATCTAAATATCTAATTATATTTATTTTTTATTTGTGAAAAAACTAAATTACTCTTCTACGGATTGTCTTTTAATATTTAAGAAACACTAATAAATAATAAAAATTAAACTCTCCTTTTTTAATATTTTTAGTTTTATATTATATTTTTTATTTTTTAAAATATAAAAAGGAGAATAACTCGTGAAAGAGCAGTTTAATCTTTTCATAAATATGAAAATAAAAATAGAAAAATTAATGGAATCAATGGACTAAATTGAAAATCAAAGTTCATATATTAGGATCGCTATTGTTTATTTAACCAAAAAAACTGTTGTTATTGCTTTAAGGAATTAACAAAAAAAGAATATTGTTTGTTTATTATTTATTATTCTGAGGTATGTGAGAACTGAAATGTGTAGATTAAAAAAATTTATAAGCACACCATATGAAAAAAATATCATTTATAATTAGTCCTTCGGATCAGGAGCATAAGTCAAGCAAAAATAAAAACTATTCAATCTTAAAAAATTGAAAATTTGAATCCCAATTAAGAATTAGATTAATTTTTTAAAGTCATAAATTTAAATTAAAACTCCTAATCAAAATTTTCAAAAAGGAACAAAATTTTTAAAAAAAATATTATATTTAAAACATACTTTATCTTTCAAATAATATTTCATAATTTTACTTTCTTTGTCATATTTATATTATATTAAAGTTATGAGTGACAAGTAGCGTTTAGTGATTCTAACATTTTTTTATTTGATAAATTATACAAACAAATAGAGTTTAACATTTTCTATGAAAATAATGAACAACTAGTTATACAAATGTTTTAGCTAGATTTTATTTTTAATCTTATTCTTATTCAAATGCATTATTTCTTTTCTCAACTTATCTTAATATTTTTATTTTTATTTTATCACCATTAAACCATATTTATTTTTGTAGTCATGCTTAATTAACTAAAAAGTATATATTTATTAACAATGAATAAAAAAAGTTAATTTAATAATTAATATTTTTTCATATCATGCATGAACTATAAAAATATATTGTAAATATATTTTTTGTAGGCTTGAAATATAATATCATATATTAGGATTAGATATTAGGGTTAGAAACGAATCGCTATTATTTATTTAACCAAAAAGACTATTGTTATTGTTTAAGGAATTAACCAAAGGATTTTGTTTATTTAGATTGTTATTGGTTATTATAAGGTATGTGAGAATATAAATATATAGATTAAAAAGTTTCTAAACCCATCAAATATGAAAGTAATTTATTTTGAAACACATCATTTATCATTAGACCTTCGGATTAGGAGCGTAAGTGAAGCCAAAAAAAATTTATTCAATCTTAAAAAAATCGAAAATTTGAATCCCGATTAAGAATCAGATTAATTTTTTGAAACGTCATTCGTTTAAATTAAAACTCCTAATAAAAAAATCAAAGGGGAACACAATATATTATATTTAAAACATACTTTAACTTTCAAATAATATTTCATAATTTTACTTTCTCTGTCATATTTATACTCATTAGATTAAAGTATATTTTTTAGTGATTCTAACGTTTATCTTTTTTATTTGATAAGGTATACAAACAAGTAGAGTTTATCATTTTCTATGAAAATAATGAAAAACTAGTTATACAAACGTTTAATCACTAGAGGTTTGATTTTATATTTTTTCAATATTATTCTTATTCAAATGTATTATTTATTTTCTCAACTTATTTATTTTTCATTTTCACTTTATCACCATTAAATTATACTTTTTTTTACGATCATACTGTTCCAGCAACCGCCGACGAAATAACGCGACCGCTCGAAAGATTACCGGAGGTAACCACTAGCCAAGGGGAGAGATTGAAAGGGGATGAACCATACATGCGCCTATAAAATGAGGAAAAAAACGTCCAAGAAATCCAATCTATTTAACACAACCTTATCGATTGAACACAACCTTACATTGGTATCAGAGCCAGCGATCTCCTGCGAACGGTTTCCTGTTTTTCCCGAGCGAACGGGAAATTTTCTTCTCTTTAATTTGAGTGATCCACTGCTGTTGATGTTTGGAAGCATCCTCGATAGTTGCCGCATCTCCACAACTTTGCCGGAGCACGATTCCAAGTCCAGCGGTCGCCTGCGCAAAGTGTCGAACAGGTACATAAAACCAAGGAGAAAGATGAACAGTGATTATACTGTAGCATACAATCCTGACCGTTGATCTAGTTATTGATCCCAGCCGCTCGGTATTTTTTTTTTTTGTTTACTGTTTTTTGTCACAAGTTACGTCATCTGCCTCTGTAGTTTAATTTTTTTTAATATCAAGTTACGTCATCTGCCTAAGTGGTTTAACTTTATTTGAATATTATTATTTAATATCTCTGCAATTCCAAGTTATTGTTTATTAAGTTTATATTGCCGTGGTATTTATAATTTTATTTTGTTAATGATTTTTTTTTTGTTGTGTCAATTACTTGACTCGAATAATTTGTATTTGTTGTTATTATTATTATTATTATTATTATTATTTTCATTCATCCACTGACTTTGTTTTAGTATTATACAGTTTTTTTATTACTAAATCTTATCTTTTTCCTTTAATTTTGGTTGACTCTTACATATCAAGTTTGGGACTTGTTTTTTTTTTGTGAACCTGAATTTAACTATATTGTTAAAACATTTAAATTTATCCACTATCGCGAATGTCTTGACAATTAATATTACTAATAATCATCATTATTTTACTACATCAATTAACTTACGCCATTTTTTCTCTTTTAATTTATTGTCTAAGTAAATAAATATCTTTTCAATAAGGTTGAATTACTTTACACATTATAAATTATTACTCTAAGTATGATCCTCGTTTGATTTTAGACAAAGCTTGAACGTCTAAATGATGTAAATTATGATGTGTGGAGCCAAGATTAAGTTTGGATTTATGTACGATAACCTTGATAAAGTTATTGAAAATAATTGTCATGTGCTTCCGGAGAACGCCACTCCAAAACAAATTAAGAAGTATGAGAAAGCAAATGACAAGTAGGAGAAAGAGAATAATAAGACAAAATAATGCATATGGAAGATAATTTGATAATGGTATTTGAATCGCAGAAAACAGCACATAATATATGGATGACTACAAAGGCCAAATATGACTCTAAAACTAAAGTAAATATTAAGTTGTTGCACAAGTATAACACTTATAAAATGAAAGAGTCGGAAAATATGATAGATAATGTCAATATAATGATTGTGTTGGCTAAAAACTTAGTCACAATTGGTACGACGATTCTTGAACTCTTATAGGTTGCCACCGTGCTGAAAAGCCTTCCTCCCAGTTTTGACATGTCTGCCACGATTTTGCGACTTAATGGAAGTATTAAGTTGGTGACAGACTTGTCAGTTGTAATTGGCCATTGGACAAGACTTGACCAATAGAAAAAGAAAAGTGAGGTCTTTGAAGTAGAAGAAGACAAAGATGAAGCGAATACTACACGCTTCAAAAAGCTTGGTCTGAACAAGAAGTCAAAGTGACAACGTCGAAAGTTGACACATGGAGCCTGTTATGCCAATGAAAAGTTCAGACATTTCAACACCAAGACAAAAGGTCAGAAAAGGCAAAGCCAAGATAAGAAAGGCAAGAAGTCCGAATTCGCTGACGTCATCGAATGCAACGCTGCAAGTACTGTCTTCATGGGATGGCGGATCAATTCAGGAACGTCAAGACCAAGGATGGAATAACCGACTTCAAAGAATTGAAGAAGGGGAACAAAAAATATACATGGATAACAACACCTACCTTGACGTAGAAGGTGTGAAAAATTATAGGTTGGATTTGAGATATTGCATCTTAACAATGAATGATGTGTTATATGCTCTTGGTATCCGTCGAAATCTTGTGTCTGTTCCCATACTTTTGAAGAAGATTTTTTAAATTAGGTTTTATAATGGTAGGGTATATATATAAGGACCAAAAAGTTCTTACCATCAGGAGATTTGTTCTCGAACATGATTTTTTTTGCCTATCTGTTGTGACTGTGGATGTCAATGTTGATTATTCTGTGTGTGAATATTCTGATTATGATCTTTGTCATGACCAATTAGGATATTTAGGAAAGATAAAGATGGAACAAATTATAAAAATGAACCTAGTTCCTAAAATTTCAAGTGTAAAAACATTGCCCTATGAACATTGTTTGATCGAAAAAATGACTTGAAAGCCATTTTTCAAGGGTAATAAAGTCAAAAGGAATTATTAGGATTGATTCTTTCATGACACACAAGAATAAGGAATACTTTATCACATTTATTCATGATTTTTTCAATGTTCTCCTATGTTTATCTCTTGGACAAAAGTCGAGTGCCATGAAGCATTCAAGTGATATAAGACGGAAGTGGAGAAGAAATTGCGAAGATTAATTAAGACATTAAGGACAGACAGAGGAGGGGAATACATGTTCAGAAAATTTAATGATTATTGCATTCAAGAAGGCATTAGTAGGCAAACTACAATGCCATATACGCCACAGCAGAATGGTGTGACAGAAAGAAAGAATAGAACGTTGATAAATGCAGTAAGGTGTATGTTGTCCCACTCAGGTCTCCCTAAAAATTTTTGGAGAGAGGTAGTGTTAACTGCAAATTACATACAAAACAGAATTCCCACAAAATTCGTAGAAATCACGTCATATGAATTGTGAAATGGCAGGAAGTGAGAATGTAAAGTGCATGTTCCTAATCAGTTGAGGGACAAACTTGATTTTAAGACGTTGACATGCAGGTTCATTAGATATAGCCAACAATCCAAAGGTTATAAATTCTTCCACAACGAAAAAAGGTTAATTAAGAGTCGTGATGCAACATTTCTTGAAAATGAAAAGAAACAAGTGCATGAAGAAGAGGATAATCAACCTTTAATTATCTGAGGGAATAATGAAATCGACTCCGATATACCAATGGTGGAAGAAGAGTCTATATAGGATGTAAATCCTTCGAAGAAGTGGGTGGACCCATAACACCCATGAGTAAATTGGCAACAAAAGACCTAGGACACGACCCACACATTTTGATAACTATGTCCTGTATGAGTGCGAGGCGTCGTGTTACTCCATGAATGTAGATATAGAGGATTGTACAAATCATGTTTCATATAATGAAGTTATGGCTTCGGATGAGTTAGAATCATGGACGTCCGCCACGAGTGATAAAATTGATTCTATTAATTGGAACGGAATATGAGAACTATGTGATTTGCTAGAAGATCAGCAATGCATAAGGTGCAAATGCATATTAAGAAAAAGTACCAAGCGGATGGTACTATTGAGAAGCACAAAGCTAAATTAGTTGCTAAGGGTTATACTCAGCAAGCTGGTATAGACTTTCAGGAAACGTATTTTTCGCTAGGTAAATTTGCATCTATCAGAATCATCTTAACGATAGTGGCATATATAGATCTTGAATTATTTCAGATGAATGTTAAGACTGCCTTTCTCAATGGAGAGTTGAGTGAAGACATATATATGCAACAACCTGATAGTTTTCAAGTGGAAGGTCGGGAGAATATGGTTTATAAGCTAAAAAAGTCACTATATGACTTGAAACAATCATCACGTCAATGGTATCGAAAGTTCCATATGACGATCATCCAATTTGGTTTTGTCGCAAATAAATTGGATGATTGTATTTACATTAAGAATAGTGGGAGAAAGTTTCTTATAATGTCATTATAGGTAGATGACATTTTGCCCGCCAGAAAGTGTTAAATGCTTAATGAAGTTAAAGAAAAGTTGAGTAAGGAATTTGAAATGAAGGACATGGGAAAGTTTTGTATGTCCTTGGAATTAAAATTACTCGAGACAGTGAGTCAAGAACAGTATCTGAACAAGATACTGGTGAGATTTGAAATGCAGAATAACAAACCAGCACTAACACCTCTCATTATAGGAAAAAGGCTCAAGAAGAGTCAGTGTCCTAATTCAGGACAAAAATTATTAGAGGTCCCATATGCGAAAGTAGTGAGGAGCTTGATGTACATAATACAAGGCCTGATTTGGCTTATCTAGTAAGCATAGTTAGAAGATTTCAAGTAATCCTGGAACGGCACATTAGAAAGTCATAAAGAGGATTATGCGATATCTGAACGGAACTACACTTTAGGCAATAGGTTATTCGGATGCGGATTTTGGTGTAGATATTGATGATTGAAAATTCACATCGGGTCACTTATTTATGCTGGATGGTGCAGTTGTTTCTTGGGGTAGCAAGAAACAAGGATGTGTGGCGAGACACACACATGAAGCTGAATATATAGCATGCAATATAGCAACCACTCATGCGGTATGAATCAAATGTTTTCTCATGGAATTCTAGCTCAATTTATGTAGTGGACCACTACCGATGTACTGTGATAATCAAGTTACAATAAATTTGATACATAGTGGAGCAAATAGTTACAAAGGAAAACATATTGAGATCGAATATCTATATAGTGAAAAAGAAAGAAGTGATCGTAACTTATATGCCTACTAGTGACATATTAGCGGATTCTCTTACCTAAGGAATTGCATCTACAATATTCATTAAACATGTTGGTTTAATGAGACTCATGAAAAATTGAGTTAGAACGGAGTTTCATGAATAATGAGTTTCGAGATATCATCTCCATACTCCACAAATAGTGGGAGTATCGAATTCGTAAATTGCACTATACGAATAGTAGAAGTGTCAAAATTGTGTAACCAGTATGATCAAGTGAGAAATGTTATATTGTGACCTGTATTGGTCAGAAACAGTTACCGTAGCAACCACTGACGAATTGGCGCGACCGCTCGGAAGGTTATCGGAGGTAACCATCGGCGAAATGGAGCGCCCGTTCATCGGGAAGGGGCGCGGTTGAAAGGGGGTGGACTGGACGGTGCATGTGCCTATAAATAGAGGAAAAGGTCATCCAGGGAACTCCAATCGGTTGAACACAATCATATATATACTTAATTAACTAAAAGTGTATATATTTATTTAACAATTAATAAGAAGTTAGGTTCTAAGTAATATGCAATCAAAAGTTGTATAACCAACATGCATCCAATGAATCTGAACCGTGGATAATGATTATATGGTTGAGATTAAATTTAATAACTTAATATTAAATTCAATAGAGATTAAATAAATCTCAACCATATAATCACAATCTAACGATCTTAATTTATTGGTTGTACAAAAGTTGGTTGCATGCTACCCAACCTCAAAAAGTTAATATTATTCTCTGATTCAATGTATACATTTCAGTGCTTTGTACTATGTTCCAGTTAATGGATATGTTTCAATGCTTTGACCAAAAGTTATGGCCATCTTCTACATTTATGTTATTTCTATGCAGTGTGTTAATGCATTCATTATAATGATGTATCATGTACTTCATAAGCAGCAAATGTTTGTGCACATCACGACAATCATCCTCTCTAAAGGGATATGCTCTTTAGTTATACGATGGGAAGAAATTGTGCAATGGGGACATATCATGCCCCAATTCTATTATGCTATGCAATGACCTCTCGTCAAACAATAATAGGAGAATTTAAGCTTTTATCTTTAATTAATTAAATTTTCATCTTTGTCCCGATTAGGACTTGATCACAACAATGCAATGATAATAAACAAGATCAAAAGATCATGTGATCAAAATGAAAGAGGGTTTAAATCTCATATTAGTCTTTGTAGTGAGATAATAAAATCAGGTCAAATTACAATGTAGTGTAGAATAGCAATAGATTTCATATCATGGCCCCATAATCAACAATATAATGATAAAATATAAAATAATTATTTTCTCGATGGAGCTTGGGCCGGGTTCTATTGGTGCTGGTGTTTGGCTACAGCTCGGTCCAAGTATTATCTGGCTAGGCTAGGGCTATCTTTGGGTGTGTTGGTGTCGAAAGTCGGGTTGGGTTCATGAAGACTTGCCCCAGGCTCCAGATTTTTTGTTTCAATCGATGAACAACTCGACGCGAATCACAAGGGTGCCTGGGCGGGGTTCTGGCATTGCGCGGACATCGACTACAAATGTGGGTCGGGCAGCGCAGAACTTGGGTCTGGTTCTGCGTTGTTTTCACCCAACAATGGTACACCCGACCCAAGTTATATGAAACCCGATCCCGATTTTATTTTCCAATGAAGTTGTGATCATGACCACTTGCTTTTCAAAGTAGTTTCGTCGGAATAAACTTCTTAAGACTACACTAATTATATGAATGATTCATGGACATTTGTGAATGATACAATACTCTAATTGACCATAAGATTCATGGATAAGCTTTTGTAGTTAGTGTAGTTAATTCATGGACTTGTAGCATACCAAGATGAAACATAATTAGTGCAAGCTACAATTTTTGTGTGTTCTAAATGTCCACCCATAAGCTTCAATCTCATACGTACAAAAGATATTGAAGTTGAATGTAATCTAGTGTATCTATCAACTAACTCATTAGAAGTTGAAGCAGGCAATATATACATACATAATGTGTTTTGCAAGTACAAAAAAATATATGCATAAACAATCAACCTAGATGGATGCAAAATTGAAGGATGATGACAAAACTTTCTACTCAGCATATACTATATAAGGTGTGGATGAAGGTAATCATTGTTCGTATTATTGCATGAATATAGTAGCCATAAGGCATGAAAACAAGTGCAAGGAGAAATCTACAAGTTTACGTACAAATGGCATGAACACAACACCCCTAAATATAATTTACAAAGTTTCAAGGTAGCGCCTTGTAGTAACAATCCTCAAATGGATGATAAACATCAGTTTCTCAAATGAACACAACAACCCTAAATTAAAACATAATAATCCTCAAATGTTTCTACGAACATCAATTGTTATATAGCACAAGCAAAAATCAAATTTTCAAGGTAGAATCTACATGTTTCATTCGTTCGGTGGTGGCGATGGTGACATCTGCAAGCAAGATGACTTCCTCAGTCGACAAGAAGAGGATCTAAGAAGGGCTAGGGATCGAGATGCATTTACCAAACTCTCCGAGGTCGTTCAGTGGTGGAGACTACGAGCGGCAGCGACATTTGCAAGCAAGATGATTTCCTCAGTCAACGGAAAAGAGAAGAGGATCTAAAAAAGGCTATGGGTCGAGATCCATTTACCTTTCATAGGTCGTTCGACTGTGGCGATTACGAGTTTTGGCTGCGGTGACTACAAACTTCGGCTGCGGTGACTATGAGCAGTGGTGATGTCTACGAGCAAGATGGCTTCCTTAGTCCACGGAGAAGAGAAGAGTATCTAAAAAGGGCTAGGGGTTGAGATCCATTTTCAGACTCTTAGAGGTCATTCGGATGCGGCGACTATGAGTGGCGGCGACGTTTGTGAGCAAGACGGCTTCCTTAATAACATAGAGAAGAGGATCTAAAAAAGGCTAGGGTCAAGATCCATTTACGAGATGTGGGGCTGCATCCACGAGCGTCTGCAAGTGACTCCGATCTTCAACTATGAACAGTCTCCTAGCACAGATTTAGGGCATAAGGGTAGACAGCATGCAAAAAGCCCTCACCATTTTTCAATAAATTGTGGATCCCATTTCTCTTTGGACCAATCGAATTTGGGGTGAACCGGTCGCCGAATCGCGTGATGGATGAAGTGTTGTACATTACAACAGGTAGGGAGCAAGATGTCACCACCTTGGTGGGGAGCATGAGCATTAAATCCTATACTTTTGGTCCTTCCTTGGTATGGCCCATACTTCATTTGGTTTGTATGGTCATGCTGCTCAGAATCTTTACAAAGTACAATATAAAAGATTAGATGACAATAGTTAGGTTTTATGTAGCTAGCTACTATTTCTCCGGCTACTAAGAACATTTATTGAGTGAGATCGGATATATTTACTTTTTTACCTTAGAATTCTCATAGAATATAGATTTTAAAACGTAGATGTAGAACATTAGACTAATAAAACATATATATATCAATTTATTTTATTAATTAAATAATATTTTTTAATAAAAAAATAAGATTATTTGATTATTTATTGTTCTTGATCAAATTATTTCAATATATATAACTTATTCAATGATATAATTTGATCTTAGATATCAAATCAATCCAAAAGATATGTATTACTAATACTTCATCTGTCAATTATATAAATTAATTGAATAATGAAAAAATATGCACTTTAAAGGGTATTTTAGATACTCATAAATCAATCTTCTCTAATTTTTGTTTTAGATAGAAAATATATGGATTTAATGTTTGTCCTCCCAAATTGGGGTGGTAGGACCATCCTCCCAAGCGTATCGTCCATTGGCTGCAGAATCAATGGTGATGGAGGAAATCTTCGAGACACCGATTCGCTGGATGACGAAAGATTTACCCTACGATTCACCCGTGAGATGTGCCCCTTGTCCCCGTCGTTGCTGGAATGACTTCATCATAAGGGACCATTGTCCCCGTCGCCATAGGAATGATTTCGCCAATGGAGCTCTGGTGTCGTCTCCTGCTGCGCCTAATGCCCACTTGAACTTATATGCCCAACAACAGACGAGAAATGTGATGCGATGCAGGTATCACCGGTTATAACAGTAGATGAGAGAGGCGAGGCGATGCTAGACACTGGATCTTCATCGGCGGTTCGTCCTAGCCCTGCAATGTGATTCTAGAAATAGGCAAGCAGTGTTGGTCGTCGGATCTTCATCGATGGTTCGCGAAGCTTCATCATCGCTTAGTCCTAGTCCTGCAAGGTGAGGCGATTCTAGCAGCAGGTGAGGCGATTCTAGCAACAGACGAGGCGATTCTAGAGCTCCATTGTCACTTCGTCCATCACCGCTGATCGCCAATCTAGGACTTCTTTGTTGCGTGCGAGGATGTTGGTGCGGTTCGCGATGAACATATTCGAGCGATGACTACCAATTCATGGCAAAGCTCTTTTGCGGATCATCGTCTTCCCCTCTTGCCAGTCGCTTGCCTCGCCATCTCCGCTACCCCCAATTGCGAAGCTATTTTCGTCGCCGTCGCCTCCTGCCCCTATCGCCCAGCACCACATCATCGCCCATAAGAAGAAACCAGGAGGGCATCGTGATCTTGCCACTAGCTTTGGCATGGGCATCTACGTTTTGCCTACGTTGTCCTTGATAGGATGCACCACGACGACGACTGCGAAGAACTCTAAGGCTCTATTTAGTTGGAGGTGAAATGAGGGTAAAGAAGGGAAAGGAAAAGGAGGAGAATTCGCTTCCCTCGTTTGATTGACTTTAAATTAGAGGGGAATGAATGGAAAAGTCTCTTCATTTCTCTTCCATTCCCCTCCAATATTTTTTTCTTTCACTCTCAAATCGGGATGGAAAGGAGGAGAAAGGTGTTTCCATCTTTGACAAAAAAACTTGAACATACCTATATATGTAAAGGATAAAATTGTCTAAATAACATAACCACTTAATATTCATTCATTTCCCTTGCATTTAATGATATCAGCCAAACAGAGTAACTATTTACTTTCATTTTTCTACATTCCCTTCTCATCATTTTCCTTATCATTTTTTATCTTCCTTTCTCCTTAATGAATTTTGAACCAAACACACCCTAAGGGAGAATGCGACCTGGAGGAGGAGGCCGAAGGGGAGAGTAAAGCGGTTGAGGACGCGACAAGAGTCATCATCGTAGGAGATGAAACAGAAGGAAATAATGCACATTTCATAGGCTGTTGAGGAGGAGTATGTTGAGGAGGAGTAGAAGCGTCGACGATTCTTCAACGACGAAGCTGATGACGAAAGATGGGATCGAAAGGTTGATGTCGCCTCACGGACGACAAAGTCATTGCCTAAATTTCTCCGTCGCCATCCAAACCGCTCTTGCTCTAGCAAACTGGCATTGCCAACCAACATTTATTCCATCGTCACCAATCCTGTCCATTGTTGGAGGACCATCTTCCCATCTCAAAGTTGGAGGAAGCACATTATACCTTATATATATATGGTTTAATGTATATCCTCCCCATGTATGGGGGGGGGGGGGGGGAGGATGGTTCTCCCCTCATTCGCGGCCATCGGATCCTTCGAATCCACATTCGATGGTCGCGGATGATGCGCACAATTGAGTGCGTAGTTCATGTGTTGCGAGCCGATTTGGGCGCGTGATCGTGACCTCGCGGTGATCGCGATCGTGCATGTGGATATCTCGTGGGCAGCGACTTCGCGGGCGGTGACCTCGCGAGCGGTGACAATCTCGTGGCGGCGATGAAGATCGTGCAACGACGACTACCTTTTCGTTTGTTATCCAGACTTCTTCGCCCCACCGACACCGACGACGACCAAGTCCCACCGCGTCCCCTTCGCCTCCGATCCAGCCTTCTTCGCTCCATCCGATATCGTAGACGACTTCGACTTGCCGCATACACCGTCCTCCGTGAGTCCGCTCGCACGATTTCGTCCTCACTGAGTCTGCCCGCACGATCTCGTCGCCGACACTTGCAAGATTGTTGAGAGGCCCGCACGATCTCGTGGCCGCCACTCGCAAGATCACCGCGAGGTCGCCACCGTCCACGAGGTCGCCTACGTCCATGAGGTCGTTGCTGCGATTTCCCCATGCGATGTCGCGATCGCCATCTCCCCCTCTCTCTACAGTTTTTCGCCGCTGAACCGCTGCTGATCCACGTGCCCAAATCGTGCACTTCTTAAGCTGAACCATGCGCATCATTCGCGATCCGACGGTGAGGGAAGCATATACATTAAACTCATATAATATAAAATTCAAAATTTCTTTATTTTTTTTGTTTAGTGGGAAAAAACCTACCTGCCTGTCTCCGACGAGATTGAGCGTCAAAAAGAAAACGACGTCGCAAACAGAAATAGAAAAGGAAATACAGTTTGTTCGCCCAAAGGAAAGCCGGACGTAGGAGACGAAAAATAACGAAGAGGAAGCAAATTAATGTGCTCCTCTTTCGCAATCCCCTGCGATCGCCTTCGAAATCCTCAAAATTAATTGGGTTTAGGGTTAAGATTTCCGATTTCGCGGCGACCCCCGAAGAACAGAGGGTTCGGAATCGCTCTCTCTCTTTCTCTATCTCTCTGATCGCTGATTGACAGCCTCGGGATAACCCACCGGCCACCAGGACCAGCAGGGCATGGCTGCATCCGGCGCCGCCGACGCCCTCGCCATCATCCCAGCGTCTGTGCTTCGAAATCTCTCTGACAAGCTCTACGAGAAACGCAAGAATGCGGCCCTCGAGGTAGTAGCTCGGACTCTCCGCTCCTCAGGTGTTTGTTATTTGGTTTCTGAGAACTGGGAATATGCGCATGGACAGATTGAGGGGACGGTGAAACACTTGGCGGTGTCCGGGGAACACGAGAAGATCTCCTCCGTCATTCGTTATTTGACCCTGGAGTTCACATCCTCGTACCAGCCAAATCATCGCAAGGTCTCTCTGATGTCATTAGGATTCAGCATAGTAGTTTGAGTTCACAAGGCTTGTTTCTGGAGCGGAAAAAAGTGAAAATTCTAATGGAAACTATTTAGTTCCGATGTTATTTTTATTCTCATCCATTGAAGCTTTTTGTACTGGTGCACGCGTGACGGATACAGGGTGGATTGATAGGGCTTGCTGCAGCCACTGTTGGTTTGACATCAGAAGCATCTCAGCATCTTGAGGTTAGTCTTACAAGAAGTTATAGGAAAAATAGAAATGCATATCTGCCTCCTTTGAAGTTTTAATAGTTTTTTTAGTCGTTTGAGTACCTCATTAAGTGTTTTATTACTTGCATTTTCCTTTACATGCTTGTGTACCCTTTGATTTCAGTAGGGTGCTTTAGCTCCAAGTACGCAGGAAACACTAATTATTACAGAAACACTGTCCATATAAAAGTAGATCATTTTGGCTTAGTGATGGTTAGAGAAAAGAAAATAAAAATAACCTCACTTTACTATATTTTTGAATACATTGAGCAAAAATGAGTTATAATTAATTACGAGGGAAACAAGACAACCAACCTTTTCTCATTTTCTCTCTTACCGCAAATGTTTATGCATCAATTATTCTACAAGTGACCAGAATTAAGCTTTACTTTTAGGCGTCTTTCCTGTAGTTGACCTTACTGCCTGACCTTCCATATTGCCTATTGTGTCTACTTGAGATGCCTATGGCATTTGACAACCTTGGTACTTTCATATTACTGTATTTTATGAGTCAATTCTTCTGTATTACATATTTACCATGAAATACAAAGAGAAACTCTTACTGGTATTAGAGTAGTTCTTTTTTTTTTTGGAGAAGAGAAAGGATTCTTCTTATCAGGACATTCTTTTATCTAACAAAAGGATTTGGTAATGTAAATCATAATTTTTTTTGAAACAAATGTAAATCATAATTAGTTGCCCAACATCCGAATATATTGGAACATTTTGCATATATATACTCCTCGATGGTACTTCTTGTGATACTCAAATGTTTTTTCTGTATATATTGTTTCTGGACATGGGTAATATCCTAACCAATTTATAATCTGAAAATTTTACCTTAAAATGTATTTTTTTAGAGGGACCTAAAAAATGTATTGGTTTTTCCTTTATATCAAGAATCATTTTTGAGAGGTCTTTTTATCAAGAATAAGATGGATACTATACGTACCAACGATTTAAGTACAACGAACATAGAGTTTGTTGTTTGGTGGTCAGAATTGTATGGTATCATTAGAACTTGAAGCACAATCTGCAAGGTAGATAAATCCTCTAGGTAATGCATTTGTTCCAGCTTATCTTTCAAGAAAGTTGGCATGTCTAGAAACTTGTAATGGATTGTAAACTTAATTTCTAGTACAAAATAAGTTATTGTATTTTTTAATTGGAGGCGTAAAGGATGACCGAAGTAATCATTTTGCATGGAAATATGGAATCTCATGTTGAAGTTTGGTTTCCATTAAAATCTTAGGATGAGGCTACCATGATACTTATTTTGATGTCTTCTGTGTCTTGTCATGTATATGTTTGAATATCATTCTGTATTTGTGGTAGCAATGTCGCATCCTTTGAAATCGTAGTATGAGCCTTTCATGGTGTTTGAATCTTAGGTACTCTTGTTAATGTCCTCTTTATCTTATGATGGATAGGACTGAATCTTCTTTGGTATTGTTGGTAGCAATTTCTTGAGCCATTTTTGGATTGTTGCCTTGTTTGTTGACAAATTATCTCGTAGAACTCAAATTTCACATTTTCATATAACATTGTGGGCTAAGCCTTTTCTCGTCGGAAACAAAATTATCAGCAAATTGTACCACCAGTACTTGAGTCCTTCTTGGACCAGGACAGCAGAGTTCGATATTATGCTTGTGAAGCCTTGTACAACATTGCAAAGGTAAGCAATACACTACTTAGTTATTTCGTTATAACCTGCAAAGATTATGCTGAAATATGTTTCTTGTATACATGGAGTTAATGCATTAAAATTTCTGTTTTTTCTAGGTTGTAAGAGGAGATATTGTTGTGTATTTCAATAAGATATTTGATGCCCTTTGCAAGCTATCAGCTGACTCTGATGCCAATGTGCAAAGTGCTGCTCATCTTTTGGACCGACTTGTGAAGGTGAAATAACTTTTGGCATTTTGATTACAATTATGAGGGTTTCAATTAAAGAACTTATGTTTTGATTCAGTATTGCTAAGTTGGATTTGCCATATTCCACAGGATATTGTGACTGAGAGCGACCAATTCAGGTTTTCATCTTGTTTTATCTGCTTTCTAACTTGACATCTACATATACCTGTTCAATGTGTGTGCATGATTGCTATGTTCATGTCTCTTTGAAGCATAGAAGAATTTATACCACTTTTAAGAGAGCGGATGAATGTTCTCAACCCTTATGTCCGGCAATTTTTGGTAGGGTGGATCACTGTACTTGACAGTGTTCCAGATATCGACATGCTAGGTTTTCTTCCAGATTTTCTTGATGGTAATTTTTCTGAAAGAATCTGTTGTTTCGTTATATTGATTTTAATTTTTGGGGTTGGAATTATTTCCTTTACTTGACATGCAATAATGTTGTTAAAAATGATTTGTTCTTCTAGGACTATTCAATATGTTAAGTGACACCAGTCATGAAATACGAATACAAGCTGATTCTGCACTAGCAGAATTTCTCGAAGAAATAAAGAACTCTCCAGTAAGTCCTCTTTCTTCATGGACGGTGTATAGTTTTTTTTTAGTTGGCATGAGTTCTTTATTCAGTGTGGAATCTTGAAGTTATCAAAGGTTGGCTTTTGGATTCAAAAGCTTCACATTCATTTATATCCGTTTTATCTGACGTCAACTAGAGTTTGAATGGACATTGTGATTAAATTTATTACGCATTTGCTAAATGCTTACTTTTTGAGGGATGCATTTGCCACCTTGACATGCTATGTTCTGAAGAATGTAGATTACGGCCGAATGGCTGAAATATTGGTGCAAAGGGCAGGTTCTCTTCATGACTTTACTCGATTGACATCTATCACATGGGTAAGCTAGCAGATGTCTAGCTGTTTCTGTTGATGTTGTTTTGTTTATCATTGTTGTTGGTTGTAAGAAACCTTATGTTTCAACCTCCCTTGGTTATGAATTGTCAACTATGTCATTGTTAATTCTTCAATAATGCAGATGCATGAATTTGTAAAACTTGGAAGAGACCTGCTTGTTCCATATTATGCAGATATTCTGGGAGCCATCTTACCATGCATATCTGACAAGGAGGAGAAGATACGAGCGGTGAATATAAAGCTTTTTATAGCAGTTCATGTTAACTCTATTTTATTATCACATGATAATTACTCAATGCTCGTTGATCTGCAGGCTGCCCGTGAAACCAATGAAGCGCTCCGAGCCATCCGCGCTGATCCAGCATTTGGATTTGATATAGAAGCAATCCTAAATATCGCAAGAAGGTGCTTTTCTGCTTCTAACAATGTTGTTTTTTTTATTTATTTATTAGGGGTTTCCAGGACAAAGTTTCCATGGAAAGTTTTTGTAACTGTAATGATTAGTCTTTGCCTCATATTACCGAGCTTTAAACCAGAAGTAACGCCACAAGGTATAAACATATCTGTAGGTTGTTTAGGTAGATTAGCTCAAGTGAATGACAATAATGAATTTTTAATCTCTTTTGTTTCTCAATTAACAATTCTTATGGTCTGAGTGAAAAATATTACCTAATTCCTTGTTTACATGCATAAACCTGGCTAAACTCATCAGATATAAGTAGATAGATATACTGTGTGATTTTCAAAAGAAAACTTGCATGCTTGTATTTTGTTAGTGTCCATGTGATGACCATTCTCCCTTTCAATAACAACTCAGCATTTTCAATGACATTGATTCTAAATTACGAAAACTAATATTTTTTTTCTAACCAGAGAATTAAATAGTGAATGGGATGCTACTCGAATTGAAGCATTACATTGGATTTCTACACTTCTATCTCGCTATCGAACTGAGGTAATAGTTTAATTACTATCGTTATGTTTCTCAATATATACCAGATAACATTACCATGGTTTTGTGTAATATTCCATTGAATATAGGCTGCTTAAATTGTATTTGATTCCAGAAATCCTGTCTCAGCATCTAACCAAGGTAACAATTTCACACATTCTATTGTTACATGGTGTACTTTCTTTTGAGAGAGGAGAGGATGACTACAGAGTAGAGTAGCAATCCTCTTGTATTAATGGAAAACGAAAATTTGAAGTTATATATGGGAGAGTCACTAGAAGGCTCTCCTAAAAAAAAGAGTCACTAGAAGGCTGAAGTTCCTAAAGTCAAAAAAACTATCCAAACCCCTACATGCTAGTAAAAAAGGATGCTTGATGTACAATATTTTCTATATATCATCTCTTCCTCCAAACTTTGTGCTGTTATGCCAGTGTGAGATTGCCCACTTGTGACCAAAGATGCAGTCCATGACCATGATCATCCCAAATTGATATGTGTACTAAGTGCCTGTAGAGAGTCCCGAAAAGTATCCACTGCAGATGTGCCGATGCTTAAGAGTCCTAGGCTATGCTGCATGGATACTGGCTACGTTGTATGGATAGGGGTATGGTACACGTATGTGTTCGGCAATAAGATAAATCTTAAACAATGTCATGACACCCTCTTCTTCGTTGAGGGAGCGACGTTGACGACTGCTGCAGCCAGGCGGATGGCCATCATTACTGCAATTTCTGAGGATGTGTCGGCCTCTCTATCAAGTATGTAAAATCCAGTTTTATTCCCTCTGTGATGAGCACGGAGACTGCAGCGAATTCCTCGCTGGTTCTCGAAACTCTGATTGATAATCTTTCCCTTTGGATATGATAGCCAAAGATAATCTTTCCCGTTGTTACCTTGGTTTGCCTCTGATGGATGGCCGGATAACCCCATCAAATGCGATTGAAGATTCTGCTCACTTGTTTTCTGAGGCGAACACTGCAATATGAAAAACTTGATCCAACATTATCAAATGCTACTACGAGTCTAGAATGACTAGTTCTGGGGCTTGTGCATGTGATGGCTGCTTTTTATTTGCCTTTTGTTGTCCCTTATTTTAACATAATGAAATCTTGGATGATTGCCTTCTTGCTAGTCATCCTTTTTTCTCTCTAAAAAGAAGAAATTAATTAATACTTTAGATGTCAGCATACGACTTATTAACTATGTCAATTGTGTGCTCATCACATACAGTTAATTAAATGATAAAGGGAAAATATATGCATAATAAATGGTTAATAATCTTCCCTTCTTCCATTACCTCTTGTCATGCTCAAATTATTAATTGACAGGTCCTTTTTTTTTTGAGAGTTGGCAGGATTTTTTTGACTTGCCACTATCATCACTTTTTTTTTTCGGTCGAGACTCACCAGTGTTCAGAGCTACTAGCTGGGGTTCGGGCGGGAGCGTGGTGACTCCGGAAATTGAACCTGGGCTACTAGCACTCAACGTGCCCAGGACACAACTCCACTATTTGGTTGTGCCAACCATCCTTGGTTCACTGTCATAATTTATTAAACTATTAATTCCCCTACTGGTTGTCAGATGTCAGCTGTTACTTTCTGTCTTTCCCAACCTTTCTATCATTTTTTAACATTTGTTTGCTGATTTATTCAGTGTACAAGCCTAAAGAATGGAAAAAAGTAGAGAGGTGCAAGCTCACATCCAAAAAAAAATCTGCCTGGTGCTTTGACGGTGATCCAGAGGTGGGGGGTTCGAAACTTGCGCCCCCGCTACACACGCAAACACCTTTTTTCTTTCTTGGTCCGCCCCTGCTTAATGGTGTCTATGAGCACCTCCTTATGTGCCATGCATCGACCAACATTCCACAATCGTCTCCTAAAAAGAATGAGTAAATTTCAGCCACGGTCATCCAACTTAGGGGGTATTCCCAGAATGGTCATCCAACTTTACTTTGTAACACCATGGTCATCGAACTTTAGAAATGTTTCACCCACGGCCATCACGACCGGCTATAGCCAGTTAACCAACTGACGTGGATGCTTACGTGGCACTACGTCAGCATTTTTTTCTCTCTCCTCCATGTCAGATTAAAAAAAAAATTAAAAATGGCACGTCAGCAATTTTCTCTCTTCTCTATCCAAACTTAATTTTGTATCTGTATGGTCATCCAACTTTTCAAAACTTTCAGTCAAGGTTATTCAAATTTTCAATCGCGGTCATCATTAAAAACTTAAAATAATAAAAAAAATAAAAAATAAAAAATAAAAATTGAAGGCATTTAGATCCACTCGGTACATTTTTTGGTACGACCCATTCGAATTGAGCCGCCCAATTTTTTTGTGTATTAAATATATAATATTATGATAATTAATAATTTTTTAATTAGGAAAATAAAAAAGTTAGAAAAATAACATACCGATTATATTTTTTACTCTAAATGTTGGAATAATAAAAAATATTATAATTAAAAAATAAAATTATCTTTTCGTGTGAGATTTTTTTGGGCCCGAGCCAAATTGTATTAGGCCGTCCAACGAGGTGCCGGGCACAACCCGACATCCAACGGGTTGCGGAGCCAAATCGTAATAATGATATTTTTTATTTTTTTAATTTTTAAATTTTAATCATACATTATATCTATCTTATATATAAAAAATCTAATGGATATGTTATTTTCTAATTTTTTATTTCCCTAATTAAAAAATTATTAATGATCATAATATTATATATTTAATACACATAAAAAATTGGACGATTTGAATGGTGCCAAAAAAGAAGTGTCTTCAATTTTTTATTTATTATTTTAAGTTTTTAATGATGACCACAATTGAAGATTTGAAAAGTTGAATGACCTTGACTGAAAGTTTTGAAAAGTTGGATGACCATATAGATACAAAATTAAGTTTGGATAGAGCAGAGAGAAATTGCTAACATGTCATTTTTAATTTTTTTAATCTGATGCGGAGGAGAGATAAAATACTGCCTTTGTGTCACGTAAGCATCCACGCTAGTGCCACGTCAGCGATCTACCAGTTAACTGGCTATAACCAGTCGTGATGACCGTGGGTGAAACGTTTCTAAAGTTTGATAACGGTGGTGTTACAAAGTGAAGTTAGATGATCATACTGGGAATACCTTCTAAGTTGGATATGAAATTTACTCCTAAAAATACACTTCACAATGTTCAGTGGCAGATTCATTGAAAGGTGATGCAAGCCTGCAAGTCTAGGGAAAGCTGTTGCGATGCCATGCAATGTTCCAGAAGAAGCTTGCCTCAGAGTCCAAGGAGGCATGGGAAAAGACCGCAGCTTAGGTAGGACAGTGGAGACACCATGCTATAAGTCCAAAAAAGAGTCGTAGCATGCAAAAAAAACTGTGCCCCATTTCCTAGTGTTTGCTGCACAATATTACCTTGGTTAATACCATTTTCACGTGCAACTGAATTTCAACATACCTCAATAGTTGTTTACTATTTGTCTGTTGCAATTTGCAGCAGAATATTAGTTCCACATTAATCTAGAAAAGGAAATCAACCTTTTATCGAGGACTGCAAGTGGCATAAAGATTTTGGCAAGGGAAACAACTTCATGCTTTGTAGTCTATGGTTCATCTGTTTGTCAATAACTTCCAAATAAAATGAATTCTAGAAGATTAAGGTTCTCTTTGGTTCAGGTTTGTTTTTTTTTTTCATTTTCTGTGTTTTGTAAAAATAAAAAGGAAATTTGTTTGGTTTGAGATCTTAAAATATTTTCTGGAATGGTTAGAAACAAAAAAGAAAATATCTTTTCTGTTTTCTTTTTTCTTATTGAAATGACATTGGAAAGCTAGTAAGTACCTTTTAAGAAAAAGCTTTTAGTTACAAATATTATATTAGAAGGCAGTTAGTCTTTTGAATTTAAACTAGAAAAAACCATTCACATTTTGACTTTATGGACTTAACAATTGTTGCAGGCTTGCAGCGTTGTGTGCTGTGGCTCCAACGCGTGCTGGATCTTGCCTCCAACACATCGCTTACTGAGTGCTGGGGGCAGGCTTGTTGCCTTCAGCTACTACAATCTATTTATTTTTCTTTTTGTTTCTCAAAATTGAAAAGAGAATGGAATTGACAAGCCAAACAAATGTTCCAATCTATTTTAAAAATGAAAAAAAGAAATTAAAATAGAAAAATATTTCCAAAGCTAGAACAACAACAACAACAAAGCCTTATCCCATTAGGTGGGGTCGGCTGCAAAGCTAGAAAGCCCTTAAAATTTTCTTCATTAGTTTAAAATTTTCTTCATTAGTTTATTTACCTCTTTTTAGTTGTCAGAATATTTAATTATTTTGTCTTATATATAACTTGAGAGAGGGCATAAGTAGCCTTTTCTCCTTTTTTTGGAATGAAAGCTATTCCCTCATTTTCTTTACTAATTTGGGTTACTTGTAATTCATTTTTGTTGATTGTTCTTTTATAGTTAAACATAGAAAGTTGGTGAAATAAATTTCAAATATTCATTTTATTTCAGGCAAACACAACCATATATTTCAAAAGCATGAATGTAATTTTTAGGTCTGTGTGACAAAAGAAAATTGAGATGCAAGACTTGATGAGTTTTTTTGTGTATTTTTTTTTTAAACACATGCTTTTCTATGACCCATTTCTGTTAATGTTGGCAAATGATTGGATGTCTAATTATTATATCTTGTTTGTATCTGCTGTGAGTGAGAATAAAGGACGTGAGATTCATCATGTCAGGAATTTGGGTGTACCATGAGCAAGTAGAATTCAATAGTATGGTATTTTTTCTCTATTTTCTAATATTTCATTACTAGAGAGTAGTGGGAGTGATGAAATACATACCACCACTATTTTTGAACTAATACCTGATCAAGAAGTTGAGTCATTTTGAGAATGAGAACGATGGTTGCCAAACGGTGCAAACATTCAGATTTACAACAACAACAACAACAACAAAGCCTTATCCCACTAGGTGGGGTCGGCTACATGGATCATACGACGCATTCGTTGATCCATGTTCATGAGATTCGACAGGGTTTTACGCTGGCTGTCGGGGCCTAACACAACCCTCCTCCTTTATCCGGGCTTGGGACCGGCTATAAAACATAGGCGGAGTAAATTTGACATGTACACAATCGGTTAAATTTGATTATAGCATTACAAGGAGAAAATAAAAGTACACCTTCCAACCTCACGTCATATGTTTTGCAAATGTTAACATATTTTCTGCATAGCATCATTTGCCTCTGAATATAACTTGCTTATGTTGGGACCTTATGGACCAAAGAACCACGATAGGGATGACACATGGCTGTTCTGAAGCATAAGTGATGATATCCTGTTGATGACCTCCAAACTGATTTGATATACAAAAATTTGTGCTGATGTAGTATCCACTCAATGATATCCTCCCTCCCTCCATACAACTCTTGAAAGAGAGTGCTCAAAGAGATGATCCTTGTCCTCTGCAGTGTTATCACACAAATGGCATGTGATGCTTGTCCTAAGAGTTCATAGTGACATGAGATTTCTGGTTGGTAATCGCTGCCATAAAAAAGGCCATGCAAAGATTTTTATCGGGGGGTGGGGTGGGGTGGGGGGGGGGGAGGGGGATGTCTCATCCAGCAATTTGTACACTGCAAGAACCTAGAATTTTCCTATAATCCAACAATAATGTCTAGAGTTTTCACGTGATAAGCCATCCAACTGTCCTAGTAGCAGGAGTGATAGATCTTCCACTTGCTGGTCGGATATGCTGAGGCAAAAAATGGTATCCAAACTCCATCTGCGAGCAGTGAGCTGGACCAACAAGCAGCCACGGTGGCCTGATGATTTTATGCAATGGAGAAAATGTGCATCCTCTCAAAACAAGGGGAAAATGGGCATAAACATTATATGTATTCGTAACTTTGTAATTTGTTCTTTCAGGAAAAAAAATCTATAATTTTTTTTTTATCTTCATGTAATAAGACAATTTTCATCTTAGGCTATATATGTTTCGGCTGACAGTAAGTTATGAAGGAAAATGTTTCTAAGTAAAAAAATATGATTAAAATGTAATTAGTTATGTTTATGTATATCAAATCAGATATATATTGTGTCCTGTAAAATGTTTGTCTTCACATTTTACTGAAAGTTGTATGCAACTTTCTTTTGAGAGGGTAAAATATGGTTATATCAGGTCCAGAATGTGCAACCATCCATCTTTATTGTTGCATTACTATATTTCATGGAGGTGCAGCAAAAACTCAGTGGTTACATCAGTTCCCTTCTCACTCCCTTGCGAATCCCTTGATTAGAATTACAATATTCTCAACATACCTTCTCTCTCCCTGAAATTGCATCCATTATATTGATGCCAGATTAACCACAGAAAGCAAAAGGGTAGCCTTATGCCTCCTAGATACATATGCCAGAATGTCCTGTTGTCCACTGGATCTAAGTCTTTTTGGTTAACCAAAATATATTTTGCATTGGCCAATATTTTTCTGGTTGTCATATACAAGAAAAACATTTTCCTAGAAAATCTTACCACCAAAACAAATGACTGAAATCTTGGTTCTTTCCCATGATAGTATATAACTATAAATGATGAATGCTTCTTTCATAAGCATATTAAATTTTAGAAGTTTGAAATTTGTTCCGTCTTCTTCACCCTTAGTTGTGTGCCTTCTGCCAGACATTCTTCACCTTTAGTTCTGTACTTCTGGCAAACATGAAGAGAGACAAAGAAGAGGGGAGTGAGATTCACTAGAGTGAGGAAAGTGGGGATCCCATCTTTACTCAATAATAAGAATTGGCAGATTATTATTGCAATATACAGCCTTATGTATTGGGGGATTTGCCCATTGAAGACTGATAACTTATCCTATTAAATGGTCATATGGGATAAAAATGTCCGATTCTCCTTGGTCATTCAGGAAATGTTATTGTGGTACCTTACATAAATGAACTAGTTTATAGTATTTTTCCCAGTCATGGGTGCATTGTTGAGGAACTATGGCACTCCTGATTGTTTCTGGATGTATTTGCTTTAATTCGTTGGCAATGAAATATGTTTGAGATGAAAATTCACATGCATTTTCGAACATGTGACGTTAAGAAGCCATCTTGTATCTTTCCTCAGTTACATTTTTTTCATTTGTCACTGTTGCTCTCAAGTTATGTAAAATATCATTTATGTCAACATTTTCGAGTGCTAGTTTGTGCTATTCTTATGCACTAAAAACTATTATTTGCATTATACTGTAAAACGACTATGAAGTTTTTTTTTTGAAAGGGAAAACGACTATGAAGTTATGCACTCAAAAGTTTGAATTTACTTCTTGGACAGGTCTTCTCATATATGGATAATATCTTTGGTTCTCTTCTGCGTGCACTTTCAGACGATTCAGATGAGGTAACTTCTTGGAATATTTCTTGGTTAATCGAGTCAGTAATTTCTCTTTCCTGTTTTGTGTTGTAATGGAATCAGGATAGTGTTGAATTACATTACTATCTAAGATGAATGTGATTCTTTACTGAAAGAATGAACACTTGTCAAAACTAATAATCCCATGATGGTTCTTCTCTTAAAAGTAGTTCAATTACGACATTAGCTGAAAGATATGAATAATGATTATGTAGAGTTCATGATATTAGCTGATTCTCTTAGTTCTAAGAGTTCTTAATATCTTATTGCTAAAAGAAATCATGTGATTCACTGATTCATGCAATAAGCAGGGGTTTGTGGTGGGAGGGAGGAGAAATCTGCTTCTCATATTTTGCAGCAAGCCATTGTTGAGAAGAATGAAAAATGCCTTCAGGCCACAAAGTTTTCAGTAGCCATCCACTAATGAAAGAACATGCTGTATGTACGTGTGTTGTAATGACCCCAAAAAGAAAGCATTACCTAAATAATCCATATTTTGACTTTGACCACGATAGAAATTATCAATAGAAAGAACTAAATTCAATAAGTTCGGAAATATAATACATTTTTATTTAAGAATAATAAATCTAATGCCTATTACAATTTGACTAGGAAATTAAAAAATCTATAATCCTAAACTTGTGCAAAATAGTGTCATCACAAGCATCATCCGGAAAACTTGTGCTGACTCTGGGAGTAAGAACTCTTGTCCATTAACCCTTCATCTCCAGCAGCCCCTGCCGGCGGTGCCACCCACTGGCTCCAGCAGTCCCTGCCAGGCGGCACCCTCGCCGCCCCCGGTAGCCCCTACTGGCGGCACCAGTTTCTTTCCTGATCTTGACATTCGCATGGTCTGCGCGATGCGTACCAGGGCGCAAGTTGCTAGGGATGGGTGGGCGACTATCTCTAGGCCTCCTCCCCGCGGCACTGCTCATGGCCACCGATTGGTGTCACATTGTTTCAGGTGCTTGGGAGAAGGACATTTCGCGTGTGACTGCTCTGCTCCACTCTGGTGTCTGCGATGCAGGGGTGACGGTCACCATCGATCAAACTGCCCAGGGTCCCGGTGGTCTCCACCACGTGCAATGGCTGCTACAGCATCAGCCGGAGATGGTGATGCTCTACTCTCCTATTGTCATCCCTTGGTCGCCGGAGCTCCAGAGCAGCTCCGTTTTTCTCCGGGGCTGCCTCATCAGTGATTTGAATGTTGGGTCGACATCCCTCGTGGCTCTGCGCAAGTCCATCATCGTCAAGGTGGGTGCGACCCCCTGTTTCCACCTCAGCCGAGTTTCGCCGAAGCTTTGGCTTCTCGTTCCCGATTTGGCTCGGCAACGGGAACGCCTGATGGCTGCTCCCTCCATTCTGTTGGCTGAGACCAGTGTCTGCTGGCGACTGTGGAGGGAAGATGACGGGGCGACTTGGGTTATGCTGGCGGCCAGGGAGATGGTCGAGATTGTGGTCTTCCTCTCCACCTTTTGCGACCGGAGGTGGTGATGGAAGTGGCGCAGTCAGTGGAGAAGCCCTGTTCCATCGTCCTACCGGCCAATGGGGCGCCGGACCTCTCTGGTCTCTCGGCTGAGGTTGAGTGCCTGCCAGGCACCTGACTTCTGTCCTCGGCCACCATCCACGCCAGCGCTGGCCTTTTCATCATCCATCTGGGGCGACCTGGGGGAGCTCGTTCGTGGGCGGACATCGCCGCTGGCTGTACTCCGCTGCCCTCAGGCGAGGCTGGCCTCCAGTCCTCTGCTTAGATGCTGACAGCTCGGGGGCACGTGGAAGCTGTATGGTGACGCCCTTAATTCAAATTTCCAAATCTCCAACACCCGTACCCAACCCACCTTTTGTAGCTGAACCCATTTCCACTCCACCCATCACCACGCCCACAAACCAACCTAACTCCAATCAAAGCCACCAGACGACTCAGCCCTCCACCAAAACCTAACATGCACCCAGCCCTCCACAAGCCACAACTCCCTGCACCCAAACCAACCTAAGTCCACTCAACGTCACCAGCCGCTTCACACCTCCACCATCCAAGCTTCCATGTCTTCACCCCGTGCCCCCCGCATACAACCTTCTCTATGCGGGACTCAACCCCCCATGTGGCCCTCTTCTGGTCCAGCATCGGCCGCCGGTTGGAGTCCCCTCCTCACCCACCAACTTCAGGTGTCTCTCCCCTTTCGCTGGGTTGCCCCTTCGTCTCTCCCTCCGCCGGGGCACGACCAACATCCAGTTCGGCACTCGGGGGGCTGGATGCCCAGGCCCGGGTGTACAGGCGCCGGCGATCCCGTGGCAGGCCATCATCCCAGCTGGTGCCTCTCATCGAGAGACATGCTCGACGCTCACGCTCGCATGTGGCAGCTGCTGGGTTGGAGCTGGACGCAGGCAGGGGTCATCCGACCAGCAACTCAGGGCTCCTCGCTGGCCACCCATATGTGGAGGTTCAGAGGGTGGCGCAGCTTGCAGGCTTCAAGCACTACCGTTGGCAGGCTTTGGCGTGGGTGGATGCGCCCTGGAGGCTCATGGCCTCCCACCGTCCAGCTCGGTGTGTCCTGGCACGGTCTAGAAGTATCTCAAGGAGGAGAGCAGTTGTGGGCATGGTTTCACCCACCAGGGGGACGAACACGGTTTCCTTATGATGGTGCTAACATGGAACGTTTGTGGCCTCGGCGATTTGGGGAGATGCCAAACTCTTGGTCGCTACTTGCATGTGTAGGAGACCGATGTGGTTCTCCTGCAGGAAACGAAATTGGCAGATAGTAGCACACCCATGTGGGAGCAGATCGGGGGTTCACGCATTTTTGAGGCATCTCACCCTCAGTTCAGTTGGCCGGTCAGGAGGTTGTATCATTGGCTGGCGAGATGATCTTTTCACCTTGGAGCATTCTTGGATTAGCAGGTTCTCGATGTCGGCCCACCTGGCTGAGACATCGTGCTGAGGGCTCCACCTACCAAATTTCTTGTGTCTATGGTCTGTGTTTGGAGTTTTTACGGGCCACCATGTGGGATGAGCTTGCAGATGACTGCTCGCATCTCCTGGATGCTCGCTAATTGATCGGGGAAGACTTTATTGTCACTTTTGACATAGATGATCATCCCATCAGTCGGCTGGGGAGGGACACTGGGGCTGCGGATTTCAGACTTCATTGATTCTCATTCATTGGTCGACTTTCCGGCCATGAATTGTAGATTCACATGGCGGAGCACGGCAGAACCTACTTCCAAATCATGGCTCGACAAATTTCTCGGCTCATTGGAGCTTTTTTTAGATATATATTACTGAAAAAACACCATGTACATGTACACTCTCCAGAAGAGAGTGGTTCATTGGAGCTGGCCGAGGCCCATTGGCTGGTTGAGGTTCATGCATTCGATAGACCATTTTGGGATCATACGCCCCTCTTGTGGTGGTCCAATGATGGGCAGGCCTTGCGCACTCTTCTGGTTTGAGCGATCATGGCTATTGGAGGATGGATTTCGAGACAGGAGGCGGCACATTGGCACAACATCCCAGCACTGGCACAGCAATGAGGACCCTCGCTTCCAGTTGTATGGTCTGCGACACTTCCTTCGACACTTGAGGAGGAAGATCCGTGGGGCTCGTGAGGACTGAGGCATTGGGTACCATCGCTCGGTTTGACAAGGAGGATTCTCGCCATCTCACCGAGGATGAGGTGGCTCAGCGCAGGCGGGCTCAGGAGGTTATTCAGCTTGAGGACAAGCTAGCAGAGGGAGATGCCAACACTCGGTTTTTCCACCTATTTGTGAGTTTGCATTTGACAGGCGAACATGATTGATTGGCTTGAGGTGGCAGCAGATCATCGGCCACCATAGTATCAGGGCGGCCATTGCATTGTTTCACTAGGAGTTTTCTAGGCGGAGGCCCACAAGTCCATGGAGGTGGTCCCTCGAAGCCATCCCCTAGATTTCTGACGTCCACCTTTCTTTGTTATCGCAGGACATCACCATAGTATCAGGGCGGCCATTGCATTGTTTCACTAGGAGTTTTCTAGGCGGAGGCCCACAGGTCCATGGAGGTGGTCCCCCGAAGCCATCCCCCAAATTTCTGACGTTCACCTTTCTTTGTTGTCGCAGGACATCTCCGAGGGTGAGGTCATCTAGGCACTCCATGACCTCAATGATAGATGCCTCTCTAGGCCCCCGACGATTTTCCTATCTTTTTCTATAGGGAGTTTTGGTTTGTGGTGCGTTAGGACGTGCTGGCCCTGATCTAGGAGTTCATCAGGGGAACTAAGACTTTGAGCGTCTCAATCGGTTCCTACTCTTCATGCTACTCAAGTGCACCCCGGTGGAATGAGTCGAGGACTTTAGACCGATAGTCATATCCGATGTCATATACCTTGTGCTGTCTCGGGTATTGGCTAATCAGTTGCGTGAGGTTCCTCCGGACCTCATTCATCTTCCTCCATCAGCCTTATCACCGACAACTTCACTATGGCATTTGAGATCATCGCTCATTGGAGGACTAGTCAGCGAGCCTTCCTATGGAAGGTAGACTTTGCTAAAGCTTATGACACACTCTCATGGGACTTTTTGTGATCCCGGAGATCTGGATCGCCTGGATGAAGCATTGTATTACCATATCTTTTTTCTCGGTCCTGGTCAATGGGGCTTTGGCGGGCGGTTGGGTGCAGCCTCAAAGGGGTGTTCACCAGGGCTGTCCACTCGGCCCTATGCTTTTTGTGATTGCGGTTAATGGCCTCGCCTGATGTGCTCAGGCGTCTTGCCAGACTGGCTTGATTAGTGGCTTTGCCGGGGTCTGGTTCATATGTTATAGTATGCGGTTGACACTGTAGTTTTTGTTGAGGGTTCGGAGCTGGAGGCCAGACGGGTTGCCATTATGGTGGAGCTTTTTGGGGAAGCTTCTGGTCTTCAGATCAACCATGCTAAGTCTTCATTCGTACCTTTTGGCATGGTCTCTCTCCCTATTTGATCGACACATCACATCCCGGGGATGGACCCTGATCGAGCGGATGGAGCTTCATTTTCAGGGTTGGAGTTCGAGGCTTTTATCTCGTGGTGGATGTCTCATTTTTCTTCGTTCTATTCTTTCTGCACTCCCGATCAGTTACATGTTAGTTTTCAGGATGCCTGAGCAGACTGTGAGACGGATTGATGCATCGTTGAGCAGATTTTTCTGGCAGGGGACCAACCTTGAGCAGCGAGTTCATCTGGTGGCTTGGCATAGTATTTGCAGGACCACATCATAGGGCGGTTTGGGCATTCGGGACATTCGCCTCACTAGCTGGGCTTTACTTGCTCGGTGGGTGGGATGGATTATGGGACTTGATCACGTAGGAGGTTTTCTTCACTTGTTATGGCTGCGACATGTCTTGGGAGTCTAGGCCCATTCTCCCACAGGGTGCCGCCTCCTGTCGAGGTGTTGCGGCCCTATTCAATTTAATACAATAAATTAACAGACATGGTCAATAGGGTCCATAACTATAAATTGTGATGCAAACCAGATAAAGGTAACATTGGCCAAACTAAAATAGGTCAATAATTATTATTACAATTTAATAATAATAATTTTTAGGAGAAAAATGATGGCTACCAAAGTTTGTGGTTGGGGTCAATAATTATTATTACAATTTAATAATAATAATTTTTAGGAGAAAAAATGATGGCTACCAAAGTTTGTGGTTGCTATGCATGTATATAACTATGTGATGTCAAAATGTACAAGTGTAGACTCTCGATAAGAGAACGATAAAACAAAGAGATGTACATCAGATATTCAAAAGCCTACTCACGAAGAAGAAAAATAGCATGATGGACAACAATCTCTACCTGACATTGCTCCCCACAAAAGATGGTACGGTTGCGCTGGAGCCATAAGGCCGCCATAAAGGATGCTAACATTGCTTTCCAGCTCTGCCTCTGTTTGATGAGATTGTGGAGTGATTGCTAGAAAGTTTTTCGTGGCTGCGGGAAATGTGGCCAATGTACTCATCCGCGACCAGAACTCTCGCGCAACTTCACACTCGAAGCAACCTCCTCCGCCTCGAAGGCACAAAGGACAAGAAGTATAGGTGTGAGGGGCCCATCTTGTGAGAAGCTTGTCATGCCGCATGAGCCAAACAAAGATCTTGACCTTCAGCGGCACCCGAGAATCCCATATGAGTTTGCAGCTTCTGAAGTTGTCCGAGGTTAAAGGTGGGAGGAAGGAATTGTAGATAAAGGCTGTGAGCCGAGAAGGATGCCGAGAGCCATAACCAACCATCCGATCAAGAGGGGTCCATGTGTGCGGCCTCTGACCAAGTATCGGCCACCGTCACATCAGGATGTGCCGCTAGGGCCCATAACTGGGAAAAGATGTCGATAAAGAGCTCTTGGGCAGCCACTCGTGGTGCCAAAATGAGAAATCCACCTTGGATCTGCACCTGCGTGTCACGGGCTAAGTTTCCGCTTCTCCGAAAACCCCGTGCGGCACGACACCTCTCCTCCTCGGGGCGTCGGTTCAGCCTCCAAGAACACTACTTCAGGGATACCTCTCTGGTTCATCCCTCCGTATGCCACGCCTTCATGCCTTCATAGAACACACAAGGATAAAGGGGAAAAGCTTGTGATTTCATTCACTCGAATTCACTGAATACAAAATGGAGGATACATGAGTTTATATAGAAGAGCCATCCTCACTAACTCCCTAACTAACTCCACTAATCTAGCCAACAATATTAGGGATCCCCTAAGATCTCCTGATTCTAGGGATCCTACATGTTCCTCTAGTTATAGCAAAAAACCCCTTCGGTGTGCCTGATTTTCTCACCAGAATCTCCTTGATCTTCTCACCAAGAATCACACCTCGATAGTCCTCATAACTATCCTGATTTCTGGGGATCCTCTTGGCCAGCAAGATCTTCCCAAATCTCCTCTATGATCTTCGGGTGGTTAGGATCCTCCAACGTTCCAACCGCTGCCGCTGCCAAGCCTCACATCCCAGAAGCTTCCTGCAGGAAGTTTCCTGCTGCCAAACATCCTACCTGATGTCTAACAACCTGGATCTTCAGTTGGGACGGTTAGATTCTTCTTGGGACGATATCGCCCCTCAGTTTGGCAAACTGGGCAGTGGTGACGCTGCCTGTGCCCCGCTGCGCTGCGCCCCGGGCATGTCCCAAGCCTTTTGCAAGTCCCAGACTCCAAGTCTTCGTCCCCAAAGCCTCCTGCTTTGGCTCCATGCACCTACCCACCAGGTCAAGAGAGCTCAGTTGGTGCAGGTTGGTGCAGCGAAGCTCACGGTCGCCCAAACCTCTCTGCGAAGTGGTCGACATACACTCTGCCAATCAATGAGGGTTTGCGGTTTCATGTTTGATGAAATGAGTATCATTGTTTTGTTGAATGATTTGACTTCTTCTACCACGTATATTGCTACTTCTCTATTGCTTATTTTATGGAGGTTTTTTTTTGTACAAATTTCTACAGGTGGTCCTCTTGGTGATTGAGGTGCATGCTTGCATTGCAGAAATTCCTGAAAATTTTAGTCGTCTAATTAAGCACCTGGTTGAAAAATTTCACAAGGATCATATACTTTTGGAAAGGTACACTATTGTTTATCTTATGTTCTAGTTTTTCATGTCTTTAGCATAGCTTATGATTTACTTTTCAAGTGTGTTATTTAAACTTGGACGAAAATACTGCGCAACTTCAAGTAAGAACATTTTCCTTTTCAGGCGTGGAGCACTGATAGTACGTCGGCTTTGTATTCTTTTGGATGCTGAACGGGTGTATCGGGAATTCTCTTTAAATTTAGAGAATCAGGAAGACTTGGAATTTACATCTGTTATGGTTCAGGTTTCTCCCATTTTTTTTCTAAATCAGTTACTTTTTTTATCAACGCATACACTTGTGGGAAAAGGAATTCTTTATAATTCAACACAGTTTTGGTTTTAGGCTTTGAATTTGATCTTACTCACATCATCGGAATTGGCTGGGCTTCGGGTTCTCCTTAAACAATCATTGGTGAACTCTTGGGGCAAGGATTTATTTTTGTCATTGTATTCTTCCTGGTGCCATTCACCAATGTCAATGATAAGTCTATGTCTATTAGCTCAGGTGCCAAGGACATTAACAATTGCATTTTTCAAATGATTGATTCTCATATCATGTTCTGAATGCTAGTTTCTTCCTTGAAAGGTATATAATCATGCCAGCTCCATAATTCAATCATTAGGGGAAGAAGACATTAGCGGGAAGTTCTTAGTACAACTAGACAAATTAATCCGCATCCTTGAAACCCCGATCTTCGCTTATTTGCGATTGCAGGTATCTTCAGTCAAAGCTGTCAAACTTGTGCATTCCTAATATATTTTCATTCATTACATTCTATTTCCATCGGTTTAAGATTCACTTTATCATTGTCTTTGTAACACATCAAAACTGAGGTTCAAATGTGTATAACATGCTTCTGCTGAACTGTGATCTTCAAGATTACTGAAAATATCCATATTCTTCTACAGTTAAAAGAAGTATCATTATGGGGACATCTCAGGGTTTCACATTCATACATATAGATAATCTTAGTTTTTGCTTCAAAATCAGACCAATACAGAGTGAGGATTTAAGTTTCACTGGCAAGATTGGCGTTAATCAGTGCCACAAAAATGCTAATGGCATGGAGATTTGATGGAAGCGATGGAACTGAAATAACAGACATGATAAAATGGAAATGTTTGAAAAAAAATTCCAAAATATGCTGCATTTAAAAAGTATGAAAAGTTAGAAAATATAAAAATGGTTACATGTCTCTTGATGCATTCTTGAAAAGTTGAACAGTCGTAAACCAAGAAATTAGACAACAGAAAATAATCAGTTGCAATTTGGTCACCATCAACCAGAGAGATTGACCAGGCAAATCGAGGGATGAAGGTGAGATAGGATGAGAAAAAGGAGAAGGTGAGGAGGAACATCTCTGCTGCCATACTAGGCAGCAGCTATTTTCTTAGCAAGTGATTATGGTTGGTAGTCCTGGAGTCAAAGAGGGGAAATCATTGGTTGATAATGATATTGTAAAGAACTAAATGGAGGGTCAACAGATTGATATTTGCTTAGGGAAACAAACTTGCTATTGACTTCTTCAACAATCCACCTATTTGTTTGTCTATGGTTTTGGGTTCAATCTTATGTTTCACCATGAAATTGTAGCTTTCTTTATTGATAACCAATGATTTGGTGCACCTTCTGACAGCTTCTTGAACCTGGAAAACACGTTTGGTTATTGAAGACATTATATGGTCTTTTGATGCTGCTTCCACAGGTACGTACTTGACATCTATATGCTCTGAATGTATTAATCCGACTGAGTCACTGAGATATATTTCTTGTAATTTTACTCCATTGGAAAAAAATAGGTTTCTGACAAAATACATATATAAAAATACAATTCTGGCGGACAAGATCAATTCAGTGGTTTCCGAGACATCCTACTATTAGAATATTTGTAATTTTGTATAATATGAAATGTAGTTCCAGCCATAAGTTCCACATGCACTATGAGAAATATGTTGGAACAATCCAGTCTCCTGGTTGCAAATTTCTACTAATCATTACTTTAATAGGTCTTAGTTTACCTTTCATGAAAAATGTCTTGCATTTATTTTTCTGACTAAAGATTTATCCTCTTAACCTGCTCTATTTCAGCAAAGTGCAGCATTCAAAATACTAAGGACGCGTTTAAAAACTGTACCACCTTATGCTTATGGTAATGAGCAAATAAAGAGATCATTCCATGGGAACCCATACTCCTCAATTCTGCAGATATCAGAGGACAACCGGAATCAAGATGCGACAAACATTTGTAATATAATTGATTTTCCTTCTAGACTGCAACAGTTCGAGCACATCCAGAATCTACATCGGAAATATAAACCACCAAAGCAATTGAACAATTCAATACCAGCAGCATCATCTCAGGTTCATGGTCCTCAGGTATTTGCTTTTGCATCTTGAAATCCATTGATGATTGTACCTATTTCTGGTCAGAATAAAATAAACTTTATTGCCTCCGCCTATATTTTATAGCCGGTCCCAAGCCCGGATAAAGGAGGAGGGTTGTGTTAGGCCCCGACGGCCAGCATAAAATCATGTCGAATCTTATGAACATGGATCAACGAATATATTGTGTTTACCGAAAGGTTTGGTTACTAATAGAACGGAATGACGTCGTATGATCCATGTAGCCGATCCCACCTAGTGGGATAAGGCTTTGTTGTTGTTGTTGTTGTATGTTTTACTTTTCCTTCCTGAAATGGTTGTTATTGATTAGGAGATGCAATTATCCAAAGAATCTCAATCATCAGAAGCCTCTGACATTGCTCGACCTCCTTCAAGATAGCTGTGAAGCTTTCTGCCGATGAGTACAAAAAGAGTTGTGACGTTCGTGTGTATCGAATCATTCTCAAGAGCATACAACAACAATAAACTATTGTGTGGCAGACACTAATTTGCTCATCTGCAACTAGATATACTTTTGAATTTGGTTCCATCAGTGAACTGCTTGGATTCAGATGGACGAGAATAATCTGACCCTAGCCAGCTTTTTGTTTTGGCTTGTTAGATTGGATGCTCATGTGGTCTTGTAAATTATTTTTTTCCCAAAATGTCATATGGGCCATAGGTTCGGACATGGATGAGAAGATTCAGTTCTGTGTATTCTTTGAGTGAATCAACAATATCAATAAGGTAGTCAGGAAATGTAAAATTTGGCTTTCACGACCTGTTTATTCAATTTTTTTTCTTATCATTTAATTTTCAGTGGTAGTTTTATTGTTGGCACTACTTTACCTTCGTAAAAACATATTGCCATTGGTTATCAAATATGTTACTGTCACTCCGCTTACATTATGTGCATGCCGATAATTGATCACTCTTATATTTGTGCTACAAGAATGAACTGCTGCCCGAACAGAAATAAATCAACATGATATGGTATTATTTTAGCATGTATACATTTATTTCAGTCTTATTTATGGCATAATTAATTGTAACTCTGCTGATGCAGAAGAGGCATACGAAGACCTTTATTTATTTATTTCGATGGCTCATATCAAGGCATTACTGAAGTACCTTATTGAAGCACTTGGTGTGCCAAATGTTAATTCCTTGTAAAATGCTTGAGCACGTTCTTTTGTACAAATATTTTTTCCTATATTTTAAAAGTTCAGTAAAAGAAACTTTTACATGATAGAAAATTTACACCAAATTTAACAAAATATTTTTTCTTTCTTTTAGAAAATGGCTTAATTTATTTTTAAGTAACGATTATTTTTTGTTGTGTACAAAGAAAATAACTATTTTAGGCGCAACAACAGTAATGATAGGGAATAACAATAAGGTTAAATTCTTTTAAAAGACATTATTATTCTTTTATCTTCTTCCCCATGAACGTTTACTTCTTCCTGGCATGGAACCACTAAGATCATGGCAACAAATAATTTACATGAAAAAGTCCCAGCCTTTCAAGAAAGTACACTTATTTTCAGTAGAGAATGTTTGGTAAAACATTTTTATAATATTTTTGTTGATAGATTGAACAAATTATTGCTAATCCTTTTTTTTTTGCTTTTCTTTGCTTTTTTTATTCAAAGTTGATGATTCCTAGGAAAAAATCTCTTTGAAGAAAAAGTTCTGAAGTTTCTTTAAAAAAAATTTTGATCCTCCAAAGTCAAAAGAAGATAGTACTATCGTATCACTCTAATCTCACTGATAATTGGATAAGATTTGATTGATTCAACCGACTTCGGGTTAAATCATAATATTATTTTTATTATTTAAAAAATATTATAAATAAAAGTACTGAAGGTAAAAAATAATGAAATAAAAGTATGTTAATCATCATTTTGATAATCAAATGTTAACAAATTAATTTTCCATTTTTAGAATATATGTTATTTGTAATAATTTAATTTTATAATTTTTATCTAATAATTTCATGAACAATTTTCTTCTATGTTTCGATTTTTCTTTTTACTATCTTCTCATATTTTATTTTTCAAAAATTGTTTTTGCATATTATCTGTTTACTTTACTTAAATTCATCCTATAAAATTCATAATATTATATGTTTCATTTTTAATATATATTATTTCAATTTTATCATCTTGTTATTTAAGTTAATCATAAATTTCTATTTTTGTTTATCTTCATTTCTATTTTTTAACTTTTTTTTCCAAATTCAAAGTTACTTTCCTTATTATTAATATTCTCTTTTACTTTCATCCTATAAAATGTAATATATTATCATATACTATTAAAATATATCATTCCTTCTTTTTTCCTTCATATTCTTACACCTTCCCTAATATACTATACTTTCCTTATTTTTTTAAAATTTTTCTATCTATATTAAGTTTTGTATTTGTTTTTTTTTTCTAAATCGGGTTGAGCCTATTTTCTGATTCAATCCGTTTTTTATCAGTTTGACTCAGTTCAATCCAATATCTTTTTTTTTTGTCAAAATAGACTTTAAAACTACTTTTCTTATTTTTTGATTGAACTAGTTGGACCGATTTTTTTCAGGCGATGCCTAATGCGTGCAAAATGAATTCTTTTATATCTAGGATTGGAGGAGGACTACGTGTGCCTTCCATTGTTAAGTGCATGATTGTGCAAAGTCTCATCTCCACCATTGCTAGTGCCATAGATTTGTTGGCTTGTTGGAACTTGGAACTAATAGCATGAGAACCAAATCGGATGTATAAGCACTAGTGTATCAACTGTCGTAATTGAACTAATTTAATTCAGTTGGAAACAAATTTTTTATTGAAATAATATTATTCTATAGTGACTTGAAAAAAACTATATAACAAAACATTGTAAAATTGCTTAAATAATAATAATAATAATAATAATAATAATAATAATAATAATAATAATAATAATAATAATAATAATAATAATAATAATAAGATTTAAAATATTTATTTAATTTATAAAAGATAATAACATTTTTGCCAACATTAAGCTTATTTCAAAGGTGGAGCTAGTTCTTGTGCTTGCAGCTCCGGAGAACATTTTGAATTGTCTAGGTTCGAATCTTCTAGGCAGCTCACTTTTTTATATGAAACAACATAAAATAGCACACTTAGGTGTTCCAATTTTTGTTATACATGAAATAATATAAAATAGTAAATTATTGTACATGATTTTACATTTTAGACATTAACTTTACTACTTTATTTTTTATTTAATTAGTTCATTTATACAATTCTTTTAATCAATCTATTTTCTTATATAGTTGGTCTTCCAAGTTTTATAAATTTGTGTATACTAATTTTATCTTTTATTTTCATCCAATCAATTCATCCTTTCTTTTTTTTTAAAAAAATATCTAGTAGTTTATATTTTAATTTCAATTCTTTTGGTTATATATATTATATCAACATATTTTTTCTTAATTAAGTGGTGTATTATATTATAAATGCTCATTTTGATATATGATTGATGCACACAAATAATTATGCAATACTGTTTTGTTAATATGATAATATAAGTAAAGATATATACTTACCAATATATTATTGTTGAGTATTTAAATGAAAATCAATTAAATTGACTATGGAGACAAACTTTTCAATTAAGTATAGTGCAAGAGAAATTATACCCATGACCTCTTTTGTAACTTTACAGTGTCATAATTAATATTATGAATTTTTATTTATGTTTGAATACCGTAGTATAAATATTTTTTAAAAATAAATTGATTTTGTATTTTAAAATTCTAGAAGTTTGGGAAGGAAGGAAGCGAGCTCTTAGACTACATGAAGGAAAGGAGACATTATTTAGCCCCTCCCAATTTTTTATTTCTTATATATATATTAAGAAAAAAAATTAAATTATAATATAAATATATAATTTGGCTTTCCCTAGATTTTGGTTGTTGCTCCATCTCTGATTATATGCACATGTGAACTCACTCAAAATATTTCAGGCCCGCCGATTTCTTTTGATAACTGACTAATTTTGTTTAATTTCCTTTTCATATCAATGTCCTCATTGAATATTAAACTTTTCTTTTTAGTTTTTTATCGGGTCCTTTTAATTACTTTTTTTGTAAATTCTTCTTTTTTTTGGTAGTGAGTCTCCCATATCTCAGAAGAGGTGCCAATATTGTCCTTCGCATTATATACGTGACAGTGACAAGCGAAACGGAGGCACGTCGCATCTGTCCAGCTTGTCATCCGAAGATTGAGGAACAAGAGGAAATCCATTATTTCAACTCTTAATAAAAAAAATTTACGTTCACAAAAATCAAATTTAAAATTTTACTTTAGCTAGGAGCAAACACTTACGAAATTTTCTTTTAATTTTATAGGTTCCTTAATTATTTGCTTTGATAAGATGGAAAGATTGTGTTAGGCCCCGACAGCCAGCGTAAAACCCTGTCGAATCTCATGAACATGGATCAACGAGGCGTCGTATGATCCATGTAGCCGACCCCACCTAGTGTGATAAGGCTTTGTTGCTGTTGATAAGATGGAAAGATTGCCGGTTGGTGGAATTGATTTTGAAGGGTTAGCATTCTTAACCTTGCCCCACTCCTTTCAACCCTTTAATCCAAATAATGTTTCAATGATTTAGATCTCCACAAACTTTTATCGATCCTCATGCTCACCAATAAGAAGAACTAGATAATGATGAGATTTACCACAAGCTTTTTGCCGATAGAAAAGAAAATTTAACTTCAATAAAAAATAAAATTATAAGTATCACTACATAATAGACTGAAATACCATAAATGCCATTTTCTAGTTAAGTAAAAAGCATTTATAATTTTCAGAAGTAATATTGTAAAAAAAACTAAAAAAACAAAATATCATATTCTGCTCTATTATCGAGTTAAAAGTCCAAATAATTTATTTATAAAAAAGAGTCCAAACATTCTATTAAAGAATTATAAAGTATCACTTCAAGCAGTGCTCAAGTACCAAATACAATTTTTTCATGATTGAGATGAATAAGTAATTCCATTGGTGGGATACTTGAAAGTATCAACAATTATATTTTTTTCGATTAGGTCTATGGACCTAGTGCAAGAAGAAAAAGACCAAAAATAAAGAAACACATATGTCTCATTGATAAAATTTCAAATGAAAGTATGCATCACTACACCATACTCTTGTTCCATATACAAATTGGATTTTTGAAGTGAAATAAAAGCACTTATGGACACTAGGTAAGATTTGAATCTAGATATAATATAGATCCTAAGTTTATAATCCTATAATTTCTAGGTAGTAATAGAATCATTTTAAGATGTTCAGATCACACAACCTTATCTCACATATGTTCTTTTTATATTGCTACACTCCTTTTCATCATAAACGAAGAATTTTAATGTCATGTCACCCCCAAAATCGTCCATGTTTTCCTCTTGTGTGCATGCCATTCTACCTCGACTTCTATTGTGCTTCCAATATCTGTTATCTATTGCTTCGATGGGCACCGGAGTCAAGCATTTTAATGTGATATCACCCCCAAAAGCATCCATGGTTTCCTCTTGTGTGCATGTCATTCAACCTCGGCTTCTATTGTGCTTCCAATATCTGTTACCTATTGCTTCGATGTTTTTGATAAATTATATGAACCATCCTTAACTTTGGGTGCAATACCTAACTAGTCCTCCAATTTCATTTGGTAACTAGACTATCTTTGAAGTTTGATTTTCTTTCACTCATTGTCCTCGTGACTATCGATAGCAAGTTTTTCGATTACATTGCCAACATGAAGTAATAAAAAATAATAAAATAATATAAACATATAATAAAATAAAAAAAAATAAAAAAATAGGCAGCAGCCATCAGGCTACCACCCCTTGTTGGAGTCAGAGGAAGGGGGCACGCACCCCCCTTCCCCTCTGCGTTGCACGATGAGCCGGAGAGGCCCGCTCCCCTTCCCCTCCAACGCATCGCGCGCACAGAGATGAGGAAGCGGGCAGCCGACCCCTTCCACACCTCTACACACGTGAGTCGCGCAGAGGCGGGGAGGGTGGTGGCTGCCCCCTTCTCCTCTTTGACGTCGGAGGGGCCACCTCTTCCCTTCTCATCTCCCGCCAGAGGCTGGTTCTCACCTGCGTCGGAGGGGAGAGGGGGAGGGGATGCTTCCCCCCTTCTCCATTCCGACGAGGGGCTCTTTTTTATTTTTTATTATATATTTATATTAATTTATTATTTTTTTATTGTGCTATGTCGACAACGCAATTAAAAAATTTACTATTAGCAGTCAGGAGGACAATGCGTGAAACAAAAATAAATTTCGAGGATAATTTAATTACAAATTGAAGTTGGAGCATAAGATAACAATCATAAGTTGGAGGACGATTGATGTAATTTACTCCAAAATTTTTTATCATACCACATCATGTAATTCTTATTTTTTATCCTATTTTGTACTTTCCAAAATGAAAAAAATTAACATAATATAAAATCGGTATTACTAACAAATCATCATTAAATTCTTATGTGATTGTTGTTTCACCAACTCCAATCAGCTTGGAAACTTTTTTTTGGGGGGTCGAGACTCCCTAACACTACAAGAAAATCGTAATTTTCCGACGGACAATTTCCGACGGTTCGAAATCCGTCGTAATTTACGATGGATTTTTCGACGGTTTCATTTCCGACGGTCATGACCGTCGAAAATGATTTATATTATTATTTAATTTTTCGACGATTAGCAATGTCGATATTTCCGACGGATATCCATCCGTCACAATTTCCGACGGTCACGACCGTCGGAAATGAAAAAACTAAATTATGTATTTTTTTATATTATTATTTAATTTTTCGACGATTAGGAACGTCGATATTTCCGACGGATATCCATCCGTCGCAAAATCCGCCGCAATTTTCGACGGTCGTAACCGTCGGTAAATGTATAATAATATCATATGAGGAGTATTTTATTAATATAACTAGCGACGGTCTAAACCGTCGTAATTACCGATGGTTTTGACCGTTGGTAACGATTACCGACGGTTCAAACCGTCGGTAAAATAAAAAATAAATATTATATATAACTAAATATATTTTTGACCGTCACAATCGTCGATAATTTTAAAAATAGTTAATATTTACGTTTTTGACGGTCGGAGCCGTCGATAATTAAAATTTAGTTATCCCGCTTTTTTTTCTCCTTTTCCCGCTCTCTCTCATCTTTTCCCCTTATATATAATTCCTTCCTCCTCCTCTCTCTCTCCCTCCTCTTCTCTCTCTCTCTCGCCCTCTCCCTCTCCCTCTCCCGGCCGCGCCGACGACTCTCTCCCGCACAGGACGCCGGCGACCCTCCCGCGCCGGCGTCTCTCTCTCTTTCTCTCTCTGGCCGGAGGCCGCTGTCGGCTAGATCTCGCCGCTGGCGGCCGGATCCGAACGCCCATCCGATCCGGCCGCTGGGGGCGGATCGACCGCCGGGCGGCCGGATCATATTTAAAAAAACCTTTACGACGGTTGCGACCGTCGAAAGATCGACGGTTGCGACGACCGTCGAAAGTTTTGACAGTTGCGACCGTCGAAAACTTTTGACGGTTCGAACCGTCGGCCTTTTCCGGCGGTTGCAACCGTCGGAAACTTTCGAACGGTTCGAACCGCCGGGACTTTTTCCGACGATTCTGACCGTCGATATTTTCGACGAATTTTTTTCGACCGTCATAATTTACGACGGATCGGTTCCGACTGAAAAACCGTCGGTAATTGTGTTACCGACGGTTTTCGGACTGATTATCGGACCGTCGGTAATCAGCATTTTTCTAGTAGTGTAACCAGACAAATAGCATCTTGCCTAGCTAATTCGGTATTCGTACGATTGCAATATGAATAAATCCTAACTAAAGTGATGACTCTAAGAATTGAATTTGGGGATACTAGAATCAAGCAACCTCACGACACAACTCCATTATCTAGTTGTGTCAACCATTTTGGTTAGTCACCTTGAAAATTAAAGCAGCCATATACATTCTATGTACAAGGAAACCATCATAAGCATCTAAAAAATTGGACACTTTGGCATCAATTGGATCATTGCATCCATTCACAATGAGGAGACGAATATAGGAACTTCATGCATGGTTATGGAAACCACATGCATGGCCCATGGTTCATGTAGCTGCCCATACATAGTCCAACAAGGCAAACATGCAGATCTTAGCTGATGAGTAAAATGATTAAGGCAAGCTCTCATTCGTACCTAATAGGATGGTAATCCATATATTATTTCAATAAATATTTTTTTTATGATAAATAGATCATACAACTCATGAAAACATCCATAATTTAAGAAAAAATATTAGGTACCTGAGATACATAATCATTTAACCGCATGACAATTTAGCACAAGATTTTCAAAGTCGAGTTTTCATAGACTTCCTTTATGTTTGATAAACTCAAATCTTAAACTTGTAAATTTTGTGCGCAAACTTGTAGAGTAGAAGAGTGTGTCACAACCTAAGGACTTTTACGTATAAATACTTTATTCATGATTTTCATGGTATAAAAAGTTCACAATTAATAATTTAATACACATATATAACATAAAACATAAATGCATAATACACCCTTGTTAGGTTATACTTTCAAACCCAAGTCAAATACCTAACTAATAAAAAATTCAAGTCTACATGTGAAATGGACTGAATGATTCAACCCGATTCTACTAGGTATACTATTTAATATGTGTTTAAACTGAGTCACTTAAGTTTTACATTTTAGAGACTTAAACTAATACAACCTTGAGAGTTAGACCCACAATTTTAAAAACTATACTAATTAGAATAACACTAAGAAGAAACAGAGAATTAGTTAGAATAATGTATTACTATAGTTAAATGTTTAGGTAAATTAATATATTATTATGATTATATTTTAATTATATCCAAGAATGGAACAAAGAACGGAATCAGGTTTGGCTCAATTTTTTTCGAGCGGGACCATATAATAAAATATATATTATTATACTTATATTTTTTTAATCGGGTAGGGGTAAGGGTCGGGTTTTTTTGATGTTGAACTTAGTTCCGATCCAGAATAGACTCTGTAAAAATAAGATCCGGTCTCAAATTAGTTAAACACGAGCGAGGAATAATTTTTCGGATCGGTGCGATCCAAGTCAACTGGATCAATTCGAATTGCGCTCATCCTTAATGTTTTCAGAATCAGACTCATCATTAGGTCGCGGTTGGACCGATCTGACCGGATTCAATCGGATTAAACAAATTTTATTAAAATAATAATATATTAGGCCCTTTGATAATTTTCATTTTAATATTATTCAATTTTAAATACTTACTTTTTTTATTTCAATTCTTATTTAATTGTATACTTATGATATTCTCTCATCTTTAACTTTCCTTATATTCCTTTCCTTTTTCCATTTAACTTTCCTAATTTTATCATTTTTTATTTTTTTTCAAAATATGCATTGAATCGGATTGAACCGGTTCAACTGATCCAATTTAACGTCCAAACGAATTTTAACACCTAGTCGGACTGGATCACCGGCCGGTTCGCGATTGAATCGGTCCGATACGATTTTAACAACATTGCTCATCCTTAGTTGTAGCATAGCTGTTAGGACTGGACTACACCATGGAATCCAACCAGTCATGACAACTCTTAATCTCAATATTGCCAGAACTGGTAAACTGGTCAAAACTAAGGGCGTTCATCCAAATCACCCAATTTTTTTTAAGAAATACAAAAACTTGAGTTCTTATTAATTTTTTTAATCAATGGATTAGAAAAAAAATTTGAGTTAGTGTTTGGATGAAAAATGTAATGATTGAGAATTAAAAAGTTAATAAGACGGATAAATTTTAGTGAATATTTGAATAAAAAAGTATGAATCAGATAATTAAATTTATTTTTATAATATAGAAAAATATTATATTAAAACATATTATAATTGATTATTATTTAATCTAACGTAAAAAATAGTTTAATGAATAATATTAATAGTAAATGTTAACTAATAATAGTTTAAAGCTATAATACTAATTAAAGTATAACAAATAATTAACAAAATTTATAAATAAACTAATAATTATATATACATTAAAAAAATAATTGAAAGTAAAAAAAGTATTCTTCAGCTAGTACTCTTGTAAATTCTTAAATTTGACATCATGTGATCTTTGATGTTCTTGTTTTTGATATCAAACACAGTCTATGAGTGTCTGATTGGTTGAATGCATCGTCCAGGTGAAGATCTCGGGGACTATCCATCTAAAACTCACATTTAATTTTTTTTTTACCATTCTCTTGTAATGACTCAATTAACTAAGCTATTCGTTTTACGTGGGTAATTGAATTAAGTCCCGAGCTTAGTAATTTTAGATTCGAATTTTGGAGCCATTGTGTTTGGCATGAAATAGATCATTTTTACTCTATTTTTCTAATTCAGTATTAATCAGGTGCTAGTAACTTTTTTCAACTTCGGATTAGTCATGTGTTAAGAGTCGTCGGATATCGAAGGCCTCCTCCGGCATAAAAAAATGTGTGCAAATATAGAACCAACTCTGATTTAATTAAGTTAACGATAGATCTCATCTAAATTTTTTATTTACTATCTTATTATTTTAAGCATTAATATTTACAAATTAAAATCAAATATTTATAGAATATGACATCACATTGAAATCATAATCATAATCCAAATAACTATTTTTACAACTATTATAAATTATAATTTGTAATGAAAAAAGTATTAGCATTTGTTCTCATGTTATTTTATTGTAAGTTATTGAATGTTCGCCTAATGTCTGACAGACGAATCATTATAAAAATTTTTAGTTAAATACAAATAATTCTATCATTTATATTATTTTATTTCATCCGGTCCAATTGTCCGGTTTGATCAGTCCTTGACCTAAATCTAAACCGGGGTCGCCATCCGGTTCGTTGTAACCTTAGCCCGTCCGTCATTTTGAGAACGTTCGCATATGAACCCTACGCTACGCCTTAAACCCTCGAACAAAGATGCTCCTCCGTCCATGCCTCACGAAGCCCTCCGCTACTTCGCCGAGCTCCGGCGACGCCGCCGCCTTCCGGCCTCCCCTATCGCTGCCAATCTCCGCCTCCATCGCCTCGTCGCCGCTGCCCTCGGCGATCTCTCGCTCAAGCTCCTCGCCGACCTCACATCTCGAGGCTTCCGTCCCCACCTGTCGTCCCTCAATTCCGTCGTCTCTTTCCTCTGCAAGCTCGGCAACTCTCGCTCTGCCGAGCTCCTCGTCGTTTCCGCGTACCCTGCGCTCCGCCTTCGCCCCGACGCCTCCGCGCTCAACTCCCTCATCCACGGCTACTGCCTGGTCGGAGACCTCCGGGGGGCGGTCGCCATAGTCGGCCGGATGCTCTATGATGGACGCCCGGGACCAGACGTCGTGACATACAATACCATGATGAAGGCTCTCGCCAATAACGGCATGCCGCTCGTTGCGATGTGCTACTTTGGCGCAATGTGGAAGGCTTGGCTGCCCACCGTCGTGGCCTACAGCGTGGTCGTGGACATGTTCTGCAAGTCGGGAGATTTGAGTGCTGCGCGCTCAGCTTTCAACGACATGAGTGTAGCTGAGGTTTCACCAAATTTGGTGACTTTCACCTGTTTGATCGACGGTTACTGCAAGAATGAACGTCTGAGTTTAGCACTTGAATTGTTTGCACAGATGTTGAGGGTGGGACTGTCGCCCAATGTTTTCACTTATGTTGTGCTGATTGATGCAATGTGTAAGGAGGGAATGGTAGAGAGAGCAGCAGCAATGTTTGAACAGATGCCTCGATTTGGAGTGGAGGCCAATGCAGCTGTTTATTCCGCAATGTTTGCTGGATATTCAAAGAAAGGAGAACTGAACACAGCTTTTGAGTATTTGGAAAGAATGTTTCGGAGGGGAATCAAGCTTGATGTACAGGGGTACGGAGTGGTTATATCTGGACTTTGTGAGAATGGCCAGTTGGACCGAGCATTAGATATGAGGAAGCAGATGGAGAGAAGTGGCTTAGTAGCAGATAAGGTCATTCTGACTGCATTGATGGATGCGTGCTTCAAATCAGGGAACATTGAGATGGGATTGAAGATTCATCAAGAGATGCTAGAGAAAAGGTTCTTATCAGATGTCATTGCCAGGACAGCATTGATGGATGGTCTTTGTAAACATGGCCTACTGCAAGAGGCAAAACACTATTTTGTGAAATTTAAGAATGCCAATGAGATATCCTACACAGTGCTTATTGATGGGCTTTGCAAGAAAGGAGAGACTGATGATGCTTGCAGGATCTTTGCTGAAATGATGGGATCTGGTTTTTCTCCTGATAAATTTACATACACTTCTCTGATTGCTGGGCTTTGCAGAAATGGGAATGCAGTAGAAGCATTGCGAATTAAAAATTTGATGCTTCAGAATGGTATAAGTCCCGATTTACTTACATTCACCACACTTATTTGGGGTTTGACCATTAAAGGGCTTATGATTGAGGCAAGGGAGGTTTTTGATGACATGGTGCAAAGAGGCATTCTTCCAGATCCTATGGTATATGGTATTTTGATCAGAGGTCATCTCAAACAGAATGACCTTGTTGCAGTGTCATACTTGGAAGCTGAAATGAGAAATAAGAGTGTTTGATTCTTAGGAATGAAAAATATGTTCTATTTGTTCGTCTCGGAAATCCTGCCCTAATCTAACGTCTTGAACTTCTTTATGTGCATGTTTGTTAGCCACCCAAGTGGTTAATATCGACAACTAGGGCTTTTTCCTCCGGCATATCGAAAGCTTCGCTGGTACAATGAGAAAGCTGCATTCGCCAAAAAATGTAGCATCCATAGTGCGGCTATAATAACTACGCCACACTCTGGTTGCCCGTACATTTTAATTCTAATGAAGCGTGTTTTCTGACCTTGCTGCTGCCATTCCTTCCAACTCCGCCTATGTTTTATAGCCGGTCCCAAGCCCGGATAAAGGAGGAGGGTTGTGTTAGGCCCCGACAGCCAACGTAAAATCATGTCGAATCTTATGAACACGGATCAACGAATATAAGTTACTAATAGAGCGGAATGGCGTCGTATGATCCATGTAGCCGACCCCACCTAGTGGGATAAGGCTTTGTTGTTGTTGTTGTTGTTGTTGCTGCTGCCATTCCTTCCATGAGCGGGTCATAAAGGCGTTGAACGCTGGGAGAAGAGTGGGTATGTACCTTATTCATCTTTTCATGTTGGAAATAATATTTGGCTTGTTGATTGTTTGCCGTTCACCCCAAGATGGCGAGATTGATTTAAATTGGAGTCAAGAGGTAAAGTGCTTCTTGTTGAGTATTACCTCACCTGGGTGGTTATTCTTAAATTGAGTGTTAATAAACCTGTTCTTAGTGGGAAATTTCCCTAAAATTATAGGCAATACTTCTCAATCAAGGGTTTCTATGTGAAAATTTAAAGCCACTGCATGACAATAGAGTAAATCAAGTAAGTTTTTTTTTTCTCTTTTGGAACAATTTAGTGGGGATCAATTCAATTTGAATAAAGTAATTTCATTCTCAAGGTTTCTTTAACTTTTCAAAAAAACTGATGTAGGTAAGCTTTTTTTTAGGGAATGATATAGGCAAGCTTTATTTAAGAAGCAAATTAAAGTTACTACCTATGACTCATTTTCCTGCAGAACTAGATTTCGAATATAGATACATAAATCATGATGAATCTTTGAAGATATTCCCTTATTTGAATTCTGATAACAAGTTGTAGATCTTGTATTGAGTATGTTGAGTCCACAAAGACACTCAGGTTTTTGTCATTTTCAATTTATCGAACGAGAACTAAGAGAATGAATGTTTTATCTTCCTTAGTACAACACTGTTATCATCTGTATATTTTCAGAAATTTTAGCCATTTTGTCTCGTACTTTACGGATAATGTTTCTATCATTATATTTAAACATCGAATGGAAATGCAATGACAGGTAGAAGCCGTAATAGTATCGTCTATTATTCCATCGTAGAAAGCAATAATGACTAACTTTTGAGTCTGTTGGAAACTGAGAAATCTGTTGAGCACAGACTGAGGTTACTTATCGAGCATTGGTCTGATTTATCTCCCCATATTCTCTGAATAAAAATCTCCCTCAACAACATCCACTCATGCTAATGCCATATCAGACATTAGGTCAATTGTTTTCACTAGAGGCCTTTGTCATTGTCCTTTTGTAACCAAAGTATCAGCTACTTCAATGGCCCTTAATAAGGAGGGGGCTTATGGAGTATCTACTTGTTTTTTTCGAAGTGGTGGAGTATCTACTTATGTTTGCTTGATATTTGAAAAATGCAGTGATAGAACCACATCATATCATTTGGTTATGACAGAAACATATTTATATGATGTGTTTTGTTATGTTGTCAATATCTCAAACTGTTGATGGTTAGTATGTATTCTTGTTCATTAGAAAAGTTAGTAACTTCCCATGTTATTGAGAAATTGTGGAAGATTTTATGATGGTTTTTTGGTACTGGTGTTTTATTCTCTATCTAATTGCATCAGGTTCCTCTCTTGCAGGGGTGCAAATACTTCATGCTGAAAGGAATATGGAGAATTTATCATTTTGAGGCAAGGGAACATTGAAGCATATGTGTGTGCTTGGACCTTGATTTCTCGAGGTCAAATGAGATAATTCATCTCTAAGTTTTTAGTATTAAATTAATGGCCTCCAATGGTATTAATGTGTATACATTATTTTGACAACACCATTTCAATATTATCCTAAATTTTAGTATGCAAATGGTCAAGAGTACTGCCGTATCAGAAATTCTATCTTCCTCACCTGGCCATGCATCTCCATTTGAGGGAAAAAATGAGATATTACTAATTGAAAGGTGAGAAAGAACAGACCTTTTCTGATTTTCCTGCTTATTGCAAATGTTTCCACACATCAATTGTCTTACAAGCGACAGGATTAACCTTGTATGCATTTCTTTCCTGTAGTTAACCTTATTGCCTAATTTTCCATATGGCCTGTTGCTTTCTACTTGAGATATGCCTATGGCATTTGGCGACCTTTGTACTTTCATATCGTTATATTTTATCAGTCAATATTTTGATGTCATATCTTTTACCGTGAAATATATAGAGCAGCTCTTCTTTTTCTTTTTTTTTTTTAATTTCATATCTTTTTTTTTCATATTGTTATATTATGGCATTTCTTGTGATACTCAAATATTGCTCTGTCTATATTGTTTCTGGGCGTGGGTTCATCCAAATCAACTAACAATTTGAAAATCTTGCCTTATGGAAAAGGAAGAAAATTGTATTTTTTGTCCACATTGGTTTATTTGCACAAAAAAATCATGAGTTGGCAAAAAAAATGTATTTTTTTTCCTTTTATCATGATAAGATGGATTCTATAAGAACCAAGGATATAAAGTGCCAAGGATATAAAGTGCCACAAACATAGAGTTTGTTAGTTGGTGGTTGCGTAAGTGGGGGATATACTTGCCTTCCCCCATGTGTTGTCGGCTGGGATTTCCGCATTAAAAATAATCAAAACAAATAATAATATTCCTGGAATGCAGATATTTAAAGTGGTATTTCGACAATAAAGCATGTGTTCGAGCATGAAAACATATCAAAACATCAAATAAATGCATGCTGACATAAATGAAAAGTATACATAATTTGTTCTAGCACATCCTTTCAAGAAAGCTGGCATGCCTAGAAACTCATAATGGATTTTAAACTTCATTTTTAGTACAAAATAAATTAGCATATTTTTTAAACAGAGGTGTAAAGATGACCAGAAATAAGTAATCATCTTGCATGGAATCTTCATCTTGAAGGTTGGTTTCCATTGGACTCGTAGGGTTAGACTTCCATGATACTTATGTGGATATCCTCTGTGTTTTGTCACCGGATTTGTTTGAATATCCTTTCGTATTTGTGGTAGCAGCGCCTCATCAATTGAAATCTTAGTATGAGGATTCCATGGTGTGTGAATCTATTATGTATATACTCGAATTGTCTTTGTTATTGCTGGTAGCAATATCTCTAGTCATCTTCGGATTTGTTGTTGTTGCCAAATAAGCTTGCACAACTCAAATTTTGCATCTTCACATGACATTTGGGCTGAAGCCTTCTCTCCTCTGAAACACAATTATCAGCAAATTGTACCACCACTACAACATTCCGAAGGTAAACAATATATATCCTAGTTATTTTGTTATTACCTGTCACGCTTTGCTGAAATATGTTTTTTGTACTCGTGGAATCGACACAAAATTTTCTGTACTTTGTAGGTTGTAAGAGGAGATATTGTGGTGTATTTCAATGAGATATTTGATGCCCTCTTCAAACTTTCAATAATTCTCTCCTTTGTAAATGGGATCCTTGCCTTTTTGGTGCCAAACAGGATCTTCTCCACAGCACTCTTGCTGCTTTCTATGGGTACTCACTATCCTGAAACTCAAGATTCTTCCAGCGACATGCAATATCTTCCTTCCAGAAGGGCATTTCTCAGATCCTGTCCTGCTTAAGACCTTTCATCAACCCTATCATCGGCTCAGGTTACCAGTTCTTATTCTGACTTGACAAATGATTGCCTGATCAGGCGTTTTCTGAGCGTTTTCCACATTAATATTGTGCTGTCTCAAAACAGAAACGCCACACTCTTGGAGGTTTCGGCTGACCCTTCTGCTGGGTACCTACCTTTTACAGTTCTCTATCTGATGTCTGCATCTCAAATCTGTTGACTTTGCTCAACATGGTTGAGCCAACCATACAACCTGAATAGTTCAGTAAGTGATGGATGGTCTTGGTCGCGCGGCCTTTTTACTGTTAAACAAGCATACATCATCTTTCACTTATCTGGAAAACCAGGGTCCCTCTAAAAATCAAAATCTTCCAATGCTTGTTAAGAAGAAAGCGGATTCTTACTGACTCGTATTGGGCCAGTTGGATTACATGGATTTCTCTGAACTGTAATATGTGTGACAGGATCTGGAGGAGGATACTTCTCACTTGTTTTCCTGCTGTAGCATTTCTGGTGAGGTCTGTAACAGGTCTTAACATATCTTGGATCTCATATGGCAGAACCTGAGTTCTGGACCTGTTTTTGCCTTGGTGATTCCTCTACCTCCTCTGTCACATATAGATCTAGAAAGGACATGGTCTCTCTCTTCGCAATGCCATAGGCAATCTGGCTTTCGAAGAAATAGGGTGGTTTTTTCATGGAGAATGATGCTATGTGGACAACATAATCAGTCATGCCGCCTGGCTGACTTTTAAGCGGAACTCAATCTGATACTTTGGCTTCCTTTAAGTCAAATCTGATACTTTAGCTCTGCCTTTTACCTTTTATCATTATCTTGTAACCCTTGCTCCTTAATGAATGAATAAAATGGATGCGGATGATTAACACACTGGTTAATCATCCTTTTTCTTTCTAAGAATTGTCATCTTTACATGCTATGTTATGAAAATGTAGATTATGGCCGAGTGGCTGAAATATTGGTGCAGAGGGCATGTTCTCATGACTTTTGTCGATTGACATCTATCACTTGGGTAAGCTAGCAGCTTTATCTTCCGTTGTTCCTGTTGATGTTTTGTTATCATTGTTCTCAATTGTACTAAACCTTTTGTTTCAAATTCCTTGGTTATGAAAAGTCAACTGCTCCATTGTTAGTTCTGTAATCTCTTCAATAATGCAGATGCATGAATTTGTAAAACTTGGACTTGCTTGTTCCATATTATGCAGATATTTTTGGAGCCATCTTACCATGCATATCTGATGTGAAGAGGAAGATATCAGCAGTGAATATAAAGCTTTCATATAGTAGTTGTGGTATCATCATATTTTATTATCACATGATAATTATTAAATGTTTTTTTATGTGCAGGCCGGTCGTGGAACCAATGAAGATAATTTTGCTATCTGCGCTGATCCATCATTTAGATTTGATATAGAAGCAATCTTAAATATCGCAAGGAGGTTCACTGCCTCTAATAATGTTGTTTTTTATTTATTAGAGGACACGGACAGTTTTCATCGAAAAGTAATGCAGCTGTATTGATAAGGGCGTTGCCTTGTATTTCTGAGCTTTAAACCAAAAATAGTGTCAAAGTTTGAATATATTGTGTAAGTTTTTAAAACAGATTAGCTCAAGTGAATGACAATAATGACTTCTTAATGTACTTTGTTTCTCAATTAACAATTCTTATGGTCTGAATGGAAATTATTGCCTAATTCCTTGCTTAGATGCGTAAGCCTGCTAAACTCATCAGGTATAAGTAGATAAGGTATAATTCTCAAAAGAAAACTTACATGTTTGTATTTTGTTGGTGTCCATGTGCTGAGCATTCTTCCTTTCAAATTAAAACTTAGCATTTTCATTGTTGGTGCTAAATTATGAAAGGATTTAATGATGCTGCTACCTGCGGGAAGAGGTAGTAGCATGCTTCTTATCGCTTCTACCACACGATTAGAGATCTACGGCTGACGATGTGCGCACGTTTTTTTACCCTCCCGTAGGTCGATTTATGCACGGTTCAACTCTCTTACGCGCGGTTCAGCACCTTTTACATGCGGTTCACGAGTTAGGGCATTCATTTATTTCCTTTCTTGTTGCGAGTTGGGCATTTGGCAAGAAAAACTGCCCTAGTGTGATTTCTTGCGGAGTGGCCGGAGTTGAACGAGGCGTCCATTGCCGGAGCTCAAAGAGCTGTGCCGACTTGTAGATCTCCTCCATCATGTAGATCTACTCGCAGTCGCACGTTTGAGGCGTCCATCACCGGAGTTGAATGAGGTGTCGCTTGTTGGAGCTGAAGGAGGTGTCCCTCGCTAGAGCTGTTTGAGGCGTCCATCACCAGGGCAGTGCCCACTTGTAGATCTCCTCCATCATGTAGATCTGCTCGTCGTCGCGCATTTTGTCATAAATCGATCATACCCCTAGCCTCTGTTTGTTCCCTTTAGTCTTAATAATGTCCTTCACATGTTTTATTGCCAATCGCCATAGCTGAACATCACTAGACTGAACAGAGGTGTCCGTCAACGAGGTGTCCCTCGCCAGAATTGTTTGAGGCATCCATCACCAGAGTTGTGCCTTCTTGTAGATCTCCTCCATCATTTAGATCTGCTCATCGTCGCAACGTTTTGTGGTAAATCGATCATACCCCTAGCCTCTGTTTGTTCCCTTTAGTCTTAATAATGTCCTTCACATGTTTTATTGTCAGTCGCCATAGCTGAACATCACCGGACTGAACAAAGGTGTCCATCGTCGGAGCTAAACGACCTCTCGCTGATCGACCTATCGAGTTAGGGTTATATTATCTTCCTTTTAGGGTTATATAGTGTTTGTAATCACTTGTTCGCCCCTTTTATGCTTGAAAATTATTTTATAGACATTCATGGTGTGTGTCAACACATTCATGATAGTATTCGGTTTCTTTTCGATGATATGGTATTCACTTTCTGAACCATAATTTACATTAGACATGTTAATTAGCAAGTGATAAAATGTGAACCATAATTTACATTAAACATGTTAATTATCAAGTGATAAAATGTTAGTTATTGTCGAATTGTAAACTTTACTTATATTTTTATATAGATCCACAATGAAATTGCCCAAGTGTTATTGTCATCAAGAAGTGGTGATTAAAACATCATGGACTGAGCGAAATCCTGGTCGTAGGTTTTATGGTTGCCGATTTTACGGAATAAGTTTGCTTTACAATTTGAAAGTTAGTTATCATATAATTTACTATGTCGTAATCCCCTTTTCCTTTTTATTTTTTGCAGCAATTAAGAGCATGTGATTACTTCCAATGGATGGATGCAGAGACTATTGATAGGATGGAAGTTAACAATGAAGTTGATGTTGAAGTTATGATTAGGATTAATAGGAATGGAAAGAAGTTATGTTGTAAATTTCTTATTGTAGTACTTGTTCTTATTGTAATACATGTTCTTGTCACGTAAATTTCTTATATGACATGAAACAAAAATATCGTTGTATGGATTGTCATATATGGATTATCATAAAGAACTTTGTTTATCAATGAATTATCATGTGGTCTAACTTTGTGATTGTGATCGACCTATCGACCATCACCTGCTGTAGAAGTTTGTATGTGGAGGAAAGCATGACATGTCTTGAATCCCTGTTCCTTTTTCGGTCCCATGATGTGTCCATGGCCATGGCGATGCATGCCTGAAAGCTGCATCTGAAACCAAAAGAAAAAGAACTTCAGGATTGAGATCCCTTCTGCGGGTCTCTCTCACTGCAGAAAGGAGGAAACTTTTCTTTTTTTGTTTTGTTTGCAGCAGCAGTCTCATTCCAATGGCACAGTTGAGCAGCTTCTTGACCTGCCTGCCTGCTTGCCTGCTACATGATGTGCTCATTAGTTGGGTGGCATATCATGCATAATTTTGCAGCACATTCTTTTGCGGTAGACCTTCTACTTCCATAATATCAGGACGTATATGGATTTAAACAGTGACACTTGACCAACGACCTTCTACTTCTACGTTTAGTTTCAGCAAACTACTGAAATAGGATAAAAGATGCATCCAATGTCAACTTATTACTTCTGTTCATTTTCTGCCATGGATGACCAGTTAATATTCCTCCCATGCAAAGATCTAAGTGGTTATAAATCTATGCATGCCATGTGACTCGACTGTTAGCATCTATGGAAGTGGTCATCATTTCTATTTATGATTCATATCGACAACTTGCAGACTGCATGATCAGCGATAACCATCAAGTATTACTATCTTCAAGCATAACTCAGCAGCAAAATGCAACAGAATCTTTCAAGATGCATATGAAACATGTTATCTTGGCATAATTCAGCAGCAATGAATCTCAAAAATAAGTACTGGACTACACCAAGCAAAGATAACTGGGAATTTGAAATAAGAAGATTGCAAACATCTCAGCAAAAATAAGAACAAGTAAGAAGATTGCAAACATCACAGCAAATAAGCACAAATAACTTTTCAAGGAACATCTGAAATCAGTCATCCATTAAACATCAGACCATTTAAAATCAAATGACATAGTAGGTTTTGATCAGTGTTACAAACGACATAGTAGGTTCATATAATATAAAGGCCTTAGACATAGTAGGTTATGATCAGTGTTACAAATGTCAGACCCTCTAATTAGCAACTGTTACAGACAAGTGCATGTAGCATCAACAATTATCCTCCATAGGGGACATCATCACAGCAAGTAAGCACAAATCAAGGTTCATTACATCATCATAACCCAACATATGTGGTTTCTTCTTTGCGTAACAACATGCAAGGCTTGGACCCAAGCATCCTAAAGAAGATAGAGTTAATCTTCCAGTCATAATATAAGAACATACAAACTACTAACAAAAACTTACTCTTGCAAACTACACACTTTCGTCTTCGTTACCAGGACCTTCCATAACCTGCAAAGTACGGCAATAGAATTAGAGTACAGATTAAAAAAATATTAAATGTGAAGACTAAGTGTGATTTACCTTAAACGTCGGACACGTTCTTTTATCATGTCCACTCCTTCCACAATGTCCACAACTCCTTTTTTTAGAATCTTTTTTTGACATAGAAATTTCAATTCCAGATTTAATTCTTGAAATGTTTCTTGGTCTTCCTTTAGCCTTTGCACGTGGTGGGTCACGTATGACGAATTGATTTTCTTGCACATTGATAACACTTGTTTGACTCGCAACAATATTTGCTTGACTTGTAGGAACTTCACTAGTACTTGGTTGACTTTGTTCTAAAGGTGCATTTGCCATTGAAATGCCCTAAATTTACCTATAACGTCATCTATTAATGGAGCACCAAATTGCAAGTACTTTGGAGAAATTAAACCCATCTCTTCAATTCGCCAAAGATTGCTTTGCCAAGCCAATTTTTGAAATGGTGTAATGCAATCGCTAGAGTATGAATAGTTAGAATATGTCGACAAAGAATCCCTTCCTGTTCGAATTTCTTACAAGAGCATTTTAACAGAAGACTCATTTGCCGACTAAATTCAACAATTTGTTTACCTTCGTCTACACCATGTATAGGATATACTGAGTACGCAGATTTGTTGTCATCCTTAAAAATTTTGCATCCATATAGTTCGATGGTTTGTGCATATTCTTTTTGAAACTTGGAAAAAATGTTGTGTATGTAAATCTTTCCTGCTTCAAGTTCTAATGGATTATTGGAAAGATACACTGGAGTAGAGTTCATCGTATGATAATCTTCTCTTTCTTCAAGTCCACGATGACTTTGAATTGCCTTGTCATATTGTTTTACAAAGTCCGATAGTGATGTATTTGCGTTAACAAATCCATCGAAAAATGCATCCATACTTTCTGCCCTTTGAGTAGTGTGCATGCCTGCAGTAAAAAGATCTTGAAAATATAATGAAACCCATTGGCTGCGCTTGTTGTACATACTCTCTAACCAATGCCCATTTGGTATATCAAATTTTTGCTTTAAGGAAAGCCAACCATCTTCAAACATATCTATGCTATCGGATTCATAAAGCCATTTGCTATATTCCTGTTTAAAAGTTCCACATGCATAAAGGTCTTGTAGATGAATCATTGCATTTCTTGCGATATGCCAAGTACAATATATATGCTTCGTGTGTGGAAACACCTTATGAATAGCGTTGCCCATTGCAATATCCTGATCGGTAATGATACAAGTCGGGTGCTTTCCATTCATACATTCAGTCCACTTAGAAAATAACCAAGAAAATGTCTCTTCAGTCTCGTCAGCAAGTAAAGCACAACAAAAAATACATGACCGCCCATGATGATTGATTCCTGTGAAAGGAGCGAACAACATTCTTAAATTATTTGTCCGATATGTCGTATCAAATACAACAATATCACCAAAATTGAGATAACTATCTCTTGCCCTGCCATCGGCCCCAAAAAATTCATTACAGTGCTTCTCCATCTAACTCCCATCTATCAAAGAAATCTGCATCGCCACTCAACTTATTTCGAAAATAAGATATGATATTTAGACATTCAGAAGAGAAGTTGCCTTTTCTTTTTGCTCTCAAATGATCAATACAATATTAAGCTGTTATAAGTGGCTCACCAGACATATTAAGTGCTCTAGCTATCCGCGACGGACCCATACCAAATTTATGTAAGTTCTCAATTGCTTCTTTTGAAGTTGCTGAGATTTTTTTTTGTGATCGCAAATATTTTACCTTCGAGGGGGTTTTAATGGATGACTATGTTCTTCATGAAATTTTCGTATCTCCCATTTTCCATCCTTTCTTAAGCCAATGTACAAATGAGCAAAGCAATTATCCCTAACTTCTCTTCTTGGTTTACACACTTTTTCAATACCTTCCTTCAAATCCTTGTGTCCTTCTTTAGAACAAATAAATGTTCTATTTATAACATTTTCTGTGACTCTGGACTTATGAGAAGCATGTTTTCTAACAGAAAAACCTACTACCCTGACATACATATTATAATATTTGTATGCTTCATCATCACTTTCAAAAGTCATTGTAATAGATGGCTTTGGCAGCTCAAAAGATTTCACACAATTTGAATTTTGACACTTGTCCCCTTCCTCATGATTGTCTTCGACAATCAACCCTTCATTACAATTGTCAAATTCCATCCCTACTTCGATATCATCATTTGTAATCGCTTCTCGCATAGATTGAACTTCAACATCTTCTATGTCCATGATACTTGGGTGGACATTTAGAAATCATAAAAAATGCTTCCGGATGGACACTTATTTTCTTTCATTTATCAGGAATAATGACGGATTGTTTCAACAAGGATGCACATGACGGCTAGAATACATGCAAATTATCAATATTTGAAATATAAGAACCAGATTACTGATTTAGCACATTAGGAAAAAAATAACAAAATCTGCATTTCATAAACGGTGGCCTATCATAAACTATCATACACCTTAGCTGAGTGCATACCTTAGATGAGTGTGTTCTTTCTTGTGACACGAGCCTCAACGGCTAGGCTTGATAAGCGACGAGGTCGTTCCTTCTTGTGGCTGCGAGCCTCGACACTCGCCGATCAGCCTCGAGAGTCAGGAGGTGATCGTCCGATTAGCCTCGACAATCCGAGGGAGCGTTCCTTCTTGCGGCAGCCTGGCAGCGAGTTCCTTCGACAGCGCGTTCCTTCTTGCGGTGCGACGGTCCAGCGGCGAGCATGTTCCTTCGGCGGCACAACAGTCCGGCAACGAGTGTTGCAAGCACGTTCCTTCTTGCGGCGCGACAGTCCGTCAGCGAGGGTGACAATCCGGCGGAGACAGTCTGGCGGCGAGCAGAGTAATCTCGGCCCCGTCAAATGCCCTAACATTCCTCTCCACTTATGGATCGGACCGGCCAAAAGTCAAATGGACCGGCCGAATTACTTTCTGAACCGCGCCAAAAATCGTCAGCCATAGATCTCTAATCGTGTGGTAGAAGCGACAGTGAGCATGCTGCTAGGTCTTCCGGCAGGTAGCAACATCATTAAATCCATTATGAAAAGTGGAGTTTTTTTTATTTTTCTAACCAGAGTATTAAATAGTGAACGGAATCCTACTTTTGGATTGAAGCATTACATTTGGATTTCAACACTTCTTTCACGACGAGAAAAGAAAGAGAGATCATCCCAGAACAAATTCTACATTCATGTCTCTTCCTTTTTTTTTTCTACAACTGGAGAAGGGGTTGTCATTTAAGAAAACTTGTCAAAAATTAAAGCTGGCTGCACTGTACTAATTTGTTCACTTTACATATGTATGGCCTAACTTTCCCCTGTTCAAACACTTAATTACTTTCATTTCACCATAATTTTCTTTCTTTTAAGCGGAACTCCATCTAATACTTGGGCTACCTTTAAGACAAATCTGATACTTTAGCTCTGCCTTTTACCTTCTTATCATTATCTTTTAACCTGTGCTCCTTAAAATGGATGTGGATGATTAACGCACTTTTTAATCATCCTTTTTCTTTCTAAGAATTGGCATCTTTACATCTTTACATGCCATCTTAAATATTTAGCTCTACAAACAGGTCAGGTGGACAATGAGCTAAGGACGGGTCGAAGGCTGCTTTGGAAGCTAAGGAATGTCATTAAAGATAAAAATTATTGCATGACTACTTTGTGGTGGGCGTCTTCTCATCAAAAGCTATCGCAAAAGGTGGCTGCCTACATTTGATGCTTCTTGCGCCGTATGTGGAGATGTTGAAAAGGACGTGGGCAGCTACAAGTGCCAATTGTTAGACATATTTTGAAACATTTTTGGCAATCATTCAGACAAGGAGGTAAACTTAAGCAATCATGACATATGGTCTAAATGTAAAAAGTTGTTACTGATGATTGTCATCGGCAATTTGGTTATAAAGAAATGCTTGTGTTTTTAGAGATGAATATTGCTACATGGATAATATTACATCCCATGTTTTGAGCATGACAAAGTTATGGTCAGATTATTCATGTACATTTGGTGCTTGGTGCAAGTGTTCTTTTTGTATATAAGTTCTATTGCCTATAATTTCTAAATTATCCTTTCAATAAAATTCGATGCCTACATCTTGGTAGGAGGGTTCCCCCAATATTCCTAAAAAAATATCGCAAGTAGGTCCTCTGCTTCTAATAATGTTGTTTTTATTTATTAGAAGACACTGGGACGGTTTCCATGGAAAAGTTATGCAGCTGTATTGATAAGGGCGTTGCCTTGCATTTCTGAGCTTTAAACAAAAAATAGTGTCAAAGTTTGAATATATTGTGTAAGTTTTTAAAACAGATTAGCTCAAGTGAATGACAATAATGACTTCTTAATGTACTTTGTTTCTCAATTGACAATTCTTATGGTCTGAATGAAAAATATTGCCTAATTCCTTGCTTAGATGCATAAGCCTGCTAAACTCATCAGGTATAAGTAGATAAGGTATGATTCTCAAAAGAAAACTTGCATGTTTATATTTTGTTAGCGTCCATGTCCTCAGCATTCTCCCTTTCAAATTAAAGCTTAGCATTTTCATTATTAGTCCAAAAGTATGAAAGGTAATGTTCTTTTATTTTTCTAACCAGAGTATTAAATAGTGAACGGAATCCTACTTTTGAATTGAAGCATTACATTGGATTTCAACACTTCTTTCACGAAGAGAAAAGAAATAGAGATCATCCCAGAGCAAATTCCATTCTCGTCTCTTCATTTTTCTAATAACTGGACAAGGAGTTGTCATTTAAGGAAGCATGTCACTGGCCGCACTGAACTAATTTGTTATCTTTACGCATGGCCTAACTTTCCCACATTCAAACACTTGATTACTTTCATTTCACCATAATTTTCTTTCGTTTTCATTATCTCACTTTTGTTTTCCTAGGGGAGAGCATACCCGGATTCGGCTTGACCCGATTTTTACCGGGTCCAAAAAATTTGGACCCGGTACTGGACCCTGAACTGAATTTTTTCTAGTTAAAAAATATCTTTTTAGTTGTTCTGGAACAATTAGGAGATCCTCTTTTGAATGGACCATTTTGTGAAACAATGAAAAAAAAACAATTCACATGTAATTTTGAATTATCTAAAAAAAAGTGTATGATACTTTAGCACTTACCTTGAAAATAAATATACTTTTTATAGAATATCGTCTTGATTTCATTTTTCATTAAATATATCGAATAGAAGAAGTCGGAATTATGATATAGTGCAATCTGACTTCTGTTGCCCCAAGTGAAATTAAGATAAAAGTTTGGAGAATATGAGTCGAAGCAATAACAAGAATATTTTTAGTGGAATATCTTTCACAATCTCTGGAGAGATAGTTTTCTAATAGACCGAGGGATAAGTAATTTGACTCAGTCACATACAAATCATTAGGCTTAAGACGATTCCAAATAGAAAACTTCAATAATTTTGGTTTGTTTGAGGATGCTTACTTATAAATCTGATCATATTAGAGCTCGTCAAGAAGTACTTGGTGCTACGATCACTGGGGAAGAGTACCTAACCCACGGGACCGGGTCCAGGTCGGTCTGAAAAAATAAAAAATAAAACTAGGAATGGAGATGGGTCAAAAAAATATTTAAAAAAATTTAAAAATATAGAAAACTTGTGATAATTAGTAAATTTAAATAATAATTTAATAAAAAACATCAACTATAATAAGACAATAGAATTTTTTAACACTTCAAAATGAATAAGTAATGATCAAATTGTCAAATAATTAGAACTATATCAATATGATTAATAGGTTTTTATTATTATAATCGAGTCGGGTGTCGGGTTAGGTCCTGGGTTGAGTTTTTATATGTTGGACCTGGTCCCGATCCGGAACTACCAGATTTTTGTATTCTTTGACTCGGATCTGACCCGACTTATAACTGGGTAATATTTCTGGAAAATCCAGGTCGGTGTGGTCCGGATCGATCGGGTAGTGCTCACCCCTACATCTTCGCTTAATGAGTCTTCAACTAAACAATGTATGCATGGGATTCATGAAGGGGAGGAAGCGGTGGTGGTATGGCAAATGCTCTAAGGTAGAAGTAAAAAAGTAGGATAAAATGTTAGACCCAAATCTGATGGCGAATTCATACCTAGCATTCTATCTCATCATATCACATTCTCTTCTGCGATGTTTCGAGAATAGTTATCAATACCTTGGCATAGATCCAGATTAATCTCTCGTAAAGAATCAACTAAGAATTCACAGATGTTGTAGCACAAAAATGTAGTAATTGATTCTCTCAATAGGTCACAATTACCGCGAGCAAACTCACTGATGACGAGGAATGCATATTTGTTATGCAGGTGTTTTATATGAAGACGAAGCATCTCAGAAGTCTTAAAAAAAAAAACATGAACATAAGCGAATTATAAAACAATTGACATGTCTCTTATTAAATGATCCAAACCTAAAGAAACAGCAACCATTTCATCCCTGGATAGCCAACATCTACACTCATCTCTCTAGATGTCATGGCATGGAAATCATGGCCTCTCTTAATTTCTTCCTCCACACAATCCATTAGGTAGCAGCAGCGATGGTGTTGGCCACATCAATGACAAAGCGGTATCTCACATCACCCTTTGCGAGCCTCTCCATGGCCACGTTGACCTCCCCCATCCCAACCACCTCCACCTCCGCAGCAATCTTGTGCTCCGCAGCGAAGTCCACCATCTCCTGGGTGTCCTTCATTCCACCCACCATGGTCCCAGTCAAGCTCTTCGCTCCTGCATGCATTAACCAAGTAATGTGTTCACTGCATGCTCAAATGAAGCTGTATATTATTTGACAAGCAACTTAATTTTGCAGTTCGAGTTGTGATCAATCCAAACAATGTGTAATTTTGCACTCAAGCCTCATTAATGCATCAGGTCAACAAAAAAAAGGTCTACTATATCCATCCAACGTCCTCTCTCCTCATGGGCAGCAGTATTAAGTCACCGGTTCAACCGGAATTGTTTGCAGTTAATGGTTGCTTGTTTTTCTATGGATAAGTTCATTGAAGTCATCGGAGGTGCCATGGAGAAATGCACTTACCGAAGATCAGAGAAGACGCTGGTACCTCGAAAGGATCTGCAGGTCCACCGATCATGATCATTTTTCCATGGGTCTTGAGCAATTCAAGCAACGGAACAAGGGGGTGCACAGCAGAAACTGTGTTTATGATGCCATCCATGGTGCCTGTGGCAGCCTACGCCCACAACACAAGAGAACAAGAGCACAAAGTCACAGGTGTTGCAGAAATATAATAATAATAATCATCCAGGAACGGCGAGGTGAATCTGTTAGAATTTGGCATCACTGATCTTTTTGGTACCTGCATTTGCTCGGCGTTTCGACTGACGATCAGCGAGTCGGCGCCGAACTGCTCGATGGCCTCCTTCTCCTTCCGGGCGCTGGAGCTGATCACTGTCACTCTCATCCCATGCGCCTTGCCAAACCTCACGGCCAGGTGACCCAGGCCACCGAGCCCCACGACGCCCAGATGCATCCCTGGCTTGTTGAGTCCGTGGTACTTCATCGGGGAGTAGACGGTGACGCCTGCACAGAGCAGGGGCGCAAACTTCTCGTGCGCCACGCCGTCGGGGATCTTCACCGTGAAATGCTCGCTGACGACCATGGTGTCGGAGAACCCTCCGTGGGTCTTCGTGCCGTCCGGGAAGGCGCTGTTGAAGGTGCAGACCATCTTTACGCAGTAATTCTCGGAATCCTTGCCGCAGTCATCGCAGGCGAGACAACTGCCGACCATGTAACCCACGCCGACCGCGTCCCCGACCTTGAACTTCTTCACATCACTCCCTACTTCAGTCACAACGCCAATTACTTCATGCCTGTGCACGGATTGATGAAAAAGGTTCCAAGTAATTAGCATGTCATTCCAATCAGAAAAAAAAAAAAAACTCGTAAGTAATCCATATGCTGTTAGTATCTGTTACTTTACTTACCCAGGGACTAAAGGATAGTTTGCATTTCCCCACTCGTTAGTGATGGTAGAAAGATCGGTGTGGCAAATGCCGCAATACAACACCTTCACGGTAACATCATCGCTCTTCTTCTCCCTGCACAAGAAAACGCAGAGTAATTGCAGAGTCAAGGTCTCACTAAAAAACAGACAACTCGAGACAACAGAGATCTTTTCTTTTTTTGGGGTTAAGCCGTGCATATATCACTGTACTACTGTTCGATGCATTTGACTTCATCTTGTCTTCTGTTTAATCAAAACTGTTATTTTTAATGAAGTGTTTGCTGAACTAATACAGTAGTCCACCTGCAAATTCTTCAGAAACAATGCAGGGAGTCCATGGCACCATTTCACCATGGATGGATCATGCAAGGCAAGTTCATATGATAGATGATGATGGAAAAACTGACCTGAGGGGGAAGGTGAAGGGGGAGAGGATCCCGGTGGTGTCCCTTGCAGCCCATCCCACCACAACCTTCTCTTGGTGCTCCATGCGTTTCACACTCTTTCTTTTTTCCCTTGCTCACTTCTCTTCCCTTCCCAGTCCCTCTTCTGTTTTTGTACTCTCCGTCATGAATTCCGAAGATAGATATTAACAAACCAAAAGTGTGGTTCTCATTGAAGTGCTTTAAGAGCTGCTTGTGGTGGGGGAAGTCAACTATGCTCTGCTCATTTCGCCAATAATGTCATGCGTATCCCGGTGCTGGCAGATGAGACATCAGACAAATGTTTTCCATAAAGAAATCGTGTTAGGATGGATACACTTCATGCACTCAATCCACGAGCTCCCTATTCCCGGGATGGACACATTTTTTTTCTTAATCTTGGAGAGAGAAAGTTTATCGCGTCTCGAGTCTCCGGAGGTGGTGAAAACAAAGCCGAAACGTACGAATACTACGAAAAATTTCATACAAAAGGGCACAGATTTCACAGGTTAGTGTTTATTTTTTTTTAGGTCTATCAAAATTTTCAAGAGTACTAATATTAGTACCTAATTAATTTTATATTTAAACGAGTGCGATATAAATAAATCCTGACAAATATTGATGACTCTAAATTTAGAACACTCACGTCATATAATTTCACTATTCAACTGTATCATTTGACGTTGGTTATATTAGTGTTTACTTTGTTTGAATATAATATACTTTTTCGAACGTCATAAAGACGTCTTCAAGAACTGAATTATTGCAAGGTATTATTCTTTGATGCTTATCATTCTATAGCTTTTATGGAAGCCATCATCCATTTCAAAGCTGTTGCTAGTGGCTTCGCTGGATTCCTGAAGTATCAACGTCCTTTTCGTTGTAATTTTTTATGTGATATATTGAAAGGTTCCATCATACACACACAAACATATAGATATAAGAAATTTTTTTCTTTAGAACTGCAATGACTGTCGGCAATTGGCACACTTGTGTATTATTATTGATACAAATGTGAGGCTGTTATAGTATCTTCGTGTTTAAAAAATGGAAAATTAGAATGGGGAAAAATTACCACTGAAAAAAAACTAAATTGTTATGTTATTATTTTGAACATTTATTGATTAATTCGTTGTAAAATGTTATCTTTTTGGGATTCCTATCTTATCTACCTCAACTTTCTCATGTCTTTATAAGCAAAGGTGAAGCCTCATGGTGTCCATGGTGCAAGTGCACCCACTAGAATTTTTAATAAGTAATAAATAATGGTTAACTATTAGCTGTGTAAGTGTCTCATTTCAAATCCCTTTAGAACCTGTTTGGCACAAATGTAAAAATTTCTATACAATTTAAAATTTTAATGCACTTTTTGAAAAGTGTCTTACCATGCGTGAAGTAAATTTTACAATAATTAAGTGATAAGACAATGATTGATGTCTTTCTAGCACTCATAGAAAAATTTACAATTCCCATGGAATTGACATAAAGGTATAGTATTTTATTCTTTACTTTTAACATCCAAACAGCTAATTGTAATGTTTTGGAAAGGAAATTATAATGCAGAATATCAATATTCTTTGGTTTTCCCAACAGGCCCTTAGTATCATGTGGTTTTTTTATACCATTATAAATTAAAAAATAATATTTCTTCTTTCTAAGAATCCTAATTAATTTTTAATCTTAATATTTTAGTTAAATACTATAATTTTCTCTTATATTTTTATCATCACTTGTTTAAATACAAATATTAATAGTTGCGTCCTAATAAACTTAAACACCAACTTTCCTAATTTATTATATTTAATTTTAAATATAAGAATTCATATATGTTCATTAATAATGTTAATATTGTTATTTAGCTAATTATTTCTTTCAAAAGTTTGATGTAATAAAGCTTAATTATAAGATATTTGATGCCGATATTATTGTATACTTTATGATATTTTCTTACATATCATATAACTAATTATGGAAGTATACTATGAAAAAAAAGATCACATATAAGAGAGTGTAGAACCAACCAAACAAAATAATATATATAAAAAATTTTCATATAAAGAAATATTTATTTGTCATATTAAATTTTAACTTTTATATTATTAATTATAATACTTTATAATATACACTCAATTAAGATCATTCATGACTCCGTGATTATATATAATACTTCACCTCTTTTGTAACAGTTTATTTCCTTAACTTATAATTTATTAATAAATATAGAGCAAGACACGTAAAAGGGTAAAATGAATGTGTGAAGCACCATTTCCTTCACACCCTATCAAGCGCGATCTCAGTTGTTTCGGATGACTCAAATGATCACGCGCAAGATTTTCCCCATCTGACATACATCACACAAAATTTTCCTCTCCCACTCTTACTCACGGCCTCCTCTATCTTTCTCTCTCTCTCGTGACCGATCTATCTCCGGTGAGTCTCATAGACTCCTCTCTCCCTCGCTTTTCGGCGAGTGCTCCCACTACCACATCGGCCACGCTTCAGTCGTCGTCCCGAAGCGCTCGCCGCTGACATCCTTCGCTTTGGTGCCCAGGTTGTAACGCCCCGGGCAGCATCTCCCTTGTCGCCGAATCACCTTTCGACGTGCGGCGAGGTCGGCCCAATGGTGCCACATGCACTTTCAATTCATACAACTAACAATATGAACATAGTGGAATATCATAAACAATAGTGTGGTGGACAAATAGCTACTTAACGATAACCATAAGATCGATAAAATCCATAATTGCATCATACATAATTTGAATGAAACTTAAACATTCAAGTTATATTCATAAGTCACCTAAAAGTTGCAAACCCAACATGGACAGCATAGGACAACATGCTAAACAAAGTTCTAAACATATGCATAGGGCCTATTAATTGGCCATGAACAAGGTAGACATAGTCCTAAACAAGCCATGCCATGTACAACCTTCTTTTGTCATGAGCAACGTCACAATTAGCCTTGATTTTCTACAAGATCTGGTGCAGGAAAAATACATTCTATTAGAGAATGTAAGGTCCAAGCCATAATATGAGTAATTATCATAATATGACATGAAGCAATAAATTGGGCAGAAATAAGCATGAATCAATAACGATACAATCCAATCCAATAACTAGGTATTTCTTTAACCTAGATCCATTTTCAATAATTCAATTGTTAGGCTCACCCATATTAAGCATGAACAATGCAATCAATATAGCGTCACCATGCCCAACATGACCCAAGGTCCAATAGTGTTCATATTCAATCAATTAAGATTATTATCTTATTTGTTATCACTTGATGAGTGGAAGCTTGCACCAAGACTTCCATAATTCGATCGACATATAGCCACTCTTATTCCTCATCAGGTGACAACTCCAATTTTTCAATCAATAAATTAACAATCAAAGCCTTTACCATAGGTCGGAGGACAGAATCTTGCGTTAGTATTATTTTGAACATAGAAATGAAAAATTGGATATACTTGTGTGTCACAATTATTTATGCTTTATATTTGTCTACTAGTTATCATAATTTGTGTATAAACTTATGATTGTTCAAAATCCATTTTGAACATATTTTACTATGTTAAACTTTAGAAATGCCTATGTTATCTATCATACTTATTTCTTAAAAGTTGTGAGTATGCATATTTATTTGGAATTTTATTACTTATCACATTCGATACTTAGAGAGTTTACAATTAAAATAAGATAAAATTTTGAAATTTTAATCAAAATTTTAAAAACATTTTTTTTTGTTTCATTTGTAGTTGTCTTTCCAGAGCGGAATGGCGTCGTATGATCCATGTAGCCGACCCCACCTAGTGGGATAAGGCTTTGTTGTTGTTGTTGTTGTTGTAGTTGTCTTTCCATATGGAATATTGTGTTGTAAGATTAATGTGCATAAATTTATATGGTCATAACTTATTATTATTTGAGTATTCTTATATCATATGACATTTGACCATCAAATTTAGAATGATGCTTAAATGATATCTCTCTTGCACAAATGAAAATTTATATACGTATTTACATTTGAGTTTTTTAAAGTCATATCATGAAATATATTAATTATTTGACTTACATGTGCATGAATCTACATTCTCATGATTTGCAAAACTATTTTATCATATCTTACCTTTATGCTTTAGGCTTAAATTTTTTATATTATGAAAATCAAGCTTTAACTTCTCATTCATAATATTATAGTGTTATTGGTTCTTTGAAAGAAAAAAGAAACATATAAAGAACTAAAGAAAGATAAAAAGAGAACGAAAATTGATCATAATGATAGGGGGAGGTTGTTAAAAAATTTGAAATATAATTTCCTCCATTCACTTTGAATATGACTTGTTACCCTTATTGTTAAATCTTTGATTACTTGATATTATTTAATTTAAATTTGATATCATTATTGTCTTAAAGTTTTATGTAATATTTTGATTCCTTATATAATTTTTTGAGACCTGTTATTCATTTGATTTTATGTTTTTTTATTATAAATTAGTCATGACCTTAGGGGGAATTATTTTTGCCTATCGCATATATTATATATGAAACAATTCTTATAGATGTGATAAAAAATACAAATTATTTTCATATTTCTTATGACACTTTACATATTATATCTTATATGACAAAAGGGGGGAGAATGAAAAATTTAGGAAGATGACATGATTAATGGGGAGTTACATATTGTATATCATATATATATATATATATATATATATATATATAGCCCCTGATTTATTATATGGACCTCATGAATATAACTCTATATGAAAAGCGCCTTACAATTAAGACTTATGTGCATATTCATAATTGTAAGGAAAGCTTAGTTTTATGGAGAGTAAAATTGACTTTAATATTTTTTTACTTTTCAACTCATATACTTTTCATATTTCTCAATTTGTATTCATTAAAAAAGGAAAGATTGTTGGAACAAAGTTTTTACGCCCTTTATAATCATGTTTTGATGATACAAATCTCAAAATATTAGAGTTATATTTAAAATTCTGGAAATGTTTAAATAAAAATGAGTTGCTTCATGCATTAAACTTTCTATTAATATTTGTTTATGTTACCACGAGATTTACATTAATGGGTGAATATAAAAGTTATAGATAATTCTCTTATATTTGTAGAGAATCAAGAATCACCTCATTTAGATAACAACATAAAAAGTTATGTTTAAATAAAGCTCAAAAAGTTAAATTTGAAGTTTATTTTATGTGCCAAACTTGCACTTAATAGTTGAGTATTCTATCATGAGTTTTAAATCAAGAGAGTGATATAAAAGTTATAGATAATATTGTTAGCTTTTGATAGAATTAAATATCATCTCATTTGGATACTGGTATGGAAATTTATGTATAAAAGAGTAAATGTCTAAAATATTTTATTTGAAATGGACAATTTTATATACTGAACTTTGAATTAATATTTGACTATGATTTCATTACACCCCCCTTAGGGGACTCAACGCTCTCGTTGAGTGATCGCATCCCACCATGCACAGAGGTCCACGCGGAGTGGCTCTGATACCATATGTAACATTCCTCACCAGCGTGTGATATTGTCCGCTTTGGGCCTCGGCCCGCACGATTTTCTCAAAACGCGTCACACCTGGTGAATGACATGTTCCCATATATACCCAGCATCGCTCCCGTGACTTATGCATTTAACGATGAATATAAAAGTTATAGAGAATTCTATTAACTTTCCATAAAATTAAAATTCATATCATTTGGATAATTGTGCAAAATATTATGCTTAAAATAGTGCAAGATAATCGACCTAGTGGCTGAAATATTGGTCGGCCGACCAGGCACACCGGTCGATTGATCAGTGCAGAAAATGTCCAGTTTGAGCAAATAGAATGTCGAGACTATATCGGTCGAAGTATCGATCGATCGGACCGGACAGTGCAGAATTCACCAACAAGCATGTTTTTTAAAAAAGAAAGTGTACCGATCGATCGATGGGACAGAACAGTCAACCAGTCAACGCGCAGAATGCATTATAACGATCATATTTTGATCTCAAAATTAGTAAACAAGTCCCAACGGCTTAATGGAGTTAAGAAAGCTATAAAAGAGACTTAAAGGTGTATGAATGATCAAAACTTCAAAGGAAAAGTGGGAAGAACATTTGAGAAGTCCATTTGAGCTTCAAGTTGTAAATCTTTTATTTCTTTCTCTCTTCTTTTCTTGTGAGTTTGATAATGTAAAAGAGATAAACATTTGCTCAGATATTTAAGTGTGAGCTCCTGTGTAGAAGATGTTTTATCTTACCTCTTGGATTAGAGAAAAGATAAGCTTCATAGGAGAAGATGTGTGCTTTACCTCTCGAAGCGGAGAAAAGATAGTGTGTTATAAAGGATCTCTTCCTTGCCTTGTTTGAAACGAAGGAAGGGTGTTTAGTGGAATCTCAGATGGTCTCAAAAACGAGAAGTCAAAGCAAGGACGTAGGCTAGGGTGTGGTCGAAACTCGTCAACAAACCACCGTGCATTTTGTGTTTATCTTTTCTCTCGCTCTCATCATATTTTATTATTCATGTGATGTGATTGCTATTGTGTTAGTTTAAATATTAACGAATGGATTTTAAACTTTCGTGATAATTTTTGTGAAATTGATATTTTTGATTTAAACATCAATTCACACCCCCTCTTGCTTCCTTGTGATCCTACATTCCCAAGTAGCTTCTCGGCAGCAATCTTTATCATTGGCAAAACCTTATTGTGCAAATACTTTTCGTTGAATTCTAGCATTTCAATAAGATACTCTTCATTTGTGAAGTCTTTTTTAAGATCAGCACATGAAAACTATCATGATTGTATTTTCGCAACATCAATACATGAAATACATTATGAATGGCTACATAAGATGGTGACAACACCAATCTATATGTGTCTTCACTGATTCTATCCAATATTTCGAAAGGACCTATGTATCTTGGACTTAGTTTTCTTTTCCGGTTGAATCTCATAACTCCTTTCGTCGGTGAAGTCTTCAAAAGAACATGGTCACCAATCTGAAAGCTTATTTCTCTTCTTTTCAAGTCGGCATAATTCTTTTGTCGACTTTGGGTAGTTTGCATTATCTCTTTGACTAACCTCACATTTTCAGCATATTGTTCTATAATATCCTGCCCAAAGCACATACCCTCAACATGTCTTCGATAGTTTGGATTGCTCTTTAACTTTGGCCATCCGATTGTGGATGGAATGTGATGCTATAATTCATCTTTGTTCTAAACACATTTTGAAATCCTTTCCAGAATCTACTAGTGGATCTTGGATCCCTATCCGATAGAAAAATGGAATTCCATGGAGTCGGATAACCTCTTTTGCATAAAGTGCAACTAGGCTCTACAATGATTGCCTTATCCTTATAGGGAAGAAGTTGGCTGATTTAGTAAACCTGTCCACAATCACCCATAATGAGTCATTTCCATTTTCGTTATTGGTAAACCGACAACAAAATCCATAGTTATATCTTTCCATTTTCATTCTTGCGAATTCAAAGGATGGAGTAAACTGGGTGGTATTTGGTGTTCAACTTTCATTTGTTGACACACTAAGGCTGCGTTTGGTTGGGAACAAATCATCCGAACAATTCAATGTTCTGCCAAACAGGTATGGAAGTACCAGTGGGGCTCGCCATTTTTTTTGTTCCAGTCAAAGTTGATTATTCACGAACAAAAGTTCTTTCACCAGGCAAGAACTTTGAATTTGTTCTTACTCGTGAAGCGAAATTGGGTGGTTGAAATGTCGAATCACGGTGAAGTTCTTGTCGTCGAAGCAGAGTTGAGCCAAACACACAACTGGAACTTTCCAATCAAATCAGTCAAATTTGAGAACCGCAAAACTTTGGTTCATCTCTAGCCAAACGCAGTCTAAATATTTGGAGAGAAACTCGACAATTTTCTTTTTCATATCGTTCCACTAATAGCTTCTTTGAACATCCTTGTACATCTTAGTACTTTCGGAGTGGATTGCGAATTTTGACTTGTGACATTTCCTTCGTAATTCTTATTTGAGTTCTTCATCACTTGAAACCCAAATCCTATCCCAAAATCAAATTGCACCATCACCACTAAATCTGAATCACGTGTGTTCTTTATAACATAGTGTTGCCATGTGTTCCAAGATCCTCTCTTTGAGCTTAAATTATTCTGTCAAAAAGATTTATGTGAATCTCATATTGGGTCATTAGCATGGCTCGGCCACCCATTGGAGTAGGACTCTATTATATGATGTTCTCTATCATGTTCCATCTATGTACTCTTAAACATGCCATAGATACATCTCATTTTTGGCTCAAGGCATCCGTCACCACGTTTATCTTTCCGATAAGTCATGCCGAATTCATAATCTTTAAGAATTTCAACCACCTTCTTTGTCTCATATTCATTTCCCTTTGTGAGAAAATGTACTTCAAACTTTTATGGTCAGAGTACACTTCTAATTTCTCTCTCTATGTTTTTAATGCAAACACCACTGTTACAAACTCTAAATCATGAGTGAGATAATTCTTTTCATGCTTCTTTAGTTGTCTAGATGCATAAGGAACTACTCTCACATGTTGTATAAGAACACACCATAATCCGGAACCACATGTGTCATTGTAGACTACAAAACCACCACTCCCGATGGAATTATTAGTACTAGTGCCGATGTAAGCATTCTCTTCAATTCAAGAAAACTTTCTTCACAATGTTGGATCCACACATTTTTTTCTCATTTCCTTGTGAGTTTTGTCATAGGTGCTGAAATTTTTGAAAAGTCTTGCATGAACCTCCTATAGTAACCGACTAAGTCAAGAAAATTTCAAATTTCTGTCTGTCACTGTACTTGACCTTTCTCATTTTTTTTGAAATATTGAGGATCCCTACTAAGATGTAGGCATCCGATTTTATTGAGAGGATAATTTAGAAATTACAGACAATAGAACTTATATACAAAAGGAGCACTAACTAACACCAAGCACCAAATGTGCATCAATCATCCGACTACAACTTTGTCATGCTCAAAGCATGGGATGTAACATTATCTATATAGCAGCGTTCATCCCTAAAGACGCAGGCATTTCTCTGTAACCAAATTACCCAGATGACAGCCATTGGTAACAGCTTTTTACGTCTTGGACCATATGTCATGATTGCTTGATGTCTACCTCCTTGTCTGAATGATTGCCAGAAATGTCTAGCTGAGGATATGTCTAACCATTGGCATCTTGTAGCTGTCCACGTCTCCCTTGCAAAGACACACTAAAAAAATAGGTGGTTGATGTCTTCTTCGGCATCTCCACATAGGGCACAAGAAGCATTAGGCAGCCACTTTTTGCGATAGCTTTTGGTGAGGAGACGCCCACGACGAAATAATCATGCAAAAATTTTTATCTTTAATGGCATATGTAGCTTCCAAAGCAGCCTACAATTGGTCCTCAGCTCATTCTCCACCTGGCCTGTTACTGTGTGTAGAGCTAAATATGCACTTTTGGCCGAGAAAATGCCCAAGGACCAAATCCATGAATCCTTCTTATCAGCCGTCAGCCGTTTACCCTCAATGATCCCTAGTAAATTGATGAAATCAGAGAGACGTTGGTCGGATAAAGAAGTTGAGAACGGGGTAGGCATGCCCCATTGGAGTGACCAATGGGTGACCAACAATCTGTCACACATGCCTGCTTGTCTACGGCAAGGGCGTATAATCTTGAAAACATTTCAGCAAGTGGAATTGTCGATGCCCAATCATCTTTCCAAAATCGAAAAAGCCTTCCGTTACCCAAACAAGTGGATAGAAATGGGCGGATCTTGGAGAGCACTGACGTCACCCCTTTCCAATAGGATGAAGCACCAGATGGCAACAATAGACGTGATTCCCATGAGACGGTCCTCCCGTGACATGCAAAAATCACAGTAGACCATATATCCTCTGCATCACCCATCAAGAGACATGCCCATTTAGCAAGGAGAGCTTCATTTGTTCGGCGAAGGTCACGAACACCAAGACCACCCTATGAAGTTGGCTTGCAAACATCCTTCCAAGCCACTAAATGTGTACATTGGGTACTAGTGTCCGAGTGATTCTAGAAGAAATTGCTTCTTAACTTGTCAATTCGAATTTCCACAGAACGTGGAAGAGGTAGGATTGACATGAAATAAATAGGAATAGCTGAAAGGACCGACCACAACAAAGTAAGCCGACCACCTCGTGATAGAAGTTTGGAGCTCCACCCCACGAGTCGTCGTTCTACTCGTTCTATTACTGGCATCCAATCTCGAGATAATAAATATTACTTTATCGGCGAGAGGTAGTCCAAGATATTGAATAGGAAGTGCACAAAGCGGCATTTGTAGTGTTGTGGAGCACTCTTGACAATCCAAATCATCCATACTAAAGGTGATAAGTGAAGATTTAGATCTGTTTATACGTAATCCAGAAAAATCCCCGAAAATGTCAACCAAGATTGAAACCTTCCGAGCCGCATCAGAGGTGCCTTCAATAAAGAACATAGTATCATCTGCATACTGTAATAAAGTGATGATCGTGCTGCCATTCTCAGAATATCCAGAGAATCCTGAAAAAATTCCAGACCTGCATGCAGAGAAAGAACAACGGCTAAGGCGTCAGTTGCTAGGACAAAAAGCGGGTTTCTATTAATCAGAGGAGAGAAAGAAACAGTGCAAATGCAACGTTTCATCTAGGATATCCAAGTTACTGGAAAGCTGCGCCTGGCCATAGAAATGACCAATCAATCGAGTCGTATGCTTTAGAAAAATCAACTTTCCATTAGAAACCTTGTTTGTTTGTGCGATGCCAAGCTGAGATTATTTCTGAAGCCATCGCAAAACTATCTGTGATCGAATGACCAGTAATGAAAGCTGCTTGGACCGGATGCACCAGGTGGTCTAGCACTAGCCGCAACCTGTTAGCCAAAACACGTGCAATAATAAGATAAAGAGCATTAGAGAGTGCAATCTGACAGAAGTCTTCCACCCTATCAGCAGCTTCTTTCTTGGGTAGAAGAAACAAAAAGAATTTATTGACCCTTTCAAACCCCGAGTTTTTGGCAGCAAATTCTTAAAGGACTGCCATCACTTCCGGTCCAATTAGTGACTAAAATTCTCTATAGAAAAACACCGGAAATCCATCTGGGCCCGGTGATCCTTCACCATTTAGATCCCTGGGAGCTTTAACCACTTCTTCTTCTGAGAATGGTTGGACCATCTGTGCAGCCTGTTCATGAGATAAACTAGGGACTTGTTGGTTTGCCCATTCCCACATCCCTGCTTGCCTTCGTCGAGTGAAGGCATGGAAGTAATTGTCACAGCTTCTCCTACAGCATGTCGCCTGTTACCTTCACTCCATTCACCATAAGATTATCAATGTGATTTTGTCGGCGCCTCTCGCTAGCGTATGCATGGAAGAAGCGAGTATTAGAGTCACCTTCCTTGAGCCATAGTTGCCTTGACCGTTGTCGCCATTCCACCTCAGTCTTCTTGTCTTCATTAGCCACCACCTCCTGGAACCTTTGGCGATCAGCCTGCTCACCGAGAGTTAGTGGTCGAACATCTTCCATGCGATCAAGCACGGAGATCTTGCCTAGGGATTCCTTTTGTTGGTGATCTCGGACAGCACATATCTTTTTCCTATAGTCCTGGAGAAAAGTTCGCAATCGTGCTAGTTTATCAACCAATGTCCTCGTCGAAGAAGTTGAGGTAGGATAACTCTTCCATTGCTCTTCGACAGTTGCATGGAAGTCTCTTTCGTTGAGCCAGGATTTCTCAAATTTAAAGTAAGTACCAATTGGGGAGGCTTCATTTGAATTCCATAATAATAGCGTATGATCTGAAAAAGGCCTTTCAAGCGCTAAAACAGAGGACAATTGAAATTGTTCTGCAAGTTCAACTGAACCAAGAAACCTGTCGAGTTTTGATCTCGCTATTAGAGTCATCGTGCTGCGCCAGGTGAATCGACAATTGGCAGTTGAGAAATCTACAAGGCTCAACTCATCAATGAGGTCGCGAAAGGCTTCAGCACCGAGATCTCTGCCCCATCTTGGAGCAGGTCTATCTGTTGCATCCAACGTGACATTAAAATCACCACCTATTAGCCAACACACATTTGGGTTCATATTGTGAAGATAATGTAGTTCCTCCCACATATCAACTCTCCTCACATGCTCCTGGGGCCCATAAATGAATGACACCAAGTTTTTCAAACCATCTGATCTTTTGGACAGAAGTACTGATAGGGAGAAAGTTCCAGTGTGTTCACTCTCAAATGAAAAGATGTCCCCATTCCAGCATATTAAACAACCCCCAGACCTTCCAATTGAGTTGAGAGATCGGAACTCTGAGCAACAGCCACCACCAATATCACGAATCATCCGTGAGTCAGTATTTTCTAATTTGGTTTCCTGAAGTAGAGCTACATATGCACGCCATTGCCATAGGTATCGCCCCAGAGTAGTGCGCCTGGTACTATCACCAAGGCCCTTGACATTCCACGTTATGACCTTCATGGGGTAACCTGTGTAGACGCCGACACCAGAGGAATGTCACAATCACTAGATGAGGATGTTAAGGATCGCCGCCTCCGCCTTTTGGCCTGCATCACTTCTGCCACAACCTCAACTTCAGTTGAGAGGACGTGATTGTTTGTCGGTGATGATGAAGCATCAGCATATTCTGTTGGAACTTCAAGTGCTGGTCGCCTACCAGCATGACGCGGTCCCAGCTCGGGTGTTTCTGAGACATGGTCCTCCAGAGATAAGTTGGAACTAGCACAAGCTTGACTCAACCCATTGGGTGAGTCTAAGAGAATATTCTTCTGATGATTCTCCAAGCCTTCAAACTGTAACTCACTAACAGAAGCCAAGTCAGGCGCTCCAGTCCACCTGTCATTGCTGATCTTGTAATAAATGTCCTCCTGTGACATATTAGCAGTTGTTGATTTTGTGGCTTGATCAGACGGGCAGATAACTAATGATCGAATTGGCAATTTTGATCCCTTATTTTGAAAATCTGCATTATTTTCTCTTACCACCTGATTTGCCAGATTTGTTTCCTTATTTTGAAAATCTGATGTTCACAGCCCTCGTTCTCAATTGATTACCGTTTCTACCTTTAAATAAAAGAAGTAGCATATATCATTTTGCTATGTTGTAAATTTATCCACTCACCTTATTCTTTATCTTTTCAATAAGGTTTACTAGATTTTCCTTCTTTCACTTATAATTGATGGTTTCCTATAACAAATGATGTCTTTTTACTTTTAAATCACAAATAAAAAAATATGCAATGCATGCTCATGATACATGAGTGATTATACACTTTAGAATGCATGTCATTTATTCTAACTATTAATGTTCACATCTCAAGTATCTATGTCCATATAGAATTACACACTTGAAACTACTTAATACTACTCAATCTCTCAAAGTTTGACTATGATATTGATCACTAACTTATCATACTAAAATTCTGTTCTTTTCACTATAATTCATGTGCATATAAGCCCTGAAATGTTCATATTCTGATAGTTATGTTTAATCTACACGTATTTATCTTATCGGTATAACATTATTTCAAATTTCCACATTTGAGCTGAATAATATACTGATTTAGTTCTTATTTGTCTAATTTTGATTTCAAGAATTGATACTTGTTCTTCATGTTGTTGCAGGACCAAAATCAAATAGAAAAGACAAATAATCTTGATGGAAAAAGAGAAGGGGACCACTCTTTGTAGCTATAAAAAATAAAGCATGTAGAAAAGAATTTTTTGGCAGAAAAAAAACACTAGAGGACAGGTGGCAAAATCAAAAGAAATGAAAGCTTCTGATGTAAAAGAGAGAGATTGAAGAGCAATTAGGGTCTCTTCTCCTCTTCTGGCCATTTTGGCTAATGGCTGGGAGGCTGCACCTTAGAGTCGAAGGAAGGGGAAGAAGCACATTTTAGGATTTGATTCTGTTCCTCATCTCTTTTATATTGATTTTACATTTATAAGGAGCTAAACCTTAGCTCTCTTAGGATAGGGTAGTAGTCTAATTTTTATTTTGAATGGATGATAGAACAACATTTTTGTTACTGGTATTAGTGTAGTTTCCGAATGTTTTGAAATATTATTTTGTTTATGTGAATCCTATTTTGTAATAGCAACTCAGAAGTTGATTTTAGATTTTTTTCATATGAGTCAAGAACATTGACATTATTTTCTTATTCTAATTTATCATTGTGAGGTTTGATGCATCCATTTAGCTTTTGTTAATGTGAATCTCATATTGATTTTAGATTTTTTTTATTGCTCAACAACGAGTTAAGAACATTGATACTATTTTCTGATTTCAATCTATCATTGTGAGGTTTAATTAATGTATCTATTTAACTTTTATTAATGTGAATCTCATATTGAACTGATAGTCGTGAAGTTAAATTTAGATTCCCTTATTGTTTAGAAATAAATCAAGAGCATTAGCATTAGTTTTTAGATCTCATTGTATCTATGCAGTGAGCTAAAAGTTTTATGATATTATGATATTAGTTGAATCCTCTTCTAAATCAACTTAACTAACATTCATATGAAAAATATGATATTTAGTTCTATGTTCAATGCACTATGAGAGCAGTTTTTACAAGTTGAATTTGGCATGATTATATTATTAAATTATTATAATTCATTCATAGCATAATATTATATGAATCCAAATCTTGAATCTTTCATTTGTTAGTTATCATTTTATATCAATCGCCTTAAAATACCAAAAAGAGTTAATGTAGTCTAAGATTAGTTTAGATTAGTTAGTGAATCTTAAGCTTGAAATCACTGTAGATACGATGTGCACTTGCAGTTCAGTGAAGTGAGGAGTACATAATCTACGCTAGACCTTGTTTAATTTTATATTGTGCATAGTCTATGCTTAGACCTTATTTATTTTTTATTTGTACATAGTCTACGTCTAAATGTTAGTCTTCTTCTAGTTTTGAAAGGTCTACGCCTAAACTAAAGTCTTTTTTGCATTTTGTGCTTGGAGTCCAATAAATCAATTAGTAGGTCATTCTCATCACGACACACACCATATATTACCTTAGATTTCTAAACTAAGTGTTTGTTAATAAATTATTCATAACTTCTTAAGTCACCAAATATTATGATTATGCATGAATTAGAAATTAGACTCACTAAAATTTTGAACCTATAAATATCACCAACTAGATGCATGTGAGTAAATCATAAGAGTTTAGACAATTGAACTTAGGATTTGTATTTTGGAAATTGTGTCATTGAAAAAATAATTTATATCTTACTCCATTTGTCAATTGGATGATATCACAATTTTTCTAAAACCTAGATTTCGATAATATTAGGTGTAAAAATTGTAGTATTTAATTCCTTATATGTCCTTCTAACAAAAATGGACAATTTGGTTTAGGTTCTGTCCAAGTTTTGAAACTTGATAGAAGAAGACACACAGGATGAAAAATTCATTTATCCATATATACAAGTCCAAAGTACATGATTCTACTTCTCACTAAACCATTATAAAGTCTAATTTAACATATCTAAATTTTAAATCTTAATTCGGCTACCCTAATCATTCCTTAATTTATAAGATGACCTTGTATCTAACTCAAGACAGAATGAGTGATCAATGAAGATAACTTCATAAATTTCTCTATAAAACTCCTCTTTAGATGATTTTGTGGTCTTTGAAAGCTAACTTCGAAAGGATTAAACGTGTAAAATTTTAAAATTTATGGAGAAATAACCATGGATAAATTATCATCTAAAGTTGAAGATTAGTTTTAGATTAGGGAACCTACCTTAAATAAGCGACCTTGACGGATTTCTCTCGGACATTGTAGTAGGATTTTTCTCCTGACAATTTTTCAGCTGCTAGAGGATAAGAGTAATTTTTTTTAAAATTTTTATCATGTCGTATGATGATTCAAAAAAGTGTATTACTAAGCAACTAGTAAGCTAGCTGTTTCAACTGCTTGATACCCGATTGATTAAAGTGAAGATCCAATAAAATTTTATTACAAATTAGTATTTAACCTCTAATTAATTTTAATTAATCATAGTTAAACATATGTTTTATAATATTTAAGTTTTATAATTAATTCCTAATAAACTTATTTTTTATAATGTTTATCGATAATTTAATAATCATTATGTTTTAATCCAAATATTAATTTCTACATGCAAACATGATTATATAAGCATCTAAACCAACTTAATATACTAACTAAATGCATGATTATATAGAAATGATGTTTGCGGAGCACGTAAGTGACACTAGACATAAGAACTTAGAGAAAAGAGTATATCAATGCATGGTTGAACTTGGTAAACAAGTATTTGTCTCTCTTGAGTTTGCATTCTCACCTTTCCTTGCTCTCTTATAATTTCTTGATTTGCAGGTCATTTGTCATGTGAAATGAACTTTAATACTAAAAAAATAAATTTATTTTAATACAATAATTTGCCCTCCCCCTCGTAGTACCTTATGGTCCAACAATAAAGTGTGTCATGGGCATGATGGAGGTGCTAAATTCATGCAAATTTGATCTTTTAGCTAATTATAATGAAAAAGGGACTTCAAACTTTCTCAAAATCCTTGTGGATATTTTGAATGGATTGAGATTATTTGAATTTTTCTAACTTGATGTAAAGGGGGATAAATGAATTTATGATAAGAAACCTTATTATGCCAAAAAGATAGGTTTACTTTTGTCTTAAGTTATGCTCATATATGTATGTATGTATGTATGTATGTATGTATGTATGTATGTATGTATGTATGTATGTATGTATGTATGTATGTATGGTCGAAATTGTGAAAAGGCATGATTGAAGTCTCTTGAGCATATTTGTGCATACTTATTTAGAGGGTAATGTGGACACTATATGACATCTATATAGTTAGATCTTCTAGGTTATTATCTATATGATGAATTCTACACTACAAGAGAAATTACATCTAAGGACACAAATTTATATTCTTAAGAATGCATATTTTGCGTCTTTACACTAGTCACATGCGTTTTTAAAAGAGACCTTATTCTTGGTGTCGAAAATAATATTAGGGACATAACATTTTGTGTTGCTAACGTGTGTCTCAAATATTACGACACTTATTACTCTGTCTCAAATCAGTGTTGTTAAATTGCAAAGGCTATTTTTTACGTCGTCCACTTGCAACTCTATTTTAACGATGCAATTACATGTGTCGTCGACTGATGTTGTCAAGTTAAAGACATTCTAGCTTATGTTGCTAACTTCCGTCGTTAACAAATTCACCTGCACTTTTCAAAGCGTCCTTATTCTTGGTGTCAAAGAAATTTAAAACGCTAATATTTGCATCATATCATGCGACACAAATGTGAAGACATTATCATTTACGTTGTTAATTTGTGTTGCTAAACTGGGGATGCTATTTGATATTGTATCACTATTCTCTAATGTAAGGACGTTGTTATATGCATCATTATAAGGTGTTGCCAATTAAGAACATTATAACAAGTGTCACAAATAAATGTTGTTCATTTAAGGACACTTTTATTTTGTGTCTTCAATTCATTTTTTTATTTTAAAATGTCACTTTTGAAAATTGGCACATGCTAAAAAATGTCCTTGGTTGTTATTTAAAGACTCATAATTAGTGTCTTAAATTATATTATTATTCTATAAATATTAATTCATTATATCATTTAACATGTATATGGTATATATATATATAATGGTTTTGCGGACCAATCAAATAGAATATAAGTAAGAAGTCAATCTAGATATCAAATTAAAAAATCTGAAGAATTTGTGACACAACATTTTTTAATCACATATATCTCTAGTGAAAAAAGAAAATACGATAAATCTAAAAATCTCTAACAAAAGTCGACATTTGAAGCTTTATCATTCTTTGCAATCTTCAAGTTCTTTAGCCATTTCCCTGTAAAAAGCAAAATAATAAATTTATAAGTATCAAAATGTACAATTATCGTCAATAGTATACTTTTACATTATACAAATTAGAAAAAGAAGGAATAGTGCTTACTTGTGAACGCGATAATTCATCTTCATTTCCTTGGTTAAAATGCCTTACAATGATGTTATGGTGTCAATTTGAGCTTGCATAGCTGATATTTATTGTCGATGATTATTTTCCATTTCTTGCATTTTATTTTGAAATTGAGATTCCATTTCATCACGTTCACGTCGAACAATTTCCTTTGCATGAGCTTTCATCAGTTGCTCAATATTAACATTTTCAGTACTCATTCTTACATATTTTTGAGATTCTTGTATTTGTCTATCATTAACACCAAGTCCATAACCTACTACTTGATCATATTGATCAGGCATAATCGCTTCATTATATACTTGATCTTCTATGTTGCCATGTTCAATTTTTGAGAGTTTGCAATTCATTCTATCATTAATATAGTAGCTCTTTCCCGTAGTGCATCGAAGAAAAATGTACAATGTATTTAATAAATATTTTTTTCAATAAAAATAACTTATGAAGTTAAAAAGATACATAAAAGTATTTATTCAATTGAAAAAATAAATTGAATTCATACCGCATTATTTTTCCTTTCTAGCATAAAGAAAAAAAGTATATAATTAAAATGTAAAGTTAAATTAATAGATAAACTTATTTATACCACAAGCTGCTCACAAGCTTGATTCACGAATCCTCCATCTTTGTACTTGTGAATTATAGAATACCATTCCATAGGAGTAGGATCTCTATTATGCTTATTTTCTATGAAAAAATCATATAAGAGCAATCAATTATGGAAATTTTATTCAAATTTATTTACGTAAAAGTAAAAATACATACAAATTACCACTTCTTTCGAGCAAAACTTTGGGACCCTATTGTGTGAGGAGCAACTTGATGTGCACGTGCTCTTTACCTATTGAAAAAATATTCTAACAAATAATAAAAAAATCAGCATCACAAGCACCATATTTACTTAAATATTAGATAAATACGAAATTATTACCTTCCCTTTTTCAGAGAACCAATAATGGACTAGGTCAATCCATTGTTGAGAAGGAACTTCTTTCGGAGCTTCCCTCGCTACATCTAGTTCTGACCTCCCATTAAGCATATGTTTTGCTTTGAGATCTGACTTATAACTTCTCCATTTCTTAGAAGTTGAATTTAGAATCCATTTATCAACTCCAAGACTAGGAGGAAGGATAAAATTTTCCTATAACAAATAAATGAATTATTTATATGAAACACGTAAAAATAATAATAGTTAAGCAAACACAAATAATATATTTTACCTGAGCTAAATAAATCACCCCTTTTTAAAAGTATTAGGCATCTTAAAGGGCACAAATTTGATCTTTGAGCGACTGTACCCAGCCACCCACCCAAAACACTTCATGCTCTATTATCGGGTTGGTGAAATTCATTACATTCGACGATGATACGATCACCATCACAAAGATTCCACACATCTTTTCCACATAAAGATCCTCTTTTTAGTCATGTGCTCTCATCATTACCTAAATGTGCGTACATTTACATATTAATCAAAGTATCAATAGAAAAGCTAAAAGAATAAAAATAAAATATATTATGTACTTACTTTGTATTATGAGATCAATATCATCTTCATCTTCACCATTAACATCAGGAGAGCGTATTTGTTCTTCATGAATATCATCTTGTCAAGTAACATGTTCAAGAGAACTATTTTGAGAATCCATGAAGCATGCCAAAATAAAATTTTACTACTAATAATAACATTAGAATATTATATTATTATGTATGCTTTTCAACCATATAAACTATTAACAAAAAATTTAAAACAATTATATTATTGATAAGAGAGGGGCGCTTTGAGGCTCCCCCTCACTAGAGAGGGGCAGAGAGGGGCGCTTTGAGGCTCCCCCTCACTAGAGAGGGGCAGAGAGGGGCGCCGAGCGCCCTCTCTCAAGCGAGGGCTTGGCGCCCGGTGCCCCCTTTCCCAAAGAAGAGGGGGCTGGTGCCTGCCACCCCTCTGGTAGAGAAGAACACACGACAAGAGGGGCGCCGCGCCTCCCTATCTGTGACAGAGGGACGCACGATGGGGCCCCTCTGGCGAGCAGAGAGGGCGCTCGTACGTCCCTCTGATGCAGAGGGGCGCACGCGTCACCTCTTTGCTTGTAAGAGGGGTGCGAGGGACGCCGATTGCGCCCCTCTGGCAAGCAGAGAGGGCGCTCGCGCGTCCCTCTAATGAGCTAGCGGCCCCTCTCTGGCGTCGATGAGTAGAGAAGGTGCTCCCTACTCGTCAGAGGGGTGCCACCCTGGAGCGTACGCAACGCGTTCATCGTTCTTGGTATGTAGAAAAACAATTACTCGAAGAAGGAGAAAGAAAACTTACCGAAGACCTGATATTTGAAGAAAAATAAACTGGAACCCTAATAATTATTTAATTTGTTATCAGAGTGTTAGTTATATTTAAGAGGCAAAGAAGATAAGTTAACAATATATCTTTCAATCATAACATTATTATTAGATTTCGAAATTATATATATATATACATATATGAATATATGAATGTTTTTATCGTTGGTTAAATTAGATAAAAATAAACTCTTAATTATTAGATAATTTATTGTTAAGTGTTAGATACATAAGACACAAATAAGATAAACATTACTTCTAAATATATAATTATAAATTTCGAAATTATTTAATATATATTAACTTTTTACTCTTGCTTAAATTAGATAAAAAATGATATACAAAAGTCATAATTATATAACCTAACAATATATATCTTTTACATAAATTATTTGTAAAATCTTTTTTTTTTATAAATAAGCCCCATAAAACTTGGTGTCGACTAAAAGTTTAAAACTTAATCATGAGTTTTAATTAGGTTTGAAGTTATAAGTAATATTATAAAGTCAATAAAATTATGCTACCATTAGAACCTCAAATAAAAATGATCTATTAATGGAATTCAATCAAACACCTAACTGAAATTTCAATATTTTAATATGACATCATATTTAAAAAATACTATTGAATGAACTTCAAATTATTTATGATCGTAAGTGGATACTTGATCATCGTCAATCCTTAATTATATCAAAGAGCTTCAAATCATTAATAATCTAGAGATTGTTCAAAGTCTAAATTTGGTTTATTTGAGTTCTTGGTTAAGTTAGATTCTATCAAAATTTAATAATAAACGAGTCTAGTACAAAGTATTTCAAAAACTAAATTAATTTGATTTATATTTAAGTTTATTTATCTTTAAAATTAAAATACATATTAGGCTTAAAAAAATGATTTTAATTAGATGTCCAAAAGATAAAATCTTGCATTAAAAGTTAAATGTATGATTTATAAAAAAGATTGTGAAAGCAAAAATTGAGATCGGACTCATTTAACTTTTGACACAATGAGATTCAATTAAGTTCAGTCGGATTAATTTGTTAATTCCTTTGTTATCAAATTAACCCAATCATAGTGATTGGGTTAGTGTCAACCAAATTCATGAATAACCCTAAAGAAAAGAATCAAAGTAGAACAAAAACAATTCATGTACACACATTTGACAAAGAATTAAGGATCCCTCCTAATTTATTTTTTAATAATAAATATAATATATTCTAGCTAACTACCTCTGTTAAAAATATTTTTTCCTTTTTTTACCAAATTTTAAGAGTTTAACTTAGTGTATATTACAATTGTAAGGACATACATAAATAGCTATGTCCTTATATTCTTAATTTATTAGAGGCACATAATAAGTAACGACGTCCCCATTATCAAATATTTTAGTGACGCATAATATATAGCATCCCTATTATTGAATATTTTTTAGGCACATAGTAAAGTGCGCCCTTATTATCGAGTATTTTAATGATATATAGTAAAGCAATGTCCCTATTATTGAATAATATGGGGACGCATAATAAGCGATGTTCCTATTATCGAATATTATTGGGATGCATAATAAGAGACGTTCCCGTTATCGAATATTATTGGGACACAAATTAAGTGGCATTGTTATTATTGAATATTTTTAGGATGCATAATAAGCATTGTCCCTATTGTCGAATATTATTGGGATGCATAAAATGTGGCATCCCTATTTATTGGGACACGTTACAAACAGTGTCTCTATTATCTAATATTATTGGAATGCATAAAAAATGACGTCCCTATTTATTAAGACGCATAATAAGTAGCATCTCTATTATCGAATATTATTGGGATGCATAATAAACGATGTCCCTATTATCAAATATTATTGGGATGCATAATAAAAGATGTCTCTGTTATAAGATATTATTGCGACACATGACAACGATATTTCTATTATCTAATATATTTAGGACGCATAATAAGCAGAGTCCCTATTATCTAATATTATTAGGGCATTTGATAAGCGGTGTCCCTATTATGAAATATTATTAGGATGTATAATATGTGACGTCCTTATTATCAAATATTATTGAGATACATAATAAGTGACATCTTTATTATCGAATTTTATTGGGACGCATAATAAGAAGCGTCCCTATTATCAAATATTATTAGGACGCAATTAATTTGCGTCACTAGGTTATTAAAATTATGAGATTTAAAAGAAAAAATATATTTATAATCTAAATTAAAATAGGGACACAAAATTTATGTGTCATAAAAATTTAAAAGCAAGACACTAAATATATTTGTGTCCTTATTATTTATAATAATACCAACGCTATATAAAGTGTCCTTATAAATGAACACTTTGTGTAAAATAAGGACGCTTCAATTTCTGTATTTAATTATGTGTCCTTAAATGACTTTATTTTCATGCTTTATTTGTTTTGTTTATGTAGAAGATTTTTGTTTAATGGAATATCTTTATGAAACCATTCTGTCTAGTTGTACCAATTTTGGTTTCTTTTGAGCATGGATATTATGCATTGTAATATCCTAAGATTTCCAAATTTTTTAAGTAATTTATATGAACTAATTCCTTTTTAATATAGGTTTAATACAATAGTAATTTTGTTAAATCATTAAGAATTATAATTCCATTAATTATTCTTAGAAATAAATTTAAGTTAATTATGATCTTGTATATATTTATGAATTATTAGATTGATTAAATATTAATTAGGATGAATCTAACTTAGTTAGTCTTAAGCTAGTTTTATTTTACTTATTCAGTTAATATAAATTTTCTCTCATCTAATAGGCTTATTTTGGGGCTTTATATTTTTTTACTTAACCACATGATCTCTTCATGATTTGTTTATTTTAATCAAAATACATCCAACATTCCATCTTGTAATATTTGGATATGTGTGATATTTGGGTGTCAACCAGAAGAGGGAATAGGAAGGAATATAAGAGGATGGGGCAAAAAAGAAAGATGGTTAAGTCTCCTTGATGTTGATTGTCTCACTTCTAATAATTTTTTTCTTTTTTGTCTGTCTAGAAAGCTATCTCATGACGTCACTCAATTCTATTACTTAACTATTTTTTTATTTTGACCAGTCAACTTATTGGCGAAAGATCAATTTACAATAAACTTTACAATATGTGGAAGTGATATGAATTTCGTGGGAGTGTAATTAACTAGCTGATTTATTGGACTCTATGAACAAAATGCAAAAGACTAAGGTTTAAGTATAGACTATGCAAAAATAAAAAGTAAACAATGTCTAGGCGTAGATTATGCACAATATGAAACTAAAAAAGATTTAGGTGTAGACTATGCACTCATCACTTCATTGAACTGCAAGTGCACAAATTATAGTAGACTCGAATGTCGTATCCACGGTGATTTGAAACTTAAGTTTCACTAACTAATCTAAATTAATCCTAAACTAAGTTAACTCTTTTTGGTGTTTTAAAATGATTGATATAAAATGATAAGTGACAAATAATGAAATGTTCTCTTAGAAATGAAGCTCATCTAATATTCTGCTATGAATGGAATAAAACAACTTAATAGTAATAATCAAACTAGATTCAACCTTTAAAAACTACTCTCACAGTGCATTAAAGTTAGAACTAAGTATTATACTTTCATACGAATGCTAGTTAGGCTAATTCAACAAGAGTTTCAACTGATATTCATGAAACTTCTAGCTCACTACATAAATACAATGAGATTCACAAACTAATGCTAATGCTCTTGATTTATTTCTAAATAACAAGAGAATCTAAAATCAATCTCGACTGTCATTTCTATATGAGATTCACATCAACAAAAGACAAATGGATGTATATATCATTCTCAACATGAAAAGATTATAACCAGAAAACTAAGTCAATGTTCTTGACTCATATATAAAAAATAATGGATGAAATCAAATCCAGTAACTAATTACTAATACTCTTGGTTCATTCTTGAACAATAAGGGAATCTAAGATCAGTTACAATATGAGATTCACATTACCAAGAAGTTGAAGTATGCATTCAGATCGATTACAACTAGAAGACCAATGTTAATGTTCTTGACTCATTTTTTAGCCATATCAACTTCTCAATTGCCATTCTAAAACATGATTCACATCAACAAAAAATTGATTAAAAAACATTTAGAAACTACACTAACACCAGTGACAAAAGTGTTGTTCAATCATCTATCCATAAATAAAAATTAGACTAATATCCTATCCTAAGAGAGTTAAGATTTAGCTCCTCATAAGTAATGAAATCAATACGAAACAGATGAGAAACCAAATCATTAACATTCTAAACTATCAGGATAAAACCCTCAGCTCCAAAATTTAGCCTCCAGCCAAATGGCCAGAAGAGGAGGAAGTTTCCTCATTGCTCCTAAACATCCCATTTATATATAGCATTATCAACACCATTCATTATCAGAAGCTTCTATTCATTATGATTTTGCCACATGTCCTCTAGTATTTTGCTTTTGTTTTGAGAAGAGATTCCTTTCTCATTGCTTTTGGCAGCTACCTATGATCCCCTTCTCATTTTTCAACAAGATTGTTTGTCTTTTCTCTTTGATTTGGATGCTGAAATAATATGAACAATGAGTATCAAACTCTCCAAATGAGAATTAGATAAATAAGAACTAAATCAGTATATTATCCATCTTAAATGTGCAAATGTGCAATAAGGTTATGCCGAGAAATAAATGCACGTAGATTAATCATAATTGCCAAAATATAAAGATTTCAGAGCTTATATGCACATGAATTAGGGTAGAATTTTAGAATGATCAACTAGTTATTAGGAAGGTACTTATACAATATCTAATAACCTGTGGATTATGACCTACAACTATACAATATAAGACCCTATATTCATGTGCATGTCACCCGTCAGAGGAGCCACCAACCATTTCACCATCGTCATCACCATCATCTGTGTACAGATCCAAGTATAGGGGCAAAGCCCATTGAAATAACTCAATACGTAGGATCACCCATAATAATAGGGCTGAGCACGGTCCAGGTCGACTTGGTCGACTCAGACCGCACCGACCCGAGCAATCGAGAAAAATACCCAACCCGAGTAGGTTATGGACTTGGTCTGGGTCCGACAACTATAATACTCAGCGAGTTCCGAGTAAGACCGAGTTCATAACGTAGAAACTCGACTTGGAACTCGGCCCGGGTAATATTAAAGTTAATATTTATACTCGGGCCATTAAGGCATTAAGTTAACCCGTGTGAGTGTGCCCTAGCCGCCTTCGCCTGCTCAGTTGCCACCCTCTCCGCTCCATCCCTCCCTCTCCGTCTTCTCCTCCTTCGGCGGCAGAGGCGGCAACATACTTCTCTCTCTTCCACTTGTTCCCGACGATCTGTCTCCATGGGATTTAGTGGCTGAGGCGGCAAAGGACAAGGGGCAACTGGTGGCGGTGCCACTCTTCGAGACCCATGAGAAGCCGCTGTCGGGGGACTGTGTGACAGCGGGTGCATGTTGTCTGCTCGCCATCACCATCGGCTGACACCCGTGCTCTCGTCGGCTCATCGTCACCATCGGTTCTCCCTTTTTCTCTTCTTCTTCTCCCTCTCATTGTCGCCACCACGTGTTGCCATTGCTGCCGCTGTCGCCAATAGGTTCTACTTCGATCTCCCTCTCAACTCTTCCTTTTTCTCTTCTTCTCTGATTCTCCATCTCTTCCTCTGACTCTTTGTTTAAAACTCAATTTCGGCGACGACGGAGGACACGACGTGGGATCGACTTTGATGGGGGTGGTGGAGGGCAAGCGATCGATGGGGGCGACGATGAAAGAGGCGAGCAGGCGACGGAGGTGGAGCCAGTCGGACGGTATCCCTCAACCCTAGTCCTAGTTTAAAACCTAATTTTTTCCCAAAATTTCAGGTCTGACCAGTCCCGGTCCCGGCCAAGTTTGGAACCGAGACCAGGTCCGAAAAATTTTTACCCGATTAACTTGGGTCGGGTCCAGGTCAAGGGAGACCCAAACCCGAACCCGAGTTTGCTCAACCCTACATAACAATTATTAATATTAATCATAGATCAATATTAACATCAATATCAATTCTATCAGTAAACAATTATCTATAAACAGTTTATAATAGATTAGAAAAAAATATCAATTTACAATAATGATGAGAATATTCAATTGATCAATCATGACAATAATCCATATCATTAATTACTAATAACCCGTCAATTTCAATTATCAATAATCAATAATATCTCAATTTAATTAAATAATGATTATCAATTCAATATCAATTACCTTTAATCAATTATTAATTGGTCTGTAGGATCACAAGGCACCAAGAGGGTGGATGAATTGGTGTTTAAATCGAAAATATCGATTTTACAAAAATCATCGCGAAAGCTTAAAATCGATTCGTTAATATTTGAACCAACACAATAGAAATCAAATCACATGCATAATATAGTAGGAAGGAGAAAGAGAAAGATAAACTCGAGATGCACGATGGTTTGTTGACGAGGTTCGGTCACACCTTAGCCTACGTCCCCGCTATGACTTTCCGACCTCGAGATCGTCAGAGATTTACTAGCTTTCTCTTTTCTTGTAGGGAGAGAATAATCATTTTTACACTACAATGACTTCTTCTTTGCTCAAGAGGTAAGACGCACATCTTCTTACAAGGAGCTCTCAAACTCTAAACAATAACACAAGAATTTCTTCAAATTATCTCTTCTTACAAAGAATGTTTACACTTAGAAACTAGAAGAGGGAATGGATGATTTACAAGATTAGGCTCAAAGAAATGCTTTGGACTTGAAGGAAGCTTTTAGAATGATTTGCCTTAGTTTTTTTTCCTTCAGCCTTTTGAATATCTTTTATAAGCTTTTCTTGAAAATATGTCTGTTGTAAATCAATTTGAAAAGTGTTGTGCTGTCACCTCTATAAAGGTCGACCATTTTAAATAACGGTCGACCATTTTGAATAATAACTAGCCATTACGCTTGTCTTTTCTGCACAGTTATCCGTTGACGGTAGTCTGTAGAAGGATTTTAGTCATTGTTATTGCCTTTGCTCTCATAACGGTCGATCATTAATGTTTCGGTCGTCCGTTTTAGAAATGTCTTTGTTATACGTAATTAATAGTTATTTTGACAGCAGTTTCGATCGTCCATTTTAAGCCATTCCTCCTTTTTTACCCATAACGGTCGACCGTTAATGTTTCGGTCGATCGTTTTATCATTGATAGCCTGATAGACCTGCACTCTTTTATACATAACTTTTTCTAGAGTTATCCAAATGAGATGCTATTTAATTCTATGGAAATATAACAAAATGCTCTACAACTTTTGTATTCATCATTCATCCAATATCTAATGAGATCATAATCAAATATTCAATCAAAGTTTAGTGCATAAAGTTATCAATTTCAAATTAAACTTTATAAACTTATTTATATATAACTTTTCATACAAGTATCCAAATGAGTTCATTTTTTATTCTATGGAAATATAACATAATTCTCTACAATTTTATGTTTATCATTCATCCAAAATCTGATGAGATCATAATCCAATATTAATTCAAAGTTTAGTACACAAGGTTGTCCATGTCAAATGAAACATTTTAGATATTTACTCTTTTATACATAACTTTTCATAACAGTATCCAAATGATATGATATTTGATTCTATGAAAAGCAAACATTTTTATTTACAATTTTCATGCGCATATCTTATCCCAAATCAGTTGATAAGGTAATCAAATATTTAATGAAAGTTCAGCACATAAAATTATCAACTTCAAATAGAACTTATCGAGCTTCACTATTTTTGGCATAACTTTTGATATAGTTGTCCAAATGAGGTGATTCTTAATTCTATGAAAAGATAAGATGATTATATATAATTTTATATTAATCTCTTTATTCAAATCTCATGATGGAATACCCAAATATTAAGTACAAGTTTAGTACATAAACATATCAAATTCAATTTGAACTTTTCAAGCTCCACTTGTTTAAACATAACGTTTTATGTGGTTGTCCCAATGAGATGATTCTTAATTTTTTACAAAGATAAGAAAGTTATCTATAACTTTTATATTCAACTCTTAATATAAATCTCATGCGAACATAGACAAAATATTAATTGAAAGTTTAGTGCATGAAGTCACTCATTTCTATTTAAACTTTTTCGACATTTTAAATATAACTCCAATCTTTTGAGGTTTGTATCATCAAAATATAATTATATAGGGATTAACAACTTTGCTCCAACAAGGTCAAGGCCACAATTCAATAATTAACAATTCAATTAGCAATTAGCAATCAACAATTATCCACTAGTCAAAGATCGGTGAAGGCCATAATAATAATTATCAATTAAATTATATTAACAATTTATTAATTAATTTATCAAGCACAAAGACCGTAATTTATTATCCATGAGTCATAAAAGCATAATTCGATCATCCATCAGTCACAAAGACAAAATTAATAATCTATCAATCAATAGGGCAAAATCAATTGTGCATTAGTCACTAAGGTGCAATTCAATTAACAATTCCATAATCAATTCAATTATATATCGATTCAATTCGAATATTTAGAGTTACAATCAACCCTTGCAGGCGCAATATGAGATCTCTCCATTATTAAGAGACACCGTACCACTTCATGCCAATCAATAAGTTCGAGTATGATGGAGGACGAAGGACCATAGTTTTTACGCTATCTTCTCATTCAATTATCCATTAACCCGACGGCGCAATTAGTCCGAATGCTCCATCAGCCCAAAGGCACAATTAGCCTGAAGGTCCAATCAATCCTAGGGATAATAAATAGATATGGGCTCAATAATTTTAACTTTTATCTTAATTACCTAAGTTGTTTATCTTTAATAATTTATCTTCGGTTAAACATAACCCAATTAGAAAAAAATTACTAGGTCAATATAATAATGAATGATACGATCAAATATGATGATAATTAATCGAATACGATAACAATTTGATCAGGATCAATTAGTAATAAGATCAATAAATCAATACCATAATCAATATCATGATTGGATGCAATAACAATAATAATAAAATATGATAGCAATCTAGTCAGGTATGAACACACTAAAATTAGCGATGTTAATCAGATTCGGCAATGATTAACAATCATATGTATCCAAAAACTATAAAACTATACATATAAATCAACTATGTACCCCAGAATCCGGCTCGTGTTGGGTGGAACTCGGGTCGTGTTCTGGTGATGTCTGATCTGCCTCAACTCAGTGGAACTTGGGTCGAGTTGGCCAGGTTTAGTCTTCGGTTCTCTGTTAGTCAAAGCTCGGACTGGGTTGTCTAATCCTATCACGACTCAGCCTTAGGCTATAGAGCTCAACCCGCATCGACGGGAACTTGGGTTGGGTTCCAAGGATCTCGGTCGGGTCCTATTCTATTTTGGACTGAGTTCTATTGAACTCAGGCGAGTCAGTATAGAATTTGAACCAGATTCTACTACCGTCAAAAAATTGTGTTTCGACATGATGTCCACTTTTTCAATATCATAATCAATCAATTCAATCCATAAACTATGCCAAATTAAATTCCATATAAAGGACAAGAGTCCTATAGTCTATACTGACGAGAGGCGTCGATATAGGGATCCCCTACGTACTTTAAGTTGGTTGAAATATCAACTATGTCCACTAATGTCTGCAGGCTATGCAAATGCCAAAACTTTGGCTGACGATTCCTCCTCGGTGCTGGCTCAAAATCCATGGCGATCACTTGAATGTTATTCTCCTATGACTGGACTTCGAAACGGTATATCGATTGCACTCTCAAGTGTGTCGGTTAGTGAGAAAATGAAAGAAAAAATGAGGGCTCTTGTGTAGAAATTCTATAAAAGGAAAATAATGATTTCTAGCCACCATTTATGTCATACTTATAGATTTTGATTAGGGTTTTTTACTCTCACAAGGCCTTGAGATGATTGAATCATGATCATTCATCATGAATTATCTTATGTTAAATATTCAGATTTAATTAAATTTGAATTTCACTAATTATTCCATAATCATACTTATAAAAAAATCTATCTCTACTCAAATTTCTTTTTATCTCTTCCATAACTTGTTTCAATCAAACTCTACTTTTACCTTATTTTGTATTCCTTCTTTTCTCTATTTTGAAATTATTTAATTCCATAATTTTTTATCACCTAAATTTTGGATTAATGGTTAAAATATTTCTAATAAAACTCTCGATCATATCCTATTTGGGAGTCCTATTTCCATTAAACATTCTTTTGGATCTTAAATCAAATTGAAATTTCTAATATCAATCTAATTATAATTCTTACTCGATTTAATTTTTCTTTCTTTTCCTTTATCCTTTTTTAATATACCAATAATTCTACTTCATTTTGCAAATTATTTATTGCCCCTACTGAAATCTTAGGGTGTTACACTGACCTAACCTAAGTAAGAAAGAAAAAGGAAATAATATGGTATATTTGAGTGGATGCAAATTATAAATTTTACTTTTTTTGCTATTTTAAAATTCTGAAAAATATATCTAAAGCTATGTTTATCACATTGATTGAATTAATTAGGAAATTAGACTAATTTGTGAAAGGCAATTAGGGAAAACAATCTTCTTGTCCTAAGTTTAGTAGTTCAATGCCTTATAATAATTATAAAATTGTGAAATTTGTAGAAAATGATCCTCTAGAATAAGGTTGTCAGGTTAATCAAAAGAGGATTATAAGATCAGATTAAGGATCGTATGATCTTATCTACTAATAAAAAATATATATTTAAGCTAAATTACATCAAAACATATTAAAAATAAAAGAAAATATATTAGATTTTATGTAAATTATTTCTTGTTACAATAGATATATTTTTAATTAATATTTAAATGATTATACTAATAATATGAATCGTAAGATCATGTAACTCAAATTAAGATCGCATTAAGATTTTACACACAAGATCCAAAAGATAATATCGAGATCGATAAAGAGTAGTAGGATCATAAAATTGTAAGATATGAAAATATAGATCTAGATCCTAATAAGCGTGCTATAGATGTAATACTCGAAGAAAAAAAGATTTGAATTTCAAAACCCAACAGTTATAGCCAACTGTATTGTGAAGAGATAAAAACTCCAGCAAAATGCAGTTAAGAGGGGATTCGGCCAACTAAGGAGATTAAATGGCAAATATGAAAAGTTATTAGGGGTGTTAATAATAGAGATTCTCTCTCACCTTCCACACCAACAGAATTGTTAATCCTCTCTTTTGTTCCTCCCTAACTTTTCTATTCACATCTTACCTCACGAAACCATTGGGGAAGGAAAGTGATCAGCGCTGTAAAACAAATTGTAAGAATTATCATAGCATGGCTCACCCCCTCCTCTCATTCATTTCTCGATCCCTCTATTGTTCCCTCACACCCTGTGGTCGATCAGATTTCCTCTGCAGGTGGCGAACAGATCAGAGGAGGTGGTCCTGTGCCAAAACAAATTGGGTGAAATTGTCGAATAAGATAGGATCAGTCACGAAAAGAATCAGGTGGGTGAACTCAAAATCCCTCTGCATAACCTAGATAGAATTAGGCCAGAATGATTTCTGTGAGAAATCCTGTGGCATGTTCCTGATCGAATGAAGAAATGAAAGGAATGAATCGATTGATTGTCTCCTTGTTCTCTGATTTCTGATTTGTCATTGCTTGCTGCCATATATGTGTTTCTTTTAATGATTCCTTGTTTTGATGATTGTTTGGAAGTGATAATTTTAGTTAGGATTGAAAACTCCCAAAATTTTGATGCATGATCGAAATCTGATTCACGACGACCGGTCGACCAATCCCGAGGTCCATCCGTGCAAAGATTGGTCGACCGACCAATAGAAATTGATCGACCGATCATTCCCTCTGATCAGCACGGTTCGACTGACTGACCAACCAAAGCCCATTGAACGGACCCAATTCCATCGGTCGTCCGATCTAAAGATATCGGTCGACCGACTAGGAAGAATCGGTCGACCGAACCATAAGTCTGATTTCACTTTTTCTTGCTATCTAATCTAGATTTGTACATGATTATTATCTGTTTTCCTTACTTATTGGTTGGGTGTATGACTGAATCCAATGACTTGTTACTGATCTATTCTTCTAGTGATTAAATCCTTCCTATAGAGTGAAAGAACGACAAAGTGGTAAAGTGGTTAATAATGAAACATGAAAAGATAAAAGGTGGGTGGTCAACCCATGCCAAGTGCTTATAGTTAAGTGTCGCTCCCTTATCCATGGCTTGATCAACTAGTGACTGCACAAGACTGTATTATTTTGCTCGGCGTAAAACTCCAAAAGTTAAAGGCACCTAAAGTCACTTAGGCCAAAAAAAGTTCAAGGATAAAGAGAATGTACAAATGATATGAGAATGATGGTAAATGAAATATGATTATTAATCCAGTATGATAACTGCATCCTTTCGTGATTATAAGATTGCTATATGATCTCTGCGCTCTTTTATCCATTGATATCTATACTCAAATGATCTTATGCTCACTACCTGATCCTGATTTAAGTGCTTGTTGATTCTGACTAATTCTATTTATCCGTTATGCATTGAGTACTTATGTTGATTCTCCACTATGCTGTATAGCTTAGGGAGGACCTTCTTCCCTGTGTTGATTTTCACAGGGCTAGGTCAGTGATGATGTTAAGATCGTGTGCCACGACAAGCTCAGGCGATAATAAAGTACATGAACTTAAAAGGGGCCTAGTCATTATTATCTTTCTTTTCCGCAATTATGAACTTTGATGTAATCAGATGCTATATTTATTATGGAGACTTTGTAATTCTTTTCAGACTTCCGCTATTATAACACCTGCATTTTTCTTTTATTTCCTTGCTGATATGTCGCTATTTTAATTGAGTCTGTCAAGTTTTGGTCAAAGTTGTAGTTTTTCGTAGCGCCTTCGGATAGATCTTCGCCACATGACATTGGTTTATTTGAAGGTGCTACAATAGAAGTCTAATTTTCTTGAGGAAAAATAATTATTTTGAAACCATATGTATTTGAAAAGTTATGTATGCTAATTAGTTAGCATATGCCTTGCTATCCTTGTAGAATAAGTAGGCCTAGTTAGGAATTATTTATAAATTCTATGCTGGATATTGCCTGCACCCATGATCTTCTCTATTGGATTATCTTTATTTTTTTTACATTAATTGTTTCTTTATTTTGTAGTTTTTGGATCACCAGAAAAATCTTAGCAACATTCTTATTTTATTTATAGAAGTTAGTTTGTTTTTTTGTTAATATTTGAGTTACACTTTCTACAAATCGATTTTTGTTCATTTGAAATATATTAGGTTTAACAATGGATCTTGATTATATTAGAAGGAAGGTCATATACTTCATTTGAAGTTGTACAATTTGAGTGTACAAAATTTAAAACTTGAGCCTCAATTAGGGATATTTAATCATTTTTATATATTTCTATTGAGCACTTTTGTGCAATGTTATTAAAACCGAATTGGACTAAATGGTTCAATCGCGAAATGGTTCAATCAGTTGTACATTAAAATCACTTTTGATATTAAATCAGGTAAAAACCAATTCAATCAAGAAAAATCGATGTTGAAAGGCAAAAATAAAAAAAGTTCAACCCGATTTAATTTAAAATTTGAAAAAATAACAAAAATAGGAAAGGTAAAAAATGAAAAAGAAAAAGAAATAGAAGGAATGTTAAAGAAGGGGAAAATGGTATGTAAAAATTAAATAGGAATATAAATAAAAAGGTAAGTATTTAAAATTGAATAACATTAAAAAGGAAAAATATGAAAAGGCAAAAAAAAAGAAAAAATAGAAAGGAAAATGTTAAAAATATAAATAAAAATAATTTGAGATAAAATCTTTTGATATAGCTTGAAAAGAAAATCTCATCATCAGACAATTCAAATTGTTAGACAATTTAGATCGTTTACAAATTATAACAAAATAAACAAGGCCATCTCGAAATGTCTAGAAAAATGCTCCATAAAATCATAATTTTGCCTCATTTATTAATTTATTAATAAAATAAAGAAGAATAGAAAATTTCTGAATAATGGTCATTAATTAATTAATTAATTAATTAATAAAGTAATACGAATAAATCCTAAAAGCATGCAATAAACCCCCCAACACACAACGCTCACCCCCAGCATCGAGGTCGGCCATGGCGGCCCTCGAACACCACCTCCTCCACCTCCACCTCTCTCTTAGAACCTCGTCTCCGTACGGACGTCTCCATTCCTTCTCCCCGCTGATGTCTGTCCAGCCATTTGGACTGGCCTCCGGCGCCTCGCTCTTCGCCGCCGGTGACCGACGCCTCGTTGGCGCGCGGTTCCCTGTTCTGAGATCGGGAGGCCGGTGCCGCCGCCGTTTGCACGCCCCTCCGGTAAGGGCCAAGGCCACGGATTACTATGCTAAGCTCAACCTCAGCAGGAATGCCACCCTCCAGGAGGTCAAGAGCGCCTACCGGACCCTTGCACGCAAGGTAGAAAACGATACTTTACCTTCTCAATATTTCTACTATTATGATGCCCTTTTCTCATACTATATGGATTACCTCTGTTCTTTAGACGGTAGTAATGAAGAAGATGAAATTTCTTATTTGCAAAAGCATGTTTGAGCAATTATTTGTTGTACTTGGATTTGGGTTCAGAAGTTATTCTATTTGTTCAAAGTCTTTAAAGTGTTCAAGAATCTATCATGTACCTAGATTACACATTGACTGTGGCATAGACAGTCAGAAAAGAGCGAAAGACATTAGCTGCAGTCTAGAATGTCTAGGTGCGTTAGAAGTGAAATCATGTGAGAACAATGCCGAGTGAGTTTTCTTTTCCTTTCTTTCTTTTGAAAAAGGCATAGTGAGAGTTTTCATTGTCGGGCTAAATGGAAATTCAATTCCATGAACTGTCTGATGTTTCCATAACCTGAAGTAATGGTAACATTGTCGTTTGGGCTATGGATGGATGACAAAGGAACCCAAGATCCCTAAAAAACATCAAACACAAGAAATTTCCTGTTCACTCGCTTAACAAATATAGTGAGCCCTTCAACTAAGTGCTGCAGGAGTTTTGCACATGTTTTGTTGCGAGAGGTTTCATATTGATGTGCTGCCATTCCATAAAATTTTTCAAGTTGTTGCTTCTCTAAACAACTTTGACCATGGTAGTTGTACACAACCAAATGAAAGCCATAACGTCGCAGAATAACTTATTTCACCACTGATTATGTTTCTTGGTAACCTTGTGATTACTTTGGTGCTTCTAGTAACCTTCAGTTTATTCATATTTGTGATCTTTCATTAATTTAGTATTTCTTCGTTGCAGTATCACCCAGATATGAGCAAGAGTCCAGGAGCAGAAGAAAAGTTCAAAGAGATTAGTGCTGCGTATGAGGTACTCTATTAACGCTATTCCTTTTTCTTCAAGACTTTTTTAGATATTTTATTTATTGTAGTTGTGCTCTCCTTTTGGTTGGCCTGATGCCCAAGTTCCATATGCTCGAACAAAGTTGGCTTTTTGGAAGACAACATCTGTTGAGCTCTCTTGTTGGATTGCAGATGCCATATTCTGTTTACCTCTTGGAAGACAACATCTGTTGAACTCTCTCATTGGATTGCAGATGCCATATGCTGTTTATCTCCGTTTTATTTGCTTAATTTTGACTTTTAACCCTCATATCCACATCCTACTCAGTTGACAATAATTTTTTTTTGAAACGTAGTTGACAATATAATTGTAATTCATTTTATGGTAAAGTGTGAACCTTGTCATGTCTAAAACTTGGATTCAATGCCATAACATTGTGGGCATTTTATTACCCTTTCTCTTCTCAGTGTATTAATCATGAAACCTAGGATGTTTTTCCTCACTAACTTAAAGTAAAGTAGAGTGTGAGGGCAATGCGGAGCTGAGTATCCTCTCTCTCTCTCTCTCAAGAAAAAAGGTGTGGAGCCGAGTAGCTGCATAAAAAATATATGACAATATCGTTGACATAGGAGTGGCTACATTGAAGATTATTTGCTACTGGTGCTGAAGTTACAATCACTGCAGTAATAATTTTCAGGATCCATGGATGTGTATCTTTATATTTCTAGCTATTTTCATGTCTGATAACTGAAATCCTTTTCTTGGGATGTCTTCATTTTTGTTGCATTTTCATTTATTTTCTTCCATATGGTTATTAATTCTTTCTGTAGGTTCTATCAGATCCAGAGAAAAGATCACTATATGATCAATATGGGGAAGCAGGCTTACAAGGAGAATATGGAGCAGGAGGAAGTGCCTCACAAGGGGTAAGGGCATCACTAGACTCTTTTAGCAAACTAATCATTAGTTATTATCACTTTCTTGTTTATTACATTTTCTTGAGAGAATTCTTCTTTATCATGCTGCTTTTTAATATTTTTTCTGTCATCTCAAGAATTCCTTCTCCATCTTTTCTCGATACATCATGTACATATAATTGATACGGTCAATCACAATTTTGCAGGTAGATCCCTTTGAGGTATTTGGTGCATTCTTTGGTGAGTCTGGTGGACTCTTTGGACGTGACATTGACCCTGGGGAATTCAGTTTTGGTACAAAGTTCCGCAACCAGGGCCTTGATATTCGGTATTTGAATCATTATTTTCAGCAGTTGTTAATTAAAAGCTATTTTTGTAAGCCGGACCCGTTATATGTTGTGATAATTGACGACTGTTGACTACTTCTCATTGCATTTGCATTGTCATATTTTGTACATCTCCTTGTATTAGTTTTTTCCCTTACATGAATAAATTGAACAACTACTACCATGTGACTTATCCTTTTCACTAATACAAAAGAAGTTTTTTTTTCCTAAAAATATTAAGGTAGTAAGTCTCTTGATTTTTATGTGTTGTGGGAGACAATGTAACATCTTCAACTAGCACGTGTTATTATCTTCTCTGGGCCATTGTGCCAAAATGCGTTATGTTTAGTTGAGAGTAAATTTCAGGGATGGTCACCCAACTTATAGGGTGTTCTCAGTAAGGTCACCCAACTTTGATTTGTAACACGAAGGTCATCCAACTTTAAGAACCTTTCAGCCACGGTCATCGCGACCGCCTATAGTCTGTTTGTCGATCGCATACGTGGATGCCACGCTGTCCAGACTCGTCAGATGCCACGTGGGTAACACTCCACCTGCCTCACCGCCATGTCGCCCAACCTCCTTGCCGTCGTGCCCGCCTCCAGGAGTGACTCCACTCCGACGAGTTTAGGGCAAAAGCAGGGAGGGGAGAAGATGCTCACCTTCCCATGTCCGACATTAGTCAGATGCGTAAGAGCAATGTTGTCAAACTCGTAAATTGGAGTCGACACGGTCGATTCTACCAAATTATATTTTAAATTAAATTAATATTATTATTGCTTATCACCTAATTTATCTGTAAATTAATAATTAAATATCATTCAGAAAATGTAGTAATACTTAATGATTTAATAAGTTATAATAATTAATAAACTAACAATACCTTGAATCTGCAGAAAACCAAAACGTATGCTGCAGTAGACTGTAGAGAGTACAAAGACTCCTGCTGGCAAATCAAGAAAAAAAAGACTGTACCCTCTCTATTGCCTTTTTGCAAATCCGGAAGAGACTGTATGTCTGTATCCTCTCCCCTGAAAAGAGAGGATGAGTCAGAGATGAGCAGTTGGGAGAGAGGAGCAGTTGGGACAAGACTTCTACCTACCCAAGAAAAGGTTACCTACCCAAGAAAAGGTTACTCTCGAGAGAGAGCAAGGACTGCTCTAAAGGGAGAGAGGGAAGAAGGAAAAAGACAGGAGTGAGGGAGGAGAGTAAGCAGCAGCAAGTAGAGGGCTCACAAGCCGTGTGAGCCCTCTGGTTTTTCATTGCTGTGAGCAGAGAGGACTGGCCCTCTTCTGCTTGCGAGCAGAAGAGGAGCTGCGAGAAGAGGTCGAAAGGTAGGGAGAAGGCGTGAGAAACCTGGCGAGTGGCAAGCAAATAGGCGGCGGTGGCAGTAGCAGAAGCAACAGGCGACAGCAACAGCAGGGGCAGCAGCATCAGCAACCGGCGATGGCAAAGGCAGCGACGTCCGGCGACGCCAACAGCACCAGCAGCAACGACCGGCGACGCCAACAGCACCAGCATCAGCTACCGGCGACAGCAACAAACGGCGGCACAGGGATGGAACGAATGGCTAGGGCAAAATGAGGTACGCCAAAGGTTGGCACGGCAGCACGCCGTGCCTACCGAGTCTACGATCCAGCACGCGATTCTATCGCGTGCCGGACAAAACCGGGTTGGCGACCGATCCAACTCGGTTTTCCTTGGTAACATCGTAAAATCGTCCGATTTTACGAGTTAACTCGCGATTTTGACAACATTGCGTAAGAGTGCTACAGTGGATTCTGCACCCTTTCCGTGCCTGCCTCCAGCAGTGACTCCACTCTGGACGGCGAGTTTAGGGCAAAAGCAGGGAGGGGAGAAGATGCTCACCTTCCAATGTCCGACATCAGTCAGATGTGTAGGGGTGCTACAGTGGTGGTGATGATCAAGAGGTGGTGATGGAGGAGGAAGATGAGGATGGAGTGGGGTTCCCCTGTTAGGATCCTGAGCAAAGCCATGTGAGTCTTTTGGTGGGCGCTCATCTCGGTGCAACTCTTGTGCTCCTTTACCCATCTTGCCTCTCCTCCATTGCTGGCAGTGGCATCTCTTCCATTGGGTGTAAGAGGGATACGAGATGAAGGGATGGATCTTGGAGTAGAGGTGCTGATGACGGGGGAGGGGAGGTGAAAGGGGCGATGGAGGAGTAGGGAGCTCTTCTCCTGATCCCCTCATAGCAGAAGATGGGATTGGTAGAGAGAAAGAGATGGATGGATGAGGAAAGAGAGAAAGTGAGAACACTCGCCATTGCTCTACCGGAGTGTGCCGTCTGGAGTGGAGTCGCTGCTGGAGGCGGGCACGGCGGTGAGGAGGTTGGGCGATGTGGCGGTGAGGCGGGTGGAGCGATACCCACATGGCATGTGATGAGTTTGGGCAGCGTGACGTCCACATATGCGATGGACCGACAAATGGGCTATAGGCGGTCGCGATGACCGCGACTGAAAGGTTCTTAAAGTTGGATGACCTTCGTGTTACAAATTCAAAGTTACTTGACCTTACTGGAACACCCTATAAGTTGGGTGACCATCCTTGAAATTTACTCGTCTAGTTAAGGTCATATTGTCATATTACCCAACATCTCTCACAGGATTTAAGCATTTGAGACTAACCCGAGACTTGCCTCATGCATCCTTCCTCCTTAAGGTACTCAACGTTTCTCGTTGAGTGGTCATGTCCCATCACGCACATAGGTCGACATGGAGTGGCTCTGAAATTATATTTAACATACCTGATCAGTGCATGATATTATTTGCTTTAGGCCTTGACTCGTATGGTTTTGCCAAACACATCACACTTAATAGATTATATTCCCATATACATCGAGCATCTCATCTCTCTCTTGACTTATGCACGTGGTACTAACTTAAGACATGTTTCATGCATGGACCTCTGCTACCACTAAATGAGGACATTGAGTCCCCTCAAGGTGGAAGGATGCATGGGCCATGTATTGAGTTAGTCTCACATAGTAAGTCATATTTAGAAGGTGTGACACATTTTGGCAAAACACGTGCTGCCAACACATCAGGGGATCGGGGATGGAGACTACCATGAAGGATGACTCTGGCTACCATGTGGGTATTGACGCAACTGTACTCTTTTCGAGAATGAGCGATGTCACGTAGCAAACATTGTGCATCACATATCCTTTTTGGTGGGAGAGTGGGAAAATGGATAGTTTTCATTTTGTAGCTGGCCATTACCTATTTGGAGTGGTCCTTTTTGTCTTATTTTGTTTCATATATACGCTTGTAAATTACATGGTTTCTAGTTTTCAGTGAAAGTGGATGGCTGCCTGCTTTTATTTTTGAAGGCAATGGCTGCCCTAATTTGGTAGTCATCCTTTTAACCCTAAAGAGGTACTTAGTTCTCAGCCAAAGCTTCCCTTGAAGAAAAGTTCCTTCCTAAGGCAATTATTCTGACATAATTGATAGTACAACTGCATGTTGTCGTTGTAGTTCAAATTTTGGACAAATTTCCAAAGCTAAGTTACAAATGTTGCAGGGTCTATGTTAAATTCGCTTGCTTAGTACCTACATTAAATGCTTCGATGTCAGATCTAAATCTAACTGTTGGTAGTCAAGGGGAGCTGGCTGAACTAACTAAGAGTGTATGTCAAATTACTGAACTTAAAAGCAATGATTGTATATGTAAAATTTACCCACCCTGTACTAGAGTGTACTGAATTTACTTTGATTTTCTATTTTGTTTATGATAATATAAGAAGAGAAAAGGCATGAAAACATAACAAAAGGAAACAATTAAGAAAAGGGATATTTACTTTAGTTAGTAAAGTTATTGGCATCATATGGCATATAGGGTCAATCTCGGTTTCGCCAAAACACTTATCAAAAGGCTCAAGGAAAAATGTAGAATCATTGATCACAGACAGTTCCTCTGGCAAAGTAGTGGATGGGAGGATAGGCGTGTGCACTTTGTTGCATGGATTGAGGTGTGCTGGACTCACAGCAGGCAGATTTGAGATCCAAGACCTTTGTATGATAAATTGAGCTCTTCTGGGTCATTGGATTACTCATATTATGGGTCCAGCTTTAGATGTGCTCGTTTTTTGGTGTGCTATGGTCATGATCTCTCCTACGAGACTAGACACCATGTCACACGCGAAGCGTATTTCTTTTGGCACGGAGTAGTGACAATATTGCCCCTAATGAGGGGCTTCTTCGTCTAGGAGACAAATATCTAGCATGCTGAAGTTGGATGATCTAAAACTTGCAGAGAATATTGGAGAAGACAAGGTCTACTCCAAGGGTCTGAAATTCCTGAGGGATTAATGTTTGTCCCTTTTACAGGGTGATTACAAGGCTACTTCTTCCCAAACTATAAAGATTGAAAAGAAAACAAACTGAAAATAAACAGAATTTCTATGCTCCTGCTAGTAAAAGGACTCCAAAATAACTTCCTTAAAACGAAAAATGTCTCCTAACTAACCTAGTTTTGAGATTAGACTAATCCTAGTTTGAAGAAAACTTCCAGCGGCAAACACAATTAAAAATTGGACTTAAAGTTTGGTTCCCATGAGTTACTGAATCCAATTGACGTGGATCTCCGGATAGTAGCTCTCTTGCATCATACGTACTATTGAAAGTTAGGATCTTCACTTGGTTTACCAAACATTATAATCCTCCCTAGAATGTATCCTTTGAGATGGGCACTTGGTTTGAACATTTCATGCATTCTTTGTGGGACAGGAGATGAAAACCTCAGACACCTATTCTTCAAGTCTTTGTTTGGCTGTCAGGATTTGAGCTAGAACCATCTCTAATTTGAGAGTGGGGTTTTGGTTAGGTGTTGTACATCTCTCTTTTTTGCTGCTCTCTTCTTGAGAGCCCCTTTTTGTACATGACATCCACTTCATAGTTATATATACATACCTGGATGACAACCACAACTTTGGCTGTCATCCTTTTTTAAGATAAAAAACCATCTCTAATTCTGCCAAACACCTAACTTTGGTTCTGGTGAAAGCTACTAGTTTGCCTAAATTCTCGTGAATTAGTTCTTGCACAAGGCAAGAACTCGGAAGTTCTCGGTGCAGCAGCCGAACCAACCTATTTTTGTCCCATTTTTTTACATTTCTCTCTCTTTATTTATTACGCCAACTTGTCACCTTTTAACGCGCGTCGAGCATTGCCAAAAAAGATCAAGACGTCTTAACAATTGAAATATGAATGTATTATACATTAATGATGTCATTATGTAGTTAATTAATTTAGTCTCACACAAATAACAATAACAACAACAACAAAGCCTTATCCCACTAGGTGGGGTCGGCTATTAGTCTCACACAAAATAAAGCGTAATTTGTTTCTTACTATTATTGGTACATAATTTTTTAACGATAAGTGATAAATTATATATAACTTAATTTATATTACATTAGAATACTTTAAAATTTATATTCTCACTAATTATTTTTAAAATTTCTATTTAATCATGTGCGATAATATTTTTTTTATTTATTATAGTATTAACTTATACATTAATTTTTGAATAATAATATATTATAATTATTTAAATTAATTTAAAGAATAAATTAATTATTAGTTCGGATTTTTTATCCAAACACCCATTAGAACTTATCTATCCAATCATCTTTTTTATTCTTCATCATTACTTTTTTCATCCAAACCAAATCAAAATTTTTCTGTCTAATCTATTAGTTCTGAGTAACTAATAAGAATTTTACTTCTTGCATCCAAACACTATCCAAGTGTATTGTTACACTAAATGGTAGGCAAAGGATATGAGCTTGGACCTAGACAATCACACTGCATAACTTCCACCCCACTCACATGGCCCTCTAGCATGCTAAATGCTGTTTCTTGGGTGATTTGGCCTCAAAGGAACAATACCCTCGAGTGTGCACTATCATAACTTTTTTGTTCTTTAAAAGACGATATTTATGCCACAAAATCAATAAGATCCTTTGGATCTTCCTTTTCTTTTTCAGGATAAAGAAAAGAAAAGTCATGCATTAATAGGGTTTCACATGGCATGAACCCAGTTTCTAGGGGAATATACTTTGTTATAATTGCATCTGTTTCTTAGTAACTTATTGAAATACTAATATATGACATGCATTTGCTGGCATGGACTTGAGAATTTTTTTATGCACTATCTTTAAATTCTTGCTTCTTGTTTCAAAGATTAGATGACTTTTGGTGCCATTCAAGGTGAAGTGCCATGGGCCTCGGGACATCAACGCGTCCCATTGACTCCTACTGGGAACACCCACCAAGCAGCTAGCGGTGGTCACCTATAGAGACTCCCCGCCTTATTGATGACCATATTGCTCATTTATTGCAGGCTATTACAGAGGTCACCTAGGCATTGCGGGACCTCAATAGTGAGGCCTCCACAAGTTTAGATGGTTTCTTGTTCTTCTTTTATATGGAGTGCTAGAAGGTTGTGCGGGAGGTTTTTTTTTGAGAAGAGAAAGGATGATCACCAAGTTGTGGTTCTCATCCATCCAATACTATATATATGAGTAAGAAAGGTCACATGTACAAGTGTGGGCTCTCCAAAAAGGAGCAACAAAAAACAAGAGTATGACCTTTAACCCAATCCCCACTCCTGAAGAAGAAAAGAGATATGGTGTACAATGCTATCAACATAACATTTCTCCCCACAAAAAGTGGCACGATTACGCTGAAGTCATATGGCCCAGGTATCGGCCAAGAACAAGAATGTCATCAATGGAAAGGTTGTCAAACTCACGTCTTGGTATTTAAACTCGGACGAGTTTAGGTCGACCGAATGAACTCGCTGTAAACTCGGAATCTGGACTAAACTCGTTTGGAATTGCAATTTAAACCGTTAAAATCATGCGCGTAAGTACTAAAGTCGTTGAGTCTATGACAAGTGCTCCATATTGGTCTGGTGGGCAGGGTGTTGGTAGTAATTAAATAAGTATTAGGTTCAAACCCGACCATAGACCTTTTTTTCATTCTTTTTTGTTTCTTCTTTGGTATTTCCTTTTCAATTAATTTTTTCACTAATTCTAGTGTTAAGAAAAATATAAGCATAAAAATTGAGACATATTTTATTAATTCAAAAATAAATATTGTAATGATATAGCTTTAGTGTGAATGGTCATATTAATATAGATTTTCAATAACTTTCTTTGTTATTTAATTTCTTTGGACCGAAACATTGAAAGATAAATACTATTACAAAAAAATATATTAGATCAATGCAATATTTAATATGAAAATGATTTGGTCATGACAACATTATAATATATATATATATATATATATATATATATATATGATACTTGTTTGGTATATGTATTTCATATAATTTTTGGGACTTCACTTGAATTTATATACTTTTTCTAATTGGAAATGGTGAGATGGGTTATGCATGGTTGAATGTTTTACTGTTAAATGTCATGAATAATGTTTGAGTTGTGAGATTTTTTTGCTTATGAGTTATATTTTATATTTATAATAATTATATATATGCATATTTAAAATGGTTATTGAATTTATTAGTTGAATTTGCATTGTGCTTAAATTCTGTGTATTTACGAACCGAATTTACGATACGATTCTATCCCCCCTAAAATGAATCTATGTAAAAACTCGAACTTGACAACCTTGATCAACGGTGCTCTCTAGCTTTGGCTCTACCCTTCAAGGGCCCTGAGTGCCTGTCAAAAAGTCTCCGACGCAGAGGGAAAGATAGACATGTTCTCCACGGCTGCTCCACAAAGTGAACAGGATTTATCGGTGTTGGGCGCCCAACGTGCCCTATACGCTCTGATGAGGATCCTGTCATGCCTCATAAAATAAGTGAAAATCTTGACTTTAAGAGGCACACACGAACGCCAAATGAATCTATAGTCAGCCCTGAGACCCATGGAGGTAGGAAGGAAATGAAAGTAGAGGCTGCAAACTGGCCGGAGGATGTTATGGCGGTCATCCTTGAGTTTGCTAGTGGGAACCCTAGGGCATTGAGCGCTTCAACCGGTTTCTTCTCTTCATGCTATCAAAATGCACTCCGACATAATGAGTGGAGGATTTCAAGCTGATCCCCCTATCCACGCCCCTACCTAATGCCATCTACTTGCTAGTGACTAGGGTTCTAGAGAACTGGCTTCGGGAGAAGCTTCTAGACATCATTTATCCGATGCAGTCGACTTTCATTCATGACCAATCCATCATAGACAGTTATTCCATCGTCTCCGAGATCATTGTCCACTGGAAGAGGACTAGCCACCATGCCTTCTTATGGAAGGTAGACTTTTTCAAAGGTATGACACAGTCTCATGGTCCTTCCTTTGGTACTCCTTGCAGGTACGAGGTCTCCCACTGATCTGGATTGACTGAATGGAACATTGCATCACCACGATTTAATTCATTCTCGGTCCTGATCGGTTGGGGAGGGGTGATGGGCGGATGGGTGCATTGTAGAGAGGAGTGGGGCAAGGCTGCCCTCTCTAGTCCCCATGCTATTCGTGCTGGCAGTCAATGCCCCTTGTTAGATGTACCCAGGGTACTTGAGAGGCTGACCTTCTCTCTAGATTTGCAAGGAAGCCTCATTCCTTTTTTTCTCTGTAGATGACACTCATTTCTTCATCGAGGGAACCGACTATTCTAATGGAGTTGTTTGGGGCGACTTCCATCCTCTAGATCAACCATGCTAAATTCTCTTTCATTCCTTTTGGCATGGTGGCATATGATGTTGCTTGATGCTCCATAGAGTTGTGAACCCCTATCAGTTCCTTGCCAATCACCTACCTAGGTCTCCCTCTCTTTGACAACCATATTGGCTCCCAAGGGTGGACCTCGGTCATTGAGCGGATGGAACACATACTAATGGTTGGAGTTCAACTATCACAAGGTGGCCGTCTTGTCTTGCTTCTATCTGTCTTCTTGTCTCTCCCGACTTACTACATATTGGTCCTCGGATTGCCAGCCTTGGTGGAGAGACGGTTTGACTCCTTGCAGAGCAAATTTTTTTGGCAAGGGGTGGTTCGGACAAACGAGGCATCCACCTTGTGGCATGGCGGTCGATTTATCAACCCACAACACAGTGGGTGTCTGGGACCTCCATTGTACCAACCGGCCCCTCCTGGATCGGTGGGTCAGGCGGGTTATGGGCTCAGACGACAACTTATGGTGCATCATTTCCTTCACTTGCTATAACAAACTTATCTTGGGAGCCCCGAGCCATCTTACCACGTGGGGAATCATCATTCTGGTGGGGTGTGGCAACATTACATCCCCTAGTGCATCCTTTCATGGTGGTCTCACTAGGCTTGTGTGACATTTTCATTCTTGCAGCATGAGTGGCTAACCTGGGAGCTCGTTGGCTATGAGTTTTCCCTTACTGAGGGCCTTAGTAACGAGCCCAGGTGCATTTGTCGCAGCGACATGTCCTGAGTTCGGTGGTCCAGCCAATGACTCTTGGATCCCCTCTTCATAAGTGTATCTTTGAGCTTCTGGCTCTCCATGAGAGGATTGCTCCTCTCCAACCAGATGCATCCGGGGCAAATGGTTGGATCTAGCTCTCAGGTGCTTTTTTCGGCTCACAGCTTCTATCTCTGGCTCCTTCCAGACAACACGATGACAACCAGGTTCAGGAATGATTGCAGGTTGATTTCTAGGTTCCTTCCTCTTGAGATGGGCTTCCGGTTCAGACATATCTTGTGCACTATGCAGCGCCGCGGATGAGGGCATCACACACTTGTTCTTTGAGTGCACTGTTGCCCAGTGGAGATGGATAGGCCTCATAGGTGTCTCTCTTTCAGTGCTTGAGGCTTGCTGGTAGTCAGTCAGAGCCCTTGCTGATGGGGGCAGCCGAAGTTGGAGAGTGCCTCTCGTGACTTTTTTGGCAGTCACCTGGGCCATTTGGCTCAGCGGAACCGAGTTACTTTTTATGGTGAGAGATGTCATAGAGAGCATTGTTCATCATACCACTTCTCATCCTGGAGTGGGGTTCAGGCAGCAGCTTCACATTCTCCTTTTCTTGATGCTCTCTTGGTAGAGCACACACATCTGTACAGTACAAAACATTCATAGTAATACACACGTGGGCTGTTGCAACTTGGTAGCCATCTTTTTTTCCCTAAAAAAAAATCCATAAAAAAGCTCTTTGCATCCTTTTCCTCCAACATGAAATAGTTTCCACAACAGCATAGCTGTCCGAAATTGAATCACCATGGATAAAATAAAATCGTACTGTCTTGTAATACAACTAAGTTATTTAGGTATCTTTGGCTTATGTACTTGATTGTGCTTCCAGTTAATCACGAATCATTGCTGATTTTTGCACCAACATGTCAAATACATTGTCATTAGTGTGTGATGACTTCTTTCCTTATTGCCTAAACCACAATTCTGTCTTTGATTTCACTTTAATATCTTGATTCTTGTCTCGGTGGCAGAGATTTAAAATGAACAAATTTTCTGAAGAGTCCTAACTTTAATACACTTATTCCTTAACTTGACTCTAGGTGCACTTATTTAAATCATGTATGTTATGGTACTCCATTTAAGTATAGATGTGTAATCTATTTCAGTGGACTAAACTATAGGAGGGTGCTTTATGAGAGAAACTCTATATAGGGAGTACTGTGTGTTTCCAATATTTTTCATGCGTTTCTGCTACGACATCATGACTGAATTAAATGTGTAAAGAATATAAGCTAGTTTAATTTCCTCCAATCTTCTTAGAATAACCACAATTCACTTGGAATATCTGCTCAAACTACCTTTAAGTTCAGGAACAAGCCTCTTTCTTTCGAGGAGCAATTATCTACTAAATATAATCAACGCTGGTGCAATTTAACATTTTTTATATACAGATTGTGGTTAGGCTGCTTAACTTGATTGTTGCAATTTTTTTGTTGTTTCTCCAGATATGACCTTTATTTGAGCTTTGAAGAATCCATTTTTGGTGGGCAGAAAGAAGTTAGCATCAAGCGTCTTGAAACATGTGAAAAGTGTAATGGGACTGGCGCAAAATCTAGTAGTTGCATAAAGTCTTGCACTGGATGTGGAGGTAGGGGCAGGGTAATGAATTCTCAGAGAACACCATTTGGAATTGTTTCTCAGGTACATTCCTCCTCTTTCTCTTTATGCGCCTAGTCTAAACTTTTAGTTTGCTCCACTTGTGTTTAATCTGAAGATTTCTGATGTTTTGTTTGTATTTGTAACGTAGGACTAAGTAGTTTGTCTAGTTAGGTTTAAAGATGCTAGTAGGTTTAAAGATTCTGATGTTTGGTTGTTGCACAAATCATGCAGTTCCTAATTACATAATGATAAAGCTTGAGTTTCTCTTCAAAATATAAAATTAAAAATAAAGCTTGCCTTTTTTCTAAGGATGTGAAGTTCAAACCTTAAGATTTATAAATCCTTCCCTTTTCACACATTTCCATATGTTGGATCTTGCTGTACAGTTGTAATGCCCTGGAGACTGAACTACTATGCAGGTACAAGCTAAACAATCATAATATGATCTAAACTAATAGTAGATGATAAACCAAAAGTACCTGATATGTTTGCTTTTTGAAAATTCTTTCATATTTGATCTTTGAATATCTTTAGGTATCTACTTGCTCAAATTGTGATGGCACTGGAGACATAATCTCCGATAAATGTGTTAGTTGTAAGGGTGAAGGGAAAGTACAGGCCCAACGAAGTATTAAGGTGGACATACCAGCTGGCGTTAATAATGGATATACAATTCAAATCGAGGGAGAAGGAAGCTTGGACAAAAAAAGGTTAGCAACATAATCTTAATTGTGGTCTTTGTTACTTATTATTTTCTTATTTTCTGTATTATGAGCAAAGAACAAATTGTATAATTACCAACTCGGGTGCAAAAGGTACAAGTTTCTTTTGAGGGCAGAAAGCATACTTATAATCTTTGGGTAGCTTTCGAGCTTTTGAGAACCATATGACGTGGTGGATGTCATCAGTTCAAGCACAAGCAAGATGGGTTGGAAAACTATACAATTTACATGTATCCAGAGCAGAAAAATTGCACAAACAATTATGAGCAACTAAAACAGCTAAGAAAACACCTCTCTTTCTCTGGACAAAAAAGAAGAGTGGTGTACAATGTCACATCATTGCTGTCCATCAAACATTGTATTGTTCTGCTGCATTCAGAGCCCACAAACCTGTCAATGAGGGTGATCCTATGCATCACCTCCAGTCCTATAATGTCTAGACCTTGTTTCAAAAAAAAAAAGGATGTCTAGATGGTCATGGTGGAAGAGGGGTCAACATCTGAACAACACACAACTCCAGACCCTTTAGCAATGGGTCTGTTTGAAAAAAAAATGAGCAGCATCCTCAGGGGGCCACCCCCCTGCATAGGGCACAAGTAACATTTGAGGTTCATTGAGAACACCCCAATCAACCACTGAGTCAATAAACTGATCCTATGGATCAATGTTGTAAGACCCAGATTGGACGTCGACCCTGATAGGTTTCCGTGTCAAGTCAGACCAGATTGGGTTGGTTAATCCGGACAGTCGGACCAGTTGATAATGAAATAATATAAGAATATAAATCATGATATCTATTAAACTATGTTTATCAACAGTTAACACAATTATACATCAAAGTATGATTGAAAAGTTTTAAATAAATCCTCTCAAAAAAAGGTTTTAAATAAAAATAACAAACTCAATGTGAATAAGTTTTATTTAATTTTTTTGAGAAGGCAAAGATGACAACCAGAAATTACTGTCATCCAGGTATATATATATCAATATAGCTAATCAACATGTACATGTAAAGCACTCTCCGGAAGAGAGCGGCAAAAATGAAAAGGAGAAAATGCTATTCAAAACTCCATTCCCGGATAAGAAATAAGTGTGGTGTACAATGCTATCCACTTGACATCTCTCTCCAAAAATGATGACTGCGCTGAATGGCCCTGGCACCGGCAAAGAAAACTGCCAACAAGGACCTCCAATTCTGCCTCCATCTCCCGGGAGTCCGAAAGTGCTGCCAAAATGTCTCTGATGATGACGGAAAACCATCCAAGAAACTCATCCGCGACCACACCAGGGCATCCAAAAGATAGGTGATCGGTATCTTCCATCGCCTCCCCACATAATATGAAAGATGTGTCAGAATGGGGTGCCCATCTCGCCCTGTAGGCTCTCCTGAGTATCCGGCCATGCCCAAAGATCTTGACCTTCAGTAGTACCTTGGAGCACCATATGAGTTTGCAATCAGCCCTGAGATCGTCCAGATCAAGGAAATATGGAAGGAAGTGGAGATAGAGGTCACGGGCCGAGAAGGAGGCCGAGATCCACACCCATCCATCTGCCCTAGAAGGATTCGGTCAAAATGGGGCAATCCTTTGATGCAGAGATAATAACTCAGCCATCCTCTGATCGGACAATGAAAATCTGAAGACGGGGGTCCACGAACCTGTGCTCGGATCGCCATCCAACAACAGTCGCATCCTAGTGAGTCGCCAAGGCCAAAAGCCGAGGGAAGGATACCGCAAGAGGGCAACCGGGCCACTTATGATGCCAGAATGAGAAGTCCTCCTCTGAACCAAGCATGGGTCATGAAAGGGCGCACCATAGGGAATAACGTTGCGATGCCACGCCAAAAGGAGGAGGCGCCCTACGGGAGAGTGGGCCTAGATTCTCAAGACTGATCGCGGCCATAACATGTGAAGAATACCTCCCGCCACAGACTATGGCCTGGACTCATGATTCGTCCCACCCACCGGGCAAGTAGAACCCAGTTGGTAAGGTGAATGTCCAACAGCCTGCCCAATGATGTGGGCCTACAGATACTGAGCCAAGCCACCAGGTGAACTTGTTGATCTGAGCTAGTCCCTGCCAAAAAAATCCACTCCTCAGTGCATCAATCCGCCTCACAATCTGATCAGGCATCCTGAGATCAAGCATTGGAGCAGTGGTTACAAGGATGGAGCTCACGACTTCTCTCCTGAGGTGGCCGGCTCATCCTTCTTTGCTTCTTGGGCGACATGATTGGCTTCTTGGGGGCTCACTTGCGGAGGCTTTCCCCGATTATATGCTTTGGCGGCGCATCCTAGTGCGACAGTGGCGGAGACCTGGTCCGAGGTCGGGGGCCTCGTTTCTAGCTCTTTGACCCTTCTCTTCAGATCTACCCTCGACCACCGCATTACCGAGCTTTTGGAGCTTCATCCGCGGACCGCCATCTTTTGGGACTTCTCACCGGTACCCAAATGGAAGGGCAAATGAGAAGACTAAATATGTCTACTACCAACCGCATAGTCAAAACTTGTCATAAAATCGGCCGGTTGGTTTGCTTCTCTCCAAGTATGGGAAATTTTCAAATCTTTGAAACTAGCATACATACAGGGCGAGATGGGCACACACGTTTTGTGCCTTATGCGGTGAGGCAACGGAGGACATCAACCACCTATTTTTTGCATGTCCGACAGCATGAGATATCTAGCATCAGGCAATCATCGGGGGCCTTCCCCCCTCATATTCTCAGACCTTGTGGTAGTCTCTCCCAAGTTTTGGCCTGGCAGAGATGGAGAGTGCCATTGACATCGATCAGTTCCTAGGCCATATGGCTCCAGCCTAATCGAGTGATTTTTTTTGGGGAGTGATTAAGACAGAGCGGATTGTACACCACATCTCTTTTCTTCTTCGGGAGTGGGGTTTCGGATAGCTGGTATACTTTTCCATTTCTTCATGCTCTCTTGGAGAGCCCACACTTGTATACCATCTCCTTTTCATAGTTATATATATACCTGGATGACAATCACATAACTTGGTGGTCATCCAAAAAAAAAATTGACATTTAGTATATCAGGAGTGCAGAAAGAATCGAGTGAAGCAGGATGAGATTTTTTAACTATTAATTTATAATTTTTTTACTACATTAGATTATAATTTATAAATTTATATTTCGCAAATTTAACTATTAATATCAATTTAACTATTAATATCTTTTAATTTAATTTACTGGCTTAATTTATTTTAACATTTAAGAAATATCAAAAGAAAAGATAAAATTGTTCTCTTAAAGAAAATAATTTGAGAAATGAGATATAATAATACTAATTATATAATACAATTTAAACTTCTTAATCATTCAAATAATTAAATGTGATATATTAGTTTGTACACAATAATTGGTCCAATTGGTCTTGGGTTCAAGACTTGGTTTCTATACTATTTCTTATTGATGATAAAAAAAATTTGAACCCCCCATCGTTGGACCCATCCAGGTCTGGTTCTACCCAGTTTTTTTTACCAATTTGACTGGCTCAAACTGGTCCATTAAGGTGGCCAGGTTTGACTTGACCCAAGGATGCTTAGCCATAGTCGTATCGGTCTGACCGGCAGGTCCAGTTTGAGTTTTAAAACAATGCTATGGTATTACGCCCACAGATCTTGGCTGGATGATGCACGCGAACCGTATAGATAGGAGATAAAGTCCGCACCCCAATTTGATTCCATATGTGTGTCTCATAGATTCAATTTAGATTCTTGACGCAGGGCGATGCTAGTTCCCCACTCTCAAATATGCCTCTAAGTGTACATCATCTCTCAACCTCTCGGAGGACTCTACTATTCCATGTGAGAATCTTGAGTGGAACCCATTAATGCTGCTCAAGGACATGGAATGAGTTTGCATGCATATTGAATTCAATTGTTCCTATTCTTGCTAGCTCGGATGGGTTGGAAGGAGGCCGCCCCAGACACCTTAACAACCACCATGTTTTGCCAATCACCGTGTAATCCACATATATGTGAATCAAGAATAGATGCAAAAACCTTCTTGGATGAGAATCCAGAAATAATGCTTGTATGGCATGCCAAGAAATTAGAGACAACGAACCCATTCAGCTCCAAAGTTGGATCATCAAAGCAAGGGGTAACCCATACTTAATCTTGGGATGTTCTGCTTGTTCAAGAAACTCTAAAGGACCAAACAAATGAGTTATAAGGTCCAAGAAATCCATCTCCGTAGAAGACTCCTGCAGCCTGTTCTTTAGAAAGAGAGATGATCACCAAGGCTATCATGAAATTAAGATTGCCCTGCAACTAATATTGAGATTCCTGCATTATAGATAAAATGAGGTGAGATGTTTTGCTGTTGGATATGGTAGGAGGTGATGTTTTACAGAGGGAACCATAAAATTTTAATCGGACAAATTTAGTTGATTTAACAAGAAAGACATGACAATTTTGAATTTAGTTCCCTCACATATTACTTAATAAGGAAATGAAGAAAAGCCAAACACTTGCCTTCTTATTTCTGAATCTCTAATCTTCATTGATTCATAGTTATCTGTTTCCTTGCAGCAGTGAATTATTTTATTGGACGAGTGTCTTGAATTCATGCATTACATATATTATTGCCAGTTTTTAAGAATTTTTTTACTATTGTAATTATATTGAGTAATTAATGTGCTTCTTTCAGGGGGATGGTTGGCAACCTTTATCTTTTCATTCATGTGAGTGAGAAACTGGGGATCAGAAGAGATGGTATACATTTGTACTCGGATATTTCAGTAGATTATACTGAGGCCATCCTAGGGACAATTATCAAGGTGATTTATTATCTTTTTCATTTAGGAGTAATTAAGCATTTCCTTTCACTTGATTATTTTATGTCGGTCATGATATTGCAATTTGTAGACCTTGTTCAATATAGGGTCGATAACAGTGCTTTTGCAATTTACATTATTTTCAATGCAATTTTTTGGTGACTGTTATTTATTTTTATATATGAGCATAACATTGTGAGTGGGATGTGACAAACAAATAATATCTCTTTGCTGTTCAAGAAAATTACATCGGTTGCCATTCTGAGAGTCACATGAGATGTTAGTTGCAGCATAGAGTAATCAATTGTTATTGGTTTGAGGAACATTAGCATTGTGATGATCATTGAGTAATCCATTGTTATTGGTTTGAGGAACATTAGCATTGTGATGATCATTGCTTGTAGGATTTGGGCACTTGGATGGTGCTTCTTTCTCCTCTCATTTTCCTTGTTCACTTTTTTCATTTCACTGTATGAATGATAGCTCGAGTGGGATTTAGAAAATAAGATATGGTTCAATGAGAAATTAACCACACGATCGTTAGCAGGGGTGGAGGTGTCCATGCATGATAGCATTGGTGGTGACATGGGTTATATGGCTCTAGCGTAACCATGTGATTTTGGAGATGAGCAACATTGTACATCTCATTTCTTTTTTAATGAGAGAGTGGAGAAATGGGTAGGTTCTTTTGTTGGATGGTACCCTTTACCTTCCAGAGTTGTTTTACTTTTCTGTTTGTTTTGACGTTCTACACACACTTGTAAATTGTCTGATTTTATAATTTGAATACAAGTGGATGGCTACCTAAGCTTGGTAGTCATTCTTTTACATCTCAAAAGAAGAAAAAAAGAACAAGAAGAAATTCCATAGTACATGGTCCAAGTTGAGCTTAATTGATATCTATACTCTAGCTTGAGGTGTCCTAAAGGAAGTATTGCTTGAATACTTTCAATCATGGGTTTCCTTTGTCTTATAAGAACTAATTTCTTTATTCCCGTAGTTTTTTAATTTCCTTATTTTCGTTATTATTAGTTTCCTTTTCTCTCTCCTAGGTATATTTTGCTGTGATTTTCTGATTATGTTGCCTTCCCTTGCATCGTCCATCCTTGCTATAAGTAAACTAATTTGATCATGTATGAAATCAAGCAATTACATTTTCATTCATAATTTTCCAAGGTGAAAACTTTTTCAGTCCTCATGCATTCTAGCTTTCCAGGCATACTGCCAATCAAGGAACTTTTGTTAATATCCCAGATGTTAGACATAAGAAAGTTGATCTTATGTAATCAGAAAAGACTAGGGTCGAGGTGAAGGGGTAAGTATAACAACAACAACAACAAAGCCTTATCCCACTAGGTGGGGTCGGCTACATGGATCATACATTCGTTGATCCATGTTCATGAGATTCGACAGGGTTTTACGCTGGCTGTCGGGGCCTAACACAACCCTCCTCCTTTATCCGGGCTTGGGACCGGCTATAAAACATAGGCGGAGTTATATGCGTATTGCACAAGGATGGACCTTTAACTTGGTAATATAATTTCTTGAAATTTCAAATGATTTTATGGAGACTAATCTTTTGTTCCAGATTAAAACACTCAAACCGGCAACATGATTAATACTTTTGGGCTAAAATGAACAAAACAACTCATAAAAGGGGATAAATTATTCTTAACTTTAAAAAAAGCTATGAAGTTGAAAAAGATACCAAATTAATTTCACACTTTTGTATATCAAAATAGGGAATGGAGGATTTTCTAGTTTTTTTTTATTTCGGTTGAAGTCAATTAATCAATAATTTGAAAAATCTATCAAAAAATATACAACAACAACAACAACAAAGCCTTATCTACTAGGTGGGGTCGGCTACATGGATCATACGACGTCATTCCGCTCTATTAGTAACCAAACCTTTCAGTATATTATTCACCAATAGATCTTGCTCTATTAGTTCGCCAAGTGTCCGCCTTGGCCTCCCTCTCCCTTTTTTAATCGGACTCCAAATTATTTGATCTATTCTTCTTACTGGCGCATCTAATGGTCTTCTCTGAACATGACCAAACCATCTCAAACGATTCTCTACCATTTTCTCACTAATAGGAGCCACTCCGACTCGTTTACGTATATGGTCATTCCTAATCTTATCTAATCTTGTATGACCACACATCCATCTCAACATCCTCATTTCAGCTACCCCCACTTTACGTTCATGTTGTCCCTTCATAGCCCAACATTCACTACCATATAATACTGCTGGTCTTATAGCAGTACGATAAAATTTTTCTTTAACTTTATTGGGTACTTTTCTATCACAAAGAACTCCAGTGGCTTTCCTCCACTTACACCAACCAGCTTAAATTCTATGATTAACATCGTTATCAATCTCACCATCTTATCTTACAATTGATCCTAAATATTTAAACTTTGTCACTTGAGGAATTATATCCTCCCCTAGCCTAACTTTCAAATCGTCTCTAAGTTGTTTATTTGTGAAATTGCTATGCATATATTCTGTTTTATTCCTACTTAAACGAAAACCCTTTGACTCCAACGTATTTCTCCATATTTCCAATTTTGTATTAATCTCTTCTCTTGAATCCGCTAAAAGTACTATATCATCCGCAAATAGCATGCACTTAGGTACCTCCTCTGTGATACTCTCGGTTATAGCATCGATAACTAAGTTAAATAGATACGGGCTTAAAGCTGATCCTTGATGTAGGCCAATTCCTATAGGAAATTCATTTGTCTCACCTCCGGGTGTCCTAACCCTAGTCAATGCCCAATCGTACATATCTTGTATTACCTTAATGTAGGCAACACTCACCCTCTTCTTTTGCAAGGCTTTCCAAAGTACATCCCTTGGTACCCGATCATACGCCTTCTCTAAGTCAATGAAAGCCATATGTAAGTCTCTTCTCCTACTTCGATACTTCTCCATCATCCCCCTTAGTAAATAAATCGCCTCTGTAGTGGATCTTCCTGACATGAACCCAAATTGTCTCTCAGAAATACTAGTCTCGATTCTCAATCTATGCACAATCACTTTTTCCCATAATTTCATTGTGTGATTCATAAGTTTAATCCCTCTATAATTTGCACAATTATGAATATCCCCTTTATTTTTGTAAATAGGAACTAATGTACTTAATCTCCAATCATCAGGCATCTTTTTCGACCGTAAAATCTCATTAAATAGTTTACATAATCACAACACATTTTTCTCCTAAACATTTCCAAACTTCAATCGGTATACCATCCGGTCCAACGGCTTTACCATTCTCCATTTTCTTAAGAGCTTCGCTAACCTCCGAGACTCTAATTCTACGATAAAATGACCTATTAAGCTTACATTCGCTAACTGTCAAGTCCTCCAAATCACAACGGGAACCTTCACATCCATCATTAAATAGCTTATAGAAATACTCTTCCCATCTGTTCTTAATATCTCCTTCAGTAATTAAAACCTTGCCAACTTCATTTTTTATGCATCTTACTTGATCCAAATCTCTCGACTCCTCTTTATTCCTTGCAATCTTGTAAATCCTTTGTTCACCAGCCTTTGTCCCTAACTCCTTATAAAACCCCTCATGCTTTAGCACGAGCATCACTAACTAAAATCTATCAAAAAAAAAAATGCCAATAGTAAATCTTTTTTGTAAACAAGTTGTTTGCTATTCTATGATAGATAAATAATGTTACAACATACAATCAAGTTTTCATTTGGCACTCACGATCAGGATGATAACTACCACTTTTAACAAAAAACTTTTTCAGACATAATATTTTCTCTCTTGTATTAAACTCTTGTGCATTATGTTCAATAGTTTACACTTAGATGAGTTTAAGGTTAAGGAAAAAAAAATACGTTTCACAAGCTTTTGTGGATGGAATACTATGTAGTTGAAGCATAAGATTCTAGCAGATGAACCTTGATTAGTGGCAGAATGTGATCTGGTGGAAGTTATATTCTTGATGCGAATTCAAGTGAAATAACAGGCATGCGGTGGACAAGGACATGAGCCATCCACTTTTTATTAATTGTGAGTATTTAATCTTTTAGTCATAATAAAACAATCACTTTTAATGTGAATACATAAGGTGCTATGACTTCTTTTTTCATTAAAGAATGTGCCAAGGATTTTAGCTACTGAGATTTTACTTAAAATTGATTTTTTGTATTGATTGTTGGAGTTATATTATGATCATATTTAAGATTCAACTATGAAATTCTCTTTTTCTGCAACTTGCTGGCAGTCTATTTAATATGTTATTGTCACACTTTGCCTGAGAATTCATGCCTTCTCAGGTAGAGACAATTGAAGGATATAGAGAACTTGAAGTACCATCTGGAACACAACCAGGTGATAAATTGAAACTTTCTAAGATGGGAGTTCCAAACATAAGGAAACCTTCAATTAGAGGTGATCATCATTTTATCATAAAGGTCGAAATACCAAAACATATCAGGTAACTATCAATTTTCCTTTTAGCTTTTGTAGCAGGAAATTATTTTCAATACAAAAGAGAAATATTCATCTTGTTTGATTCTTTCTTTTTCATTTGTGAATTGTGAAGCTTCCTAATGGTACATCAGAGATGATGTTATGTATTACTTTTTTTAAAGTGAAAGGATGACTACCAAACTTAAGTAGTCGTCCGCTTTATATTAATGACTATAAGTGGAAGCAATTTACAAGTGTGTATGGAGAAAGAAACAAGACCAAGAAAACAACAAAAAAGCATGAATGAAAGGTCCCTACAAAAGAAACACTATCCCTTACTCCACTCATAAAAAAAGGCTATGTGATGGGTAATGTCATCCACATAACATCATTCATCCCTCAAAAAGAGTGTGGTTATGCTGAAGCCATATGGCCCACAAGATCGCCATAGTTGTCATCAATGGAAGCCTCCAACCTTGGTTCCATGCTGCAGAAAAATCTTGTGGCAATCTCCATGGTGGATCCAGTGTTGACGCATCGAATGCCCTCTCGATGCACTGATCGCCAGACTTCTGATGTAATGGGGTACTCATAAGAAAGGTGGCTGATGTCCTCATCCGAAGATCTGCACAGGATGCACGTGATGTTTAGTCTAGGTTATCTCATCCTGTATGCCTAAAGTAAGCACCCTATTGCATCTCAAATGCCAAGTAAAGATCCTGACTTTGAGGTCACATGTGACCTTCAAATGTGCCGACAGTACTCTGAGCTCGATGAATACCAAACTCCTGGGCAGCAGATGCGTATAAACAACATGAGCAGAGAACTAACCAGAAAATCACACAACAACTATCCTCTCTGGACTCATCCATAGTGGGATGAGATGTGTTGTAGTCATGGTTGTCAAAAACGCGTGTTAACTCGTAAAAGCGTACGATTTTACGTCTTCACCTTTGCATTTCGTGCTCGATCTCACCCGGAAACGTTTTTGGCCAGCACGCGGTAGAATCGCGTGCTGGCCCGTAGAATCGGTGGAGACGCACGACTCCACCGATCCCACAATATTTTTTTTTAATGTTTTATAAGCGTGATAGGCACTCATCTCTTCCTTTTTGTTTGTTGTCTGCCGCTGTGCCCTGTCGCTGCCACCACTGCTGTCCTGCTGCCACCGCTCACTGCTGCTGTCGCCACTGTTGCTCGTCTGCTGCTCGCGCTGCTTCCGCCGCTCACTGCTGCTGTCGCCACTGTTGCTCGTCTGCTGCTCGTGCTGCTTCCGCCGCCGGCTGCTGTCCTGATGCTGCTGCCACTGATCTAACAGGTTCCTCCCCCGTCCCTCTCTCGTGTTCTCTTTCTCTCCCTCTCCCTTTCTCTTCCCGCACTCTCTCCCTTTCTCTTTCTCCCCTCGTCTTCTCTCGCCCTTTCTCTTTTCCTCCCCTCTCCCTCTCTCGCTTTCTCTTTCTCTCCCTCACCCTCTCCCTTTCTCTTCCCGTACCCTCCCCCTTTCTCTTTCTCCCCTCTTCCTCTCTCGCCCTTTCTCTTTTCCTCCCTTTTCCTCTCCCTTTCTCTTCCCACACGAGAATATGTTTTTTTTCTCCTTTTCTCTTTCTCTCTCTCCCTTTCTCTCTACAAATCGAAACAGGTTTCTTTTTTTTTTCCACGAACCCAATAGTTCTCCCCATTGGTGAACAAGGGCCATGGCGACCTTTTTACTTTCTATTATGTTATAAAATTAAAACATTTTTATATTTCAACTATGGTTAATATTTGCTTAATAAAGTAGAAATCATCAATTGCTTTTAATATTCTGAATTTATTATTGTGTTAATTTTTTATATATTAATAATGAAAGTTATTTATTGATGTGTTAATTTTTCATGAATTAATTATATTGATGTGTCTGTTGTTATTCTGTTATTATTACAATTTGTTAAGGTTGTGAATTTATATATATATATATATAATTAAATAGGTATTAATATCATGAAGTGTGATGTTAAAATTATAAATTTGGACATGTATTATTGCATTTTGTACTTATAAGTTGAAAGAGAATTTGCATTTCACTACTAATATCATGAATTTATATATATTATTATATATTAATATATACATTTACAACAACAACAACAACAACAAAGCCTTATCCCACTAGGTGGGGTCGGCTACATGGATCATACGACGCCATTCCGCTCTATTAGTAACCAAACCTTTCGGTATATTATTCACCAATAGATCTTGCTCTATTAGTTCGCCAAGTGTCCGCCTTGGCCTCCCTCTCCCTCTTTTAATCGGACTCCAGATTATTTGATCTACTCTTCTTACTGGCGCATCTAATGGTCTTCTCTGAACATGACCAAACCATCTCAAACGATTCTCTACCATTTTCTCACTAATAGGAGCCACTCCGACTCGTTCACGTATATGGTCATTCCTAATCTTATCTAATCTTGTATGACCACACATCCATCTCAACATCCTCATTTCGGCTACCCCCACTTTACGTTCATGTTGTCCCTTCATAGCCCAACATTCACTACCATATAACATTGCTGGCCTTATAGCAGTACGATAGAATTTTCCTTTAACTTTATTGGGTACTTTTCTATCACAAAGAACTCCAGTGGCTTTCCTCCACTTACACCAACCAGCTTGAATTCTATGATTAACATCGTCATCAATCTCACCATCTTGTCTTACAATTGATCCTAAATATTTAAACTTTGTCACTTGAGGAATTATATCCTTCCCTAACCTAACTTTCAAATCGTCTCTAAGTTGTTTATTTGTGAAATTGCTATGCATATATTCTGTTTTATTCCTACTTAAACGAAAACCCTTTGACTCCAACGTATTTCTCCATATTTCCAATTTTGTATTAATCTCTTCTCTTGAATCCGCTAAAAGTACTATATCATCCGCAAATAGCATGCACTTAGGTACCTCCTCTGTGATACTCTCGGTTATAGCATCGATAATTAAGTTAAATAGATACGGGCTTAAAGCTGATCCTTGATGTAGGCCAATTCCTATAGGAAATTCATTTGTCTCACCTCTGGGTGTCCTAACCCTAGTCAATGCCCCATCGTACATATCTTGTATTACCTTAATGTAGGCAACATTCACCCTCTTCTTTTGCAAGGCTTTCCAAAGTACATCCCTTGGTATCCGATCATACGCCTTCTCTAAGTCAATGAAAGCCATATGTAAGTCTCTTCTCCTACTTCGATACTTCTCCATCATCCCCCTTAGTAATATATACATTTAATATTAAAAAATAATCTGGTAAAATCGGCCGTGTCGTGTTACGTGTTCACGATTTACGAGTTTTTCCGGCCCTCCGTGTCGAGTCCGTTTTACGTGTTTGACAACATTGGTTGTAGTAGTGCAAGTAAGTCAGAGACCTCCTATCCAATAAGCCAGCACAAAATAGTGGTGTCCACGAACCTCCCATCCACCCAATCCATAAGACAAAGACCGAAGACATCAGGTCCACGTCAAAGCTGTCAATCTAGGAAAAGCTTCTGCCACAAATCATAAATCATCATCCGACCCCATGATCCGACTGAACCAACAAGGCAAGTGGGCATGGTTGGTCTAGTAAGATCTCGACTCCTAGATCGCCATGTGAAACAGGACTACAAGCATCCCTCCATGCCACAAGGCAGACGTATGAACTTTGAGACCCACATCCCTGCCAAAAAATTTACCTCTGATAGAATCAATATTCTTCTCGACTTGTCCTGGCATCTGAAGCACTGACATATAGTATGCGGGTAAGGAGGAGAGGATGGATCTCAGAAATACTAGGCGGCCATCACATGAGAGTGGTCTTAAGTTGTATCCATGTAGTCCTCACTCCATGCAATCAACAACCGGTCTTCATCCCCGGGAGCCAATGTGGCGGTTAGATAAGCGAAGCCCGAGGTATGTGATCGGAAGCGAGCTGATTGGTGTGAGGGACTCCTCGCCACTAGATGTGGCTTCCTCCTCAATCAGACCAAAAGGGATGAAAAACGATTTGGCATGATTGATTTGGAGGCTTGAGGCAACACCAAAGAGCTTGATCTGGATGGCAATTTCTGGCGCATCCTCAACTGAACCCTTGATGAAGAACAAAGTATATCATTTGAATACTGCTGCAAGGGTGCCGAGGATCTCCAATATCAGGCCAGGTGAGAAACCCTCCACCATGCTTGCTCGACAAGCTAAAAAAAGTGCAACGGGCCAAAGCATCGAGCACCAGAACAAAAGGTATAGGGGCACCTTTGTCAAACCCCCTTCTATGGCGGAACTCAACTCATGGTCGGTTGCTCATTGACCAAGATTGCAAATGAAGCTATGATGATGTAGCGCTTTATCCACATGATGCAGGTCGGTGGCCGCAAGAAGGTAAATGGTGTTGGATAGAGCGATTGGCCGGGAATCCTCCATCTACTCTACTGGCATGCCTTTGGACAACATGAAGACTAGGAACCGACATTGTAGAGATGGTGTGCCTGATCGTATTGCTATCATTTTGTTAGTTTTAAAGCCAGATTTTTATAGATGAGGCAATTCCTAATTTGCAAAATGGGATACGAAGAGAGGTAACTAAGGAGTGGAATGAAAATAAGAAAGGGTTCTTATCTTTAATGAGTGCCATATAATTACATAGTAAACACCATTGAATTCACAAATATGCCAAAAAATAACTTCGGAACTGCAGTAATCAAACTTTTTTCCATTAATCGAATCTAAATTCACACAAAGTAAAACATACGTGGGGAAAGACTGTGTACTGTGTATGTGTATGACATACTTGTAGGATGGCTGAATACTGTGCACAACTACCTACAAAACTTGTTTCACTGATTAAATTGTCTGAGTAAACTTCTATGTTTCCCTTTTTCTCTTAAAAAAACTTTTATGTTTCCTACACACGATGGATTGATCCATTCATATTTCAAACACTGGTATGAATGAATTTCCATGTTCACAAGAATGACCCTATAAGATGGTAGTTTTCACAATAATATAGAGCCAAACTTAAAAGGTTTTTCATTTGAAGGCCAAGCAGCTATTACAGTTGTTGCATTGACTTGGTCATTTGGTCCTCCCTTCTGCTTTTTTTACCTTTTATACATTTTGCTTTCTCTATATCGATGAATACCATTTATGCTTTTATTTGTCCCCTGCATACTGGCATATCGTTAAGCATTCATTAATAATCTCTTGTACATACATGGTCACACATTTCGGTCTGATAGTCTACAGCGAGATTAGAGCAGGGCTTCCACCTGACTGTTTTTTCTAGGTCTTGAAAGCAGTTTTTGTTTTACTGCACAGCTTGCAAAACTTTAGTATCATATTCTTACTTTTGGATCACTTGCCCTTGCCTTTATAATTTTATTGTCTCTGATTCTCGAAAGAAGAAAAATTATTGTCTCTGCGTGGTTTGTGTTTATTCATGTAGAAATCCATTTTTCTTTGAAGTGTTAAGCAGGCACATAACACACTGTAGCCTAAAGTTATAAAGTTTACGATGTTTGTAATAATTGACCTTCACAGTGGTGAGGAGCGTCTACTGGTTGAGAAGTTAGCATCTCTTAGAGGCTTTCACGATCGTTCAATTGGATCTGAGGGTAATAAGTCTCTTCCATGTAAAAAAAAGTTCACCGATATTTACAATTTTTTTTGAAAGACCAATATTTACATTTACTTGGTTTGTGTTACTTTCCCATTGATCTCTAGGACCTGTCATGAATGATGCAATCAAAAGGAAGAGACAAAAGCATGTTTCGCAAAATATGACTAAGAAGACATTCTGGAGTTACTTTAGGCGCCTGTTTGGGTAAGTTCCTTTACCAAGCTAACATGATCCTAGTTTTTTTAAGAAACAATGTCATCATTTACCTATTCATTTATTATTATTTGTTACCTCTTTGTTACATTGGAACGGGGAGCTCTTAACTCTAACAGTTTCATTTTCTTATGGTAACTTCATATGTGTATGAATGTGATTAGTTTCATTTACAGATCATACCTATCTGCCTCTCATGTCTTTCCTGCACAACTCCGTTAAGATGGCTGATATGTCATTTTTCTCATGTGGATATTGAATGTTCAGCAGTTTTAAGTATTGATGTCTACATGGACAGTTTTATAATATTCTGCCGAAGAATGAAACAATGATACATTGTTCTTCCTAGTGAATCGGCATGTCGGTATGCATTGTGTAGGTTACTAAACGAATCCTGAGTCTACCATGCAGAGGATTTGATGTGCAAACAACAGCTACACACGTCCGATAGGAAGATAGTTTATGAGCCCAAGTAGGGTGTAGTGCAACTTAAATTCAGTATTTTTGTCAATTAGAAAGAAATAATCATATAGCAGTTCGGTTATCCACTTTTCTGGATGGAAGTTTGGTTATGCACTTGGCTCCAAGCCAATGAGTTCTTGATGTCGTATCCATGGGTTCATGCATGTGTATTGTGCCAAGACAGGAAAAAGGAATAGAAGAAGAAATAAAAGGAAGGATACAGACTTGATGCTGAAAAGATTTGAAGATGGTGAGGAGTTCAATCCTTTTCAAGTACTAAATGAATGTTATAATTAGGCAGAGATATTGGATTGATGTCTACTTTGTTGTTTCCTCTTATAATTATTTTGTGGCAAAATGGAGCATGCTGCACAATTTTGTGTTGTACCTTGTTGCCAACTACCAGAATTACTAATTATTCTGGACCGCGATCCTTGTTGAGCTGTTCGGAGCTACTTCCGTCCTTCAAATCAATCATGCCGAAACCTTATTTATGCCCTTTGGCATGGTTGAGGATGAAGTTGCATCTTGTGCTTAGGAGCTGCGGACATCTATCGGCACACTACTGCCCTCTTGTTTGGGGCTGCCTCTCTCCGATCGCCACATCGGCTACCAGGTTTGGACGCTGGTGGTGGAGCATACAGAGCAGCGACTACAGGGTTGGGGTGCCATACTTCTTTCACACGGGGTCCGCTTGGTCTTTTTGTGGTTGGTTCTATCCTCCCTTCCTACATACTATATGTCAATTCTGTGGATGTCAGCGCAGGTTGGGCGCCCCATGGACACCACTAGGAGCCACTTCTTCTGGCGGGCTTGTGGTTCTAGGAGGCAGAGGGTACACCTTGTGACATGGCGTGAGATATGTAGGCCACTTCACAACCTTGCCCTCCTATCTGATCAGTGGCGCATCTCATCTTTGGCACATCATCTCTAGGATTCTCCCTGCGGCCCATTCACTGCCTCACTTGACTCCCGCATGACATTCTCTTTCTGGAGGCACGAGTGGACCACGGGTGGGCACACTAGAAGAGAAATTCACCAGGCTGACAGTACTATCAACAGATCAGATGGTGTTGGTCTGAGTTTCGGATTGGAGACTACTGGATCCCACTCTTTCAAGTTGGACTCTGATGGCCAATGCAGAGCTCTGGCCATACTCGAGAGGATTGCTTGGTACCATTCAGATGGTGACAAGGAGGACGGTTGGGTATGGCTGGTGGGTCATTGTGCAACACGATTGACTTATCTATGCCTGCTGCTCGCATGCATCGCACTTGACAACTTCAGAGGAGACTGCCGATACATATGGAGATCTCATCTGCCCCTTAAGCTCCAAATGTTTACTTCGCTGTTGTGGGACATGATTCTTACACGAGTTTACCAGTTGTGATGGGCGCCTGATACAAACACCATCTGTGTCCTATGCGAGAGGTCAGAAAGAGGATATCAACCATCTTTTTTTGTGGCTGCCCCATTGCATCTGAGATGTGACTATAGGTGGACCGACCTGACAATTGATAGCTTGGCACTGGGCATGCTATGATTATGGGCCCCTTACACTCGAGGGTCTCATGGTTGATAGCCTTGATCATGTAGACGATTTGGCTACAATGTAACCACACACTTTTTGAGAGAGAAAGGTCATACACCAAGAATAATGTGCAACACTTCTTTTTTATATGCGAGTGGGGTGATCGGTGACTACTGTATGAACCCCACACTCTCATTTATCCTTTGCTGTTTCATTTTATTACACTTGTAAATCCCCAGCTTTAATGTTTTAATATAATGTGGATACAAATCCGGTAGCAATCCTTTAACTGTGAGAAAAAAATGTAAAAAAACATGTTACCGGAATTGCTGGTCATATGTGCTGCATACTTTGCTTCTTAGTTTGCATCCATTGCTTAGGCTCATGCAAAATGATCAGATTTTATTGGATTTGACAATCTATCATTTAAGTGTTCAAACTTGGTATAATTTAATTAGAAAATCTTCTTGCACACGTCCTTTACTCTTTCAAAAAAATTAGTCAAAAGAATGTTTTGCCAAGTTGAGTTTTTCTATATTGTTAATAAGTTAGTCTTGGAGGATACTAGCCTTCCTTCAAGAAAAAGCCTTGCAAGCCTTTTGGTCTTTATTTCCCCACCATCACATTTGCGCCCTTTTGATCTTCCTAAAGCTTTTATGCTGCGATGCTTGCTATAATTTATAGAATATTAACACAACATTCTCGTGTTTTTGTTTCAACATTTATCAAGAATTTAAATAACAAAGATGAGTCTTCCTACAAGGTTAAGTTTTTAGATGTGGTTTTACAATGGTAGAGAGGTCACACATGGATTAAAACATGGACAAGCTCATGAGAAAACAAATTTCTTCTTCAATAGTGTACTATTTTTCTTCAGTTGTCATCATAGTATCCGGAGTGATCGAATAAAAGATTGAAATCCATTATCATCCAACTAATTTGTATGGGTCACATGGCTGACTATAGCAGTTGAGGCTTTCATCGGAGATATTTTGTATAAGACAAATTTCAAACTCGAGACCTTGAGTGATAACAAGCTGTGGCAATTAGATTGTACTCTAGTACAATAAAACTGCAAGTCTAGGAATTATGCAAACAAGAGATCTTATCAATTTCAATAATAATGTGGATTGCCACATTGAATCAAACCCCTGGAAATGAGGACAATAGTTTACTTACCCTTTAGATCCCAACAAAAAATAATGATAATCATTCGCAAAATAGAGTAGTGAACTTGTCAAAAAAAAAAAAAGAAAAGTAGTGAATATGATTGATGCCAAAGTCATCCCTATTTGTATATGGTTCTTTATATTTCATAATTAGACATTACATTTATTGTTGTTAATATCTAATTAGAAGGATAAAACTAAATATTCACCATTCTTGGTAAGGGAGCATGGACCAAGTTTAGATTTGGCTGAACAGTTTGTAAGTTTAAGTATATGCATCTTTGAATGTTGTGCCTTCTGTATCTGTATGATCCTAGTTATTTTTTCATTGTGATCTACATGGAGAAAAGAAGATATTCAACAGTTCAGATTTTATTTTCTCGTCATTATTCAATTTAGAGTAGAATAAAAAAGTTGATGCAATTGATTTTTATTCATCGACAATTAAAGAACTCTCTAAAGAAGTAAGAACTACCTATCCTTCTCTGATATATCATTCAGGCATCTAGTTTATCAATGTATTGTATGCTTCCCTGTCAGTTGTGATGTCTCTTTAAGCTACTGAAATCATATATACTCTGATCACTAAAAACATTTAGGTACTTGTGACTGTTTGTGTTGGAATGAAATAGCTGCTGATGTTCATTCTAGGAAAAAAAAAATATATCCAAGCAAGATTGCAGAGTGTAATTTGTGGTTAGGCATAAAAGGTGTATCCATCCATTGTAATTTTTTGTCAGGAGTAGCATCCATCAGAATGTAGAATGCTACCATTTTATCCAATCTAAATGTCCTGAAAGCAGCTCCTTTTTGTCTTGCTTACACTAGACACCTGGACTGCACAGTGTGGTGCTTCGGTTCATTCTGTGTTGATGTAGAACTGGAGTTTGTAGTATGACCTGTTTGGCAAATAATGAAAACTTTCTTAGAGTTTTAAATTCCAAAAGGAAGTCACTTTTCTAAAAGTGGTTTCTTTTGTTTTTATCCATAAGAAAATTGGACCATTCCGATTTTTGGATGTCACGAGATTTTTTCCAAACACTAACGAAATTATAAATTTAAATACTTTTAGTAGTTATAACCATATTTTAATGTCCATATAGATGCCTTATATGTAGAATAAAAAAGATATTAAGAAACTAGGAGCAAGCATAAAAATTGCACAAGAAATCACTGATATCTATTCTAAAAAAACACCAAGGCCTCGGTTATATTGATCTAAGAAATGATGAACAATTTCCTATTGATGGTTCCCAAACGCCACTTTTGACAATTTTCAACTGATGGATAGAAACCCATGGATTGACCCAAGTCCATGGGAATATTGGTCCCCAAAAGGGGCCTACGTTGTCAACTTATCCATGAGATGAGCCTGATGCACGAACAATTTTGTAGCACTGGATATTATAACTATATCAGCTAAGAAGCCCTTGCTGGTCTAAAGGGAATTTGTTCTTTTGATCCTCTTTTCTTCATTCAGGCTGTCATCCAACTAGTTTTTTAGCAATAGGCATCACTTCTTGAGCTCAACCTTGCATAATTATGGAGCAACCTCCTAGCCAAATTGATAATGATTTATGACTGTTTCCCTCCTTTTCTTGGTAGAAATAGAAACCTTCTGGCCTAGGTCAACAGCGGTCCAATCATTTATGATAAAGAGAGAAAGGGTTAAGAGTCAACTGAAAGGAACTCATTTTTCTATCATAAGAATATGGTGTTAAAGAACTCGAAAGTCAAAACATACCATGATAATTCTTACCAAAGATAAAATACAAGCAGTATGGGTGTGCCACCATCTTATCGGTAGAATACTGTACCAAGCTGTAAATACTGTTATTTTCGTTCTTTTTTATTGTAGTCTACCTAAAATTATCATAAAGTAATATATCTGATTGATTTAGATTAAACTGCTTCTGAACTGGGATGGTAGGCTGCTGATCCAATAAATTGCCTGTGTTAGTTAGTTCAATTTGTTTTTTAATCATTGGTTTTAAGTTCATTTCTGTTTGATTATCATAATAGGTTCCTAGATTCTAAAATGAAATGCTCCATGACGAAAATTTAGATTCCTGAGTTCAGGTAATGTTGCAGAATCAAACTATGGCCATTCTTAATATGGGATGCTCATTGCTATATCTTATAGTTCTCACAACTGTATTGGTTAAATCTTTTTTTTTTTCTCTTTTGAGGAATACTTAATATGGGATGCTCATTGCTAATCTCTTTACTTCCCTCTCCTACCCATCTAGTTTCTTGCAAGCATAAGATACTAATCTTACGCTGGTCCATTACTTGTGCCACCTCGAGGCGCTTCCCATTCAACGTCCCAATGCTCCTACTATCCAAAACCCCAAAACCCCACTCTCAAAGAAGGAAATAGATGTGGTGTACAATATTCTCTGTGTGACATTGCTCCCTACAAAAAATCACCTAGTTACGTTGGAACTATAAGGCCCAGGAACCAGCCAATTTTACATCATCTAGTTGTTAACAATAAATGATAATGAAGTCATGTGCACCAAAGATGAAAATTTTTTCCTAGAATCATGGATGTCAAAAGTTTTGAAAATTTGTCAATATTTCTTGCTTTGCCAATTATTCCTATTTAGGTGGACCAATTTCTATGTTTGCTTTGGAATGCCAATCTTTAATTATTTTCCGATAGTTTTCTTAGCTGTCATCAACAAGTACTCTGCAATCCTTAATTTATAACTATGGGATGAAAATATAACTATGGGATGAAAATGATATACTAGTGTGAGCTCTCAAAGTGAGAGCAGCGGCAAAAGGAAAAGTATATCAACTATCCAAAACCCCAAAACCCCACTCTCAAAGAAGGAAATAGATGTGGTGTACAATATGCTCTGTGTGACATCGCTCCCTACAAAAAATCACCTAGTTACGTTGGAATTATAAGGCCCAGGAACCAGCCAATTTTACATCATCTAGTTGTTAACAATAAATGATAATGAAATGTGAATACTTGAACTTTTTAAAATTGGAATTATATTAAAATGAGTTAAAATTTAAAAATATTTCAAAATGAATACCCTTTTCTCTTTTGTAAGAAATTGTTCTTTTAAACTTTATTGTATGATAGTTTTTTTTTTCTTGCATCTACTCACTATATCCCTATACTTTTCTTTCTTTCTATATATTTTAAATTTTAAAATTGATTATTTGTCAATATCTTATTTTCTATATTACTATTCATCTACACGGCCACTCCTCTACCATTTTGTTTCATCCATTTCCTTTTTCTATAGTTATATACTTATATATTTATAGTAAAATATTTAATATTATGTTTAAATAAATAGTATTATATTTTATTTAAATATTATATTATATGAATTAAACTCCGCCTATGTTTTATAGCCGGTCCCAAGCCCGGATAAAGGAGGAGGGTTGTGTTAAGCCCCGACAGCCAGCGCAAAACCTTGTCGAATCGCATGAACATGGATCAACGAATGGCATCGTATGATCCATGTAGCCGACCCCACCTAGTGGGATAAGGCTTTGTTGTTGTTTGTTTATTCAATTTAGAGTACATTGCGGTTTAGTTGATTGCATGTTTTATCTATCGATCACGATGTTCATTGGGTGGGTAGGTTTAAATTTACTTCTCAGAGTTAGTGTAAGGTATGTCTATTATCTCCTTTCGGTGCTAGTTATGTGGAAATAAGATTCGCACAAAATACTCCTAAAGGTATTCACAATGTGTGCGCTGGATATAAACCTTGTGGATTCTATCTAGATTGATGAAAGATAGATGGAGACTTTTGTCTTTTCTTTACCATATCGTCTTCCTCCGTAGTGCCTTCTCATTATCTTCCATTATTGGTTGTCCTTTTCCTTGATCACAGAATGTATAAGTTCATGTTTCTCTTGTGGAAAAGATTGGGCGTGATTCACATTTGGGATTGCTTCCAATCACTTAATACATTATATTGTGTTATGGATGGAATATGCTTAATCATTATGAAACAAACATATATGTAGTAGCTAGATTATTGTGCCATGCTTGAGGAGTATTATTTTGAAATTATTATTGGTTGAAATATGTGTAGTATTCGAATTGGTTGAATTACACCTGAAATTTGAATCAGTTAATTTTTTAGAACAGCAAAAACTATTGCCATTGTATCAAATGATATGGTGGCATTCATCATGTGGCTTCCAATGCACATTTCACAAAGAAGGTGGTTGTGTTGAAGTGGTTCACATTCTCACATATAGATCAATAGGATCGGGGACTTCCCGTGCTCCTTTTATTTTCAATTTCTTGTTCATGTATAGTAGGCTCATGGTTCTCTCTTGTTAAAGTAAGAATAACAATATGCATTTCAAAATATTGCTTCTGAGCGTCCTTATAAAATCAGAACTTTTATATTTCAACATAGGTGTTTGAACAAGTTTATCTTCTTTGATTTGCAGACGGAGTCGAAACGAGACAAAGTTCGCATCCATTAGTACGCAGGCAATGCCACCAAGAATTGCTTCGTGGAACAGAGTCGATCTCTCAACCTTAGTCTTCATAACTGGAGTTTTCATTCTGACATGTGTTTTATCTTTGATACATAAAAGTAAAAGCTACTCATTCTTGCAACTAAAGAATATCGACTCCACAAACAAGGAAAGGAGATAATTAAATGCATAGCCCAAGTATACCTTTTTACATCTAAATGAATTTTACTACTACAATTCTTTCCTCATTTCTTGATCAAATTGAATATGGAATCATCTGTTTCCATTTTTTGTTTGGGGTGGGGTGGGTGGGTGGGGGTGCGTTTTCCATTGATACTGTTTGAGCTGAGCAGTTGGTTGCGGAATACTTCGTCCGTATAATTTTGGAGAGCAATTCTTCAGTTTGCTATAAGATAGACTTTTATCTCTTATCGAATTATATTTTATTGATATTCGAATGTTCAGGATTATTCATTTTCCTTGTAGAAAAGATGTAATTCGAAATAGTTAGATTTATACATTTAACTGAGATGAATAGATAAATTATAAATATTTTGTCAGTTTTTTAGAGAACTAACAATTATTTTATTTCGGTGACTTTGTAAAAAAATGTATAAAGGAATGTCAAGTTTTTTAATAAATTATGTTCGCTGAAATTTGCATTAACATTTTACTATGATCATTTTTAAAAAAATGAGGAAAATATGAAACTTGTAGATGATTTTCTTCTTTTCATGAAATTAAAAGGTATCTCACTTTGATAATCATGCAAAAAAATTATGCCTTAAATAGTGTAAGTCTATTAGGTTGCGAATGGAAGACTTGCATGTTCTAAAAGAAAAAGGTTCAGACGTTTGACTAATAGATTTGAACGTTTGAAAGTACAGATGGTAAGTATACTGATAACTTCATTTAGTTTTAAAATGAAATTGTCATATTCATATTCAAGGTTGTGTTGGATCAAAGAAATCATAGGTGTTGAATCGGTGTATTCAAAGATAGATTACAAAATTCAGGTAAGCGGCTCTTTGTTTCGAGTTTGAATTTTGTGTATGTATCGCGTACCGAAATGAACCTAACACATTGGGTGGTTCGATGGTGGTCAATCTTTAACTTGTGGACAATATTTTTTTTTTTTTTTGCACCATGCGAGTTGAGTTATCAACACTGGGCTGACCATTAAAAAAAAAGATCGATTCAGAAAGGTTTCAAAATTAATTTTACAAAAAATCAATTCAAATGCAATTTGCAAAATAAGAATATAAAAAAAAATTGTATTCATACACAAAAATAGAGGAGTTTGTTAACCAAAGCCCGCCATGGCTTAGTTTATGTTGTCACTTCAATTTCAAATTTTCATCTTTGAGACCTTTAGAGATTTTACTAACACTTTTTTGTATTAATTTATTGAGTTACTTTCATAAATTAGTTTTAAACTATCACGATTTTTCACATTTAACCTCAAATTACGAACTTATTTTTTTATTCCTAAACTATCGCAACTTTTTCACTTTAATCCTTTCGTCCATTTTTGTTACATTTTTGAAGTTTTATTTTTTCTCATTTATGAAAAGACTAAATTACTCATCACTCTATAACACATCAAATAATAAATATAAAAAAGGAAAAAAATATTCATTGCTAGAAAAGCTCTCCTTCCTCTCTTCCCGGCAACACAAATTGGCCTTTGCTGGAATTTATTTATTATTTAATGTATTTACGTGACGAGGGGTAATTTATTCTTTTCATAAATAGAAAATAAAAGTAATAGAGAATGTAACAGAAGTGGATGGAAGGATTAAAATGAAAAGTCACGATTGTTTAGGAATTCAAAAAAATAAGCTCATAGTTTAGGGTTAAATACAGAAAATCGTGATAGTTTAAGGGTAGTTTATGAAAATAATAAGGGAGGTTTATGGAAATGATCTTAATTTATTTTCATAAATCATTCTTAAACTATTACAATTTCCACATTTAATCTCAAACTACGAACTTATTTTTTTTATCCCTAGACTATCGTGACTTTTTCACTTTAATCCTCCCGTTCACCTCTGAGTTCTCATTTATAAAAAGACTAAATTATCCTTCCCTTCATAACACATTAAATAATAAATAAAAAAAGAAAAAAATTCCTTGCGTTGGTCGCCCCCCTCCAATCCGACCCTACAAATTAAGTGTTCCAATACTTTTTTCTTTTTTATATGGGTTATTTCCTCTAACCACCTCTAAACTATCATGATTTTTCACATCTAACCCCAAACTACGAACTTTCACTTTTTGGGTCCCAAAACTATCACGATGTTTTTAATTTGATCATTCCATCAACTTTTCGGTTAACTTTGATTTTTCGAATTTGTGAAAGTAAAAAATGCCCCTGCGAAAAAAAATATGTCTCCCTACGCACACCCCCCTCTCAACCTCTCTCTCCCTATCACCGGACGAAGGTCGAGGGGGACTCCCCCATCCCCCCTCCTTCCCTGTGCTCGCTGGCGCAGCGCAGGGGGTCGCCCCCCACCCTACGAGCTCATCGAAGGTCGCAGAGTGGGGGGCGACCCCCCCCCCCCCCCACCCCCACCTCACCCCCACCTCGATAGGCCAACTGGTTGCGTACATAATTATTTGATCGTAACTTGGCGATGTCTTCTACAAATGTAGTCATATCATTCTAATAATTATATTGTCATCACTTGAGCATAGATTAGTAATCTTTTATATCCAATTTAATTTGTTATCATCAAAACATATGATTCAACAACTAATGGGTACAACCTTCAGTATTACCTTCAGTAATATTGAAGACTAGACACATCGATATTTGAATTAATAATAAAATTTATTATAATACTATATAATAAAATATTATTATTTATTATTAGTGTTATCGACGGGTCTATCCTTATGTAAATTAGTTTATATTATATCCTCTTTCCTACTATCTCTCTCTCTCTCTACTCGACTTGAGGCGGCCAATTCGGCTACTTGGTGATAAGTCCGACTACTAGTGACAGGATCGGCCGCTTATTTTAAAATAATTTTTCATCGGACAAACTCGCCAAAAAAATTGAAGTATGATTCCATTTCGAAATTTTCGAAAGTTGCTGCCCATCGCAACTTCCAACAAGTATTCAACTGTCGGAGTCTTTGAAGGGCTGACCACCATCGGAAAGTCCAATGAAAGTTAACCATCGGAACTTTCAAGGGCACCCATCCTTCAGAACTTCCGTCGCAACTCGTTGGAAATTTTGATAGGAATTTTTATGACATTACCCATCGAAAATATCAATGATTTTTATGTGCTCGTCAGAAAAATGGTTACTGATGTGTGTTTTTCCTATGGCGTCATCCCATCTTCAACAAATTTCATGGGATTTTCGACGAATTTTGCCGTCAAAAATTCGTATAAATTTTGTAGTGTGCATTGGATGAGGACCATGCAATTCAAATTTTTTCATGGCAGAACCCAAGTTGGGTTCTTGTCATATTGGACCTTAGAAGGTTCAGCCATGGTGGACCTAGGTCGAGTTCAAGTCTAGGTTGCGGTAGAATTGGGCCATGTTATAGAGAACCCAAGCTGAGTTATAGCATTTCAGAAGTTGTGCAGCGATTTTTTGATAAACTCTTTTGGCACTTTTCCAGCATGATAGTTGACTCGACGATGTTTGATGTGTATGACAACAAACATAGAAAAATATCGAATAAGATTTAAATTTTAAAAATCCTTAACACACATGACGAGGTTGCAAGCACACAACAATTAGTGTAGTACTTAAGGGGAAATCCGTAGGGACAAAGCTGAATGTTCACACTCGATGAAAATTGTTTTGAAGAAAAAGCTAAGTTTAGGGATGTTCCGAGAAAATGAACTAACACTAAACCAGAAAATGTAAGAAATGAAGTTACATTGATTTTCAAGTGTTTTTAGTATAAGCGTGGACTAAAATCAAAGTGAATAGACACCATGGTGTAGTAGATTGTTTCAGGAGTTTTGTTTCTCACATCGGCGTAAAAATAGTGAAATACCAACTGATGCCAAATATCTAATGGGGGTATGCGCCTGTATATCCTCACCACTGGACTTAGAGGAATCCTGAGAATCCGGACTCAACCAAGGCACGCACTAAGTCCCATCAAGTAGTAATCCCTCTCGTGTGGATGTCGTTAAGTCCGATTTGAGAGAGAAGACAAAGAAAACTCTGGACAAATATCTTGGCCCTACCCGACGCTAGTCATCGGTGATGCTTAGACATAACTTGACTATCGTCCCACCTCTCGGTACGCATGCGATAGTTGAGGGATAGATTGCCCTCTCGGGCAGGAGTAACCGACACTATGAAGCTAAAAATAGTTCAGACGGAGGAAGAATGTCGACAAACTAAAACCAGAAATGATGAACTAGGAAATGCCTTGAGCTTTCCTCTCAGACTTGCTTGATACTGGAAGTTGATGACTTCTTAATGTAGCCCAATGACCACCCCGCCTCTCAGCGCGCTACCAATTGAGGAATCCTTGTACACTCTCGGGCGAGAATCACCAATGCCGAAAACTCAGACTACCAAATAAAGAATGCTCCGATGATCAACCTCATTAAAGGGGAACTTCAACAAAAACAAAGGACCTTTGGGGTACTCCGGGTCCAACTCTTGGCCTCATCGTGGACTGACCACTGACACCTCCTTAGAAACAACCCAGCTGTTGCCTCGCATCTCGACGTTCATGCATCGACTGGTGGATAGAGAACCCTCTCGGGCGAAAGATGTTTGTGGTCGAAATGAATTGTCAAAGTTCCGATAGTAGGGGATCATCTCTCGAAATCATAAATCAGAGGAAGTGAACCTTAGCGAATGACGATTCCTTAGCATATCCTAGTACCGACACAATCTCTCGGCTCGCATGCTTTAGCTAGGGACTGTGAACACCCTCTCGGGCGGGAATCACCTTCTCCGAAGGATGTCCGAACTGAACCCAAGGGTTAAATAGAAACAAGAAACCGATTGATATGAAATCGACTAACATTGTGCCTTATTGAAATAATTCAGCTTCAAGCTCCTCACCTCTCAGTCTTGAAACTTGCACTAAAGAAGAACGTAACTCTCTCAAGCTAAGGCGCAATGGGTGACACAATTGAGAACATATCAAGCAATGAAAATTTCATCGTGAAAACCACAGCAACAAGAAAAATGCGAAAGCTAAAACGAATAGAATAGTAAACAAGGAACCAAAGGGTAATGACTGTTGTCTAAAGGCTTAAGCTCAGAAATCAAATATGTTTAAAATAGAGACGTCCATCACAGATCCCCGAGCTACTAGGTGGCTGATTAGTTACATATTAGCAGTCTGAAAAGGAGGAAAAGAAGAAAGAGAAAAAAGAATGAAAAGAAGAAAAAGGGAGGCTAGTGTCACAGCCTCTTCTAGCCTCCTACAACAACAAAAATGAAGTGCATCCACGCTTTTGATATGAAAAAAGTCCCTTCCATGGGCATCCTCCATGCCCTTTTATGGACTTGTAGTTTGTCTTGCTTTTTCAGCTGGTCCTTTGTCTTTATCTACACACTTTTCCGGTCACATAGGAATCTTGTGGTCCTTTTCCCTCTTAGTCGCCACTTGTCCAACTTTTTCAGTTGTTCCTTTGTCTACATCTACTCAAAAAGGTGTAAGAAAGCTTCCTTCCTCTAGTGTAATGAAATCTGCCAAGCTGATGTGAAAATGCATCTCTTTCTTACTCTTTGTTGCTTTGGAAGAGCTGACTTCTTTAAGTGTGTTGTCTAGTCTTGAATTCGCCTATGTATTCAAGTATGGGGTATACACCTATGTACCCCTATGCGACGCGTAAGTAGGAGCATATACTTTCATGCTCCCATATGTTGTCGACTGAGCATGAAAATAATTAAAATAAGTAATAATATCCTAGGAATGCAAGTGTGAAAAAAATCATAAAAACTGCATTTCGACAATAAAGCATGTGTTAGAGTATAAGAATATATCAAAATATGATATTAATGCATGCTAAACAAAAAAGTATATATAATTTATCCACATTAAACTCCTCCAAAACTTAAACATTTGCTTGTCCTCAAGCAAAAGTAGAAACTTAGGGTCAAGAGTTTTCAAGTTTGTACGACCACATTATACATAACACTCAACCTCCAAACTTATTATACTTGAACATCATTTACACATTTAAGGTCATTTAACTCCCTGACTTAGTAATCACTTAAACAAGTGCTCCATGTGTGTCAAATGAGACCATCCTGCAGGCTGAACATTCACATAACTTCACTCAAGAACGTGTACATTCTCCTGACTTGTATTAACATTAAAAGATTATTTGCACATGTAGAGAACACTTATGTTCTTTCTTTTCATTTGCCCCTATTTTTTTTTCTTTTTTTTCTTTCTACTGCAATCTCCTCTTCAGTTGTATATTGAAAAAAAAAAAGAAAATTTGCACTCAGCATTTTCTTATCTTTCTTCCAAGAATACTCGGTTCAGGTGTTAGTGGTGCCATGCATGGCATACTCTTGTCTCTCTCAAAGATAGATGAGCAGTTATTCATGATGTGCTTGAGACTTTTATTAAAGAAAGAGTAAAAACATTTTCCAATACATAAAAGAAGAGAAATGCATATATAAGGACATGCAAATTATACATTTTATTATTATTACACTGTTGTAGATCATAGTTTAATATCATATAAATTAATACGTGTAAGTGCAAGATCTTGGAAGGGGCTACCTGGAGGATCAGCCTACATGTCATATGCTTTGCCAGGGTCATTTATATGTTCTACTTCATAAATGTTCAAAATAGATTAGTTTAGGATTGTAGTGTGCATGAATGAATGACTAGTTCACATCCCCTTCCCCTGTTGGATGAAGCTCTCGATCTCTCTTCCTAGGAAATTTTAGAAAGACTGCTTGAAGTGATTGTTACGACCATGAAGAAACGACGAATCCCAACTACAAATATATAAGAGCCAAAACTGCTCGGAGCATTTCTTCCGTTGGTAGGACAATGGAACTTAATGTGCCCCAACTCCATACAAAAATGAAAGCTAATAGATTTCATATCTTGAAAGGCTAAAGTTTCAATAATGACACTACAAGAAAAATGACTTTTAGCGACCATAATTAATGAAGAGATTCAATTATGGTCGTTAAATATAATTATTAACAACTAGAAAAATTCTGTTCATTAACAATAAGGACCAGAAAAATTTTGTTCTTAATATTCTTATGACGGGCCATTAAAAGTCAACAATAAGGATCAGAAAAATTCCGGTCCTTAATATTCAAATTAACGACCATCATCTTTTCGTAAAAATATGACGAGTCAAATAAAAAAATATCTCTTAAAATGATATTAGTGATATTTAGAAAATATACTTTTTATTTTTTTTTTCTTATTTTAAATTAAAATAAAAATTTAAATTATAATTTATGTTTTAATATTATAAGATATGGTTGAGAGTTTAACAAATACTAACTAGATGAAAGAAGAAAAGAACAAGTAGGTATAGAAACATAGTCCCACATTCATTATAGTAGTATGATGAGAGCAAAGAGACAAGTATTAATAGAGGAGGAGATTAATGGGCTAATGTAGAGTTTTATGGAGAATGTTCATATTTGGATCTTTTCCAAATTTAAAATAATATTTTTATCAGATTATTTATTGACAAAAACTTTTAAAAATTCAATTTTGGCTAGTTTTGACCGGTCTAAACAGGTTCAACTCGGTCTAATTACAAGCCCAGTTTTGGGGCTTATAATAGACTGTTGTGAAGGCCGATCGACAATTGGACCGGTCCGGTCCGGCCCTCACAACATTGATTAATGATCATATATTTGTTCTCAAATAATAATAATAATAATAATAATGATGATGATGATGATGATGATGATGATGATGATGATGATGATGATGATGATGGTGATGATAATAATAATATTAATAGCGACAAGAAAGTGGTCCTTAAAAAATTTATTCCAACACATAAATAATGTCTTTAGCGACTAAGTGAGTGGTCCTTATAAGTAAGTTATATAGGGGACTAGCATACTGGTCGCTATTGAACTTTTAGGGAAGATGATTATAGGGGTCCTTAAAAAGAATCAACGGTCAGTTATTCACATTGGACGCTAAAACTTTTTAGCGGCGGGACCTATAGTAAAGAGTCGCGACCAATTTTTTCTTGTCGTTGATGAGTACTAACGTCAAGAGGATAACTTTTAATGACTACATATTTCTTTGCTAATGACCTAATTTCTTATAGTGTGACATGCATAATGTTTTCTAATCTATATTGATTACATGCAAAAGTTTAAGTGGGATTTTTCGAAATTTACAATGACAAATTTTCAGCAAAAGAAATATCAGGAAAAAAAATTCAAAACCAAATCACAATGATATGATATATGAAAATTAATGATATTTAAGTTCAAAGAATCATGTCATTGGGCTCCCCTTAATTTAAACTCAACACTGTCCTATATTGGTTAAGCCGGGAGAGACTGAGTTTTCACATGGAGGAAGACGAATGCGTGCGGGTAGATGTCTGTTTCTTCAGTTATTATTTTATGACTTTAACACATCTTCATGAAATGTGGATTAATGAATATTACTCTCCTTATCCGCACAAAAAATATATTAGATCATTGTTAAGTTGGAATAAGTATTAGTCATTAGAATTGAAAAATAGGAGAGTATGCAATCAGGGGCATCTTTACAGATGAGACAGGTTTAGTGATAGTTTCAGTAGAAGTGTGTTCTCCTTAGCAAATGATTGAGACTGCAATCCTGCAAAACGAAGTTTGGTTGCCTTCTAATAAGCATCATTATTTATAGTCTTAGACTAGACTTAGTAATTCCAATCCATGTCTTCAATTCAGAGGGTCTTCAATTAATATCCAATAGATTTGAACAACTTTCCTCTATCAAATACAAATGTTTTTTGTCCATATTTCATTCTAAATGGGTTGGACCAGATAGAATTCAACTTCTTGAAAAACAACTTGAGCCTTGTGTTGAGTAGTTGAGTTTCAGTTTAAGCTTGACTCTCTTCCTTCAAGTTGTCGTGTTCCTTCAGAAATTCTTCCTTTTGACATGTAATTTTAACTTTTCCAGGATCCTCATTTTATTTCAGCTTTCTTGATTTTTCCTCTTTAAAAGTGTGGTTGCTTCCAACTTTTGAAGTACTTGATCATGAATCTTGCTTTCAATGATAGAATCACTTTATTCAACTTCTTATTTCTACATTTTTTTCAAAGCATTGTGTGGCTTGTGTCTTTATAGGTTGACAATTTTCAATTTGGATGATGCATTCTTGACTTATGCAGAAAGTGGCTTTAGTTCTTGTATAGATAAGGGGCAGCTATGGAGTTGATTTCATATGCTGGAAATTCTTAATTGTTTGCTTCAAATTCAACTGCATGGTCTTCTTTTGGAATTGACTTTATGTGTTGAGTTGCAGCCTTATTTTCAGCATTCATCACTTCATCATCAAAATTGATCTCTTCAGCATCTTTAATCTGAACTTCAAGAAAGATCCAACAATATAGAGTTCATATTCTTCAATTTATCTTTCACTTTCATGTGACATGATTTGACTTTGATCCTTCAACCTAGCTTCTGCTTGTTTAGAATAAGTGTCAAGTGGCTACTACTGAAATATTTGTTTCTCTATGATTCTACCTTCAACTGCAAAGCCTTCAATATGAACAAACAACTTTCTCATTGATTCATTCTGCACTTCATGTTGCTTAATCAACTTCTCCATCATCAACTCCATATTCAATTTCTCTTCAGATGAGATTGCTAATTGTGCTGACAAACTTTGAAATGTAGCTTGGTGAAATTTAACCTCTAACAGCCTTGATTGTGTGTGGAGACCTTGTACCTTGACAAATAGCTCCTCTTCTTTTGTTGGTCTGCATGTTTTGCATCATAATCTTCAGCTTGAGGTCTTTCATAGGTGTTGTTGGCTGGTATTGTTACTGAAATTTAAGAGGAGTGACATTGATAGATTCGGTTGGAAGAAGTGATTAAACTTGAGTGCGCAACTGAGGGTGTGCATCTAACATTTGATTTTGATCATAAGTTGCAAAGTGATAGTATTGTATATTGTCAAATATATTGTCTTGATAACTCTATGGATTTGAATCTTAGGCAAATAAATTAGAAAACTGATTTCCCCATTTGATGCTATGATTATTCATGTAAAACTTTCCTGAATGTAAGAATGCACTTGACTGCAATAGACTTGAGAAGTTGTAGGAAATTTCAGTTTGAATTTTGCAATTACATTTCCTACTCTATCTTCAATTTTAAAAACCAAGTTGTCCCATCTCTTAGATTTTGGCATTTTAATGGCTTCATAAAAAATTTGCTCATCTAGTAACTAACGTGGAAACTTACAATTTATAGAGTAAGTGCAAAAATTTAAAATATGAATTTCGAAATCAAAATCAAAGTTGAAATATAATCAAAAACTAAAAATTTGAAAATTGAAAATTGAAATCTCAAATCTCTTTTGAACATTTAAGTATCAAAAGAAACATATTCAATATTTTTCATCATAATAGGAGCTTAGCATCATAAAAAAATGAAATATGAAATTAGAAATATGAAATCCAAAATATGAAATTTGGAATTTAAAATCTAAAACTTGAAATATGAAATTTAACATTCAAGTATCACGAAACTAATATGTTTAGTAATGCAGGTATAAACATAAATGTTTCTATAAGATATGTTTAGTAATTTCAACAATGTGTATAAGAATGCAGGTTCAGATATAATTGTTTGCAATTTTAGCAAATAGAAATCAGGAATCTAGTAGTTATTTGCATGTTCAACATGGTATGTTCAACAAGATTCAGGATATAGGTTAGCACATGTTCATGAATGTTTCTGCAAAAAAAAAACTTAGAATGTAATTTTCAGGATATATATCTGAAACCTATAATCTAAAATTTGATATGTGTATTCAGCTGTGTTTCTGCACTACAAAAAAACTTAGGAAAACTTTGTATCATAAGTGCATAATATGAAATTTGAGAATTGATAATAAAAAAATATAGAAACAAAATATTGAAAGTGACAATTACATGATCTAAATGAAAACTACTATAAATAATTAGAGAAAAGAAAATTGCATAAAATCACTACTAAAAGCAAAGATAAGAAATCAGTTAGACTATAAGTAAGCGTGATATTCACAATATGATGAAATATAAATAATGATTGTATAAAAAAGACTTAGCTAGACTAAAACATCAAATTAAGTGTGCAAATCAAAATCTCATTGTCCTAGACAACGACGTCAAAAACTTGACTCGATAGTGTTTGATGTGTGTGACAGCAATTAAAGAAAAATTTTGAATAAGCTTTAAAGTTTATAAATTCTTAGCACACAAGACGAGGCTACAAGTGCACAAAAATCGGTGTAGTACTTAAGTGTCGATCCGTAGGAACAAAGCTAAATGTTCACACTTGATGAAAACTATTTTGAAGGAAAAGCTAAGTTCAGGATATTCAAGCTGAGAAAATGAAATAACACTAACTAGAAAAATGCAAAAAATGAAGTTACACAAAATTTTAAGTGTTTTTAATATAAGTATGGACTAAAATCAAAGTGAATAAACACCATGGCATAAGGGATTGTTTTAGGAGTTCTATTTCTTAAACCAGTGTAAAACTAGTGAAGTAGTAGATGCCAAATACCTAGATGGGCTATGCACTCATATACTCTCACCTTCGGACTTAGAGGAATCCCGAGAATCAAGAATCAGCCAAGGTCTGCACTGAGTCCCAACAAGTAGTAATCCCTCTCGGGTGGATGCCCTTAAGTTCGGTTTGAGAGAGAAGACAAAGAAACTCCTTACAAACCTCTTAGTCCTATCCGGTTCTAGTCATCGTTGACGCCTTAGACATAACTCGATTGTCGCCTCACCTCTTGGTATGCATGCGCCAACTGAGGGATAGATTACCCTTTCGGGCGGGTGTCACTGACATTATAAAGCCAAAAATGGTTCGGATGGCGGAAGATTGTCGACAAACTAAAACCACAAAATGATGAACTAGAAAATGCCTTGAGCTTTCTTCTCGGATGATATTGGCCATTGATGACTCCTTAATGTACCCCAATGATCACCCTGCCTCTCGGCGCGAGTGCAACCGGTCGAGAAATCCTTGTACCCTCTCGGGCGGAAGTCGTCAATGCCGAAAACTCAAATCAACAAATAAAGAAATGCTCCAACGATCAACCTCATTAAAGGGGAATTTTAATAAAATCAAAGGACCTTTGAGGTACTCCAAGTCCATCACTCGGACTAATGCAGACCGACCATCGACGCCTCCTTAGACACAACAACCTAGTCGTTGCCCCGTCTCTCGGCGTGCATGCATCGACTAGTGGATTGAGAACTCTCTCGGACGAAAGATGTCATCGTCAAAATGAATGGTCAAATACCCGATAACATGGGATCATCTCTTGAAATCAGAATTTAGGGGAAAGTGAACCATGGCGAATAGCGATTCCTCGATATATCCTAACACCGTCCCAACCTCTCGGCTTGCATGCCTTAGCTAGGGACTATGAACACCCTCTCGGGCAAGAGTCACCTTTACCAAGGCTGAAAGTAGAAATAGGAAATGAATTGATAGGAAATTGACTAGCATTATGTCTTGCTGAAATAATCTAGCTTCAAGCTATTCACCTCTCGGCCTTGAAGCTTGAGCTAGAGAAGAACATAATTATGTTAGGTCAAGGCACAATGGGTGAATCAATAAATGAGAACATATCATGCAATGAAAACTTCATCGTGAAAACCACAACAATAAGAAAACTGTGAAAGCTCAAACAAATATAATAGTATACAAGGAACCAAAGGGTAAATGACTGCGGCCTAAAAGCTTAAGTCCATAAATCAGATATGTTTAGAAACAGAGACGTCCACCACAGATTCCTCAGCCATTAGGTGGCTAGTTAGTTACACATTAACAGCCTGAAAAAGAGGAAAAAAAGAAAGGGAAAAAGAAAGAAAAGAATAAGAAGGGAGGCTCCTGCTATATCCTCCTACAATAGCAGAAATGAAGTGCCTCCAAGATTTTGATTCGAAAAAAATCCCTTCCATGGGCAACCTTCATGCGCTTTTATAAACTTATAGTTTGATTCCACATGTCCTGTCTTTTCAACTGGTCCTTTGTCTTTATCTACACACTTTTCCGGCCAAAAGAATCTTGTGGTCCCTCTCCCTCTTAGTTGTCACCTGTCTAGTTGTTCTTTTGTTCATTATCTTCTCATAAAGGTGTAAATGAAGCTTTCTTCCTCTAATGCAATGGTATGGAAAAGACATCTATTTCGACGAGCTAGTTTCTTGAAGTGTGTTATCTGATCTCAAATTCGCCTATGTCCAAGTATGGGGGTATACACCTGTGCCCCTATGCGATGCATGCCCCCATACGTTGTCGGCTGGAATTTCCACATGAAAATAATAAAAAATAAGTAATAATATTTCAAAAATGGAGATTATACGTGGAAAATCATAAAAGTTATATTTCGACAATAACGCATGTGTTCGAGCTTAAGAATATATCATGAGATAAATATATGCTGAACATTAATGTACATCAATAATCATCACATCTAATCGAGGTCGAACAGTTGGATCACTCAACACAAAATTTTCTTTTATTTTTTACATTATTTAATATAAAAATATATTTAATAGTTTCTTTTAAGGGAATGGAAATAGTTTTTTAAGTATTTAAAAATGTTTCCAATATTTGTAGTACTTTATTATCATATATTTTAATTTGAAATTGCATAAAATTCTTAGATTAAATAAACAAAATTAGTTTACAATTAAAAAAATGTAGTATTCAAATTGAAAATTTTCAATCCACGCTCAAAGTATGAGTCGAGTTAGGTCAAGTTCATTAGATTAAACTGACTCTTTGAATTTTCTACCAAAGCTCTAAGTAGGAAGAAGAAAACAAGCAAGTCATTATCCGAAAAATGAGGGAGGTGGAAGGAGACAACTTTTTTTAAAGGATTTGAAGTTGTCTTGGTATCTTTGCAACAATAGTTTAATACTTTAGTTTCTTTATCTTTTTTTTGTGTCATAATCTTATATATCATTTGGCCTCTTAGCCTAAACTTAAAGTTGCATGAAGAAGAAATAATTTTACCACCCATTTCCTTTCCTTCCATTATTACCCTTTTCCTTCAACTTCTTCTTTCATCCAAACAAAGTCAACTTCACCTTTCCCCTCTTTTTCTTGTATCTCTAACTCTCCCCATCATCTCCACCCCAGCCAACATGATGGTCCACCTTTTTTAAAAGAAAAAAGGGGTTTTGTTAATTAAGGTGCCTTGATTGCCTGATTATTGTTAAATTAAATTTTGAAAAGTCTTAGAGCATCAGATGATCAAGATAATCTACATTTGCTTGGTATCTTACAATTGGGAGACATTGCGCTATGCATGCGGTACTCACTGAATTATCTCAGTTTTGTTAATATTATCTTAAATTTCTATCATAAAGAAAAACTATGAATATGATAACGTGTATTAGCAAAAAGGAATTGCCATAGTTTAGGGATTAGAAAAACTCATAGTTTGATGGTTTGATATTAGATATGAAAAATCGTGATAGATTAAAAAGGTGATTTATGAAAATAATTTTAAAAAATATGTATTAAGGAAAGTGATGTGTATTTAAGTAGGCAACATCTGAAACACATCTTAATTATCATTGGATCAAAATTGATGATTAACATTGTTATCTTCCGTTGATTTTTTTTTTGTTCAATGAAATAAAAAAGAAGACCTCACTATCTATCTAAATAATAGATAGGTCGCACGTTCCTTAAATTCAAATATTATATATCTTATAAAAGAAAGCATTTCAATCTCATCTTAATATGCGTTGATTATGCATAATACTCCTTACATATTCGTTATATGGTTTAGTTTTTCAAATTGCATCATATTCTTGTGCTACTTCAGTTTATTAAATTTTAAATTTAAGGGATAAAGTTTAACTCTTGGGGGCTTTTTCTTTGAATATTTTTTTTTTTGAGTTTTTAATTAAGGTGCAATGTTTCCAAAATGATTGTGACGGAAAATAATTAAGTTTGAAATTTTTATCTCGTCACAGATAATACATATTGAAAATACCATTATTGCGCAATCTGTTAAATTGTAAATTCATGTATTTAAAAATGTTACATTAAAGCCTGCATTAGTTATTATCATTAAATGAAAAAAAAACAATTAATGATTGATATCAGAACTATAAAAGAAAACCAAGATCATATTTGTTATAGTCATTGAATTAATCATATTTGTTAAAATAATTTAATTATGATCATCGAATAATTCGATGATCTTAATGTTCATCACGTTTACTATTTAACACATATTTTAAATTAATATATATATATATATATTATAAATATAATAAGTAACATTAAAACCTGCATTAGTTATCATTAAATGAAAAACAATTAATGATTGAGATCAAAACTATAAAAGAAAACCAAGATCTTAACAATTTACTTTTTATCCAAACAATAATTAAAATTAATATTTCCTACTTAAGAATAAAAAAATAACACATTTCATGAAAATCATAATTAACATTTCGACACAATATTTGCCTTAGCACTATCTCTGTTGTAAGGTGAATAATTTTAGGGGCAATATAGATATAAATATATATATATTGAGAGGATCTAAATTTAAGCGATATAAGATCAAGATAAAATGGAGCCCTCCCATTTTATAATAACCATCCAAATTTTAAATTCTCCCCTCCATGCAAAAAAAAAACAAAATAAAATAAAAGAAAAAGAAAAGAAAAAGAAAAGACAAGAAAAGAAAGAATAAAAAGAAAATTAATATACAATCCGCTGCCTCCCACGTGTTACTCCAACTTAACTTGTGGCAGTATATACGAGGCATCGCTTCTTCCCGTCTCCTTTTTTATAGTTTTATTCTTCGTCTTCTGGTTCCGAAGTGTGAAGAAGAAGAAGGAGGAGGAGGCAAGAATGGTGCTCTTCACGGTGACGCGGAAGGAGACCACTCCGATCGAAGGCCAGAAGCCGGGCACCTCCGGCCTCCGCAAGAAGGTTGACCCCATTTCATCCCTCATTCTTCTCCTTGTTGTTTGATTGGATCTCATGCGACCGACTCGTCCATCGATCTGTTGTTTTGTTCTCGATTTCTTGTTCCTTTATCTTCTCTTCTTTCTGGGAATTCGATCGTAATATTTAACTGGCTTGCCTGGTTTTGTTAGCAGATCCATCTTCCCCGGGTGGTTTCGTTGGTTTAGTGTTAGCGTCGGGAGGAGTAATTTGATTACTACCAGATCTTTCACTGGTTTCACTGGGATCTGATGGTTTTTCATTTATAGTTTTATTATCGCGTGTCCCGATAATCTTCCATACAGAAAACGACTTGAAGTTTTGACTTATTTCTCAGCACTCACTGATCGGGATTTCGTTGATTGATTGCGACAGATAAAATTGACGACATCTTAAAGTTATTGATTTAATGTTGTAGTTTGACAATTGACCATTTCTTCGAATGCATCTAACAATAACTCTACGATACAAGTTGGATGGAGGAGCATGGTCTTCCACAATGGTTACTTTAGAAACTAACTGATAGTATTCTGTTCTGAAACAGCTGAATTTGGAGCCAATCTTATCTGAATTTGTTGAAACTGTCCTGTTTTGAATCGGATCAGTGCTGATCTGGGTTAGATTTCGTCAGATCAGCTCAGTGTGACTGAATGAATTTCTGATATAGCTCCTTGGAAGTTTTGTTATCTTCAGATCACTTTGCATAGATCAATTTTGGCCAATTTGGATGTTTCATTCACTCTATTAGCTCTAGATCTTCTTGCATTCTTGATCATTGAACTAGATTGATTCAAACAAAGTTTTGAAACGACTACCTATACCTCTCTTTGTTTCTCTATCTCAAGTGGTCAATGTTTGCGTTGTGTACTTTCGTACATTATGTATATATGTATATATATATATATATATATAGGATTTGATGAAGGTGAAATGGATTTAGTTATTCTACTTTGAAAGAGTTTAATCTCATGAGTGGCCGAGAATGAAAATGTAAGTTTTAATCTTGATCATTTATGTGAAGAATTCGGCTGAGATTTGATCGTCTCATAATGCAACACCCAGTTTGGCTTTCATGAAACCTATAGATTTATACATTTATTAAACAGAAGTATTGTTAAAACAACTAAAACATGCTTGAAATGGCATGCAGATATTTAAGATAAAGTTCCTATACAGTAATTAACAAGCATAATTTATGAAAGAACAATATTATTCAATTGTTAAAACCTCAAGACTTTATTATAAGTGAAACATTTGAAATCATCTTATCTGACTTCTTTGGTCGTGGCTTTATATTGGTTTTACTTAAAGTTATTTCCGTGGCAACGAATGAGTTCTTGCTTTGTTTTGATTCATAGTGAACCCTATGATTTGCTGTTCACTGACCAAAATAAGTTTGGTTTCAAATTTTAGTTTACTTTCTTGAAAGGAAGTTTTAGTTTTGTGAAAGATTTTGCTTCTTGTTTAACTTATTGAGCTAAGGATTTTCTTTCAGGTGACCGTGTTTAAAGGGCCCAATTACCTGCATAACTTTGTTCAATCAACATTTAATGCTCTTCCAATTGACAAAGTAAAAGGTGAGTTCCTATCTACAAAATCACAATTATTCTGAAAAAACTGCAATTTGGAAGGTGAGGTAGTATTGATGGTTAAGCACCGTTATTTGAATCATTCTCAAGAACACTGCATTTTATATATGGTTTGCTTGCTAGAATCCTAATTTTGTTTCTGCCACTATCACTTATGAAAAATAGAGATGTTAAATTGCAGTTCTCAAAATTTGAACATCTAAAATGAAGAACCAAGAAGAAAATCCCGAGCTTGTTTGAGCTCAGACTACTTCAGTTTGCATGGGAGCAATATTGTATCTGAAATTTGGAGAACTTAAATAACATTTGTAAAAAAACTGATAGTCAGTTGGATGAATAAATTCATCTGCAATTTCTGACTGCTCAAAGGCTTCAGTCTGTAACAGATCCTGTTAAACAAACAGAGCAGCAAGCGGACTGTTGCAGAATAAGGCCTTCATTACCCTATCTGCCCGATTAGGGGGGCATCTGGGGCATTTAAGTTGAGTTTCTCAGGGGTGGCTAATGGGATTGGCAACCATGTATTGTTTTGCCAACCCTTTGGGTCCGCTGTCTTGCTCATTCAAACACTAACGGGATTTTGAGAAAAAATGCATAGGCAAGTTTAAATTATGGCTCTTGGTGTGTCCAGATTGTTGGAGGCCATAACTCCCTATATTGGCATTAGATGAAGTGACTTGTAATTTAGTTTCCACTATACTACAAAATATTTCTCAAGATGAACTTCATAAACCTATAAAGTAAAGAAATAGCTAGAGGTTCTTAAAAATAGAAGCTTGTTGAGAGTTGGTAACTTGGAACATAACTTTTAAAAGAGATGATAAGCAGATACTAATCATAGTCAAGCTAATTGGGCCACACCAGTCTGTGATGAATAATTCTTCGACTTTTCAGAGTTAATTCTAACTTGGTGTCTTATAATTGACTATTTTAGCTTAGTTAATGAAATGACTAATTTAGTCATCAAATCTTCTTTGTGTACTCACTTGGGGCCCAACACCTAACTAATATGAGTTGGGGTAAAGAGCATAATGATAGTTGTTTGGCCAAATTTTGGCAAGTCTAAGAATCTTAACCTAATGGTACTAGATCTTGTCGATCTTGGGATAGTCCTGCTAATCTACTAGGGCAAACAAACTTAGTTGGATAACTTACTCATTAATGATCTTCCACTTATGATGAGAACTTCTAGAACTCCAAGGACAATCGTCTTCTATATATGCTGTCTCTGAAACAGAGTATTTTCTGCTCCAGAGAGCAGAGTTATAAGATGTTTTCCTACCATTTGGCTTAGAGTTTAGTATAAATCGGAAGACTCAGGCAATTCTATATTAAAGTCTTGCATCATTTTCTCTTCTCCTAAACTATGAACTATTTAGTATCTAACACTTAACTATAGAATTATTTCCTAAAATTGCATTTTTGTGGTCATCCTTTCCCTTCTCAAAAAAAAAAAAAAAAAAAACTATAGAATTATTCCCTTACCCCTCCCACCCATTTTCCCGATTTAGCAGTGCCTCCTTGAAATGCTATAAACATTTTTATTCAGATTCTAAATGTATTCATTGTCACATTACCCTTGAACCTTGAATAATAATAAAGGAAAAAATGTATTTCAAAATTTAAAACTTTAAATATATAAATTATAAAGTTTGAAAATTCCAATCTTTCACCCTAAAAATTGTTCCTCATTTTTGTGTTTTTCAGTTTCTAAGTTGTGTATTTATATAATATTATCAAAAGGGTAAAATTTCATGAATAGATACCCTAAAAAACCAAAAAGAATGATGATAAAGCTAATGGAGATTGATGGAAGGGGTATGATGTCGGAAGGGTAAGTGGATGGTTTTGTAGTTCAGGATTATATACGGAAATAGTTGAGACGAAATAAAAAAAAACAAACCTAAAATCTTTGATTGATTCTATACAGTTCAGTTCCCAACAAGTTAACATGAATGTTTCACAAGGTATATTTTAGCTTGCAACTGGTCTGATACACTAAACTTTTGTATTAAGATCTCATCTTAGGGATTCAAGTAATGTCATATTGAAAATCCTGATTATTCTTAGACATGGTTTATAATAACAATAACAGAAGGGTGTTATCAGCCACTAATAAGTACCCTTTGAAACTTGTCAAATTCTACTAGAATAATGAGAATAAGGAAAAAAGAAAAAGAAAAATATATGAATAGCATCGTAGCATTTGTGGTGGGCACTATGGAATCTGTCAACAGTGGAGTTGGATGGTGCCACTCTGTGTGTCCAATATTCTCAATACAAAAACAAAGCTATATTTTTGAAAGGCAAAACCAAACTAGTAAAGGACACGAATTGGGGGTGGGGAGTCAGAATCAGTATGATACTTAATTTTTGCTATGATAATGGCCAAGTAATTCTTCAAACTATCACTTTTATTTTTTCAGAATTCACAAGATCAGATCCTTTTATGTAATTTGTCATCATTTTACTTTCTAGAACACCATGCATGTTTTGTTCTTAAATTACTTTTCTCTAATCAGATATTCATTATGCAGGAGCCACTCTTGTTGTTTCTGGGGATGGACGCTATTTTTCAAAAGATGCAATTCAGGTAATGTTCGACTTCTATGGGTAGTATGAATCCTGTGTAGCTTTCTCAGTTCCAATATCATTTTTCTATGTCCATCAACTTTCATTAATGAAATACAGATAAACAACATGTTTCTTCCTATGAATTTTTATCTATTATAATATCAATGCCCATCAACTTCAGGTATCAATGAAATACTGACCAACCAGAATTTTTATTTGTTTTCCTAGTTGGGCCCTCACTAAGTATGATACCCCTACAATATGTTTGCTGCATAAAAATTTTGGGGGACACTGTAAGTAGAAAGCCACAGGATGTGTTGCTGGAGCTTGAAGCCATTAGTTACTTCGAGAATTCCAATATTTGTTATTGTAGAAAAGTGAACTATAAGTATGAGTTCATGTAATTACTATGACATATTTATTATGGCAAACATGCAGAACTATTTTTTCCTTTTCAACCAGAGAATATTCATTCCCTCTTTCAAAAAAATATCTCGACAAACATGTTTAACAGTTTAACAATGACATCATGGGCCTTTCAGTATGAGTTCATCGGATAACATTTCTAATTATGAATTTGTTATACATGTACGTGTGCATATACAAATAGGACTGATGGCCATTGGATATCAATATACCCGGCAAAGCTTTGAATTAGCTTTGTATTTTAATGCTAGTAGCTAATGGTTTACTAGTTTAACATAAAGGTGTAACTCTTCTAAAAAAAACATAAAGTTGTAACTCCAAACCCGCAATCAATCTCCTTTGAACAACTGCTTATTTGGAGATCCAATTCTGTGAACCCTAATGAATTCATTGATGTTGATTTAACCATAAACCTTCATTATGTACATCATCAAATTATGTCTCTTACTCCTTGTTTCGGATTAGTAGATCATAATAAAAATGGCAGCAGCCAATGGCGTAAGACGTGTTTGGGTTGGACAAGATGGTCTGCTTTCAACACCAGCAGTTTCGGCTGTCATTCGAGAGAGAGTTGGTGCAGATGTGAGTGTTATTTACTCTTAAGTTTGGACTTTAATCCTCTGGATCCTTGGTATTATGCTATTAGAATATTATAGTCCTCAGTCATTTGGATTTATGTTAATGAGTATTGCTTTGTACACATGCCACAAACAGGGATCAAAGGCAACTGGTGCTTTTATTTTGACAGCAAGCCACAACCCAGGTGGTCCGCATGAGGTATTCATTTCATTTGTATTGTGTTTTTGCTAAATGTTTCTAAACAAAAGACAAAAACATAGTATAGTAGTATCTGTCTTATGGACAATTACACAAGGCAGCCATTCTTTGCCTTTTCAAAACTAAATATCTATTCTTCAGGACATTTCAATGAACTCCTCATCTTCAGGCTTCTTATTCCTAGAAACGATGTGGTTAAAAAGTGCTGCCAGAAGACTAGAGGGGATAGGATTGAATGTGATTATCTCCTTAAAAAATTGGGGTGATTGGATAACTATAATAAGTTGATTTTTTTTTTTTGAGAAGACTATAATAAGTTGATGGCAACCACAAATTTTGGTGGCCATCCTTTCTCATGCAAAAGAAAAATAGTGAAATGCTGTCATTGGGTTGAGTAATTTGAAAATCTCCCTTGTGTTTTAGGATGCTTTATGTTTAGAGCAGGAGTTTCTATGTCCACACACGTTTTTTATGAGAAGCATAACCTGGATTCACTTGTTTGACTTCTTTCTCTTCCCACCTGTCAAAAGTGCTATATGATTGAATTACGTGTGTGTTTTTCAATGAATCATAATACAGTTCTTGAGCTTCGCCAGAAATCTCCAAAGCAGTGTTGTCAAACACGTAAAACGGACACGACACGGAGCAGTCGGGAAAACACGAAATCGTATACACGTAACACGACACGGCCGATTCTACCAGAAAAATATTTTATATATTAACTAGCACAGACCAGCATTTTTAAAGATGAAGAAGAATTTTCGACTTGAAATCATCAAACCATCAACCAAGTTCATACAGAATAACATATCTAACAATTATATTGTAAGTTTTAACTCACTATTAATGAGCAAATAACAACCAGATGGAGCCGCAAAGAAAAAATCTTAATCTAACATTCTAACCCTCTCCGTTTATCTATTCTTAAACACACAAAGAAAGAGGGAGAGACCACGGGAGCTTCCCCTGTTTGCGAACACGCAAAGAAAGATGGATGAACCCAAGGAAGTTCCTCTGTTTGCAAACACAGAGAAAGAAAAAAGAGGGAGGGCGATGCAAAGAGTCATCAATAGAGAGGACGAATAGGGTGCAAACAGTCATAAAGATGTAGAGAAAGAGGGAGCGAGGGAGGGCGTACTGGCAGCAGTAGAAAGGAAGGGCAGTCGGCAGCAGGAGGTCAGCAATGGCTGTAAGGGCGAACGACGCGAGCGGTGGCTGCAGGAATGAATAGCCTGAGAAAGGGATGTAGACGGCGAACAGTGAGGTCACAAATAATCGCAGACAGGAGCACACACAGGAGAGAGAGGGCGCAGTGAGCAGCCACGTGCAGAGAGAGAGAGAGAGAGAGGTACCAGCGGTGGAAGATAACACGAAGGAACGGCGACATGCAGTTAATGGTGGTTTCAGGGGCGAACAACATGAGTGATGCCAGCACGAGCAGGGGCGGCCGAAGGTGACAAACAGTGTAAGCAAGGGGTGGCTGTGGAAGCCAACGCCGGGAGTAGTGGACCAACGCTGAGATTTGGAGCAGCAATGTCGTGGCGTGAACAAAGGGAAAAAGGATTAGGGATTCTGTGATTTGGAAGAAAAAGACAAGTCATGTGGGTGAACGACCAGGTAAAAAAAAGGATCGCTGAACACGGAGTCAACACGCGATTCCACCGTTTCTACGCACTGACACGCGATTCCACCGCGTGTTGACGAAACGCGATTCTGGATAGAATCGAACACGTTTGGCTGGGGTAGACTCGTAGAATCGTACGATTCTACGAGTCGACTCGTGTTTTTGACAACTTTGCTCCAAAGTACTATCAATCATGATATCTTATTTATTATGTAACTTTATAAACTGACCTCCTATTTGCTCAGTTGCTACTTGCTATACTTCTTTATCAGTAGCTCAATTTGGACTCCAGCTAGATGAAAAGGAGCTTTAAGTTTGACCAAGCTATCGTAACTCTTGTTTTGGTACGTTTGACTCATTCGGCTTATTATATCACCTTTTCCAGGACTTTGGTATAAAGTACAACATGGAAAATGGCGGACCTGCTCCCGAGGGTATCACTGACAAGATTTATGCCAATACTACAGTCATAAAGGAATATTATATCTCGGAAGACCTTCCTGATGTACAGATTTCTCTTTGGAGTAACTTCTTTGAGGTTGTTTTTTGCAATGCTGTAGTTTACTATTTGTTCCTGCAGGTAGATATTTCTGTTGTAAATGTAAGCAGCTTTTCTGGTCCAGAAGGAGCATTTGATGTTGATGTCTTTGATGCTACAACTGATTATATAAAACTTATGAAGTAAGTAAACATTAGTCTTTTTAATTCTTTTATCGTAAGTCATAGTGCACATGCTATTTGTGCTCGCCATGGGAGAATAAATCATGAGAGCTTCATGTTATCACTATTCCTTGGAGACCTCTTTGAAAGTGATTCTCTAAATATGTTGTTTGATGTCGCAGTATGTAAAATATTTCAAATGTACTAGTATTTATGTAACTTGTTGAAACCTTCTTTGATTGCAGAACAATTTTTGACTTCGAATCAATTCAGAAGCTACTTGCATGCCCAAAGTTTACTTTCTGGTATTCATCTGTGGAGTTTTACATCTTGATGTTGCTCTTGTTCTCCATGAATATATCTAAGGTCAGATTGTTTCATGCCCTTTCAGTTATGATGCACTTCATGGTGTTGCTGGCATTTATGCGAAGCGTATTTTTATCGACGAGCTTGGTGCAGATGAAACTTCTCTTTTGAATTGCACGCCTAAGGCATGTCTTCAGTTTTCTTGTTATCTTGATTGTGCTATCCTTCATCTATTTAGAATTCACTTATAATTATTATGGCCTGCAACAGGAAGACTTTGGAGGTGGCCATCCTGATCCTAACTTGACCTATGCAAAAGAATTGGTTGAACGAATGGGCTTGGGCAAGTCAAAGCATGAACCACCTGAGTTTGGTGCTGCGGCTGATGGTGATGCTGATCGCAATATGATCTTGGGTAAAAGGTACACTGTCTGATTGAGTAAATGAGGCAAAAGACATCTTCAAGTGGCCTTGAATCTGATGGATATGTTACTTTTCACTAGATTCTTTGTGACACCGTCAGATTCTGTTGCTATCATAGCTGCTAATGCTGTTGAAGCAATTCCATATTTTGCATCTGGTTTAAAAGGTGTTGCAAGGTACTCGAGCATTCTCAAGAATTTTATGTTTGGCTTTGTTCACTGTTTCCATGCATTTGTTATTATGCTGAGGTGCTTTTTGAATTGTCATATACATCCTTCTGAGATCCCCCTTCAATAGCTTTTTCACTCATTGGCTTGTTGGGTATGACATATGGGTGATTATGGATCAAGGGACAATTTTCATTGCTCATCTTCAAGAGAGAGACAAACCCCTGTTCTCTGTCAACCCATCCTCACCTCCACGGGAAAAAAATCCCCATGGTCGGGGATTCCCTCAGGAACATTGAATCACGAGGAATTCTGCCATCCCCTATGCTGTCCACCTCACACCCCACTTCTCGCATCCCTCGGTCATTACATGTTATGGAGTATCTATTTCTGAGTTCAAACAGAAACCAGATATTTTGTGGCCATGTTTTTGTATCAATTTATTGTCTTTCGGTTTTTACTTTGTTGGTCTCACTTGTAGGAGTATGCCAACTTCAGCTGCTCTTGACGTTGTGGCAAAGAGCTTGAATCTCAAATTTTTTGAGGTGTGCATTACGCTATGTTGTGTCCTTTATTTTGCTTTGGCAGCTTGAAGTGACCATGGCCATATGACAGGTCCCTACTGGATGGAAATTTTTTGGGAACCTGATGGATGCTGGACTTTGTTCAGTATGTGGTGAGGAAAGCTTTGGAACAGGTTTGTAAATAAACATATTATGAATAATATGTTGCATCTTTATATTCAGTATGATTGAGCCTTTTAAGTTTGAATGCTTAATGAGACCCCGATGAGTAATTTTCAATAGAAGAGCAGAAACAATTTGTTCACAACTAAAAGACACTCAAGAAAAATACCTGTTTCCCAAGGTTACAACCGTGGGAAAATACAGGAAAACACGTTTCCGACGGTTTTCCTGACAGTAGGCAACCGTCGGAAAACTGCTCGTTTCAAAACTTTTCAAATATGGCCAGTGCTCCTTTCACGACTTGCATATTTCAAGCTCAATATGACATCTCCAATCTTGTCATTCATGCTAAAAAATTAAGCAGCTTCAGTTATGTCCAGAGTTAGCTCATATGTAAAGCTATTGTCTTTTCACAGGTTCAGACCATATTCGCGAGAAGGATGGAATCTGGGCAGTTTTGGCTTGGCTTTCTATACTCGCTTTTAAGAACAAGGACAATCTCAATGGGGATAAGCTGGTGACAGTAGAGGACATAGTTCGTCAGCACTGGGCCACTTATGGCCGGCACTATTATACTCGATATGATTATGAAGTAGGTCAAATTTTATATTTTCACTAGTAGAAAACATAAAATATTTGTCCTCTCAAAAAACATAAAACATTTGTCCACTTCCTCCACTTTTATATAACATGCCATGATGGTTACTTCTGTTCTTGTCGTAGAATGTTGATGCAGGCCGGGCTAAGAATCTTATGGAAAACTTGGTGAAGCTGCAGTCATCCCTTCCTAATGTTAATAAGTATATCTCTTATTGTATACTATCAGCTGATTTTACTGTTTATCATTGCTTATTCAACTTCTAAATGTCAATATTACATTCTGCAATAAGAAAAGCTATTGTTCAACGTGTGCTCTTCGAGTTCGAGTTAATAGTTTCTTCTTTATTAGTCTGTTTAGCTGCTTAACCCAAGTCTGCTAGCGTGCGATATTCTGATTCTGCAAAGTATTTTCTCCTTTTTCAGCATCATCTTGTTATTCTTTTCCAATCTTATTTTCATTTGGGTGGTTGCTATTTCAATTCAGTAAGCAAATAGTATTTATCATCTCACTTGTGTTAAGCCTCTGCCATGGCATATGAGAGGGACAATCGCTTGTTGTCATCAGTGAACCATGTTGGTTGGCATCACGACAAAATTTCCTTACCTCACTGTTTATGATTTTGCTTTCAACAAGTGCACTAAATAGACATCACAATTAAATGTGGTCTGCATCTACTTGCTTCGTTGGGGCAGCTGCAATTTTCTTTTCATGCCCATTTCCTTATCTTCTCCAATTTCTCATGCTAACAATCTAAGATGCCAATAAAATGGTCTCAGCGTTATCATGATTTTGAAAAAAAAAAATGAAGCTTTCCTGATAGACAAATTCATTTACTATTATCTTGTTGATACTGTAAGAAGAAACTTGATTCATTGTATTCCTTTGAATGCACTTTGTGTGTCCATGCCCGAACTCCTATTTTTTTAAGGTTTGGTTACTAATAGAGCGGAATGGCGTCGTATGATCCATGTAGCCGACCCCATCTAGTGAGATAAGGCTTTGTTGTTGTTGTTTATTGAAAGCAATGTTTGCTATTTTGACAGGATAATAAAGGAGATAAGATCTGATGTCCCAAATGTTGTCCAAGCAGACGAATTTGAGTACAAGGATCCTGTGGATGGTTCCATCTCGAAGCACCAGGGTATCCGCTATCTATTTGAGGATGGATCACGACTGGTAAATTGCTCTTCCCATGGACTCTTCTTCACCTCGGAAAATTATATTTTATTTTCTTATAGAGTTTAAAAGAAATTTTGCAATCATGTTTGCTGGAATTCCTATTGATATTTGACGACAAAAGTTTTTATTCCTATCAGATGGTCAAAGTGTTGAAGTCGAGTCTCATAGGTTTCTTTTGTGGGTCACTTCTAAAAAACTAACCATATCATGGCATCACATCTAGGTTTTCCGTCTATCTGGCACTGGTTCCGTTGGCGCCACCATCCGCGTATACATTGAACAATATGAGAATGATTCTGCAAAGACTGGAAGAGATCCACAGGACGCCCTTGCTCCACTTGTAAGAAGCTGACGATTTCCACCTTTCTTTTTATTTTAATTTAATGAGATTAATATGAAACTAGTGAAATTTAATCTCATCTGCCATTATTGTGCTTTCAAGGTTGACGTGGCCCTGCAGCTCTCAAAAATGAAAGAGTTCACCGGACTCTCTGTTCCGACGGTAATAACATAAAAAATAGTTACAAAGAAGATCACCCGACCCTCCCTTGAGGTTGAGTTTTGTTTTTGGGTGTTGAATGCAGCTCGTTTCTTTGCTTTACAAGTTCCATCGAGATGGGAAATAAGGATGTTTGTTTTAACATGCACTCTGATAACTCGTATCAAAATTTTCTGAATTTCGCCACTAACACCGAGTTGCGAGTTGTTTTCTTTTTCTCTGTATATTTCAATTTCCAATGTGACTGTGCTTCTTCCGATGAAGTTCCTGGATTTGTTTCTTTGATAAATAAGCAACCTTTTTGTTTTTCTGACATATTCCAGTGCTTATAAGTTCAATGTTTATCGGTTCAATTTTCAACAAAGTTTTTTTTTTTACTTGCACAAAGAAAATATAAAATTTTGAGATTAAGGATTACGCAACATTTGTTGCTGCTCCGAAATATTCTTGACCTTAAATATCGGTATATTTTTTATTCTCCAAATTTTACTTGAGCGGAAAAAAGAACAGCTTACAATTAATATTTCATTACCCAAACGACGTTTTTTTCCTATTTATCTGCATCTAAAATATGTTGATAAAATAGTGACTTAGATGTTCCTCAAATAGAACTTTAAACGAGGTTAATGAGTATATAAAACACCTGTGTGCTGTGTTGTCTCTTGTACCTTTGAATTGATAAAATATAACTAGATCAAATGTCTCATGCATCAAATTATCAGCCACCATATGTGAAAACCTTAATGAATTTGTCGTGTACAAGCTTTTAATCAAAGTTATCATGGCAGGGTCGGAGCCTATTTGTATATGATGACGCCAAACAAGCTTTCGCCGTTTCAATTTCAATCAAAATCTTCTCCTCACAGAAATTGCTTTTTCACTTTCCTATCATGAGGCGATAGGAAGATTTTAAACATGTTCATATTTCTGATGTTAAGCAACATAAATAGATTCTTCGTGGCCGGAATAATCTACTTATTAAGGTGGGAGTAAATGAATGAAAATGAATACCTCAAGAGTTTTACAGAGACCATTGATTTTAATCGCATATTATATTACTTTTTATATAAATAATTATCATAGCCAATCACCGATGATTTACGATCAAATATTTGGCTTATTGTATCGAAAGTGTCAATGCTGTCGCTCCAAATCCACCATTACATTATCCCAAAGCCAATTGTCCCAAAAAATATATGAAAAACGCACGCCCATGTTTCACGACTGTGGCTGGACATACGAGCGTTTCTGATAAAGCTCACAATCAAATGGCCAGTTAGTGACAAAATGGAGGAGAGAAAAAATATGAGTGCTGAGCATAAGTGCACAAGATATGGATTGTGCACACTTCAGAAGTTATGAAGTAAACGCGTGAATAGTCGGACCAGCGTCATCCAAGTAAAATGTGCACAGTCCATGTCCTGCACTTGTACAATTTTCACACAAAAAAATATCCGAGAAAATGATGGTTGTTTCGAATAGTCGGCCGATGTCATCTAGGTAATATGGGGAATTCGAAAAGAGAATTGTTACTTACAAAAAAGAAATATTAATCATTCTGTGAAAAAAAAAGGACAATTGATCGTAATGCTGTAACAGAAACTTAGGATATATGGTTCAGTCTGCATTTGCCAATGTCTCCTCATTTACATCGAAAGCCTTCCTTGCTAGTTTAAGTTCTTCATGCATGGACAGTAATTCAGTAGACCGACGGAGTTTTGGTGGATCCTGCATGATACAGAAATTGACAAAAAGTAACCTCTTAATGATATGTATCAAGCCAAAAGCATTTTTTTCCTTTCTTGCAGAGAAAATGATGAACACAGAACTCGAGGAAGTCATCCACTTTTTATTCAAATGGAAAACGTGAACTGTACAAATATGTATGTGGCACAAAAGAAAACAAAAAGGAGAAAGGCTTCCTAAACGAGGATATTAGTTGAGTCTCAACAAAGACACAATTTATTCGGATTAAACAAAGAACAAACTAGTAATTCTACATTAGAATCTCTACAACCATAAAACAATGAATGTATGAACATTTTAAGGATGAACTAATCCAACCTACAAATAATGTCATTATTTTAGGGTATCATGACATTCGTTTTATATTTTAGATAAAACTCATTAGATCTTGATTTGGTATTTAGAATTTTTTTCTATATCCATTTGACCCTTGCAAAAAATATGAGTACTTGGCATTATAAATGGCAATGAAAGACACATCTCAGACATATTTCTAACATGAATTATGAATGTCTTCTCACATCTAGTTCAAAAGGATGATGGTAGGAAAAGTAGGCCATGAACTACAAAAGAAAAATATGAGTATTAAATTGGCATACCTTTCTAATTAGGTACAAGAAATCCTCAGTTAAAAGCCTTCCTCTTTTTGATGCGATATTTTGGGCTTTATGCACCTACAAGAATTTAATTATCTCAGAATAAGTACTCACAAGTCCACAAAATTGTGATTGCAAGACTTCTCGACCCTCTCAACATGTAATAGAATACATAATTGTGTAACAATATTTCATCACTTCTCCAATCAAATCCTAAAATTGTGCTTTTTACTATGCTGATAAAATACATAATTGATTAGCAAAAGGATTTATTTTAGGTAAATTAGCAAAAGAATTCAGATCATATTGACTCCAAGTATCAAGTTCTTATGGTGTCATATGTAAAGAATTCTATTGCAGCATCAAACAACAACAAAGCCTTATCCCACTAGGTGGGGTCGGCTACATGGATCAAATTCTATTGCAGCATCAACGCAACTAAATTCTTAGTTGTTTTTAATAAGAAGTCAACAATTGTATCACATTGCCAGAGATGATAATACCGAAGTTCAAAGCAGCAGAATCAAAGATCTTTTTAGAAATGTTAGGTTCAAGGATGACAATAAATTGTGAGAAGCAATTAAAAGTGGGCAATGAGTTTATTACCAGGTCAGTGATATATTCAACAACAATGTCCTCTACCAAAGCAACTGTTTCTGGAAGAGGCTGTAAAACAAACAATGTGCAGTTAAGTGCTAAATTTGAGATAAATCTGTTATTTTTTTTAGGAAAGATAAATCTGTTATTGCAAACAATATAAGTTTCTTTTAGCTATAAAGGGAGACCCATGGACACAGCACAAAGAAAGATTAATGGGAAAACAGAGGGGTTTTCATTAGTGAAGATCAAACTTGAGTTGAGTCGAGAGGTGAGGCATTGCATGACGCCCGTACTTTCATTACATATACAATTTAAAAATGTAGTCCGCAAGAATTACAGTACATGGATCTTTCTACAAGAGATCTCTGATGATTGCTACCTTTTTGTGCATCCAACTCTAGAGGCAAACATCTCCTTCATGGTTGCTTCTAGCCAGGAGTTACTTGGCCTTCCTTTCATGAAAGTGATAATATTGACAATGGAATAACTTCTTTGTTTAGGCATTCAATGCTCCTTGAGTCTTCCTAGTTTCCTTCATAACTTTCCTGATTTCCGTACATTAGCACGTCCTATGATTAATTAATGGTATATGCATTTGATGTTTACTTGTTCTCCTTAAAAAATACATATCTCAACCTCTTTAAATTATGTGTCGCATAAAATACAAATTACCCACTGAATAGTAGAACTAATTTGTAAAAACTATGCTTAAATATACAATGTCTTTTCTAAAAAACAAATGCAGTGTCCTCAAAGGAGAAGTCATGTACCAGAGAATAAGTTTTGCCTCCGTGTCCCATGGACTTAGAAATAGATTATATGATGGTCACGTGATTTCTGCCACTGTCAATATAAATTATCCATCCTAGTAAGTTTTTTCTTTTTTCAGTTGAAAATTTAATGAGAATATGCAGCAATATGTCAAATCCTAAAGGGTCGGCCACTTCGTACTGATCTCGCATACACATTGCCAACATCATCGTTTCAGAATTTATCAAAATTCTTACTCTTTAGCAATATTATTATCCACTAAAACTACTATATAGGAGAAAATAGAAACCATTAATTGAGTTTAGAGAACACATTACTTACATTGGGATCATCACCAAATCCATACATCATGTGTTGCACTATATGAAAGAAAAAACAAGAAATTAGTAGAAATTTATGACCACAATAGTTTCTTCTAGAAACAAAATGCTGAATACATTGAGAATAAAGAACAGAATCACGATGACACAAGTTAAATATTAACTGAGAAGGTAATCATTCCTTTAGAAGGAAATCATCACAACAAAAGTGACAAATAGGAAAGAAGATACATGATGAAAAGCTAATCCAAAAGTGAGGCTAATATAATATTTCTCACAATTACAATTTGAGAAATTACACAGTAACACTGCAGCTCAACAACACAGTTTAAATGACAATGATTCTTTTCTCAACGGAAATTTCTATGAATAAATAATGAAGAGGAACATCATCAAAGCACTTTGTATTTTCTTTCCCCAAGTACCACATCATCATCCACTCAAATCCAGAGTCCCCGACAAACTCCTCATCTTCAACCACCCAACTTTGGAATATTTATCTTTGCACCCCGCAACTGTAGACCTTGATGTATTGGATTCATTAATCTACCTATGAATTCATTGGATTATGAAGGAACAGATGTTTGAATGCAATATTTTAAGGCAAAGTGATACTCTTTGTCAGCGGAAAATTTCTATGAATACAATAATGAAGACAAAGATCATCAAAGCACTCGTAATTTTTTTCCCAGAGTACCACATCATCATCCACTCAAATCCAGAATCCCCAAAAAATTACTCATCTTCCACCACCTAACTTTGGGAGGAGAACTTTAGTTTCCTTCATTGCCCAAGTGGAATGCAGGGTTTCTATTTGATCCTTCTCAGCAGTGGTAAAAGGGACCAAGATTAGAAACTAAAGTCGGGTAAGATATACCCAAGGAAGGCACCTGGGGTTCAAACCAGGTCAACAAAGTCTCGGTTAGTAGAGATAATAACTTTACATTTTCTCTAACAATTGTCATTGCAATCAATTTTCTCATCCTAAAACCATGAGATCCCAAATGATGGCACCAAGGAGCAGTGGCATCCTTTTCATGGTCCGGGTGTAGAACACATCAACAAACCCCCACCACCCCCGCTGCACTCAGCTTATTACGCGCGCATTCGCCGCGCATCCCCATCGAACGCCATTTCCGGCTCAGAACTTACCTCTCCCATCCAGGGTACTCCGGCTCCATCAGAAGCCCAGAAATGCCATAAACGATGCGGTTTCGACTAAGGGAATTACTTCTCACAAAAACCAAGATGTTGCTGTAGAGTCCGGAAAACATGAACAACATCAACAACAAGAAAGGAGGAAGCATACAGTCTTTCTGGAAGACGCCGCGCTTGCGCTTGAGGGAAGCCTCCGATGGCTGCGAGGAGGACCCCGCCTTCGCCTTGGCCGCTGCCGCCGCCGCCGGAGCGCCGGCTGATGGCGACGATATGCTGTTCATCGTACAATTAGCGGATCAAATAAAGGAAATAGAAAGGAAAACAAAACAAAAAGAGAGGAAGGTGAAATAGAAACACCACAAAATAAACCAAAAAAAAAAAGAAAAGAAAATGGAGAGACGGACCGTGGTGAGTCCAGATGGGAAAGCCCAAATCCAACAAGAACATATATATTATTCTAATAAATATATTATATATTAACTTGGGTAAATTATATAAAAAAATCTAGACTTTCGATTTACTCTTAAATCTACTTTTTATTTCTCACATAAAAGTCACGAATTTTTATTTTATTCTCAAATATAACATAAATTTATATTTTTATATAAAAAGTCATGAACTTTAATTTAAGTCTCAAATCTAATAAACTTTTATTTTTAAAATTTTAGAATTAGTTATAAATGTAGCTTATTATTACATAGACAAGTAAAAAAAACAAAAGATTAAAAATTAAAATATTTTTGACAACTTTGATAGTAAGTTAGTTTAAATTTTTAGCCTATTTATAATTAGACTATTTTCTAGTTGCTTTAAAATATAATTAACCAATTTAAAATCTACTACAATAGGGGTAAAAAATTAAATTAACTTACTATCAAAGTTGTCAAAATATTTTAATTTTTATTATTTAATTTTTTATGACTTGACTATGTAATGATCACTATTTTTTTATTTTTAATAACAATACAATAATAAGCTACATTTATAACTAATTTTAGAATTTTAAAAATAAAAGTTTTGGTTAGATTTGAGATATAAATTAAAGTTCATGATTTTTTATGCAAAAATATAAGTTTAGTCCCAGGATGATTTGACAATAAATCAAAAATTGAGGCTTTTTAATGCAATTTACCCTATTAACTTTGAGTAGACGCCCACTCAACATTTTAATAACTTAAAAATATGTTATTATTACATATTAAGATCTTCTTTGGCAATCAGAGGCCGGAACCACAACTACAAAGCTCCTAGGATTAAAGTCTTAGAAAGGTTCAAAACTCTAAGCTATAGAAATTTATTGTAACATTTGGGTATCCTAAGAGGCGGTAGATTTTTAAAATTCTAACTCATTTTCAAATCATAGTTGAATCGTTATAATCAATGATAAAGCTCTTGTAAATTAGAGTTTTATAGTAAGGTTCAAAACTTTAAATTTCATTGTGGCTGCATTTGGGAACGGAACATAGTTTCTCTCAAGTTCTCGATAGATTAGTTGAATTGATAGATTAGTTCAAGTTGTATTTGGATGGAGTGAAATTTAATGATGAGGAATGAAGTAGCTGATGTGATAAAAAATAGATGTGATGGATTAATTTTTAGTAGATATTTGAATTAAAAATAATTATTATAAATGTAAAAGCATAATTTTATTAAATAATAAAAATAAAAGTATAAATAATTTTTTTGTTAAAAATGTACTATGTAAATATAAAAATCAATTTTTGTTAAATTACATTTAATAAAATATTAAAAAATTTAATGAAATAAGTAATAAATAATAGTATATTAAACCTTTATTATAAATATTTTATATTTATTAAATAATTTATTTTATAAGAGAAATGCAAAAAAGAGAGAAAATAAGAAATGAAATGAAATGAAAATGAAAATAGAAAAAAATAGTTGTCACGTCAACAACAAAAAAAGATGAACCGTAACGCCCCAATTTCATAAAAAAAGTGGAACTGGAGCACTTGGAACCAGTGTCACGAGTCACGTGATCCTAGTTCCAATAACTTGATTCCACCTCAGGATTAGTTGGAACCAGCTCTTGGTTCATGTCTGATTTCATATCCAAAAATAGCCTAAAGGATGTGAGATTTGACGAAATCATGCTGAAAATTCAAGGTGGAAATCAAAGCGCAAGCGACCTTAGTTCCCACTTCCCATCAGTGGTTATTCTTTTTTTTTTCTTTGAGGCATGACACTTATTTTTTAAATTTTAATTTTTTTGTTTTTCTTTCCTTATTTTTTTATCTCACATTTAGGGATGACAATATTCCCCATCCCCCGTGGAGCCCCGCGGGGAATCCCCGATCGGGGCTCCGAATTCGGGGAATTTTTTCCCCGCGGAGGCGGGGATGGGGGCAAAGTTCCCCCGAACCCTCTTTCGGGATCGGGGCGGGGGAATTCTCTCCGCCCTGCGAGGCCCCGAATCCCCGCCCCCTACTTTTATATATATTTTTTTATTATAATCTTTAGATCAAATCACAACCATCCATCCTCATATATATAAAACAAACCCTAAAGCTTCGGCCGATCCATTCTTTTTCTCCTCCATTCTTCCTCCATGTCGGCCGATCGCCCTTCTTCCTCCATTCTCTATGTCGGCCGATCGCCCTTCTTCCTCCATGTCGGCCGATCGCCCGATCCATTTTCCCTCATGGTGGTCCGGTGATGGCAACGATGATAGCGGAGAGTGCAACGGCAACGGTGACAGCGGAGGAGAGCGACGACGACGGCGGAGGAGGGCGACGGCGGCGCTTGTTTGAAGAGAACGACGCTGCCCTCCTCAAACGAGTGCGCACCACTGACGGCCAGATCCGCGACGACCGTCGCCGCCGACCTCCGCCGTAGTCTTGCGGCCCTCTTGTCCTCTGCTCCATTCGATGCCAACCTCTGTCGCATGACCCTCGCAGGCTTCTCCCCTCGCCGGCCTCTCCCTCCACTGCCTCGATCACGTTCTGCTCGACCTCAGCCTCCCCCTCCACTCCAAGCCGGCACTCCGCATCTCCTTCGCAGTCGAGCGGTGCCTCGTTCGGTCCAGCCCGAATGAGCGATGGTTGGAGCTCCGCATAGGCGACGCTTGCGCCGGCGGCCTTCGATCCATAGGCACTTCAGACTCCCAAGTCCCAACGACGGTCGGCCGGACGAGCCTCGAACCACCATGCTATTTTTTTTTGCTATTTTTTACATATGTATTCGGGGCTTGAATTTCAAGAAGTGTCCATGCTATTTTTTAATTCTTTTGCTTTTTTCTAATTTTTTCACTATTTTTATTTTAAAAATCGGATGGAATTGGGTCCCGTGGGAGTTCGGGGCCCCGCGGGGATCAGGGCGGGGGTTAAAATTTTTTCCGGACCGGGGATTCGGGGCGGGGTCGGGGGCGGAGGCCGGTCGGCGGGGTCGCGTCGGGTGCCAACCCTGCTCACATTACTGTTATAAAATAATTTATTTATTAAATATAAAAATATTTATTATAAAATATTAAAATAATATTATTTATTACATGTTATTTCATTAAAAAAATAATATCCCATTAAATATAATTTATTTAAAAATGATTTTTTACATTTAAATAATATATTGCTAACAAATTTTTAATAATTCTTTGAAAATTTATACTTTTATTTTTATTAATTAACAACAATATATTTTATATTTATAAATTTTATTTTTATTTAAATATTTGTTAAAATTAATCTATCATATCTACTTTTTTATCTCATCAATTTGATTTTTTCACTCTATTTAAACACACTCCGAACTATTTTTTTTCAATTTAATTATTCACATGAAACTAGGCGAACTACAGTTCTGATTGCCAAACACTGCCGGTTACAAATTTATAATTTAGAAGAGCAAATTATTAAAAAAATAAAGTTGAGAGATTAAAATGAGATTTTAAGGTATTAACTGTAAAAATTACTTTGACTTGTTATAATTTGCTACTCACTTATATTAACCGTCCATCAGTCTCATGGACAGGGACACCTAACTAGAGGTAGGCCAGGGTCATCTCCAATTGCCTATTGCTGATAAAGTCCATCTGTCTAATCCTATTTTCCATCCTCTCATAAAAGTATGTCGCTGGTTTGTAATGCCCCAATAGACTAATGAACTTGGATTCGCTTGAAATGATGGATGAGCAACTTGGCCAGTCCAAAGGTGTGAGATTTTGCAAATTTTCCAGTAGCATCTGAAAAGGAAAAGAGGAGAATTTATTCATTTGATTTGGTTGAGTTTAAGTTGAAAAGAAATAAAGAAAAAAGTTTTTTTTTTATTTTTTTCTAATATATTTTTTTACTTTCAAATCAGGATGAAAAAAAGAAAAGATGTATTTAATATGTATTTTTAATTTTGAAAAAAACTTAAATATATAGCTATATATATATATAATAAAATTTTCTAAATAAAATAATGATTAACATTTATCTTTTATATGAACTAAACAAAAATAATTATTTAACTCCGTTCTCTTATATTTTTATTCCGTCCTTTCTCTTTCCTTCCTCTCAATAAACTTTTGAACTAAATATCTCGTAAGAGGTTGCCACTTGCCACTACCAGTTCTTATCTTCAATAGAAGAGCTTCACTTCACACATAGGTCCCACTCACTACCCTCTCTTAGCGACCATAGCTCAAAAAATTGAATTTTTGCATGTAGCGAGGTTTTGTTGTTTTTTTCTCTTTTGACATAGAGGTCTAAAAATAGGCCACCTATTTTTAACATATTTACCAATTAGTTTAATAATATTATATAATGTGTATATACATATTATATATGTATATATAATTATCTATTTATTAATATATTGTCATAAAAATTATAAAATAAATTTATTTATATCTAATAATAAATAGTATTTTATTATTTATTTATTATAACTTACCTAGTATGATAGTGAAATACCATTTAAAAAATCCATTATTAATTAAATGAAATTAATGTAAACCTTATCTATGATTATTATATTTATTGTATTATAATAGACTTTTATTAATTTAAATTTTTTATTTTTTTAAAATATACGTAATCTAGTTTATATTATATTAGGTCTATTTATGTAAATTATAATATGAATTACATATCAAAGAAATTTTTAATCAAATTTAACAACTTATTTTTTAATAAAATCCAAAAATATTAATTGAATTCAATATATATATGTATATATATGGTAGTAATACATGTTTAAACAATAATCAAGTATATTTAATATATTTTTTATATCATAAAATAATAAATTATTTTTTAGGTTTTACTTTTTACTAAAAAACTATTAAAACTTTTCTATCTAATCAACTTTTTAATTCTTCATAATATTTTTTTATCCAAACATCAAATAAAAAAATTATAAGAACCTCAATTTTTATAATAACCTCATTTTTTAATCAGGGGCATATGAGTCTTTTGGAAAAAAATCCACGTAACTATATAAAACCCCAAGACTCTTTTTGTCACCTATTTTCCTTCACGTGACGATTAGGTCTTCAATAATGAGAAAAAAAAGAGAGTTTTAAGGAAGAGAAAGGAGAGATAGAAAAAGAACAAAACAAACAAGAAAATAGACAAGTTATGTAAAACATATCCAACTCCTCTCAATGGATTATTATGCATTGAATTGAGATATATATTCAAGAACATTCTAGTTTTTTATATGAATTGTGATTGACGAATCATTCATGTTTTAGATTTTTTTTATAGGAATTGTGATTGAGGAATCTATAAAAGCTTATAGATAATCCATATGCTTCATGATGATTAGAAAATCACGATTTTTTCTACTGACATTATTTTGATGTTTTATTCATGTTATATGTCTAATGTCTTCCAAACTCTTCATCATGATATGTATAATTTTCCATTGATTTTATCTTGAAAAATATGAAATTTTGAGTTTGAGATTGGGATCCTGGATGTCAGGGCACATCCGTGATTAACCCCAATCACGATTGTGACCGAACGGGTAGAATCCAATGAAAATTGCATTTGGTCGTGTCCGTGAAACCAAGTTTGATGACCGTGATGAGGTTCTAACATGACCATGATAGCCCTGTCACAACCGTGACTAAAAGGTGTAAATCGGGCAAAGGAAATGTCCTTCTCTCAAGCCCGTGAATTGATGTTCTATGATCGTGAAAGCACGATCACAAGCGTGATAGTGTGTTACTACCATGATTGATGAATGAGGTTATATATGCTATTTTAAACATATTTGTCAAACTATAAAACTATGTATTGATTATTGATATTTGTATATCATACAAATAACCGTTATGTGTGCTCAGTCGTAAATTAGGTTAAGACCTAAAGATTGAGAGATGATTGTTTATTGTAAAGCATAATGAACAAGTTGAAGAATAAGTTTCTTTCTCTTATCAAAATAAAGTGAAATTGAAAATAAAGTTGTTACACGTTGTGTGTATATTTTTTAGGAATGAAGTTATCATACTGTCAATGGTATGTGTGTTCCTAAGTTGCCTATGGATGAAGGAAGCATTGTGTCTCCACAACCTAGCTAGCCTAAGTGATTGTAATGACTTGATTATTCAACTAAGTTAAAAATAAAAAATTGTCATAAGATAAAGTAAGATAAAAATGTGAAGTTTTAATTTCAAAGTGTCGTATGACAAAAAAAAGTCAAGATGATGACAAAGAAAGTAAAGTCCAATGGATTACAAAATATCCTTGAAGAAAGATAAAGACCAAAGTAATATAAGTGCAAGTCACTTTTATGTGCCTACGAATGTTAAAGTGATGTATATTCCAAGCTAAAAATGTTACATATGATGTAACAATATTTATGCTCATGAATTATTCATGATGAAGTATATGATGTAATTATGCTTGAGATATAAAGCCTCATGTGTAGCTTATGTTATTCATGCATTTCCTTTTCCATACATAAGAGATACATAAGTATGTCGTATAGTGTTTTGTTTCAAGATCATTGCATGCATGACATTTACATATTCCAACTAAGAAAATTTATGTCCCAGATTCGTGTAGGTAAGTAAGAATGGACAACGATGACAATTTAGCTTATGACAAGAAGTTTCACACGACATAAGAATAAATCAAGTCATCAGTCTAGTAGACTATCTATGTTAAAGATGTTTTCTTAGACGACAAATGTTAGTTCATATATTTATGTCGACATTTATGACCATATTAATTGTTAGTTGAGTTAATTGGTTTTATGAAGTCTTCCGCTGAAGTTATAATATATATGAGTTATTTTATTATTTATGTCATCGCGAACAAACTAGCTCACAAGGAATTCCCCTAATTGTTCTAAGCTTTTAGGGTGAATTTTCGGGATGTATTTTTTTCTTATCTAATCGATTCTCAAGAACTAATAAAAATTTAAGTTCTTACATTAAAACACTACTCATGGATAGAGAACAAAACATCAAGTCTCCTTCCTTTGAGCATGAGAGCACCTGCCTCATTCATAGTTTTCAAAATCTTGACCCTAAGTATAAGAGCGAATGAATTCAATTCATAGTAAACTCAATAGAATCAGACAAACTTTATCAATATCAAACGTACACTCGATAATTTTATTAATTAATTATTTGACTAGATTTGGGGGGGGGGATAAATTCAAACAAGGATGAATTATGCTTTAATTTATATGTGTTTGTCTTAATATTATACTATATAAACATACTATAATATATCAAGTATGTATTATTTATATATTATATTATAGCTCTTTTTTAAATATAGGATATATGAAATGGTCTTATTAATAATAAATAATAAAATATACATTTTAATTTTTTATTTTTATTAATTAAATATTTTTATTTTATAAATAAATAAAATTAAAACAATAAAGTCATCTTGATTTAATCTCCGTCAATCCCATATTCGATTGAAAGTTGGAACTAATTCTAAGGTCAAGTCCAAATCTCAAAGATCTAGTCAAAACTAAGTCGGATGATTAAGTCTCGAGCCCAATTTTGTTCCCAATATTAAATGTCCTTCGGTTATGTGATATTTGTATTATTTATAAGATTTTACGTAAAATCTACAAGTTTAACAAAATGAGTTTGCTTAAGCTCTAGCTTGACCTCATCCTCTCCTCTCTTCTCTTAATTATGTTGGAAAATAGTTCTAAAACTTTGGAGGATGCATAGACAAAAGTTCCTGGACTGAAGAGATTAACCAAGTCGATGATAAAGAGAATCCACTATTAATTGTCATACGTCGAAGGAAATTATGTTATAGCTCAAAAGGTGACCTATAATTGTACGTTGGATCATTAACCATCTCACAAATGTTGTGGCTCATCTAATTGCACGTTGAATGTAAACAATATCTGAGCAACCTTCTACTTTCAAGGGATGTTGAGCACATTTGAATCATTGATCCACTTATTAATGAGCTAGATGACAAATGATTAAAACTCATCATTTAAATATGTTATTTATTTGAATCATTGACAAGATGATGGGGCGGCTATCCACCTTATTTTAAAATTGTTTATTATAGTATATTATAATATTAATTTTATTTTCTATTTTAACACATGTTTATTTTCAAAAATGGTAAAATGGAAGTGCGAAACGTCCTTTGTTTCACACCATGTGGAGCAGCATCTGAGTCATCTACATGCAATCCAATGGTTCAAAGAAAGGTTGTTGTACAGATCGATTGATGTACATCTCACAAGAAGATGCCCCTTCTTCTTCTTCTTCTTCCATGAGATCACACCTAGGTCACCGCCGGTCTCATGCAGCGTGCGTGCCCTTCCCTCACTTGGTGTGCTTCTCCATGCGTCCGCTTTTAAGACCAAGAGCCTTTCTAGTTCATTCATGGTCACATTCTCGACTTCGCCTCCGAGCTTCATGTTCGCCCATGCAAGCGAGAGCGCCATCTTGCCCCGAGGGGTCCAAGCGTCACACTTAGCATCGCAAACAATCAGCACCCTCGCTCCCTCCCTCGATCTCCCCCTCTCTCCTTCCCTCCCTTTGGTAAGCGCTCGAGACTACAGGTCAGGGACGGTCTAGAGGGAAGAAGATATGGGGTTGACGAAGGCTGCTGGCGGCACGACCTATGTAACACCTGTCAAAAAAAATTAGAGAAGAGAGGGGAGTGACATCTGACAGCACCCCATTTGATCCCAACCTTCTGCCCTCTTGGTATATAAACCCTCCACAACCTTCTCTCACTCCTTTTCCCCCCATTTTATGAAAACCCAACACCCATTTCTGGCACAAGTGTGCAAATCCGGGATTGAGGTGGAGTTCTTCACATTTTCTGCAACGGATCAGCCACATAGAGGAGGAGATTTGGGGCAGAAATAGGGAGTCGCTGAACCTAGCTGGGAGAGGAGGAGAAGAAAATGGATATAGGGTTGTGACTGTACGTAAGGTGGATTCCTACCTTTGTTGATTTAGGGTTGTGACTGTATGTAAGGTGCATCCCTACCTTGGTCTACAATCAAGGTAGATCTAAGCCTAATGAACTCAAAATAATAGTTATAAGTTCTATCCTAAGTACCTTTTGTTAGAAAAGATAAATTTGAAAAGAAAACCTAGAATCATATTTAGGCTCATGAAAATCTAGGGCATTACATGCTATAAATTGATTATGAAATTATGATTAAGTCATGTCTGTCCAACATGCTATATGATTGAGTAGCACCATGTTTGATGTATTGCATTGTGAACCCCTAATTCTTACTCTGTCGGTATGAACCGATCAACCGTTTCCCATGACCGGTAGACCGGCGTAGTGGTGAACACCACTCACATTTATGATATGGATCGGTAGACTACTATTAATGGTCGATCCATCGGTAATTAGGTGCCAATCGGAGCAAATGTCGAGATCATGACGATCGATCGATGGTCATTTGGTTTCGATCGATCGTTCATGGAGTCTGGTCGATCGGTCATATGCTAAATGAGATCGGTCAGTCTTCAGAACTTGAACTGTCGATCGGTAATACTAATCGGTCGACCGCTCAAGTGCATTAACAATTTATCTATTACTTTTTAATGGACTAATTGATAACTTAGATGCTTACGAATTGCATGCCCAACCGTTAATAGAAATTATTAATATATTGATGTATTGATTGATTGAATGACCCCGTCGAAGGAAATCAAGCTGTGAGCCTATCATATTGAGAGATAGGTGCCTCCATATTTGATTGGAGTCACCCATTAGATGGGCACTCATTGATGGGAACGACCAACTTCCCGTGGCCTAGCTAGCCACACTATTGAGACTAAGGCAAGATTCAATACTTCAACTTATTGGTAAAGACTCACATATTGATTGTTAATTGATTGATTAAAAAATTGGAGTTGTCACTAGTTGAGGAATAAGACGGGCTATATGAGGATCGAATTATGGAAGTCTTGGTGTAAGCTTCCACTCATCAAGTGATAACAAATAAGATAATAATCTTAATTGATTGAGCATGAATACTATTGGACCTTGTGTCATGTTGGGCACGATGATGTCATATTGATTGTATTGTTCATGCTTAATATTAGTGAGCCTAACGATTGAATTATTGAAAATGAACCTAGGTTAAAGAAATACCTAGTTATTAGATTGGATTGTATTGTTATTGATTCATGCTCATTGCTACCTAATTTATTGCTTCATGTCATATTATGATAATTGCTCATATTATGGCTTGGGCCTTACATACTTTAATAGAATGTCTTTTTTCTGCATCGCTATAGGAAATCAAGGCTAATGGTGGCATTGCTCATGACAAAAGAATGTTGCACATGGCATGACTTGTTTAGGACTATGTCTACCTTGTTCATGACCAATTAGTAGGCCCTATGCATATGTTTAGAATTTTGTTTAGAATGTTATCCTATGCTGCCCATATTGGGTTTGCAACTTTTAGGTGAAATGATTAATGTTTAAGTTTCATTCAAATTATGTATGATGTTGACCATGTACAATTATGGATTTTATCGATCTTATGGTTATCGTTAGGTGGCTGGTTGTCCATCACACTATTGTTTATGATATTTCATTGCATTCATATTGTTATTTGTATGGATTGGAAGTGCACGTGGCGCCATCAGGCCGACCTTGCCGTACGTTGAAAGGTGATTCGATGACATAGGAGATGATGCCCGAGGCACTATAGCTTAGGTATCAGAGCTTAGAGTCAAGTAGTGCTCTATTTCATAGACAAAGTCTAAGTCGTCTTAGAGGTTAAGTCCTTGTTCAATTGTCATGAGTAGCCGCCAAAAGATTAAGAAATCCATATTGGTAAGACATTCTTTATGTGCATATTGATTGGTAATGATATAATGATCGAATGGCTAATTCATCTCACCGAGCAAGTCGTGAAAGAAGCCACGAGCATCAATCGGGAGATAGAGGAAAATGGGTCAACCATGAAGAAGGTCAGGTAGGAAAATTAATGGCAAGCTGGCCAAATCCTTGAGTAGGAGGTCCAGTGATTATAGACAATCCACCTACAAGAAGTTCATGAAGACCCATCCATCAACCTTTGATGGTGATTGAGATACAGACAAGGAAACATCATGGCTAGACATCATTTCGGACAAATTGATGGTAGTCCATTGTAAAGACAAATACAAGGTGGAGTTGGCCACAAACCAACTTGTTGATTAAGGAAGGTTTTGGTGGAAGTCCATCTTGAGGACCAAGTATTCGGTGAGGGAAGACATTACTTGTAGCGAGTTTGTGGAGACTTTTGAAGAACAATATCTTCCACAACATGTTAAAGAGCAAAAGCAAAAAGAGTTTACAATAAGGAGATATGACCTTAACCGAGTATGTGAATAAGTTCATTAGCTTGGAGAAGTATAGTCCTTTCATTCCGGAAGAAAGGATAAGGAAAATTGATTTATTGATGGACTGAATCCGGTGCTTAGATGGCAAGTCAAATATTGTGAACCAACCAATCTAGACAAAGCAATTGAGTGTGCCTATACTTTTCAAAGGGACAATGAAGAGCAAAAGAACATCTCCAAAGAAAAGAGACCTATTAGAGATGAAGAGTACAATAAGACTAAACCTCCAAAGAAATCAAATTATCCAACAAGGAAAGAGGACAACAGGAAGGGCAAACAAAATATTTGTCCTATGTGTGGAAAGAACCATCCCAATAAATGTTACCGTGAATTGAGAGTTTGTTTACACTGCGGACAGCAAGGATATTGGGTAAGAGACTACCCGGTAAAAAAGGAAAGTCCCCAAAACAAAGGCAAAGGAAAGATGGAGGAAGTCCCATCAAGGACCCATGGTAAGGTCTACACAATTCAAGGCAAAGATGCTCAAACCTTAAATTAAGTTATAACTTGCTTATATTAAATCATCATGCTAATGTATTGTTTGATACGGGTGCTATGCACTCGTTTATTTCATATGATTTTACTAAGTTACTCGATGTTAGAATGAGGAGGATGAATTAGAAAATGGAGATACTAACCCTAGTTAGGGATACATCCACAAGGAGATATATTTCTAACGTGCTCGTGCAAGTTGAAGGCTACAATTTGCCGACTGATTTGGTGGTGATTTCAACGGTGAATTATGACATCATATTAATCATTATTGGCTATCATATTATGATGTGCATGTTTTTTGTTGTGAGAAGAAATTAGTGATTAACACCATTAATGGATAGAAAATTGTGATTCGAGAGACACCATCTAGTGAAGGGAAGGTGCTGATTTCATAAATGAATGCAAATAAATTGTTAGAAAGAGGCTGCTCAAGATTTCTTGCAAGTGTTACAATGAATGACCCGCAACCTAAAGCTTTAGAATGGATTGATGTAATTCAGAACTACCTAGATGTGTTTCCCGAAGAGCTATCCGAATTGCCACCGGAAAGAGAGATTGAGTTTTACATAGATGTAGCACCAAGGATAACACCTATCATGAAGCCTCCATACTGAATGACGTCGGTTGAAATATATGAATTGAAGACACAATTGCAAGAGCTATTGAATAAATATTTTATCCGACCTACTATGTCTCCATGGGGCTCACCGGTGCTGTTCGTGAAGAAGTTATGCATCGATTATAGTATGCTTAACAAAGCTACAGTCCAGAGCAAGTATCCATTGCCTCGCATCGATGATTTGTTTGTTCAATTATCGTCAGTAACGATGTTCTCAAAGATAGATTTAAGGAGCAACTACCATCAACTACGTATAGTTGAAGATGATATACTAAAAATAGCTTTTAGGTTGAGGTATGACTACTATGAATTTTTTGTTATGCCTTTTGGACTAACGAATGTTCCTGCAGTCTTTATAAACTTGATGAATCGAGTTTTTAGACCCTTTTTAGACAAATTTGTCATTGTATTTGTAGATGACATATTGGTGTACTCATCACGGTCCGAGGAACATCGACAACACTTGCAAATAGTGCTGAAAATTCTAAGATAAAAATAATTATAAAAAATAATATTATCATCATCATCATCATCATCGTCATCATCATTATTATTATTATTATTTATTATTATTATTATTATTATTATTATTATTATTATTATTATTATTATTATTATTATTAATGAAACATATCTTGAGTTATGAAAAGTATTTATGATATATTTTAAGAATTTCATATGAGATGAAGTAAACTCTTATATGAAAATATTTTCAGGAAATAATGCTTGTGATGTTAAAATAAGATTTACTTGATACCAATATGTGATTATGATATGTGTATTTTGATATTGTTAAACTTCATGTGTTTATTGGCATGCTAGTTGAAAAATATTTTTAGAAGCGCATTCGATATACATGATACATTTGGAACGTATATCGAGTTCTTTGCCCTTTGAGGGCTGCTATGCATGCACATATTAACCCATGTTATGAGTCAAGTATTTGAGACCAATTATTATGAAGCTCTACTTAACTCTATGACACATGATCATGAAGAAATATGTATTGTCCCATAATATGCTCTGCGTACTCGAGACTCGTGATTATGAAGCTCTGTCAGTTATATGACACATGATCATAGAGGGATGCGTATTATTTCATGACATTATTTGTGTATTCGAGTCTCATGATTATGAAACTCTACTTAATTGTATGACACATAATCACAAAGGGATATATATTGAACCATGTTGAGTATGTTCAATGACATGTGTGAAGTTTAATTGTGAATAATATGTTATCTTGGGTTACTTATATTTATATAAAGTTCATACGATTTGACAACTTATGTCAAATGGGTTATGCTTTAATTTTTTCTCATATAAAAAATATGGTTATTTAAATATTATATGCACTCTTATTGTTCTCTTATATTTTGCTTTTATTTCACTCATGACTAAGCAAATGATTGTTATTCACATTATCCTTATTAATTTTTTCATATAAGTCTAAATTCTCGAGTTGAGTCGACTTGAAATTTGCTTTTGATGCATATAGAAGAGGTCGAGCCAATAGAGCAATTTTATTTTCCCTTGACTTTTATTTTTCACATGCATGTATTATAGGTGTTGAAATGAAATATTTTGTGAGGTTATATGACACTTAACTATTTTGGGTGCTATATGTTAGATAGTATGTGAAAAAAATTATAAAATTACGTGAATGATGTCTTATGTTATTTTGATTAAATGTTGATAAATATATTTTTATTTGTTATATGTATGAATGAGTAATACCAAGATACATAAGGGAGGAGATTTTTTCGAATTTATTTCAAAATAGTTAAATAAGATTAAGAGTTACGAGTCGTTGAGTTGAGTGTGACATCTTGAGACCATTAGAGATGCACTATCACCTTCCTTTTTTTAAAATGGAACAAGTAAGAAATCATTACATACTCGCTGTCTTATTCTTCGCTCAATAGGCAATATCATCATCTTCTCTAACAAACATTCATAATACAAGAATGTTCTATACTATCGTTACAATTAAGCTCACTAAGAAGAATAAGTGAGAAGAAACAAAGAGACGAGAAATATGTCGAAAGTGCTCCAAGTGTCAAAATGTTCAATATTGGTTTTTCTTACAAAATTTGGTTCTTCTATAGCTTCAACATTATTTTACAGCCTTTTAGGATTATATGAGCTCCCTTGGCTTGTAGACTTTAAAACTAGCCATTACGAATTTTAAAAAATGTTTCATCCATTCACCTTTACTTATAGAACTCAAATTGACTAGTTGTTATGTGTTTGCATTATTAGAACAAGTTTGGAGGTCTATTTTAATTATCCTATAGATTCTTGAGATTGGATGTTAAAATCTTTGGATTGAATGTGCGAAGCCTATTTTAATTTCTCTCTAAATTATATTTTTGAATGTCTGAAGTTCCATTGATAACTTCAAGTTTTCCATCACCATTCATAACTTGTCCACTTAGGATCATATGCTTGATCTTTTTATTGATCATCTAAATTTTGAATTATGACCTTTTTTTTCTTGTGGCCACTTGGACTTTTGAATTCTTTGTCCAATTATTGTTACTTCCTATTAAACACATTATTTTGACTAAGTCAATGTCATATCATCATAAAAATAAGATAGCCAAAGTATGAGTGGCAAGTTTTGTATAAATATGATATATTTTAATTTGAAATTAATTTATACAACAAAAATAAAACCCATGCTCCAACAACTGCGAGTTAGGATAAAAGGTTCAATGTTAAGAAGGTTAGAGTTGTAGCCATGATGCTCCATTGTAGCTATGCCCATTATCATAAATTTCTTCATAAGTAATTAGCTCGGTCATGGTCACTTCTTCATATCACAACTTCGGGTTGGACTAAAAAAGTTATCATGCATGGCAAGAGTGTTGCAGCCAAAGATGTCTATATTATGTTATGAGTCAAGTATTTGAGACCAATTATTATGAAGCTCTACTTAACTCTATGACACATGATCATGAAGAAATATGTATTGTCCCATAATATGCTCTGCGTACTCGAGACTCGTGATTATGAAGCTCTGTCAGTTATATGACACATGATCATAGAGGGATGCGTATTATTTCATGACATTATTTGTGTATTCGAGTCTCATGATTATGAAACTCTACTTAATTGTATGACACATAATCACAAAGGGATATATATTGAACCATGTTGAGTATGTTCAATGACATGTGTGAAGTTTAATTGTGAATAATATGTTATCTTGGGTTACTTATATTTATATAAAGTTCATACGATTTGACAACTTATGTCAAATGGGTTATGCTTTAATTTTTTCTCATATAAAAAATATGGTTATTTAAATATTATATGCACTCTTATTGTTCTCTTATATTTTGCTTTTATTTCACTCATGACTAAGCAAATGATTGTTATTCACATTATCCTTATTAATTTTTTCATATAAGTCTAAATTCTCGAGTTGAGTCGACTTGAAATTTGCTTTTGATGCATATAGAAGAGGTCGAGCCAATAGAGCAATTTTATTTTCCCTTGACTTTTATTTTTCACATGCATGTATTATAGGTGTTGAAATGAAATATTTTGTGAGGTTATATGACACTTAACTATTTTGGGTGCTATATGTTAGATAGTATGTGAAAAAAATTATAAAATTACGTGAATGATGTCTTATGTTATTTTGATTAAATGTTGATAAATATATTTTTATTTGTTATATGTATGAATGAGTAATACCAAGATACATAAGGGAGGAGATTTTTTCGAATTTATTTCAAAATAGTTAAATAAGATTAAGAGTTACGAGTCGTTGAGTTGAGTGTGACATCTTGAGACCATTAGAGATGCACTATCACCTTCCTTTTTTTAAAATGGAACAAGTAAGAAATCATTACATACTCGCTGTCTTATTCTTCGCTCAATAGGCAATATCATCATCTTCTCTAACAAACATTCATAATACAAGAATGTTCTATACTATCGTTACAATTAAGCTCACTAAGAAGAATAAGTGAGAAGAAACAAAGAGACGAGAAATATGTCGAAAGTGCTCCAAGTGTCAAAATGTTCAATATTGGTTTTTCTTACAAAATTTGGTTCTTCTATAGCTTCAACATTATTTTACAGCCTTTTAGGATTATATGAGCTCCCTTGGCTTGTAGACTTTAAAACTAGCCATTACGAATTTTAAAAAATGTTTCATCCATTCACCTTTACTTATAGAACTCAAATTGACTAGTTGTTATGTGTTTGCATTATTAGAACAAGTTTGGAGGTCTATTTTAATTATCCTATAGATTCTTGAGATTGGATGTTAAAATCTTTGGATTGAATGTGCGAAGCCTATTTTAATTTCTCTCTAAATTATATTTTTGAATGTCTGAAGTTCCATTGATAACTTCAAGTTTTCCATCACCATTCATAACTTGTCCACTTAGGATCATATGCTTGATCTTTTTATTGATCATCTAAATTTTGAATTATGACCTTTTTTTTCTTGTGGCCACTTGGACTTTTGAATTCTTTGTCCAATTATTGTTACTTCCTATTAAACACATTATTTTGACTAAGTCAATGTCATATCATCATAAAAATAAGATAGCCAAAGTATGAGTGGCAAGTTTTGTATAAATATGATATATTTTAATTTGAAATTAATTTATACAACAAAAATAAAACCCATGCTCCAACAACTGCGAGTTAGGATAAAAGGTTCAATGTTAAGAAGGTTAGAGTTGTAGCCATGATGCTCCATTGTAGCTATGCCCATTATCATAAATTTCTTCATAAGTAATTAGCTCGGTCATGGTCACTTCTTCATATCACAACTTCGGGTTGGACTAAAAAAGTTATCATGCATGGCAAGAGTGTTGCAGCCAAAGATGTCTATATTATGCTATATTTCCTCTATTTATTTGGTCATGACATGATCAATTGTTGTGACTTGTGATACGTTCATTGTGCAAATAGGTGGTTACGACATGTGTGTCATGTCTTGCGACTGCTTTGATTAACTTTGTAGACTTCATTTGTTTGACCATATATGATAAGGTGCCATGCTTGTGATGTTGTCTATGTTCATCATGTATTAATATCAGGAGATTGTTGCAACATGTGACATAATCAAAATTATCAAAATTGACTCTACTTCCTATGCAATCTTTACAATCAATATTAGGGGTAGATTTGTGAGAACACGAAAATTTGTCTCTATTCCTTGGAAAAGTATATAATCTAGAAAATGAGAAAAAAATAGTGTGGATTTATGAAAAAAATTGAATATTTTAATAAAATGAGACATACTATAATAACATTATTAAAATAACAAAGTTATTAAACCAAAAAGAGAAAATCCCTAATTTAATAATATAATGTTTAAAGCTTAATTAATTATCAAAATACCTTTGAAAGAAGCCAAAGATTACTCCAAAATCTAACTCTATTACTACATTACAAACTTACAAATTAAACTTGAGCTATTTCGTAGCACCACAAAATATATGAACATCGAGTTAATTCTATATGAAAAGTCATGGGAGACAAGTTGAATATATAAAATAATATAACTTTAATCAAACATGACACATTTTGAGAAAAATCTTTAGGACTAAGATTCAAGGTGAGCAATATCATATTTTCTCTGGGAATTACATGTACTAAAATCACGTAATGTAGACCATTGTGGCATGGTAAGATGAAACTATTCAACGAGGATATTGTGCAATATTCCAAAGTATGGTTGGAAATAAGTTGAGCCATTTGCGAGCCACTTGTGACTCGACCTATTTTTGGCCTAGTTCGACTTGGCATATTATTAAAATAAGCTGGACTAAAAAATAAATAAAAATTTATTTTCTTAAAGAGTCTTAGTCTCTTAATAATTGGCTTAGCCTTGTAGCTTATCAGACCAAGATTTATTAATATATTATATATATAAGTCTAAAAATAAAAATATTCCTTCATCCTTTAAATCTTCAATTTTAGTTCAATATTACTATTTTTATTATATGTTTAGAAAAAAAGTAAATTAGTAGTGTCTTTTTTTATTTAGTTCATATTTATTATTTTTTAATAAATAAGATTTATTATATTTAATCTAGTATATGATAAAAATATATATTTGGCTTGACAGACTAATAAGATAGGTCAGACATTAAAAATTAATCAAATAAGTCAGATTAAGCTTATGTTCTTGACAAGCTATATGTCATGCTTAAATATTTTTATCTTGTAACATGCTTGATCTATTTAGATAAAAATCTAACTCAACCTAACTCATGTCTAGCCCTATTACAAAGTCAAGCACGATATTATTTGATTTGGATGTTGACTCATATTATTTCATTAAAATGTGTCAAATTTGTACACAAAAAAACATGCCATATTTGATCAAGGACATGTTATCATATATACTCATCGTACCTCTTATGACTTGTCCATATGGAACCAAAGGAGAATCTTTTGCATCCTCCCCACTTCGGTACTCAATGTCCTTGCACCCTACAAGCATAGAGATCTAGACAAATATATCTAATAACATATGAACATCATTAGTCAAGCTTGATATTACCCACTTTGAAATTTCATCAACATGATTTTATTAAAATATGTCACATTTAATGAATATCATGTTGCCATATATGTCGAACATCAACTTATCCATGTAGCACTAATCGAGTTCATAATGGAAGAATTTCATAATTTTTCAAAAATTGAGGATACCAAGATCAAGAAATTTAATTTATTTGTGGAAAGATATCAATCGGTAAAATCATTAATAAAAGAAAGAGGTGTTGTGTATGAATCACTCATATTTTTTTAGTTTTCTTTTGCTTAGTCCCATGTGGACAAGTCCCGAGAAGATTATACAGAAATATGACCTTCATTGGGTTAGTGATTTAATAAAAGTATGCAAGTCAAGACCCAAAACAAGTGAGATTCAATCAAACAATGATGAGATAGTGCAATCAAAAGAATAAGTCACACAAACGTGAAAATTTGTCATTAATAATATTATTACATATCTATGATAAAAATTGCTAGTCAAATTGATTAAGCCACAAAAAATTGTAACAAATCAAACATTTCCATGACCATATTTTTATGAAAACTTTGACATTATTTTTTTAAAAAAATTAATTCCTCATATTTTCTTGACTATTCTATTTTTCTCGTCACTTAAAGTTATATATTTTTAGTATGATATATCTATAATGGACATTCTAGTTATACTTAAGGGGGCCAACTTAACTTTCAATACTAAAATTTATATATTATGAGGTGCAAGGGTCCCCTAATATACTTGGGTCAGCCCCTCATATACCTTTGGATAGTTCAACATGCACAAATATATAAGAGACGTTATTTTTTAGTATATATATGCATGATACATTTTGAGAAAAAAGTATTAACTAAGTCCTAAGACGGATATGCCACATTTAATCAAGAAAAATGCAAAACCAAATAAACCATCCGATTTTAATTTTTAAAAAATTCTTGCTATTAAACAACTAATAATCAGGTTGCTAGCTTATTGGGCTTGGCACATGTATTTAGGCCCAACATATGAAATCCACTTCGCTGGTACCAAAATTTAATTGTTAGGGGGGTTCAATTAACAAAATAATAATGTTGGAGTTTTGAATACATTATATATTGAGGAAAATGTATATAAAGCATTTGGCGTAGAACGGATGTAGAAATTATTTATTAAATTAATAAAATAAATATATAATAATATAAAGTATATGTTAAATAATAAATATGATTAAAATTAAGGTCATCGGATTATTCGATGTGATCATGATGATAAGCTATTTTAACAAATATGATTAATTCAACGTCGGAAATTTATTTAGTCTTAGATGATATTTTTTATTATTAAATTATGTCAATAAATATATATTACTTCATCTAAAAAGTATATAATTAATTTGATCATGAATTATAATTATTAAATTAATTAAATAATAAAAATAAGTGTTCTACATCAAAATGTAGAGCAATGTGTTCTACATATTCATTAGAAAAATTTGTGAATCAGATTAAAAGTCAGGAATTGAATCAAATATAATCGATAGATTTTTAATTTAATAATTATATATATATTTAAATATAAATAACTGGCATGCGTTCTTCCCATTCCAACACCCATGGCAAGCACCCCTAGTTTGAGAACTGCAAAGCATTGCTGCCGTGGACATGATTCACCACAAGAGCAACCTGCACCATTAATCATCTCAGACACTCTCTGACAACAATTTGTTTGATATATATTTGGCTGGAACTGGATTCATCTCCATGCAGATTACGTCATAAAGTTGGCATGCAGCAAACCCTAGCTAGCTAGACGTGGATATATAGACTGAGTCAGAAGTATTATTCCACTTCCAACGCTCACCATGCATGCATGCACTGACTTGTCAATGCTTATCCACTTCCTCGGTGCGTGCGTGCATGGTGATGAAAAATATAGGAAGAAGAAGACAAGAAAAGAAAAAGGTAATCAATATTGCGCAGTTTAATGCATGGTAGAATATATGTGATTCGGCCACCTCCAGGACTTATAAGAACTCCAGGAGACCTTCTCTGTTGTTTTTTTTTAATTTGTTTCCTCTTTCTTTTTCCATTGCTGGGTCACAAAAAGGGGTGAGAAATTGTTTCCGGATGCACGATTTATATGTAGTCAATGCATGTGTTCTTCATGATAAGGACATCAGCGGCTCTCTACCACATTTGGGTTCAAGAATATAATTGCCAGTGACAGTGGCGCCAAAAAGTTTTCCTCCTGCCCAGAATAATTTAGATAGTGAAAGTGACCAGAATCCTTAATTTTATATATGTGATGGCACAAGTATAATTAAGAAGTTTGATATAATTATCTCATGATTCCTTCTTTTCCAATGGCCAGTTGATCTGAATAATCAATGGCAAGTATATGGTTAAAAATATATATACGAATTATTGGGTGGGTGAGTGAAAAGATCCTTCTTCAATCTTCCTATTCATTATTTTATCTTCTTTATTTTAAACTTTTGGCCTCCATTTGCAAAATCTCAAGTTCTTATCGTTAAACTGTAAAATTATTTTTCTCTGTGGAAACCAAAAGCCCTAATCCAATGTATGTTAGCATGGCAATATGGCATCAGAATTTCATGAACAAATTAAAGGCTGGTTAGACGTAAAGAAAGTTTGTAACATCCGACGGCCAAGATTTATTAGCTAATATAAAAAAATAGATGCAACTTATCTCCCTATATATGTGTAGTGGGGTTGGTGAAAATAATAATATGGTTGGTGTCAAAAGTTTTCAACTTGGAATCTTATCTTAAATGGTACTACTACACCTGATTAATCTATTTCAAAAATCAAACTTGATCTTAGATCTTGTCGACTATAAAATATAACCTTGCTGATTAATTATATCAATCAAATCGATTCTAAGTCAAATTTTTACTATATTAGTAATGTACAGCTTGTAGTTAAATGATATTTGTTAGGGAAAATCAAGAGATAAAAGATCATATAAACTACTTTATGGGATTATCTTCTACAAAAGATAAACATATTATAATATTTTCATTGATCACACTATTTAATCGTGAAAACTTATAGTCTAACTAAAGAATTGAAAATTGCATATATGTTCTTTTATTGAAAAAAAAGGCTCTCAATGGCTGCATCCTGGAATATCAATCGAAGGCACATATGTATATGTGATATATATACACACACATATATATACACATACATACATATTCTCTAGCATTAAAAACCTTTTTTTATATCTTTTCAGATGAATATTCTTTACATGTAAGATTATACGACTAAAATAAAATAACTTTTATGATATAATATATTTGACTCCTCAATTTATAATTTAATTTAATTTGTACCTAATAAATGTTAGAAAAATCTTGGCCAACTCAGATAAATTGTCCGACCAAAAATAATAAATAATCAAGCCCTGTTAAGTTTAGGAATTTTTTTATAGATTAAACTAACTCCAAAAAGGTCAAAATTAGGAATATCCGAAAAAATAGTAAATACCTAATGACCCATTATTTTTTATATTATTAACTGATTGTAAGTTATTTTTTTATGAATATAACGATAGTTTTTGTATTATTTCAATGTTCTTCTCGTACGTTATGAAATTTATATTTAATATATTCAAAGCTTCAGTGACAAGTTTTAATTATACCTTATCGTATTGTCTAAACTTTTCAAATAAACCATCAAGAAAAACTAAGTCATGAATATTTTTTTAAAAATATTTTCTAAGGTTTTATTTTATAAATATTCAACACTATTTTGAATGAAAAAAGTATTCAACCTAAATCACTTCTCATTATATCAGTTTTTATTTATATAATTGAGTTTCTTCAGAAAGCTAATAACCAAGAATCAACTGTGAATAAAATATTGCATGCAAGCAAAAGCTAAAGCTACAACTACTTGTGGACAAAATACGTACCTTGTGAATAATATTTATTTTACGCGCGTGGTTGGCGTATTCGTTTTTAAGTATATATATATATATATATATATATATATATATATATATATATATATATATATATATATATATATATATATACTTGACGGTTTCCATAGCGTGAGGTAGCCGATTTTAAAGAAAAGAATAATATATACATACTCTTCGGAGAAAATGTAGGCCCTTAAAAAAATAGACTATTGGAAGGTGACAATTATATATTCGAATTTCTATTAATTAGACATAAATATTTCTTCGACTCTCTAGTTGATTGATGGGTCAATGCATATGACCAACATATATGTTGTGACACCACAACCAAATAAATAAAGTAATTCAACTTCTACAAATGTAAAAGTTAAATAATTCAGTACTCATGTGAGGCTCAAAAGCACCAAATAAAATTAATAACATAAACAGATAATAAAAAAAAGCATATAAGTTTCATGCCATGTGCAACCAGTGTCACCCCAAGCATTAGCCATTCCCCAAGTCACCATCTTCATTTTACAAGATCAATCACATGTACGATCCAAGTGCAGATGAGACATTTTCACGAGAGCTATAAAACTCAATATATACAATAATACATGGATATTATTAATAATATCTTGAATCCTATCCCAATTGAAAATCTGTTTGACTCCAAGACACTCCAAAGTAAAAGACGTCCTCGTACTACGGACGGAAATTTTATGGAGTATTATGTATATGATTCGGAACTGATTTATTTTCTTATCACAAGATAGATGTCCTAATTTTGAAAGATTAATTCATAGTCCCAATAGGTAATTCATATCGTCTGAAGAAAAAAGTGCCTATATAAACTCTCTAGAGGTCATAACAGAAAGAAATGTGATATTGTAATTCTCATATAAAATTTATAATATAATAAATTATACATAAGGAATGGATAGTAATCAAATAATATTATGTCAAATATGATGCATTTGGATCAAGTAGTATTATTATCAATATTGCCCAACTTTCAAATTCAAGTAAAACAAGTGTGATCATTTTTGAAGCAAGTGTCATCATTAACAATTATCATATTTTATTTCACTTTCACTTCTCTGTGTTGCGCTGCGCGTTGTGCATTACTTTGTTTGTATATAGGAGTTGTTTCGTAACTTTTTTTTTAATCTTTGGTGTTCGTTGTCCTAAGCATGTACGTAGTTAATGATGGATCAGGCCACCACAAAAAAAAAACCTATTTTAAGGGAAAAAAAGTTTTCGACTTGTGTGGTGAATGCATTTCAATTCATAAAGTGTGTCTTTCAGGATATAAACAATCCATATCTTTTAACTTCTATCTTGTTTGCCCATTGAATTATCTTTTGGATTTATCAATGATCTTTGATAGGTCAGTGACTCATCATAACAAATGTTTAAATATTAAATAACGAATTTAAGAATAAACCTATGTCATGCTTTGTCAGTCTAAGCAGTGAACATAGGACAAGCAAAATATGACCGTTTGAATGACATAATGCAAAATGTTGATTTTCCATAATAAAAGTATTTGAAAGTAGAGATTTTACGTAATCATAACTTGATATGCTAATCCTTTTTAAGTACTCTCAATTTCTCTTTACATGTCATTTAGACCTATATGACATATGTAAACCTCAAATTGTAATTTGATACGTAGAATTTTTGGAACATTTTATAATTGTATCACATTGCTGTTCCAGATGGCTTTATCATATGGCTTGTTCACCTGGACATAACTTTATATGAATACCAAAATTTGAGGCAGTTTTGTTTATATAGAAATTATACTTTGTTGGCTATACGTCATATATAATATAGAATTTTTCGACAATAAAAATATATTTGAAATTCTCTAAGAACAACAACTATGAAATTACACCTTCGCCTACTTTAATCCATTAAAAGATGTTCATATACAAAGTGAATCCGCCTACACACACATATATCTTTTCCTTTGGATCCACCAAATTTGACTTGGGTTTCCTCCATCTTTACATCCTCGCTTTTGCTCCTCCAATGTTGAAAGGAAAGGAGAAGAGACATCGTGATGAGGAAATATTGAGAAGAAAGGATAGTTTGGGAGAAGAATCTTTTAAAAAGAGTTTTAATACGAATCCGATCCTTTATAACTGATTTGTATATTATTAAAACTCTTTCAAGACGAATTTGTATAGGATTAGTACAAATCATGCTAAAAAAAATTCAAATTTATAATAAATTTTTCTATCCCAAATTCCATAAGATCAATCAGAAATTATGATTTTCGACCGATATGTAGTGTTTGGAAAACATTAATCGCGAACTATTTTTCTGATGGATAGAATAATCCCTCATAAATTATGACGGATGCAACCACTAAAAAAGGTAACTTCAAAAGTTTAGATGGATGACATCCGTTGGAAATTCCAAAGGATGCCACTACTTTCAAAACTTTCGACGAGTGCCATCCATTGGAAGTTCCAAAGGATGTCATGCCCTTTGGAACTTTTGACGATTCCAAAGGATAAGCTGCACATCAGAATTTTAAATTTTTTAAAAGTTATTAATTTAAATATAAAATTGGATAAAACTTATTATTAAATTTATTAAGTTGTACAAAATTTATAAATTAAAATATTTAACTAAATTTGGTCATCATCGTGGTGGTGGTGTTGGCCACACATCATTTGTCGCATCACGACCTTCATTTATTTTTTTGAGATTCTAACATATATGTTGTTATTGCTGAAACTGTTGGTGCATCTCTTAATGTATCTTTTGTCGTATTTCTTATCTTCTCTTTTGATGTAAGTTTGTAAATAATTTTTCTCACATACTATCTCTTTCATTCAAAATTGTACATCTTGACCCAAATAGTTGGACACTGATCTACGACCAAATCCAATAACTGCATAACTAATAGATGATACGAAATCGTAGACGAGGTCCTTCTTGACATAATTTATCCAAAGTTGTTGAGTACTCATCAGAATCACTCACTCATGCGTAACCTATGTAATATGCTCACTTTTTTTTTTTTGCTTTAATCCTTCCTAAAATTTATTATTAGAAATTTGTTAATAAAAAATATAAAATTGTTAATATCATATTATGAATGTAGATATATTATCTTACGTATGTCTCACAAGCAAACGACGAAACTCATTCTTTATTTTCTTCCTATGGGTTCTTAGGAAAATTTCATCTTAAGTTAGTTCTTTACGTGTCTCTTTTATATTATAATTTTATAATATCAAATTTATTGTTCAGACGGGCGCCATTGTCAGAAGTTTCGACAGTGGCAACTCTTGTTGGCAGTTTCGACGATGACGACCGTAGATAAATTGTTAAGAAATATTAATAAAGTTATAGAAGATTGAAGTAGGTTTTGGATGTTCTAGACTTTCGAAACTTTTGAGAGATGATATTTTCGTCGCTAATTGAGAAGAATATTGACATCCGTCACAAAATTCTTTGTAAATTGTGAAGGATATTGATCCATAAAAAATTTCACATTTTCTTTGTAGTTACAAGAAATATTTGCATATGATTAGGATTTTTAAAGTAATTAGAAATTCAAATAATTTAAAATAAAACTCAAATACTCATATTTATCTTATCACGTTTTTATCTTTGTTGTATTTTGTTTTTTTTTCAATCCATTGTTTTTCTGAAAATCATGCTAGGAGTTCTAGGAAAAAAACACATGAAAAAAACTCAAAATTATATACATCATGTTGCTAAGGTTGATTAACCTTTTCGATTTGACAACTAGTCACTTCAAAACATTTCGACAAATTTATTTTTAATTGGTTAAACAATAACTTTACCCTGTCAACTTATACAATTAATAAACATAAAATAAAATTATGTTTATAATTTTTTTAGATGCTTAAATATTAAAATATTCATATATCCTTAGAAAATATTCCAAAGAAAGTTATAAATACATCTCCATAAAATTTTTCACTTGTAATTTAGCAATTTAAAATAACATGTGAGAGTCTCATTCAGTATAATCAGGGATTCGATGTGTACTTTATCAGTTGAGTGAGAGTGGATTCAAGCCTTTATCTCACCACTTCCCAAATTATGGTGGTAACTAAAAGACATAACATAACTTTTGGAGAGTAAATAAATATTTTTATTGTATTAAAATAATTAGAAGAGTATATGAATATTGTGTTATATAAAAATAAATGAATTATAATTAAAAGAAGGTGAAAGATATCCTACAATTTAGGTTTAATGGGTGTTGTCATTAACACTTTTTTCTACTATTAGTCAATATCTTCTACTAATTATAACTTAGAAAGTCGTTTTTGTTTTAAATACTTATCATTTGACAAGTCTATATATATATATATATATATATATATAATGTCTTGAATCCTATCTCACTTCAAAATACTTCGAAGTAAAAAATGCTCTTGCACTATGGGGGTCTCGCTGTCCGAACAACGAATCTGCGAGGGGTCAAGGGGATCTAAGGGAATCTCCCTTACCGAAGGTGTAGGGAATGGAGTTCAGGTATTATGTATGTGATTTGAAATTAATTTTTTTTTATCACGAGATATGTCCTAATTTTGAGTGATTAATTTAAAATTTTATGAAATTTTTATCATTTATAAAATGAGTGCTTATATAAATTTCGTAAGGGTCTGAGTAAAATAATTTAATTTATAATTCTTTTTTTATTTTTCATTCAATAAAATAAAATTTATCGTCTTAAATTCTTGATTTATTCTTCCACGTATAATTTTTATTCTGCAGAAATTTTAACGATATGAAATATATATTATATTCAAATTTCGTTTGTTTAAACTTTTGAGGCCCTAGTGGCTAGTGGGACATGTGAATTGGATACTGAACCATCAAAATCCGCGTCCAATCCTGTTCGCTTAAAACATGATAGATCGTAACACATGGAGGAAGACGACGAATATGTATTCAATGCCCTGTCGACGTTCAATCTGACCCAATCAATCTTGTCATATTCCTCGAAGAAGCCCCTCTTTACTGACCATGTACAACATAATAATTAATGAAATCACAAACATAATAATTAGAAAAATGATTCATTCTTCTAAAACTTTAGTCTAATAATCCTTTTAACACTCATATTTTTAAAACATTTCTAAAAGTTGATTAATTTATCATATATACTATTGTGAGTTGATTAATTTATCATATATACTATTGTGAGATGAGTAAGAGGATATATCCTCCTAATTTAGGAGGATATAGCACTACTCTAATAATTAATGAGTCTAGTTAGTCCACTGTGCTAAATTCTCATAATTATTTATCCACGTACGTACCATGCCGTAAACTGGAAACAACCAAGAAGGAGAAGCCATGGCGAAGCCGTGATGTGTACTGCCCGGAAGGATCTCTCTCTCTCCCCGCCCCCTCCCCTCCCTCTATTTATTTATTTTATTGTGTTTCTAGCGTTGGGCGACAGTTTCTCCTCCATGTATATATTTATAGACCTGTCTTCGTTGTCCTCCAGAGACATGTATATATACCTTAAGGTCCTTAACCCACCACCATCAATTCAATAGTCCAATCTCATTTCTGTGTCTCGACAGCTACCGTGAAAGTTCAGATCGGCGAGGCTCGACCACAGTTCGTACATCTACGGTCTCTGTTAAGGGGGAGGAGGAGGAGGAAAAGATGGTCGCTGCTTTGGTTTCCAGGCAAGGAAGACAGCTGCAGAGGTACACCAAGAACGGCAGCAGGCTCGTCGTCGGGTGCGTACGTTCATTAATGTCGCTGCATGCATGCACGCATCGTTTCCACCATATTATCTTTGTGCTTTGCTAATTTGAAGCACTTAATATTCCTTATTTCCTTTGCCATGTTTTTGCAATTTGGTTGCAAGTTTATTGCTTACTGATACAGATTATGATGTATAATTTTGCCGATCACAGTTGCATTCCTTATAAGTTCAAGCGCAATGGAGATGGGATCGATAAATCGATGCAGGTTCTTGTCATCAGCTCTCCCAAGGGCAATGGCTTGTTGTTCCCAAAGGTATGTTTCATTTGTGATTAATTATTTGCCAAACGGATATATACATGCATGTGTCTCCCTGGGATAATTAATTAGGTCAGGAGTTTTGAATTCCTACAGTATTATTGGTTGTGGTCTCAAGGGGCTATGAGGCAGATGAAATACTCTTTCAAAGATATGGGGTGTGACCTTTTTTTTTCTCTTTAACTTTTTGCCTTCCACTTGCCATTTTCTTTTCTAGACTTAATAAAATTCACATGTGTGCTTCTTGGCTTATATATGTTCGGAAAAGGAAAAAAGAATCATGTAAAATATATTGAAGCAATGAATTCTCTGAAAATATTTCACAATCAAGTTATAGCTATAATTCATTTACAGCTTAAGAAAAGCAATGATATCTTTTTGCTTGATAGAATCAGTTGTCTATGGCCCTAATTAGGTTTTCTCATCAACATAATTTCAGGGAGGATGGGAATCTGATGAGACCATAAAAGAAGCAGCCTCAAGAGAGGCAATGGAAGAAGCCGGAGTACAAGGAAACCTAGAGGTGAGATTGCTAGATTGTTCTACAGATATCTTAAATGAGTTAATGGAGCCCTGGAGGTGCAATGTCTTTAATTATTATTTCTTCGTGAAACAATTAAATTTAGATTTTTTTTTATATCATCATGAATGACTTAAATCAAACCCTGGTGATCGCAATCAATATCATTCGCAATGAGATGCTCACATTTAATGGATTTGCAGTTCAATGTTTCACAGTTGGTTGTTGCACCTCCAGCAGATTCATCTTTAATTATGATGACGCAAAGATATATGTCTTCTGACTCAATACACAATTATATAAAGTAAAAACAAGAAAAAAATACAGATATAAAATCCTCAAGTAAAAAAATATTGACAATTGTCATCTAAGATTTTTTAATATGAGTTTTCAGATCAAAATAAATTAATTCTCATATATAATTATAATGGTGAGGCTTCGTCCTTGGTACACTTTAAGGTGAATCAATGACGAACTCCAGACTTGGGCTTATTTCTTTTTTTCTTACATCTTTTACAATTTTGAGTTCAAGGGTACATTGATTGAACATCAACATCTTCTGTTGGTACGTTATATGAAGTTATTGATCATTGAAAATGATATAATGTATTGGATAATGCAGCGGAAGCTTGGAAGATGGAAGTACAAGAGCAAGACATACGACTCATGCCATGAGGGCATCATGTTCCCTCTCAACGTCACAGAGGAACTCGGGCATTGGCCGGAGATGCACGTCCGAGAGCGGAAATGGGTGTCAGTGGCGGAGGCGAAGGAGGGCTGCCAGCATCCATGGATGAAGGAAGCCCTGGAGAGATTAGTCAAGCGTCTCTCCAACTCATCATCGAGATGCACAAGTAGCAGAAGTACTGCAACTTAATTGCAGTAACACCAAGGCAACACGCAGCAACCTACATAACATATACATGCAATAGATCACTCGCTTCCTTTACTTTGGAAACTGGGGTCTGTGTGCATATATATAGTTAATTAGTCTTCTACTTTCAAGACTATATATATACTCACAACCCCTCGGCGACCAAATGGTCACTTGAACTCATATTTTTAAGTCATGATGTGTAGGACTCAATTTGTAGATGTCTTTACCTGAGCCTTTGCATTAAGGGAGTGCTCAACCACGAAACCTTAAGTATGATAAAGATGTGCCAAAGTGTATTTATTTAACCTCTTATTGTCATTTTTTTAAGCCTGGATTCAGCTTTTTTTGTGTTCAAAATCTTTGATTTACTTCTCTTCTTTAGTTCTCATTCTATACATAGACATACATAATATCACACTCTACATATGCATATATGTAACGTCACACTGTAGATGGAGATCTAGCTTGATAGTAGGTTCAGAGCCCTCCTTCCTAATAAATTTCGAGAGTATGGGTTTATATGTAATGCTCCCGAAATTAGGATTAGTTATGGGGTTAAAACTTTAGATAGCGCTACATTTGACATCTTTACATTAAATATAACACTGATAACAAATATAATTGCAACAAAAGACAATAAACAAAAATATCACATCAAAAGACTTAAATAAACATTAATATCCCAAAACTTCACCTAGGTCATGAGTGATATAAGCTTGGATATCATATGATGTAATCAAGGGTTCAACACAATACACGAGTACAAAAAAAAAATGCATAAAATTCATGATTCAAAATCCCATAGACCATATACGATTGAACTCGGTATAATAATTCGACAACATGAAATAAAACTTAGATAAGATAATTTGGGTCCAGTGACCCGACCATAACATATGCAATCATCAGTCATTAGCCAACCACCTAAATCTAGACTTTCACATCCGCACGAATTCATGAAGTACATTAAAATTCTCTCGGTAGATTATATCGAGACCCGTACATGATCTTAATAATGAATTCTATGTGACATATAACAAATAAAAAATCATAATGACAAGATATTAATTTCATGTATAATATGAAGCATTACCTTTAAAAGCACATTATCAACTTATCTTACTTATCGTTATTTTTTTTAGACATAAAATCTCATATGACAAAGAACAAACATTTTGTTTCATTCTTAATGATGCATAAAAACTAACATCTTTATTTTATATCCATATTATACTTGGACATATCATATATCTTTCATTTCATCTTGTACTTAAGATAACTAACTATTTTATTATTGAGAAGACTATGTTGACTCATCAATAATAACACAATAGACTGTAGGTTGTAAGGTCATCCTTTTACCCTTAAAAATCTTTACACATATGATATATACTTCTTTTTTTCAAGAAAATTTACACTATTGCTAACTCAAACTTCATCATTATAAGGCTTTGTAATATTATTGGCATATATTTCGCACCTTGAAGACTTTAAATGTTTACTGCAAGTGTAAACTATGTATTCCTCGAATGATTACAACAAGTCACATTAAACAAGTCATCTTTTAAATTATAATAATCTGATGCACGGAAAATCATGCATTAGTTTAGGCCATTTGATTAAAACTTTAGAATGTTTTTATGTTTAGAAAAGAGAAGTTTTGATTTGTTTTCATATAAGTTCCTTTAGATTTGATTTCTACTTAAGTCTGGAAATTGTTCATGGCAGGATATGAGAAAACGTCGAAATCAAGACAAGAAAAGACCTAAAATAGCTTAGAAGACTATCACAACCGTAATAATTCTTATCATGGCCGTGACAGAAAGATCAACAAACTAAAAAATTGGCTGTCACTTTCACGGTCGTGACAGTTTCTGTCATGGCCGTGAAGAGATATTTTCTAGCAGAAATTTGTTTATTTTTCAATCTTGACAGCCTTCTGTCACGGCCATTTTAAAGCCATTTTTATCCACTTTTTGGATATATTTTTGGTTTCTTTCCTTGGGGGACGAGAAAACCTATAAAAGGTGACAGAAGAGGACCTGAAAAAAGATCTCTGGAGCATAATTTTGAAGCCTAGAAAGAGGAGAAGTGCGAGGACAACAACGAAGCTCTACCGGAAACTCGAGAGAGGACGTGCTTAAACTGTGCTGGAGTTTTTATTTTCTTTTCACTACATTTTTATTCCAGATTTGATGTTGTTATTTTCATATTTATTCTTTTATTATAGTCATCATAGTTGAGCCCTATTTATGTATTGAATTCTTCTTAATATTAGTTTAATTTGAATCTTTAATAGCATTGCAATTTCATGTTTAATACTTTCCTTTGTTTTCATGATTTGTAATTTGATTGCTATCTAAAAAGAAGTGATTATCTTCATAATAATTTTTAGGATTGATCTTATTTATTGCACGCCACAATTAGAGAAATCGAAAGAGACCTAATTTATGTAGTTATTAAGGTGACTTGAGAAATCCCTTAAAATTAATTCCGTTTTATTGCATCTTATGATTTAATTAAGTAAATTAAAAACTAAAAGGATTTATTTATTTTAATTATTCATAAGATAGCAGTTAAAGCCTGAAACATTGGTTAACTAATTTTGAAAATTCATTTTATTATTAATTCAATTAATTCTAAGTTGAGAAAATTCATTACATTTAGTGCGATAATTAGTGTCTTAATCATCAAATCATTATTTCTCCAAGTGATCATTTTCTTTATTTTTTATTATTTTCTTCTGAAATCATATATTTTCTTAATTTCTCAATTAATAAGGTTAAAATAGAATCTAAGTTATTAACCGTCCTCGTGGGAACGATAACTCTACTAATTCACTTTATGACTTGAGCGACTAGTGCACTTGCTAGCGTTTGCTATCAATTCTACACACATCAAGTTTTTGGTGCCGTTGTCGGGGATAGTGTCTAATAACTTTTATTTTTTTATTTTACTTATTATTTGAGAGCTTTTATTTTTTTGTTAAATTCCACGCATTAATTCACATACTTTCACACTTTTTTTATTATCTTGTGTGACCAGAAAATATCTTCAAGAGACTTCAGAATGGCAACAAAACTAAAAGCTATGGGAGACTACTATTTCGAAGAACAAAGAAAAATGCTTGAGGATCATGAAGCACAAATATCATAAATTGCAAATAACAATATCCCACTCATTCCCATGGTACAAGAAAATTCTATAATTGAAGATATGATCACTACAAGAAAATAAAGTATATGTGACGGATAATTCCGTCACAAGATAAGTGTATTCCGTCACAGATACTCTTCTGTGATAAACTTATGACGTCACTAATTTTTTACCCACAAATTGTATTGTGACAGATTATTTGTCACAAAGAAAATTGTGACGGCTACAATCGTCACAAGATTAAAATATTTTTGTCACAAAAGTTTGATAAAATAATTAATAAAATGTGTATTTCGGCACAAATGTGATAATTTTTTGACGGATTACTGACTAATAATTTGTGACGGATATATGTTGTGATAATGTTTATGACAAATTTGTGATGATTATTTGTGATAATTTTGTGACGATTATAATTATGATAGACTTGTGACAAATTTCACGTTGACGTTTTGTGACAAAATTGTGATGATTCGCTATTAATTATTTTGATAAAGTTGTGACAGAATTTTATGTAATTATTTAATATAATAAATTTATAGAATTTTTAATGAATCAACAATTATGTGATAATTTATTTTCCAAATGTACTACTACACATAAATAATTATACTATAAAAATAATACAATGCAAGATATTCATTTCTAAACATGCCAAAGGTCATATAGTTCAAACATTTGTAATTAAAATATTCAAAATATTGAATCCACTTCATAAGTTTTGATTATCAAATTTAAGAATGAAACTTTAAGCAAATTGTAGCCACACGACATATCCACTTTTTTTCTTGATGAATTGTGATCACCTCTCCATATAAAAAATTGAAACATGTAATCAAATATATACATAAAATATTAAAATATAGTGATTTAAATAGAGAAATATTAAAATAATGAAGCATCATAAGATAGTGATATATAAATAAGATAAATTACCTTATTGACGTGGAACAGAATCTCCAGAAGGTGATTGGCTACTTGTTTGTTGAGTAATTTGTAATACACGTGCACGAACGCGTTCTTCCAGTTCAGCATTTATTTTTTTAATGCGATCATATAATTCTTGTTGCAATTCTTGCCGCACTTCTTCACACACTTCTTCTCTTATACGTTGCTAATCATCCTCAGTAGCAACATTTGAAGAAGAGTCACCCATGTGCTTTGATACGCCATAACTCAAATTATTTACTAGTGATTGAGCATATTTTTTAACACCAAATTCATATAATCTTCCTTTTGTTGGAGCTCCTACCACATCAATCCACATAGCAGTATCAATTCCTGATTGAGAGCTAACATATGAACCATATTTGGTGTTAAGAAATGCATTGTAATCTTCCTGAATTCAGCACAAACATAATATGTTAGAAAAAGTAACAATATATAAGATGGATGAATAAATTTTTTTGTATAAAAACTTATACAAACTTTTATTGATTTTCCATCAACATATTCACTAATTTTTTCTTTGCCTCGACGCTTATGATAATGCTAAAAACTTCATAGTCAGTTAGTTGTCTGCCTAACTTTTGTGCCTACAAAAAGAAAATAAAGCATATGACTAGAAAATAGTGCATAACATGAAAAAATTAAATATTCAAACAGCGTAGTTAATATACAAGTTTTATTTGATGCTCTATCATAGGTATTGAACCAGTGGTATGCTTTGTGATTCCACCCTTTTTTTCAGTGAGCCTATTTTGTTTTGCAGCCTCTGATTTTTGTTACCACTCATTTTCCATCCACAAATTAACCATTCCATTCCAAACATCTCTTCTCATCCATGATGGTCCAAAACCTGACGTTAGGGCTGCTTTCCTGACGCAGCTTTTGCAGCCCTGACGCCAGGCTTGAAAAGCCATACGTCAGGCGCTGACGCCTTGCGTCAGGCGGCGTTAGGCAGCGCTTGACAGCTACAAGGCAGCCCTGCGTCAAGCGCTGCAAAAGCCCTGTGCGCCTAATCAAAAGCCCTACGTCAGGTACGACAGGGCTGCCCTTGGTCTGCCTGACGCAGGGACGCAGGGCGCAGCGCCTGACGCAGGGACGCAGGGCGGCTGCATCGTGCGCCTTGGCGTCGGCCGTGGAGATGAAAGGAGAAGAAAAAAATACCTGAGAGATGAAAAGTTGTTTGCGCTAGGTAGAATTAGGTTGTTCTTTATTTCTTTTATATAGTAATAAAAATATTTGGTGGATTAAAAAGATTTGTGATAATATTGTGGCCAAAGATAAAATAAATAAATAAATGTGACCATAATGTGACAAATATATTGTGATGATTTTATATTTATCACTTTTGAGTCACTAAATATTTTAATTGAAACAGTGGTCACAAAAATGTCACAAAAATATGACGTATTTTTGATGAACGATCTTGTGACAAATATTATCGTCAAATGTTATCACTTTTGGTCACTAAAATATCAAATTCATATCGGTCATAAAATTCTCACAAATATATTAAATATTGTGACAGAATTATTTCGTCATAGAAAATATGTTTTCTTGTAGTGGATGTTAAAGTTTATGACAATGGTTGAAGAAAATTTTCAACTTTAAGAAAAAGACTTTATGAAGTTATTGGGACAAGTAGAGCAATTGGAAGGTAAGATTCAAATGAAAAATGATGTTCCTCCATCCACCCAATAAGAGTCAAATTTCAACATCGAGGAAAAGTTGTGCCAACTGATTGGAGTTATAGAGAACAAATTTACATTACAAGATCAACTCATTAGCAATCTACAATCACAATTGACACAATTGAAGGATCAACAACCGATTATTATTTCTTCTCCTCCTCAATCCCCAAATTTTAATGTTAAGTTTGATATTATGTAGGCAAAATTTCAAGTATTAAAGAATAAAGTAGAGTTGGCTTCTCAGATTGCTTATGCCTCGGGGTCACTTGCAATATTTTAATCTAGGAAGAAGACGACCGAAGAAGAATTATTATCAGAAGACATTGACTATTCAATAGAGGGTCAAGGAGATAAGTGAATATATTATGGAAGATGGACAAGTGCGAAGAAAAAATCTGCCTCCAGAAAGTCCAACAACCATCCCACCATTACCTCCAAATCATTCACTAATAAAAGGGAACACACTGTCATCACCTCCGACATCACAAAATTCCATGAATTGGAAGCCCAAGGACCAAACTTCAAAGGAAGATGTAGGTAATTCTTTTAAAGTGGAGGGACAATATCTTGAACATTACATCGGAGGTAAGATGAAAAAAGGTCACTTTGAGTCCCTTCCAGATACTTGAGGTAATAAAAAGGTAAAAGTCAAGCTAATGACTATAACTTAGAGCTACTCCTAAACCTTTGTCCTCTTAGTTTTTAGCATTAGTATTTGAGCTTTTAGTTTAGTTTAGTATTAGTATTGGATTCTTTAATTTAGATTAATTAACATAGGAAGTTTAGTTTAATATTTTTTTAGTATATTGCTCCTAGAAGGATACGGTCACGACCGTGCCATGTTATTCGAAGCTTCAACGCCACTGTCACGACCGTGCTATTGGATGGACCGGCCGTGACAAAATTAGGAACGATCGTGACAATTCTGAAACAACCACCATGTTCGGACCATGCTGGAAGAAGCTTGTGAGCCACCCTTTGAAGCAACGTGACCGACTTAGAAATCATCATGTTGTCTCTACTCCTTTTACATTTTAATATAGTCAATTAACAACTTAATGGGGGAAAATTAGCACATAAACATTGGTTTCTATTCATAATAAGGCCCATCAACCCCACATGGCCCTCAGGAGCCTGCTTATGATTAACCCAAGGGCACTGATGATTAGAGGCAACATTTCAAATTTCTTTCACTATGATTTATCATCGTGCACTACGACTTCATCAAGCTTGCTATGGTTGACTTGTCGAGTTCTTTCCGAAGGGCACATTTCATAAAAGCACTGCTAAGATACCCATTTGGGTGTTACAATCATAGTACATGATTATAGCTAACTCCCGCCATTATTATATTTCAGAACCTCATGCTACGATCCCAAACTCTAACTATGATTTGGCATACGCTACGATCATGGCGTATGAAAGTTCCTAAGGGTATCATGGCTAGTTACGACCACGACAAAATGAAGCACTCTGATTTCAAATCCTATTATATTGTTAAATAGGTTCTTTGACAAAATAAAACCTAATAAACTATTCAATTGAGTAATACATACAATATATATGTTCCAAACATAATGGCATGCATTCAGGGATGATGCATTTAGATATAGGCATCATGGATTTCATTTGGCATAAACATGAAATCAATGCATCAATGGGAACATGAAATATTAGCTCTAGTTTCACTTGTATCAGAGCAAGGCTTGTTCGAACACCCCAATCTGAAGACATTGATGTAGAAATAAGGTCTTGGATCCTCTCAAATAAATTTTGAAACACTAGTAGACTCTTTATCTTTTTTCCCTTATTCCTTTAGCTGAAGCCCTTGCGTCTTCTTACTCTTCCACTCCTTGGCCTATTATAGCTTATGGGAATTAGGGAATTGTTTTGCTTCTACTAGTGTGAAGGAGGTGGTTAGACGGAAAGTGAATTAGGTCATTGTTTTAGGATATTTTTCATATATGGTTTAACTTATTGGGCATTAGTGGGTCGGGATGTTACAACCTGCTCCCATTAAATAAAAATTCAATTTCAAATTTATGAAATCTTAAATTCTTATAGAAAAGTCCCAAAAACATCTTCCTCATTTCACCTTCTAGCTCTCATGTAGCTTCTCCTTCATGATGACTTCCATGCCACCTTAACCATGGGTATTACCTTTTGAGGTGCTATTCTTGGTAATATGAGATCTTGGTTGGTTGCCCTATGTAAGTAAAAAAAAATGATGTTGAGTTCTTTAATTTAAATCACATTGACATCACTATGGACATATTTCCAAAACATTGACACATATAATATGTTGTGAAGTATTGTAAAATGGTCGAAGAGCCAACCTATAAGCCACTTCATTAGCTCTCTCAAAAATTTCAAATGATCAAACATATCTTAGAGTCAACTTCCCTTTTTTAACTAAACCACATAATTCTCTTTATCGGGTAGATCTTTGGCACTATATTTTCACCTACTTTAAATATTTTCTCTCTCCTTCTTTGGTTGGGGTAGCCCTTTTGATGATTTTGAACGCCTAACACACTTTGTTTGATAAATCTACTTTAGCAACATACATTTACACCAATTCCAGACCAACATCTCTTTCCACCATTTTCGCTTCAACATGCCGAAGATCAATATAGCCTTCAGTACAAGGATTCAACTCACTTAATGGTTGAATGATAACTATCATTATAAGCTAATCCCACCAATGGTAGGTAATCATTTCAAATTTCTTGTCAATCTGAGGCACAACCTCTTATCATGTCTTTAAGAGTTGGTATGGTCTTTTCGCTTTGCCTATCAATTTGAGGATAGAACGTTGTGCTGAATTTGATCATTGTCCAAAAAACATTTTATAATAATCTCAAAAATCTTAAAGTAGATGTTAGATCTCTATCAAACACCATGAATGCTGGAATGCCATGCAAATGAACCACTTCCGTCACACACAACCCAACCAAACCCTCCATGGATTTGTTTATTTTCTCCGTCTCTTTCCACCAAAAGTTTCTTTGCAAGTCTTTGATCATCTTGGAGGATGATCAATCTAATCAATCAAACAAATATTGAGATATAGAATCTTGAATCTCCTCAAGCATATCTTGAAATCTTAATAAACTCTTTATCTGTTCTTCCTTCTTTCCTTTAGCCGAAATAGAGAGCATTTTGGGTATTAATAAACTTTTTCTTTTTAATCTTCCTCTCCTTGACCTGCTGTATCCAATGGAAATTTCGAGATCATTTTGCTTCTACCGATGTGAGTGATGTGGTTTTGGGTAAAAATTGACTTAAGGGTGTTACAATATAAATATTGTAGTGTTCTTTCCGTAGTTTCAACTTTTGACAATTTGACATTTGGAACTCAGTCCAAATAGAGAGCAAATAAAAATGTTATGTGTCATTTAAGATTATTCTATTTTCTTTAGGGGTCATTTGGTGTACTACTAATTTAATTAATTAGTAATTTACATCACCACTTAGATTATTACACTATTTAAATTATTGATAATATTACATTATAGTGGGTAAGTACTGTTAATATATTTAAAAATCAAAACAGATGGAAAAAAATTATCAAAATACCCCTAAAAATTATTTCATATTTTAATAACATATTATTATAAATAAATAAAGAGAAAAATAGAAAATTGAATATATATATATATATATATATATAAGATGAAGGAAAATTAAAAGTTATTTGTAAAAGATTTCAAATAATAAAGAAGATGAAGTCGAATGATATTTATTTATTGATAAAATATTTAAAATAAAAATTTAATTGAATGAATATTTTCATCAAAATGTATTTCAACTAGTTGGTAATTTGGAAAGCTATCTCCCGATGAGGTGATAATCAAGATTACTCGAACAATTAAAATCATCAATAATCAGTCACAGTCAAATAAGGTAATGTGGTGGACTCTGAGAATTTTAAATAAAATAATCGATAATCTATCCAAACTACTTCATACCGAAGGGTCTTAAATGACATTCCCTTTAAAATTTAATTTCTAGGTTAGATTTATGTTGTATTTAGTTCTATAGACCTAATTTAATAACGTAAAAAACATTTCAATTTAAGAAAGCACAAACGAGGGGGCAATGCCCTTTCTCATATTTTCTTTATTATTATCATTATTTTTTATAAGTTATTATATTTATATAAGCTGAAAATGTGTATAACAAACTTATATCATGATTGTCATTATTGTCATTTATAACCAAGCGACATTATTGTCCTTTATAACTATAAAATTTTGATTCAACATAAAATCAAGCTCTTCTATCATGGAAGAGTCTGCTTGTCAAATTCGAAATAATTTAGGGATCGAGATGATTAAAAAGAATATTTAAAGTTCACTACCAAGATAACTAAAAAAATGATAAAAGAGATGGAAAGTTACAGTGAACTTTTTCATGTAATATGCAAGGTATAAAATAACAATATCTGTTAATTATAAAGGTTAATATGTAGAAATTATCATCATCAATTAAATAATATGAGACATGTGCAATAATAGTGCAATAGTTCATGAACTTGTTAAAATGTCTTATCATGAAGTAATTAAGGTCCCTCTTTGTGGAACTATACCAATGCTATACATGGTCTATCCCATTTAGAATTAAATCGCATGGAGCTACTTTTGATAGCCCCTGATGTGATCTTTCAACTTCGACCTTTGTGACTAAGTGGATCGATATATCATTGCAATCCATTATTCAATCATCAATGAAAAATATAAGCATGCATTTTACACAGACAAATAACGGATAAAGTTAGCTTATGGCTTATCATGTTTCTGCAGTATTCTTTCATCTTATCATATATAAAAGATGATGATTATAAACCACATGATGTAATGAGATTAATCTAGTAATGAGACATGATTAGATAAATAGCTTCAATCATTTCATGGCAGGTCCAAAACGTCCATAAATATTAAAGGGTACATCAATAAGGTTTTGCATTCGATCTCCATCCACAATTCAACATCTACTCTCTCCTCGTTCAAAGTAACTAGTAAATTAATTAAGTCATTGGTGCACAGATTAAACCAGATGGCCTTCGGCTATGACTAGTGATTCACTTCGTACATTAGAATTCCCTTCTAGATTACTTTATCGGCTTCATCTTTGATTTTTAGGTTGCGTAAGGAGGAACGACTTATTTGCGAATTTTAAAATATTTTATTCAAAAATTTCATATGCAACTTTAAGTAGATACAAAATTAAGTGTCCTTTGTGGACCAAAGTTTTCTAGTTGCCAAATATGACAAAGAGGACACAAATGTTTACTGTGCTAATAACTTATCAGATTCCCCGAACCTCTTAACTTTTTAATGAAATAGATCAAAATAATTATATATATAACAATATATGACACAATATGAGTTTCTTTAATTCCGACCCAATTTTGATTTGATTTTGAGTGATAAACATGACCCAAAACGTCCATGATTAATTCGTGTGGCCAAAATGGCCGATCATATATGCTGGCTCATGTTCAATCTTTAGTCTGTCAAACTTAATTATAAGTACCTTTTTTTAAAAAAAAATATGATTTTTTAGTAAGTTACATTTTTTATATATAAGTAATAAGATCCACAACTATGCTGAAATAATAAGATTTTTTATTTATAAATCATGTGACCAAGCTACCTAACTTACCATTATAATTTTGAACTTTTTTTTAAAAATTTTTTTTTCACTTTGTAGAAATATTTTTTAATCTGTCTTCTCAATTTCTCCCGACTTGAATACTTTCTCTTTCTCTCTCTCTCTCTAAATTAAAAATGTTAATATTAACATTTTGCATATATTAAAATTTCAAAAAAAATATAAATGAAAATATATCTTTTTTTATAAAATGTAATTATATTTGCGTTTCTAATTATAAAAGTAATTTATCAGTTATTTTATTACCAAACAATAGATAATTTATTATTTTCAGTTGATTATCTTTTACAATGATATCTAATATTTAACGCGTTTATCAATATTTTTATCAATTAAATTTTACGAACAATTAATCTCGACTCTTTTTTTTTCCTTTGGCTCCGTGCCTATAATAGATATACAGTAGAGCATAAAATTTTATATTTAAAGTAAAAGAAACACGCCTAATATATTGGGCCACTCCTCTATTTTGATTTTGGGCTCCCTCCAATTTTCTTTTGGGCCAAGTCCATTATTTTTTATTCGGCATCATTCGGAAGAAAATACAACCGAAACTATATAATAATAATAATAATAATAATAATAATAATAATAATAATAATAATAATAATAATAATAATAATAATAATAATAATAATAATAATAATAATAATAATAATAATAATAATAATAATAATAATAATAATAATAATAATAATAATAATAATAATAATAATAATAATAATATCAAGATATATGTGTTAATGGCGGATGGATAAAATATCGTCAATGGATACACAAAATATTACAACTAAATAATATAAAGGTTAAAACTAAATATGATGAATAAATATTTCTTTATACAAGACAATTTATATAGCTTTAATATCAATTAATAAGTATTATTGTACTTATATTATTTTTTTACATCGATTCTACTCTTTAATATGTGATCTTTTTCATAAGATATTTTCATAATTAGTTATATAATATGTAAGGAAAATATTATAAAATATAAAGTAATATTTGGTAAGTTAAGTTAAAAATTAAAACGGATCACATTAAAGATTAACATTAAACTTTTATTACATCAAACTTTTTAAAGAAATAATTAGCTAATAACAATATTAAAAAAGCAAAAAATATAAATGTGATATGTTAAATTAAAAACATTAGAACTAGGAACCATGGTGTATAAGTTTATTGAGATGCAACTATTATATTTAAACAAGTGATGAGCCGAGAAAATGATACTATTTAACTAAAATATTAAAATTAGGAACTAATTATGATACATAAAATAAAAAAATTATGATTTTAAATTTTGACAGAATAAAAATGATTGAAATTAAGGATAAAGAAATGACAATTAATATAAATATTCTTTTAAAATTGTTGGACGAGGAGGATCAAAACCATGACCTTGATATGAGATGGGATGTTTTAAGCTATATTGAACACACATTTTACCACGTTTATCCGCATGTTTATGCATTTAATTCAATAATTGTATGATTTATGAATTCCCATTATGTATTTTGTACTTTCTCAAAATTTACGATCTTTGATGATAGTGACTACTTTTTGCATGTCTTTTTGTGCATTTACATGAGTTTGGGATGTTACTGAGATCCCATGGGTACCATTGTTATGTAAAGTAAGAAGAATTAGAGTTGGTGGTATGTCCTGCGATTGTAGATTCCCTTTTGAAGTTACCAAAGAATTGTTAAACTGTTTGTAATTGTAAGAAAAAGCTTGATTTACTATAATCATATATTAATATATAATGTTAATAAAATTTTAAAAATTTGAAGGGGGTGGGTGGGTGGGTGGTGGTGGTGGTGGTCCCGGCTTGATCGAATTTATATTGATTCATCTGTAAACATCAACTTAGGGCTGAAGAACCATGGAAGAATGTTTGTTTCCTAATGTTTCATCTTATCACTATAAGAAATTCCTTATTTATCGACGGTCACGACCGTCTGTAAAAAGATAAAAATCGTCGAAAATGAGTATTTTTGACAGATGACATCCGCGCGAAAACTGAGCGTCACAAATTATTTTCGACGGTCAGTGTGGCAGTAAGAGCCGTCGAATAATCGGTGGTGCTAACTATCGAACTGCTTTCTGAGCTCCTGAGTGACCTCTTGTCTGAGCTCTTGGCTAACCTCCTGTCTGAAAACTCTCCGTCTATACTTACAACGGATATCTCTATCCGTCGAAAATACCTTCGGTACTTTAAAAAGAATTCTGCTCGTCGAAAATGAGCCTTCGAAAAATGATAATTTTCTTGTAATATATGTATTAATTTATGAAATCTGTGATATTTACTCTGATTTAATCATGTTATATTTTTGTGCATATTTTTTTTCATCTACGGTGATATTGTGATTCGGGATCAAATGTTCTATGATTTTCCTTGTTGATGTCATAAGTCATCGTCTGAGAGGGATGAGCTTACTTCGAGAGTTCACTTAGATATACGGGTGCATGTTAAGGGACCATTGGCATCCATTATGTGTCGGTTTTATGCATTTATTGTCACAAAATATCTACTTGATAAGAATATGCTTATTTCGCTAGAGATTTATTGGAAGCTCACATGGATTCTAGCGTATGATAAGGAATTGTTGACAATTTTTATTGAGTGAAGCCGAGAAGGAAAGCTCATGGATAAATATTTTGGGTTATGTCAAGAGGTGAATCTACCTAAGTGTCAACAAAACTATTCTAGCCATGAGAATTGTGACTTGCCTTCGAGAGGATCATTTTAGACTTGTAGTTTCTAAGATTTTTGTACATGAGAGTAGGAAGACCCTTGAAAGATGAAAAATCATTCATATTATGAGATTTTATTTAATTATCTTTGTGATTTTCATTGAACTAGGAATCAAACATCCACACATTTTTTTATGCTCTCTTCTTTGTTAACAACTCAATTTTAATCATTATTTTCTTTCTTATTGAGATTTACCTTCAGCAATATCTTAAAATCATCAAAATAAGATTTACCTTTATTTTCTTGACACTTGTTTTGAGCTAGTCAAAAATCAATGGGCACTTGTGTGGCTCCAGTGCTGCCCTTCTATGTTTGCACCCATGCCCACTTGTTGAAGTGGTATTTATCGGATTTGATAGACACCTATTAGACTTGATCAATCGAATTTTGTCTTTAATTTAATGATTGCTATTGGGCCACCCAATAAACTTTCAAGTTTACTCATATCATTAAGGTCAGCCTTAATAAATAGGCCGACTAGCTAACTAGAGGAGCAAGCCCATTAAATAGGTTTACATATTTTTATTTTTCAAATTTGGTATTATTCTTTTATGATTTTTTTAATTCTTTTCTTATTACATTAGTAAAATAATATAAGCAGGTTGTCATTATTTTTTATCGTTAATTTCACACATTTTTTTTGTAATTAGTTAGTATTTTTTCACTTAATTTTTTCATTAATGGTAGAAAATGCTAAAATTAACAAAAAAGAAACACTAGTTTGATGGACACAACATTCACCTCTTTAACATGTTTTAATATCCTTTTTGGTGTCTAATTAATCCTTGGATATTTTTTCTCCCTGCACTTTTAACATTTGGTTCTAAAATGTCGTATTAATTATCGAGATTCAAAATACCACAAGCTGAGTAAGCATTGTACATAAATTTTTATGTGTATATCAAAGATTCAATCCTCTTCATTTATTGTTTTTTGGGGTACATGGAGAAGATGGACATTATGAAATACATATCATTAGCAAAAGATTTTTCTTTTTCTTCATTTTTCTTTACCAATAAAGAGGCTTATATATAATCATTTTAGGTACAACGAAGATGAATTATCAAATAGAAACTTTGGATGAATTACGACATCTTGATTGTAGGAAATTCTATATGTATTTGGATGGGAAAAATCATGCATTTGATCTCAAATAGAGTTGCTCCTGATTGATGAGATTTGGCCTAATCATTATCCGATTTTGTTGAAAACCTAAGTCAAAGCATCTTCCATCATTCAACAACTTAGACTTCTTACTTTTCTCTTTAGTTTAGATTTACTTTATACTTTAAATCTTAAAAATTAGTATAATCTATATTTTTGCATATTTAGTTTTAAGTTATTAAAAAAAATCAAATTCTCTATTTTCATAAATTTAAACTTTTAAAAAGTAGTTTAAACCAGTCCCTTAAATATTACACTGACAAGTATTCACTTGTAGCTATGATTTTGTGTTGAGTATAATTGTAAATTTGTAAAACTAACTTGTCATCAGGTCTTATGATTCTAGGGGCACATCCCAATCAAATTAGGACTATTAGAAGAAGAGGAAGAATATGAGGTTTTCAGCTCAAAATCATGAGGTATATAAAATAGGCCAACACCATCCATCACGATAAGATTTTTTGCTAGTATCCTTATGCTATTAATACTGGGTTATCAGGGTTCTAGTGCCATTATTCTTTTGAAAACTATTGTTAGGTTTGTTCCTGTAAGGACCGATAGAATTAATAGGTGAAATTTCAAATTTCTATGAAGGATCATAATTTAATAACCAGGATTGATCTAGTAAATTTGGCCTCTATTATTCTTGGTGAACTATCGCTGAAGAACTAGATTGACAAGCCCTTGACCAAATTATTGTAAATCTTGCTTGAGTTCGTCATGGTTTAGAGGTTCCCAAAATAAAGAACCTAAGGGGTCGTTTGAAAACGAAATTGCGGTTCTTCTTAAGTTCCCGTGCATAGTTGAATTGACAGATTAGGGGTGTATTTGGTTGGAGTGGAATTTGATGATGAGGAATAATGTGGTTGATGTGATGAGAAAAAGTAGATGTGATGGATGAATTTTGGGTGAGTTTTGAATTAAAAATAATTATTATAATTATGAAGTATAATTTTATTATTAATTAAAATAAAATTGTAAAATAAAAAATTTTTATGGGAAATTTTTTAATATAAATTATATTATTTAAATATAAAAAATCATTTTTAAATTAATTATATTTAATGAAATATTAAAATTTTTAATGAAAAAATACGTAATAAATAATGTTATATTAATCACTTATTAAAATAATTTTATATTTATTAAATAATTTATTTTAGTGAAGATATAGTGTGAGAGAAAAGAAAAAGAAAAAAGAAAAAAAAAAGAAAATTTTGAAAAAAAAAAGGAAAAGGTCACGTCATGATCAAAAGTAAAAAAAAAAGGCAGCCCTCCGGTTCAAGCTAAAACGGAGTGATGGAATCGGGATCACGTTACCCCGATTCCATCAATCTTGTTCTCACTCCGAAATTAAATTTCGGAACGGTGTTTGACGGAACCGGACGGAATAAGGTCGCGATTTTCATTTGGTTCCACAACCAAACTGGCCTAAGAATTTGGCTCGAGTTGATAACCAAGGCAACGCCCACCGAAACGACATTTTGCCCGATATACAATTGGCTGGACTAAGACCCAAATTTTTTCAAACAAGTTTTAAGATTTATGCTTCCAATTTTACAACCCCAAAGCCATCTATAGACTTATCAATAAACTCCAAATGAGCAAAAGCCAATTTCGTTCTTAGCCAATAATTAAGATTTTAAGCTATGATAAAAGCAATAAACTAACTTTAAAAAAACAGTATAAAATATTTTTGACAGTTCCCTTTTCTCTATGAGAAACTGCAAAATAGGAAAGTAAGTAATATAAAGAAGATGAAAATTATTTGATAGATGTAATCATTAAGGTTGGGGAGATCGATCCTTAGGAAAAAAACTACTATATGGATAATTAAGTTCACAAATTTTGACTACAACCAAAACATTCGATGGGAAAAAAAATTAGATATAGATGTGAGTTGTAACACCTGGACCAAGTCAGGAAAAGTTCAGAATCAAATATCAAAATCAAATCAATTAAATAAAATCTTGGTCGGAGTTGAAAACCTACTAATTATAAGGATATAACAAACTTATCCTCCCTATATAAACTACCTCCTAGCTACCTCAACTAAGTTTCACCCTAGCCATCAAACCCCTCTCATGTTCCCCTCTTGCGCCTACGTCCAGGAATCCAAGAGCACACTGCCGAATGCCGAAGACGTTGCCGGAGAAAAGCCCAACCATCAGTGACGAACTGCAGCCGTGGGTAGCTCTCTTTTGAATGTTTTCGGTTGTTGTTTTTCTTAAGCGTTTTTCACTACAAGAAAACTGGCGGTTAATGATGCATAATAGTGTCTCGAAACATGGTTATACTAAATTGACGTCACTAGCGTCGTTATGGCATCTCAGTCCCAAAGAGTAGATGTTACTTGCCTCCAAATAGCGTCTCATTAGCTTTTTCTTAGCGTTTCAAAAAATAGGCGTTAATGCAGACGCCATTGAGACGCAAGATAACCGCTATTATTGCGTGCCATGAAGCGAAAGTGCGCGGGAGAACCTAGCGTTGTTCTCGCATCGACAGCTTTCGACGTGAATCTAGCGTCACAAGAACTGAGACGCTATTGAGACTCTATGAAGAAGCTAACTAGCGTCACATTCAAGGTGACGCTATGTAGACACCATTGTGATTACTTGGCATATCTTCATACATTATTTAAGAAAAAGATAACATGACGCTACATAGACGCCAATGTGATTACTTGACATATCTGTATATGTTAATTAAGAAATAGAAAACTATATACATGCTATCTATATTTATATCGCTATATGTTATCTATTTTGAGGCAACCATATATATTATCTATACTATACGTTAATCAATAAATAAATTAAATATTGTATATGTACTTTCAACATATATATATGTATTCCTACATGATTACTTATATATGTCTACATCATAGTGGTGTTATTTATCCATATATATGTATTCCTACATGATTACTTATATAATTTGTTACCTATATTATATATGTTATATATCCATACAATATATATCATATCTTAATTGAACATATATTTATTTTTAATTATGAAATTATGATAGTTGAATTAGCGTCTCCGTGGAGGCTCAATAGCGTCTAAATAGCGCCACACTAGAGCCGCAGTCTTGGCCGATGCTAGGGAGACACTATTGGCGTCTCTCTAGCATCGCCTTAATGAGATGCTAAGACGTGTTAGACGCTACTTCGACGCTATTGTGTCTCTAATACACTTTAGCAACTCAATAGCGTGTGTATTGCGCCGCAGTAGCCGACTTTTTTTCACACTCGCTTAATCGGGCACATATAGACATATAAATACGTGTATATAATTATACTTATATATAATAAGTACACATATACATATTATTATCACTTAATCTCGCACATATAAATATATACATACATATATATACTTGGAATACGTATACATATACACGTTATCTATATATGTCTCGCACATATATAGACATATACATATACATATATACTTATAATACATATAGATAAACACATTGTTGTGATTTAATCTCTCACACATAGACATATGCATACACATAATATATATATATATATATACACAATTTTGTTATATACACATATACATATAGACTTATAATTTTATATACATACATGAATAATTATATATGCATTCCATAATTTTTAGATTGTGGGAAGGAAACAAAACAATTGGAACGGGGCACAATGCGATGAGACGCTATCTTGATAAATAAAATTACCTACATTATAGAAAATTAAAAATAGAAAAATCATTAGCGTTGCCCTAGCGTCTCAATGCTGAGGCGCTAGGTCAACGTCGACGCTTCTACGATGCTATTGTGTCGCTACAAGTTCTTAGCGATGCATTAGCCTCTCTATAGCACCGCATTAGCCGACTTTTTATTACCCTCACTCAATCTCGTACATATAATGTTATATTAGAAAGAAAATTCGATATAGCGTCTCTACAATCACGAAATAGCGTCTCGATAATGGCGCCTATGTAGCGTCTAAGTAGTGTCACGTCTAGATGAGGCGCTAAATACGTAACTTAAATCCCTAACCCTTCTTCATTTTCTCTATTTACTATCACCACGACCAACGACATCGATGGTCAACGCCCTCCGCTCCAACGCCCAACGTTCAATACCGGCTTCTCCGACGCCCGACCCCGAGCCTTCATCAAACTTGCCGTCACTACCCGATGCTCCGACGCCCTCCGCTCTGATGCTCGCCGTTCGATGTCTGACGCCCGACTCGGAGCCCTCGTCGAACTTGCCGTCTCCACCCCCTGCTCCGACGCCTGATGCCCGATCCCGCCCTCGTCGAACTTGCCGTCTCTGCCCTGCACCCTGCACGGACCTCTGCCGCCTCCTCTGCCTCCGCCGCCGCCTCCTCCACCGCCCTGCGCCGACCTCCGCCTCCTATGCCGCCCTCCACGTCCTTCGCCTCCTCCGCCTTACGCCTTCCGCCTCCGCCCTCCGCCTCCTCCGCCGCCTTTGCCTCCTCCGCCGCCTTTGCCTCCTCTAGAGTTATTAATAACCTACAAGAAAAATAACTGAAAACTTTATTAAAAATTACGAACTTAAGTAACAATTAAGAGCAAGTGGAAAGAATTCTCACTTCACATCTCAACCAATCGAAAAAAATGTTCGTCTCGTAGTTTCAATAACTCATTGTTTGAAACTAACGAATTGATTTTTCACTGTAATTCTTCAAAATTTCTGAATTCATAGTTGTCAATTAATGAAATCATATAGCAACAATTAACTTTAAATTATATAACATATTAAAACAAATTTTCTTACTCGAGATACGGTATCACTTCGCTACAATTTGCAAAAGACATAATTTCTTAACGGCGGTGAGATCTCTATCATTCAAGACAACTTTGCGTCCTATACCAAGAAGCCGACATAGGTACTTGAAGATGAATAGAATATTCATGTTAATTTCTCTTTCACCACCATCATCGTTTCTTGGAACTTGAGTGTGTCATGATTGTATGTGTGGCTCAAAGTTATTTGAAGTGAAGTTTGACGCCTCCTCAATGAAATATGCTTCACATATAGAGCCTTCAATTTTTGCCTTATTCTTCGTCTTCCCTTTCAAATATAACATGCACCTTTCTAAAGGATACATCCATCGATACTGAACCGAACCCGCAACTTTTGTTTCATATGGTAGATGTACAATCAAGTGCTCCATCACATCAAAGAAAGAAGATGGAAATATCTTCTCAGCCTTGCACATGGTAATCATAATAGAAGCATCTAACCAAGAGATGCCTTCTTTCCTAACGATGGATGCATAAAGCTCTTTAAAGAACATAGATAACTCATGGCCTTTGGCAAAAGTTCTTTAAAGAAAATTAGAAGCAGCCTTTGTATAAAAATATGACAATCATGACTCTTCATCCCATGTATCCTCCCATTGTCCAAGTTAAAACAACGAGATATGTTTGATACATATCCGTCGGGGAATTTTAATTGTTTTACCCATTCGAAAATCACTTTTCTTTGATCATTGCTCAAGACATAAGTAGTTTTTGACTTTTTGTATTTACCATTTTGAGGATGAATGATATCTAACTCTGGTCTTTTGCATATTAATTTCATGTCTTCACGAGTCTGTATGCTATTTTTTGTTCTTCCTTTAACATTCATAATAGTGTTGAAGATGTTGTCAAATACGTTCTTCTCCACATGCATGACATCCAAGTTATGACGTATCAAATTTGAACACCAATAAGGCAACTCTAAAAAAATACTTATTTTCTCCCAATTATGTTCACTTCAAACCCAATTTTCTTGTAACTACCGGCCTTCAATCCGAATGAGACTTCACTAAGCTTGTTTACTTGCTCTAGCAATTCTTGTCCCATCAAATGTGTTGGAGATAAAGTATTCTCGGATGAATTCTTTATAAATGAGTTTTGATCGCGACACATCGAATTCTCCAATGGCAAAAACATCCTATGACAACCAAACCAGCAAACTTTCCTACAATTTTTCAAATAAAATTATTTTGTATTCTTTCCACATATGGGACAAGCAAGTTTACCTTTTGTGCTCCAACCACTCAACATTTCATATGCTGAAAAATCACTTATGGTCCACATTAATGCGGCTCTCATAATGAAATTTTGCTTTTTAGACTTGTCATATGTAACCACCCCATCCTCCCATAACATCTTGAGTTCATCAATCAAAGGTCTTAAGTAAACATCTAAACTTTTACCAAGAGATCGATGACCCGAGATCATACAAGTAAGCAATATGTTCTCTCGTCTCATACACATGGAGGCAAATTATAAGGTGTCACAAAAACCGGCCAACATGAATAAGCAGTACTTGATAAGTCAAATGGGTTGAAGCCATAGGTGCAAAGTCCTAATCTAACATTGCGTAATTCTGCAGAAAAGCTGGATGAAGTGCATCAAATAGTTTCCATGCCTCCGCATCCAAAGGATGTGTAATTGAATTTTGATCATCACGTGCCCCTTCTCTGTGCAACCTCATAAATGATGCAGTTTTTCCAAAAAAAATAGTCGTTGTAATCTTGAAACAATAGGAAAGTATCTAAATATTACATTTGCCACATTTTTTCGAACTATGAGAATTCTTTTTCAGTTTGTATCTGGGCTCACGACAAATAGAACAACTCATAAGTGAGTTGTTTTCCTTGTAGTACAACATGCAATGATTGCGACATGTATCAATCTTCTGATATTCTAATCTTAAATCTCTCATCAATCATTTGCACTTGTAAAAATATTCCGATAATTTCTCTGAAACTGGAAGCATACTCTTAATAATGGCAAGCATCCGGTGAAAACAACTTTCGTGTTACTAACTTAGCGCTACAATTAGTTTCTCGAATGCGCGGCGCCAATGCGACATGATACTAACTTAGTGTTGCAATATATTGAGTCGCTGACTTGCGACGCTATTTGGCATACAACATGGCGCCATATTAGCGACTCAATAGCGTCTCATCATTGTCATCGCTAACTAGCAATCCGTGTGCTGGTCAAGGAACGAATCCTGACCATCCGTTCTTTTAATCTGACGATTCGTAACACCTCTTTTGATTAAGCCGATCTCTCTCCCTCTTTTAATGCCAGCAACATTCTCTTTCTACTGATCCACCACCGCCTTCTCCCCTCTAACCCTCTGACGCCTTCTCCCGTTGATGCGTCCGCTGCTGTCGCCTGCCTCCCTGATGCCGTCCGCTGCCAATGTGTCCACTGCCGCCACCACATGCTTCCCTGACGCCATCCGCTACTGCCCCCCGATGTGTCCGCTGCCGCCGACTGCCTTCCTGATCCCATCCGCTACCTCCGCCTGCCTCCCTACACAAGACACCGCCTTCTCCCCTCTGACCCCTTCTCCCATGCCACCGACGCGTCCACTGCCGCTGCCTACCTCCCTGACGCCATCCGCTATCACCACCTGCCTCCCTGCTCGAGACCAAGGGCTCCAAGGCCGATGAGTTCAAGGAGATGGTGGTCGTGCTCATGACGCTAGTCGGGCTGTTCAACGTCTGTGGGAATTAGTCGAAACAAAAATTATGGACTCATAGAGATTGACACGAGCTGTCCACCGCACAAGAATCACGGCGATCGGGGGTCTGAAGAAATTCAATAAAATGGACAAAGTTTCATAATAGAACAGTCAGTTCTCTACGGTCCTAGATCGGATTGCTATGAAAAATAGGCATTTCGAAGTGCTCGAGAAGGTGGGTCGCAACAAACATTTCATGTTTCACGTATTTTCCATTTTCTCCGATTATCAAAATACCTACTTTTCGTAAATATAAAAATTATTCAAAACTTCTGCCCCCTAAGAAATCTAAAAATGTGCGTTATCGAAAATCGGACCTTTCGAGAAACTCGAAAGGGTCTCATTTAGTCGACATAGAGTTTTCAAATTTTTCTGAGAAATGTTGATTTTCTTAGAATTTTTTTTGTATCCAAATTTAAAAAGTATTCAAAATGGCCTATTTTAAAAAATATTAGAAATTACATACGTACGTACGTACGTACGTACGTACGTACGTACGTACATACGTACATACATACATACATATACACATATACACATACACATACATATATACATATACATACATATAAACATATTACACACATATAAATATACATACATATATATACACGTTACACTTAATCAATTTATAGTTAACAAAAAACTTATAGTTTGGTGCCACTTAAGTATCACAATAGCGACTATTTCATTTTAGCGTCACAGTAGCGCTATAATAGCGTCGCATAGTTGTGACGCTAAATTAGTTTCTCGAATGCGCGGCGCCAATGCGACGTGATACTAACTTAGTGTTGCAATATATTGAGTCTCTGACTTGCGACGCTATTTGGCATACAACATGGCGCCATATTAGCGACTCAATAGTGTCTCATCATTGTCGTCGCTAACTAGCAATCCGTGTGCTGGTCAAGGAATGAATCCTGACCATCCGTTCTTTTAATCCGACGATTCGTAACACCTCTTTTGATTAAGTCGATCTCTCTCCCTCTTTTAATGCCAGCAACATTCTCTTTCGATCGATCCACCACCACCTTCTCCCCTCTAACCCTCCGATGCCTACTCCCTCTGACGCCTTCTCCCGTTGATACGTCCACTGCTGCCGCTTGCCTCCCTGATGTCGTCCGCTGTCGATGTGTCCACTGCCGCCACCGCATGCCTCCCTGACGCCGTCCGCTACTGCCCCCCGATGTGTCCGCTGCCGCCGACCGCCTTCCTGACCCCATCCGCTACCTCCGCCTGCCTCCCTGCACAAGACACCGCATTCTCTCCTCTAACCCCTTCTCCCATGCCACCGACGCATCCGCTGCCACTGCCTGCCTCCCTGACGCCATCCGCTACCACCACCTGCCTCCCTGCTCGAGACCAAGGGCTCCAAGGCCAATGAGCTCAAGGAGATGGTGGTAGAGCTCATGACGCTGGTCGGACTGTTCAACGTCGGCTGTGTAATGTGTAATCGTGGAGATCAGAGGTCTGAAAAAATTTAATAAAATGGGCAAAGTTTCATAATAGAAACGATCGGTTCTCCACGGTCCTAGATTGGATTGCTACGAAAAAATAGGCATTTCGAAGGGCTCGAGAAGGTGTTGCGCAACAAACATTTCATGCTTCACGTATTTTTCATTTTCTCCGATTCTCAAAATAACTATTTTTCATAATTATAAAAATTCTTCAAAACTTCTGCCCCCTTAAGAAATCTAAAAATGCAAGTTCTCGAAAATCAGACCTTTCGAAAGAAATCGGAAGGGTCCCATTTAGTCGACATAGAGTTTTCAAATTTTTCTGAGAAATGTTAATTTTCTTAGAATTTCTTTTGTATCCAAATTTAAAAAAAGTATTCAAAAAGGTCTATTTTAAAAAATATTAGAAATTACATATACATACGTACGTACATACATACATACATACATACATACATACATACATACATACATACATACATACATATACATATACATATACATATACATATACATATACATATACATATACATATACATATACATATACATATACATATTACACATATATACATATACATACGTATACACATATTTCATATATACATATACATATATACACATTTAAATATATATACATATATACATATATATACACATATACATTTAATCAATTTATAGTTAACAAATAACTTATAGTTTGGTGCCACTTAAGCGTCACAATAGTGACGATTTCATTTTAGCATCATAGTAGCGCTACAATAGTGTCACACAGTTGTGATGCTAAATTCGCGTCTCGAATGCGCGACGCAAATGCGATGTGATACTAACTTAGTGTCGCAATATATTGAGTCGCTAACTTGTGATGCTAATTGGCATACAACATGGCGCCATATTAGCGATTCAATAGCGTCTCATCATTGGCGTCGCTAACTAGCGATCCGTGTTCTCGTCAAGGAACGATTCCTGACCATCCGTTCTTTTAATCCGATGATTCGTTACACCTCTTTTAACTAAGCCAATCTCTCTCCCTTTTTTAATGCCATCAACATTTTCTTTCTACTGATCCACCTTCTCCCCTCTAACCCTCTGATGCCTTCTCCCTCCAACGCCTTCTCCCGTTGACACGTCCGCTGCTGCCGCCTGCCTCCCTGATGTCGTCCGCTGCCAATGTTTTCGCTGCCGCCTGCCTCCCTGACACCATCCGCTACTACCTTCCTGACGCCATCCTCTACCACCGCTTGCCTCCCTGCACGAGACACCGCCTTCTCCCCTCCGACCCCTTCTCCCATGCTGCCGCTGCCTGCCTCCTTGACGCCATCCGCTACCACCACCTGCCTCCCTGCTCGAGACCAAGGGCTCCAAGGCCAATGAGTTCAAGGAGATGATGGTCGAGATCATGATGCTTGTCGGGCTGTTCAATGTTGGCGACTTCATGCCGTTAGTGGCATGGATGGACCTCCAAGGACTCAAGGGGATGATGAAGTGACTGCACATGCGGGTGAGGCACTGCAAGGCGGGGTCCTTGAGAATGATCTGCTTCTTGATGTCGCGGCGGTGCCGCAGTTGATCATGTATAATGTATAATGTGTAATGTGATTAGAATGTGTAATTTGAAATGTATATGTGAACTTGATGTATAATTTGTAATGTGTAATTTGATGAATTTGATGAACCAGATTAGAACATGTACATCATCGAGTATTGTAGTTAAACTTGTATAAAGAAATGCGAAATGTAAATTAAATTGTACAAGGCATGATATTTTCATTGGATGAATATGTTGTAGTTAGCGTCTCCTTAGCCTCACACAATTTCATCGCCATTTAGCGCCTCATTAGTGCACTTAGCATCACACAATTGCATCGCCATTTAGCTTCGCACTGGCATCTACGTAGCACCACAACCAACGATAAGAATAAATTTAAACATTGTTTTAGCATCATACCAGCGTCATAATGTTAGCGTCAACCTGGTGTCGCCTTAGCGTCGCACACTCTAACACCATTTTAGCGTTGAATTAGTAACAGCGACACAAATAGAGTCGGACCTTTGGCGTCGCCGTGACTGTGGCTCATAGGCGACGCTAATTCATCGCTACATCGTTCAGCGACAAATTAGCTCAGCGACAAATTAGCGATGCATTAGAGTCAATATACGTGTGTTGCTAATTGATTAATTTCTTGTAATGAATGTTTCACCGGAATCGACAAATCGGCTCGGGTTTGAAGAATCCAGCCCAGGTGTATACATCATCGGGTAAATTAGGCATCTAACCCAACCTGGGTTCCACGTTTCCTAGTTTGTGCTGTCGTCGATGTGTGCTCAAACATCGAAACTCGATTCAGGCTCCGCTAAACCCAGGCCGTGTTCTGGCATTGACAACATATAAAGTATGCCCGGGCCGAGCTCGAGTTACACTCGGTTCGAGTTGGGGCTGAGGCTCAATCCACCGATGAATCCAATCTGGGTCACATCCAACCAGGTCCGAGTTTTGTGGAGACATGTTGAATGATGGTTGTTTATATTTTATTATCATTTTATTAGTGATCCATGACATCTGAACCATCTAGTTTCTTTGATACATCCATTCATAACATAGCATTGTATAATATGATTTGAAGTCACAATCTGGATGAAGATGATAACATAATTAATTTAATAAAAATAAAAAATTAGGTGCCTATGTTACGAATCGACGAGAGCTCATGGTATTATTTTTCATTACATTGTCAGGGCACTAGTTCAGACATGTCCCCATCCATCATTCTCCCCATCGTGTGATAAAAGAGGATACCCTTCCCGTTAGTGAGGATGATTTGTCGTGATGTGCACAATCACTAGCCATCCATAAAATACATGATACCTTATTATAATCAAAACGTTCGTTGATGACATAGCATAGATGATATTGATCCAAAGAACTGCATTGTTCCTCCATTGAATATTGCACATTGACCCAGAGCATTGATTCCATCCAGAGCATAGCATTATTCGTCTGATCTTACCTAGGGTATTACATTGATTTACCTCATTGATTCTATCTAGAACATAGGACTAATTATTGTTAATTCTTCCAATCAGAGTATAGTATTGGTTCATTTAATGTTACCAAGTCAGAGCATAGCATTGATCTATTATGATTTTTCTTATTTAAAGCATGGCATTGATTCCTATCCATTAATTCCAATGATAATTATGATTATATTGAACCATGCTTTTCTATTGTTATAACTATCCATTGGCTTACTATTCACCTATTGGGCTGTGAAGCTCATGGATTATTATTTTCCTTGCATTGATCCTACAGGTAATGAATATAATCAAGGATGAGCTCAAGCAGCTGACAATGTTCACGATGCATCCAGTGCACATGGTCGTCTTAGTTTCTACCTTCCATTGTCATTGGTTCTCTTGTTATAGAGACTTGGAGTCGTCTTTAGTTATCATACTTCCGCTTTATTATTAATGCTCAATGATGTTATAGCTAAGTGATTATTATTGGACTTCCACTTTTATTATTATTATTAAGTCTTCTGCTTAAATAATGTTCTGGCCAAAGAACTAGTCAAACACAATATTTTAGTTAAAGCACAGCATTATTGGTAGCGTCCCTCAAGTCGAATTTTACCACACATGACAACGACGATTTGGGGGTGTTACACGAGTACTCTCATAACTCCTATCACTTCAAATCCTTTCTGATCTAGGATATGAGATTCAAAAGCAAGTGGAAATGTAAAGTTTTCTCTCAAAGCACTTGAGATTCTCCCCCAAATTTTCTCTTATCCACACATAAAAGATCAGTTCAACGATAGCTTTTCAACTAATAGCTAAACTCAGAAAATATGACTAGTTTTTTCCAACAACGAATTTAACATTCGTCTCTTCTTATGAAACTATTATAAGAGGGAATGAAGTGTCTACTTGAGAAAATGCAATTACTATGAAAAGAAAGACCAAACCAATTATAATGAAATATCTATCGTTTAATCAGAATACATACTACAGAATTGCTCATAGAGCCAATAACATTAAATATGAATAAATTTTAGTAATTTCCAAACTTGATTTGTAAGGAGATTATTGTTTAACTATATATCCATTTCACCTATTATTCTTTTGATCGACTATCTTAATTTTATCGATCTTATCACTGAGGTGACACTATAGCCATATTTGGCTTGGAGATAATTGTAAGAATAGAGTGTTATTCTCCATTATTCCACCAAACAAGGTAATTTTTAAAAGGCAAAGGACAAAGTTGTGATTAATGGAAAAAAATTATTCTTCTGAATAGTGCTTTCTATAGAGATAATATATTCCACCAAAATGTTGGAATAAGACTTATTCTTGACTCAAACTTCAAAAGAATTGTTCATATATTAGAATAATTATTCCTATCCTAAGAATTATTATTCATCAATCAAACACCCCTACATGTACACGTAAGTATATCTCATAATGCTGCTTGGTATTCATTTGTGCCATACAGTACAACTTCTCTTTTGTTCACCTTTTATGTATTCTTAATCAGCAAAAAGCTTTTTTTCCCCTCCATAACAAGAAACTATAATAATTTTCGTCCTTTTGAGACGTGATAACGGCCAACCATATATATATATATATATATATATATTGAATAGAATCTTCCATATGCATTTCACTTTTTCGGGAAAAGAAAAGCCTTTTAATGCACAGTGAGAAACAAAATAGAGACGGATTGAACACGCAGTTGCACTGTTGAGTACCAGTCTCATGAATGCAACATCCGGAATTAACTGATTAAGGCTATTCAACTATTTCAATCCAAATATATCACCATCGAGTTTTCTATTCGGATGAGTACTAGAGTGCGCATGCAGGGGTGCCATGTTTGAATCAACAACAGGTTCGAGCGTGCGTTGCGCATAATGTCTCTGTGTGTGTGTGAGAGAGAGAGAGAGGGGGGGGGGGGAGAGAGAGAGAGAGAGAGAGAGAGAGAGAGAGAGAGAGAGAGAGAGAGAGATTTCCATTGCTTGCATGCATGCACGCACGCACCGATATCCCTTTTGCGCAAAGCAATTGAAATTAAAGGGACGGACATCACCTACGTGCTTTGCTTGAATTCCATACGTACGCCTGCGGGAGGCATCAGAGTGCAGGGTCAAACGGCAGCAGACTTAGCGTAGCACTTGGCGCACTTTAAGGTGGTACGTACAAGTTGATAGGAGCCATCCAACTCCCGCCATCTCCGCCTCTCTCTCTCTCTCTTTCCCCCACGCCTCCTCCACCTCCTCCATTCTGCTGCATGCTGCCGCTGCCGCTGCTGCTGGTGGTGGTGGTGGTGGCACGCGCGTCTTTCCAATGATAATGTAACCTTATTGGTCAATGCACTTCTAGATATGGATTATTCCTTTTATCATGGAAAATAGGAGCATGGAGGCTTGGAGCGTTCTTTTAATTCTATAATATAACTATACATAATTAATATTTTCTTTATTTTTTATAAAGTAAATAATAAGTCTAATTAATTTGATCATTATCGCCGTTGAGATTTTTTTAGGTTAACGAGTATATATGTATAGCATCCCATTCTACACCTTTGTACAGAGAGTTTATTTTTATTATTATTTAATTAATTTAATAATTATAATTTATCATCAAATTAATTATATATGAAAATATATATATATTTAGATAACTTGATAATAAAAATGTAATATCTAAGACTAAATAAATTAGTCATATTTAGTAACATGATTTAATCATGATCATCAGAGATTATTCGATGATCCTAATTTTAATCATTTTTAATATTTAATATATACTTTAAATTAATATATAATTATTTTATTAATTTAATAATTAATCTACGCAATTTTCTTTTTTTACTTGTTTTATTAATTTGACGGTAAAAAATTCGCTATTATACACTATTTTAGATGGTCGTATTTTCTCCAACAAGTGCATAGTACTTTATTTTATGATTAGTATTGTGAGTTTGAATATGATGGATAATCAGCAATAGAGTATACGTATATAAAGTTTATTCCTTAATCTGTTATCGACATTTTCCATTCGCAAACGAAGATATATTTTAGCTCCTGCCTTACAATATAATATAATAAAATTTAAAACTGAAATAATTAAATAAAGTTTTTTACAAAAGAAAACATCAGTTCAATTTCAAATATAACTAAAATTATAACTGACATTTAGAACGTAATATTTACCATTTAATTACAGAGAGAATATAATTAGATAATAAAATTATTTGATCGAATGAAAACTTTTAAAGTTTAAAATATGTGAAATTATCAATTCCTGAACTTCAATTTTCTTGGATAAACTTTTTTTATTTGATAATTAAGTTTTTATTCAATTTCTTCAAGTTTTATTGCACCGAATGCAAGTACTCGATCAAAGATTTTGCGATCATGTACATATATAACCTGTCCAAATCTCCGTGTGCGACATCTCACATCTCTGTTGTTAACAATATCATACCACCCACTGGAAGAAGATTCTCTAAAATATTTTTTTTATTTATTATCTCTCATTTTTCTAAATGACTCGTGTTAATTCGTTAGCACATGCATGTTAATTATATTATTCAAACATTGCGATCATGTGAATACGTTAGCATGTGAACATCTTAAAATATGTAATTAGCCGTCTCGCGTAGTAATTTTCATTTGAAGTGTACGAGTAAATTTTCAAGGAATTGAGTGCTATATTTTGATTCATGAGATTCATTTTTTTCCTGAGAAAATATTTTGATAACACATATTCACTTGTCTAGGTAACGTTTTCTATGCAAGAGAGTAGTGATTAGTTTTTTTTATGTTAAAATATTGTCTAATGTATTTTTTTTAATTACATGAGGTTCAAAGCTGAATTTGAATTCGAAATTTATAAATTAAAGGGTGTTCCACTGCACCACGCCCTAATTTCCTATTGTCTAATGTATTTGATAAATTAAATCATAATATAGCTATTAAAAATCGACAACTTGTGATTTTGATTTTGATAGCATTTAAAAGCCAACGGTTACATATTAAGAACGTCTTTGCATTATCACTCTCATTGACCATTTAATTCCATTAATTTATTTTTAACATAATTTTATGTATTAAGTTTTTAGTTCTTACAATTTCAATCTTGTGTATTTCAATTTTTTATAAGAAAATAAAATGATATCATGTTAAGCCTCTAGTCAATGATGTCTGTATATAAATTTGACTTTCATCTAATTATAATATTTTAAGGTTGAGATATTAATTATATTATTATATATTAATTATATTATGATATTACTATTAATAGTCTAATATATATAACAAAAGAACCATGCATACAAAATGTTAATTACTATTTCTTAACTACTAATCATTAAATTATTATTTGTTCATCTAATTAACCCTTTTGTCATTTTAATTGCTTTACTTGTCCTATTAAAGGCACCAAAAATTTGAGAAGTGAACGTGATGAGAAGTAGAATTTTAACACTTCACACTTTCATACATCTTTCCTATTTTTAGTTGTTGCCTGATGGCTTAATTTTGTTCATTTCAGATGGCACACCTAACTATAATATATGAGACTTCGAATCATAAATTTTTATTTGTATGAAGCTATAAAATGGAGCGAATTCGATACCTCATTTTTGCAAGATTAGTAAGACTAAAACTCACAACTTTCTTTTTCTAATGTCATGTATTTTTACTTGCCACCATGGAGTACACCTTGTGTGCGTCCGTGATTCATGGACGCTTATTTATAGTCTCGGCTCAAAGGCCAGAGGCACAACACATAGAATTATAAAGCAAATATAACAAGCAGCTTTCTCATTCCTCTCCCCTTCGTCACTTCGTCAGAATGGCTGTAAGGAGCACCACTCGTCCCCTCTTCTTCTTCTTCTTCTTCTTCTACTACTTCTTCTCCTTCACAGCTGTGTTGGTTTGTGCAACCTACGTGCCGCCGGCCTCGCCATTGCCACCCTCGGGCTACGCCGCCGACAACTCCACGGAGTTCATACGCGCACAGTGCGCCGCCACGCGCTACCCAAGGCTCTGCCTCAGCTCCCTGTCCGCCTACGCCGGCGTCGTCCACCAGAGCCCCGTCCAGCTCGCCTGCGTTGCCACCAACGTCACCCTCGCCCGCCTGAGCGCCCTCGCGGCGCGCGTCGCGGCCCTCCGACGGGCCGTCCCGCCCCCGGCCGCGCGCGAGGCCGCGGCGCTGGGAGACTGCGCGGATGCCATGGACGACGCGGCCGACGAGGTGCGGAGCACGTCCGGGGAGCTCCGGGGCCTGGACGCGGCCGTCGGGCCGGAGGTGGCTTGGCGGGTGTCCAACGCGCAGACGTGGATGAGCGCCGCGCTCACGAACGAGGACACCTGCGCCGACGGGTTCGCCGGCGCGGCCGCGAGCCCGGCCATGGCCGGCGTGTGCCGTGGGGTGAGGCGGGTGAAGCAGTACACGAGCAATGCGCTTGCGCTCGTTAACGCTCTCATCGCCAGCTAAATTGAGGTCACGAGGGCGCACCGATCGATCGCCCCAAGTTGCTGTGCACTACGTACGTTTGAGCTGGTGTTAATATGTTATCTAGCTACATTAATTTAGTTAACACTAAATCTTTGTTAATTAATTATAATGTGATAATTAAGTCTCTTTCTTTTTTGGGGGTGACTTGTAAACTTGTAATTAATAATTTAACTTTTTATATCATTTGGAATGATGCGTGTGTTAAAGGGTCATGTGCATGCGCATGGGAACACTTTGGTCTCACGTTGTGCAAGAATGGATAAAACTGTTTTTTTTTCAATTATGAACTTAAACTATACAAATAAAAAAATAGAGAGAGATTGGAAAGCAAAATGCTTCACCAAACAAATAAAAAAAAATCTAGTGAAACTAAAAGTTAAACTCATGCATTTCAAATTCGAAGTAGAGAAGATTAAGTTTCAAAATTTATTGTCCTTGAGAAAAAAAATAAGATCAAAAAATTTAAATTGTTTACTTCTTTTTAAATGAGATATTTGAGAACTTATGGACAAAAGTTGCTGTAAATGAAGGGAAAATGTGACAATTGTCTTATTAGATTAACTAAACTTTTTAATAAGGTGCTATATTGATATCTGAACCTGATGAAGTAAAAAAAAAAAGATTTAAGATCAATGATGCGAGAGCATACATTATTATATAGATTTGTTTATGCAATAAATGATAGCGTCTTAAGTTGTGAACGATTTGAGGACCACATGAGAGGAATGCAATGGCTGGTATGATAGAACTTATATATATATATATATATATATATATATATATATATATATATGTATGTATATAAAGATGTAGATAATACATATTATTTAGTGCATAATCTATAAGATTGGCTCAAAGTTTTAAAGTATTTTAGGACACAACACAATATCAAATTTTAATAAACTTTCTTTGCTAGAAAGGATTATATCCTGACATTATTGCTGCATGGTAAAATACTAAAATTCATAAACAAGTTTCAAGATAGAAACAAAAAAAAAAAGAAATTGCTTGGTTTAGGGATGTCATTAGAATTAAAAAAGATAACAAGGTACCAATTGCTTCACGAGTTGGTCCAAAGGCCAGCCATATGCACAACTATCATCTATCTGTTCATGTCCAACATTAATAGGGGCAAAGGGCAGGTTGGCAGCCTGCTAACCATTTGCAGTAACTGCAAGGAGAGAGAAAGAGAACATATATACGCACGAAGATAAAGGTGAACAAAGGAATCAAGGATGTTGTAACTTTTAGTAGTTTCATATTCTCACAATAGATCACTTTGACAAGAATTTATTCACATTTTTTTTGTTTGAACATCGAAATAGTCGGATGTTAATAATTCTATATATCGTCTCGATCCAAAAAAGATGAAGAAAGAAAAGCACCCAATAAAAAATAGAGAACTTTTTGCTATTTTTCATCTTTACGCATAAATTTCAGTTCTGTTTGTTGACAATTCCAAATATGATTTTATTATTGAAAATATCAATAAAAAAAAAATTATACAACTTTGTAATTTATGAAATAATAAAATATACTTAATTTAATTAATTTAATCACTTTTTTATATTATTGTCTTAATTTAATTAATGTAATCATTTTTTATTACTGATGAAATTTTATTCTTAAAATATACAGTAAGACTTAAATATAAATAATCAGCTTAGTCCATTTTTTCCTTCAATCTCGTCCGATCGATTATCTCTTCGAATATTTTTTGGGTGCCTCCAATACTGAACTATATTAATGTTCTTCAAGGCAATTCGAAAACTTTTAAAATTTTACCTTCACTCAACCTCAATCTCTTAGCATTTTTAACTTTTAAAATTTGTTTTCTAATTGTTGCAACTTACCTTTTGTCTTTAAATAACGAGATCTAGAAAAGTAAAAAAAAAAAAAAAATGCTTGAGCAATGGAAAGCGTAGAAGCAGTCCACACAAATTGGACTTGATCTAACACAACCTAATTAACTTTTGTCGGATCGAATTATATTCAATTGTATGCTCTATATGATTCAAGCTGATGATTTTTTTATTTTTTTTACATTATTTAATATAAGTGATTATGTGTATATTTATTTTATTATCATAAATAAAGTTACAAAATATTTAATATTATTTCTAGATTTCAGATATTTTTCATATTTTAAATCAAATAGAATATTAAAAAAATAGAAATATTTGTGCATATATGATTTATTTTGTCTTGATCATTCACTAAAGGTACAATTGTCCGGATCTAGCCTCCCGCGGCCGGAATTGGCTGCCCGGCGGTCGATCTGGAAGCGTGCGGCTGACCCGGCTACTTGCGACTGGAGCTAGCCCTCCGTTTGCCGATCCGGTTGCGGACGTCCAGATGTCATCTCCCACGGTCAGATTTGGCCGCTCGACGGTCGGATCTAGCAGCGGGCAGCCAGATGTCGCCTCCGGCAGTCGGATCCAGCTGATCACATTAGATTTAAGATATTTTTCATATATTAAATCAAATGGAATATTAAAAAATAGAAATATTTGTGCATATATGATTTATTTTTCTTGATCGTTCACTGAAGGTACAATTGATTGAAAAGATACGAAAAATAGGGTTCAAACAATTCATATAATCAAGTTACAACATAACTATGGTCTGGTGTGAATCAAACCGAGGCCCAATTTTCTTGGAAAATTGAAATTGAGTCGAATTCTAATAAAATAAAATAAAATCTCAAGAGAACCCAATTCGATCTAATACAATCAGCCAAATCTAATGCATGATTTTTCAGGTGACTTCCACGCAACTCAAAACTTGAGGAAGCTGTCATTCTTATAAATACTAATGTACCATGCCTCCAAGTCCAAGTACTAGCCATGCACACGAAGCATGAGAAAATAATTTTTAGTGTGCACAATATAAAATAATCAAAGAATTGAAGAATCTTGTGTTTCAGGCGACATTTTGAGCCGTAGACTTGGCCAATAATTTTAATTTCTATTTTATATTTTCTCCTCAAATTTAATGTTAATTCTTTTGATTAGGAAGTGATTTGACCGTTAGGAAAGGATGCATTAAATATCAATTTTCTCTTACTATATTTTTATTATTTTGAAACATGATATGTGTTTAATGCTTTATTGGAATTGAATATTTTCTTGACTTTCTTTCTTAAATAAGTATGATTACTCATGAAACGATTAATCAATTAGCATAAAAAATTTCCTCTCCTAGGTTGCAACCTAGGGTCCATTAGGCTGACTTTTGAGCATAGGAGATTTAACGATCATTTTTCTTACATGAAAAGTCATTAAAAATAATAATATAATAATGATTAAAAAATAAAACATATGGGGTAACACTCCCCCTCAACCTCCGGTTGCCTCGCCAACGCCGGAGGGAGGGGGCAACACCCTTATTTGCATCACCGGCACGCGGCGACTATGGAAAAAAGGGGTGTCGCCCCCCTTTTTCCCTATGCGCACCAATGACGCGAAGGGGGTGTGTGTGGGTTGCCCTCCCCTCTATGAGTCCGTCAGCGGGGGGACATTGCATCTTTTCCCATGCGCGTGTTGGCAATGCGAAAAAGAAGGGGGCGGGGTCGCCCACCCTCTACGAGTTCACCAAAGCTCGTAGAGGGGGGTGTCCCCCACCTTTTCATTGCGCATGCCGGTGACACATAAAGGAGGGATGTTGCCCCTTCTGCAAGTTCGTCGGAGTTGTCGACAAAATGCCCCCCTTTTTACGTCGCAGGTAACGTGCAAAGGGACGCCACCTCCTCCAATTCAATCTTCGGCGGCCTAATTATAAAGTAAAGTTGGAAGATAGAGTTAGAAAGCGATTAAAGTTGAAGGTATTTTGGTGAAATTTATCCGCAGTGTATGATTGATTGTATTCATATCTTTTTTTAATTAGTTTTAAGTGTTAACAATTATGAATTATTGAATGAAGTTTCACAACTTAAGGAATTACACTTAAAGTTGCTACAAGTTTATCGAGTTTTGGACACTTTTAACTTTATTGCTAATTAGGATAGATAGGTCATCAAGTTTTTGTCCTTTACCTTAAGTAATAAAGCATCTTAGTTGAAGATGAATTAAAGTGCATTTAGTTTTCATCATAATATAATTATATTCTCATCTAAGGTAGTTAGGTTTTCAAGTTTTATGTGTCCGATACTTTTTTCAACACAAAGTTTACACTTGATTAATTCGTAAATAAGAGATAATAATGGGCATAAAAGGTTTGAACCCTAATTATCTCTCACAATTAACTAAAGAACGCTCTCTAGTAGCCATCTTTTTATATTACTTTGTTAAAATTTAATTTTTTTCTCAATTAATAAACTAAGTTAGAAGATATGAATTTAGATAATTACTTGTGGGTTAGGCTTTCTATTCTATCTTTAGTACTTGATACGATATAGCATATATTTGTGCTAATTTACATGCATCATTTATTACCTTCTTCTTGGTTATGTCTTCGTGCGACAAGATGAGTTTTGTATTTTTCTATAGGTTCATATGAAAATAAGAACATGTTTATTCCCCAATGGTCTTCTATATGGTGCAAGATCAATCAAATTATGAATTTGGTTAACTTTTACACAATTCATTCTTTTATATTATTCATTCATTCTTCATAAAGGATATGAGAGTTTTTATTAATTTAGTCTCATATCATCTTCTGTAGCAATTATGAAAGCTTTCCCCTCAATTTCAAAATGATGTCATGGGATGCTTTTTTGGTTAATCTTACGTGTTGAATAGTTTTGTATGTCTCATTATATTGGCAACATTTCTCTTACAATTGGATTATTATTTTTGGGGTAAGAAGATGTACTAATCAATGTATTTATTCGTTAAGGATGCCAACTCAAAATCTTCGTCTCCCTAGATGAAGATTTTTTTTCTATTTCACATTGTCTAAGAAAATTAGCTACTAAGAATATAACATCCCTTCTCTATATCTATTTCACTTATGAAAACATACCGTTTAAAGATTTTAGAATATCTTATGAAAATACACTTTTTCCTAACTTTTCATACCAATTAGGATCGCAAATAACTAAGGTTAGATTTTTGATATATACAAAATTCATAAAAAATGGAATATATAGACTTAACATGATTCTATATATATGCCGCAGTCGAGAAGGAATCACCCAAAAAGAAATGGAATTTTTTGTCTGATGATGATACCATATAAAGTAAGGTTTATTTTTCTTTCTACAATATTTTGTTGCAAAGCTTTAGAATTTGTTAATTGTCTAAAATTACCTCAAAATTGATTCTTACTCACATACAAAAATCTCTTGAAATACTTTAATGCCTCATATTTTTATGTGATTAAATAGGCCACACCAAACTGTGAGTAATCATCTATAAATATGATAATAAAAAATATCTACTTTAACATTTATAAGACCAAATATCATAATTGATTATTCTATGGTAGATTTAGTTTTGCTTGTTTCAAATGATTTTCTAGTTGTTTTACTAATAATGGTATCTTCACATGTGGGTAGAGTTTTAAAGACTTTCTACAGCAAGTTTATTCTTACAGTTTTGTTTGATATGTCCAACTTTGACATGTCAAAATTTGGCATATGCACTTTTATCATCGAATTATACAAATGAGCATTTGAATTTTGAAAATATTTAGAAATTTCAAGAACATAAAAAATATTGTACTTGTGAATAGTGACAATATAAATATTTTTTAACATTACATTAACATAACAAGGATAAAATAGCATTAGTTAAGTTCATTTAAACATAATGCTGAAATAAAATTTCTTTGGGAATTTAATGTTGGGCCTTTGGATCTAATCTAGCCCATTAAGAAGGAAACCTATTTAAGTTAATTAAACCTAATTAACTCAAGATAGTGTGCTTCCTCTCTCTTGGATTTGGTGCTGCGGCGCGTGAAGAAAAATAGGATTTTTTCTTCTGCTTGCCAAGCCGCCGAGACTTGAAGAAAAAAGAAAAAGAAAAAGTTTTTTTTTTCTTTTCTTGCTTGGTGTTGTCGAGAGTTGATTGAAAACAAAAAAGTGTTTTTCTTTGGTCAACGGATAAAGAAAATAAGAGAGAAGAGGACTGAAAAACAAGACAGAAGATTTCTTCTTGAAGAGCAAAGAATCGAGAACAGAGCTAGATTGAGAGGATCTCTGAGGTTTTCTTGATACTACAATCATAGAGAATTGTAGTAATCAAGTAATATTATTCCGAGTATTATTTCAGTATTTTTCAGAGAAGACATTGTATTCTATTCTTAGATTAGTGATATTGCTCTGTGATTGCATTGTAGTTTTTTCCCTTCTCATTGGAAGGTTTTTCCACATAAATTTGGTGTTTCTTTTGCCTATTATTATTTTCTTGTGCATCGTGCTTGACTTATATTATTTAATTCACACATAAGAACAACACAACAACAACAAAGCCTTATCCCACTAGGTGGGGTCGGCTACATGGATCATACGACACAATTTCGCTCTATTAGTAACCAAACATTTCGGTATATTATTCACCAATTCACACATAAGAAGAGGGATTAAATTCCCAACAAATGGTATCTGAGCGAGGTTAATTGGGATTTCTTTTGTGTGAATTAAATGGAGAAAACTATTTTAACGGGATGATCAAACTCACATCCAATATTTATTCAGTTTGGAAAGTCATGATGGATGACTTTCTTTACTGCAAGGACTTATTTGATATTGTTGAATTAGAAGATAAAAAATCGTCAGGGAAAACTGATGAAAGTTGAAAAAAGATGCACAGAAAAACTGTTGGGATGATTAGGCAATTTATTGATGTCAATGTTTTTCATCATATTGCTCAAGAGGCAGATGCACAAGTTTTGTGGAAGAAGCTACAAGATTTATGTGAAAGGAATACTGCTCAGAATAAAGCTTTTATGATCAGGAAACTAGTGAATTTGAAGTTTAAAGATGAAAATTCTATTGCTGAACAATTGAGTAAATTTCATGAAATAATAAATCAGTTGGGAGCATTGAAAATAATCCTTGATGACAAGATGTAAGGATTAATAATCCTGAGTTCCTTGCCAGATTCATGAGAAACTTTGGTGATAGCACTTAGTAAGTCTGCTCCTAATGGTATGGTATCACTCACCATGGTCAGATTGTTTGTTCAATGAAGAAACAAGGAGGAAAAGCATAAGAAGTTCTTGTCACAAAGAATAGAGGCAGAGATAGAAGAAGAGGATCAAAAGGCCATGGCAACAATAGGTCACAGTCAAGAGGAAAATTTACATGTTATCACTATGGCAAAGAGGGACATATCAAGAGAAATTGTAGAGACTGGAAGAAGCAACATAATGAGAAGAATAAAAAAGATGCAGATGATAAGAGTACTGCTACAATGGAATCATATGAGGATCTTATATACCTTTTAGAAGAAAATAAAAATGCAATGTCACAGACTCTTCAGTTGGGTGGATCATCGATTCAGGGGCTTCACAACATGCAACTCTATTAAAAGAATGCTTCAGTGTGTACATGACTGGTGATTTTGGCACAATGAAGATGAGCAATAAGATAGAGTCTAAAATTGTAGGAATTGGAGATGTATGAATTTGAACAGATGTTGGTTGTGAGTTAGTTATGAAGGATGTCAGACACATACCAGATTTACATCTCAATCTAATTTTTCCTCGACTTTTAGATCAGGATACTGTAGTCACATGGGTGACAGAAAGTGGAAATTGATCATCCATGGTTGTTGGCAAAGGAAAGCTATCATGGGGTCTTCTACAAAACTCAAGTGAATTTGATTGGAGAATCAATTAATGCAATAGAGGAAGAAGCTTCATCGGATTTATGGCACAAAAGACTAGGACACATGAGTGAGAAAGGAATGCAGGTTCTAACGAGGAATTCTCACATCATTATTACCAAAGGTAAATTTCTGAATACTTGTGATGACTGTTTATTTGATAAATGGTGCAGGGTGTCATTTGTGTCAAATTCTAAGAAGAAGGAAAATAAGTTAGATTTGGTGCATTCTGATGTGTGTGAACCCATTGAGGTAAATTCTTTAGGTGGCAATAGATATTTTGTTACCTTTATTGACAATGCTTCGCAAAAATTATGGATTTATTTTATGAAGACAAAAGATCAAGTATTTCAGAAGTTTCATGTCATGGTGGAAAAGGAGATAAGCAATCATCTAAAGTGTCTTCGCATAGACAATGGTGGTGAATATATGTCTCAGAAATTCAAAGATTATTGCGCAGAGCATGACATCATACATGAAAAGTCAGTACCTAAGACTCCACAGTACAATGATGTTGCTGAAAGAATGAATAGAACCATTATGGATAGAGTTAGGTGTATGTTGAGGACGGCTAATCTACCGAAGATCTTTTGAAGTGAAGCTGCGAATACTGCGTGCTACCTGATTAACAGAGCTCCATCAGTTCCTTTGGATCCAGATACTCTGGAGAAAGTGTGGACTAGTAAGAATGCGTCTTACTCTCACTTGAAAGTTTTTTGTTGTAGAGCTTCTACACATGTGGCAAAGGAACAAGGACAAAAATCTAATGAAGGGGCTAAAGAGTGCATATTTCTGGGTTATGGAGATGTAGAATCTGAATATAAATTATGGGATCTAGAGAAGAAGAAAATCATGAGACGCAAAAGATGTGATTTTTCATGAATTAGAAACTTTGGCAGATTTCAGAAAATCAAAGAAATAGATCAGTGATTATGTACAAGATGAACTTGGAAACAATGAACGAGACATGGATACAAATGATGCAGATGTAGAGAATTTTGTGCAGGGGGAGCAAGATGCTACTCCATCTCATAGATCTACAAGAGCGCGTCGTGCTTCTACTAGATATTCAAGTTCTAAGTACTCAGTTATTACTGAAGATGGGGAGCTAAAGACAAATCCAAAAAGAAAGCCAGAACGATGTGCCGGATTGGCCTTTATGAAGGTCAAGCGATGATTCTTGATGGATGATCTTCTTCTCATGGGCTGGAGGGGGAGATTGTTAGGCCTTTGGATCCAATCCATCCCATTAAGAAGGAAATCGATTTAAGTTAATTAAACCTAGTTAACTTAAGATAGTGTGCTTCTCTCTCTTGGATTTGGTGCTACGACGCGTGAAGAAAAATATGATTCTTTCTTCTGCTTGCCAAGCCACCGAGACTTGAAGAAAAAAGAAAAAGAAAAAGTTTTTTTTCTTTTCTTGCTTGGTGTTGCCGAGAGTTGATTGAAAAAAAAAGTGTTTTTCTTTGGTCAACGGATAAAGAAAAGAAGAGAGAAGAGGGCTGAAAAAGAAGACAGAAGATTTCTTCTTGAAGAGCAAAGAGTCAAGAACAGAGATAGGTTGGGAGGATCTCTGAGGTTTTATTGATACTACAATCACAGAGAATTGTAGTAATTAGGTGATATTATTCCATTATTTCAGTATTTTTCAGAGAAGAATTATTTATCTTAGTGAATTATTATTCGGGTTTGGGCAAAACCCGAAAGACATTAGTGATATTGCTCTATAATTGCCCTATGATTTTTTCCCTTCTCATTGGAAGTTTTTTTCATATAAATTTGGTGTCTCTTTTGCCTATTATTATTTTCTTGTGCATCGTGCTTGACTTATATTATTTAATTCACACATAAGAAGAGGGATTAAATTCCCAACAAGTGGTATCCGAGCGAGGTTAATAGAGATTTCTTTTGTGTGAATTAAATGGAGGAAAACTATTTTAACGGGAAGATCAAATTGACATCGAATAATTATTCAGTTTGGACAACCAGGATGGAGGACTTTCTTTACTGCAAAGGTATTATGTTCCTTTTTTCTCTATTCAATTTCTCTTGAGATTATAATACATGGAGGATGACTCAACAATTAAAGTACATGAAAACAAATGAAAGTTTGTTAATAAAAGTATACCTATATTTTTTGGCTCAATGCATTCACGAACAAAGTTTTTATGTTTGTTATAGTTGTAATTCTTGACATTGTTTTTTTATCAAATTGAACGTGCTTACCTCTCTTATGAGATAAATTACACGGATCGTCCCTCAACTTTATGTCAATATCTCAATGGTTCATCAACTTCAATTTGTAACTACATTGTCCCCGAACTTTATTTTTCTTGCATGCATCGTCCCCCTGATCGTTAATAAACGGTCTCCTAGTTATATTGCTGACATGACACACTTAAAAATAAAAAATATTATAAAAAATAAAAAACTGACCTCTCGATGCGCATCCCGCGGCGAGCTTGCATGGGGGCGCCGATCCCCCCCTTCCTCACGCGCCCCTCTCCCCCTTCTTCCTCATTGCACGAGCACACACAAGAGGGGTGTCAGGCCCCCCCTTTTTCTTCCTCACGTGTGGCAAGGAAGAAGAAGGGGTCAGCACCCCTGTGCGAGCTCGCCACGTCAGCAATATAATCAGAAAATCATTTATTACAAGTCAAGGGGATGAGGCGTGCAAGAAAAATAAAATTTGGCGACAATCTAGTTACAAATTAAAAATGAGAGACCGTTGAGATATTGATCTATAGTTGGGGGACGATCCGTGTAATTTACCTCACTCTTATGCTAGTTGTTTTTACTTTTCTTATGTTTAGTCTTGGATTTGTCATTCTCACTGTGCGGTCTTTTGAATTTTGATTTTGACTTCATTTTTTATGTGAGATGTGAAGTTTGTGTAATAATATTAGGTATATACCTAGATATTAAAATAAATATGAAGTTTAGATGCTAACAATCCAATGCGAGAAATATGCCTACTGAAAATCAAAATAGCTCAGAATATCATGAACAGAAATGATATGCCCCCAAAACAAGGTATGATCCTAGATGGCAATTTGATCTCAGACAAATAAAAAAATCAGATGAGATATTGAGATTTATAGCACATAATCATATTCGCAAGCGCATGATCAACATTGTAGTACTTTTGGGTTCATTTGTAGAAAAAACAATTGATTTCCGACATTTGAATTAAACTAATATTTTGAAAGTCCAAATCTATGGAATATGAAAGAAGTGATTTGAAATCCTAAAAATAAAAGTTTAGCTAACTTTTGAGATTTTTGATAAATTGTCAAAAATATATTCTAACTAGAAAAGAAGAATAGAAGATATTTTGTCAATAAATGAGTGGAACACCATAGCATGAAGAGCATGTATGAATGCTTAACCCTAACTTCAATAAAAAAAAGTAAGAATGGTTAGCTCGAAAAGTCATTTAAATAAGAATAGCCTCATTCTTGTGATGACTACTTTCTCAAACCTCCTTTACTCCCATGCTTTGAGGCTTGAGGCAATACAAGGCCAATAACAATCCACACATGACTACACTACACTACTCTTGCAATTGAAGCAGTCCTTGAATCGCTGACTCCAATCCATATAATTGGGATTACCATTCATCTTGCCCCCAAAATACAAATGTAAACTTTCACATCTTGGTTTCCACTCGGAAAGATTTAATTACAACCTTTTCACGCTACATAATCCTCTAGCTTCTTAGCTTCTTGTGAACATCCATTGAATTAAATTGTTTCCTCTCGAAAATAGGATGCAATAATATTCAAACCTAAAACAAAAATGTAAGCTTGCGCCTACAACCTCTTTGAATTACAAAATTCCACTAGCTTTTCACCTCCTGATGAACATCAATTATAGTAGATTTCACCCTCTCGTGTGCAACAACATTCAAAGAAAAAACAAAATAGTGAGCTTCTCAATTCCTGGTGAACATTTAGAGTCACAACAACAATAAAATGAAAATAAAAAAAATAAATCCAAATGTAGTTTCACCATCAAGTTGGGAGTATATAAACTAACACGTGAGATTAGTTAATTAGGTGCAAATTCACAACTAACCTAAAATAGACAATTTCATAAACGCACGAGATTGAACATTCAATTGATATTCTTTAGACCTAATTGATTAGTGGCACACAATCACAAAAACAAAGATAAGGATCATTCAAAATAAAACCGTGTTAATCATCATATGATCAAGAAAATAAAGTATCTATCTATCTACTAATAATTAAGAAGCTAGAATAAAATTGCCTAGTTGTAGGGTTGTCATGCATCTCATCTCCCAACTCCCCTTTGCAAAGAATGTTAGATCCAAAAAAGAGGAAAAGAAGAAGGAGAGATATAGCTATCATCTTTCTCTTATCCTTCTAGGGTTCAGTGCCTTGTACCTCAGCTCCAGCCATGTATCATTCTGTTGCAAAAGGAATAAAAATTCCTAGTAGTAGGGTTGTCATGCATCTCATCTCCTAACTCCCCTTTGCAAAGAATGTTAGAGCTCCAAAAAAGAGGAAAAGAAGAGGGAGAGCTATAGCTATCATCTTTCTCTTATCCTTCTAGGGTTCAATGCCTCGTACCTCAGCTCCAGCCATGTATCATTCTGTTGCAAAAGGAATCATTTCTATCACTGTCAATGAATTTACAACTGTAGGATATAGTAGTTTTGTCTTGACACATTTTGGGAGAATTTGAATGTGGGTTTGTAACTCATTATGCAAAATCTTGGTTTCTTATTTTACTTTTTTTATTTTATTAACATAATTACTTTATGTTTAATAATATTTTTTCTTTGTCTTCTTAAAATTAATTTGTTCACTTCAAATTTATTATAAAGGATTTTTTTGTGGATGCAGATAAAAGTGTCAAACTACACAAACCTCTTACTTGCTTATAGGCTATAATATTATTTTATAAACTATTGTACAGAAGGTCATCATATACTATTTTGTGTCTTAATATCAATTGTTATAGTTTCATGTTTGTAGTGTTCCATTAATTAGAATATTAAGTTATTTCTTTCTTGTTCATGGAATGTTAGGAGGACTAGACTATAATTTATACAAAGTGAAATGATGCTCCAATTTCATTTCATCAATGGACACATTTTAACATCCCTTCTTACAAAAGGATGCAACTTATCATCATTGCTTAAAATGTACACATCAATGTGAATCTTTAATGTTAATACTAATATGAAATGCCCCCAAATCATCCTTGCCACGTGGTAAAATCCAACTTGAGGGACACTACCAACTATATAATATTCTGACTAAAATATTGACTTTGATGAGTTCTTTGATCAAAACATAAAGTAATGTGAAAGACTTAACATAATACTAGATAAGTATTGCTAAATGTGGAAGTTCAAAATTATCTCTAATATAAAGCATAATGTCAATGACATAAGGAACTAGCATGAACATATGATAAAACTAAAATAATTCCATATATCTAAGAAAAGAGACAACTAATGACAATAACAATGAGCACCACACACTAGACCACTTAATGTGCACATCATCATCATCATCATAGTAGTTAACAATAAAGAAACATTGGGTCAATCCAAAGTGCAATGCATAATACTTAGAATTATCAATGAGAGAAGATCAATGCTAAAGTTAATAATAATAATAATAATAATAATAATAATAATAATAATAATAATAATAATAATAATAATAATAATAATAATAATAATAATAATAATAATAATAATAACAATAATAATTTGTGATAAATAATAATGAGATAAATCAGTAAACATGAATCAACGCTATGCTCTAATAAGAATAAATGAAAGACATGATAAGAATCAATTTAAGTAGTAACTTGCATCTCAATGCCATGGATCAATGGTTCATTTATGCAATAATAGTTTTTTATGCAATATCTTCCATAAACAGTTTGATTATAATGAGGTGCTATGTACTCTTTTGAGAGGTTAGTGATTATGCACATCATAACAAACATCCTCGTTAAAGGGGAGGCATTATCTTTCGTTACACAATGGAGAGAAATCATGCAAACGGAGGCTTGTCTAAACCCATGCTCTCACAATGCAATGCTACACTACGCAATGATTTCCCATCAATCATTAACATAGGCACCCAAGTTAAAAATAGTCATATAATTGGTAGAATCATATGGGTGACAAATCATGAATCATCAGCAACATAATAGTAAAACAGAGAATATAAAAATATCATTTTCTATCATGGAGCCTGGGCTAGGTTAGCTCGAGTCCGGGCTGAGTTGGGTCGAGTCTAGGCTAGGTTTTGTTTTCGTAATATACTCAACCAATCTTTCAATCAATGCTTTTTGCTATGAGAACTCGAGTTGAGTTTTGAGGGATACCCATTCGGTCATTCTAGTATGCGAAGGACACAATCCAAATTAGTGAAAATCGTGGTGGGGTTTCGAAAATGTGTGATAGTTTATAGTGAGACTCGGGCCGGATCATGTGGAACTCGGCCTGGGTTCCACGGTGGTTTGCTCGAGAATTTTACACATGGTCCAAGTTGTTTGAAACCTGATATGTCTTCTATGATTCTGATTAAATTATGACAATCATTGTTCGGTTTCAAAATTGTTTCGTCATAATAAATCTCTTAGTGTGTGTTTACTGCATTGCCATTCAATATTATTTAACAATGTAGATGGCCTCTAAGAAAGATGCCACTTGTTAAATTGCCAACAATATACATTACCTTGTTTAGTATGCATAAGAAATCTATCTGACAATCCATATTAGTTATTTATAATAAAATAAAGATTCATGAGTTAACATATAGTTTTTACCAATATACTCCTAATCAAAAGAATTATGTTTAGATATATAAATTAAATTTAACTTCGTAAATTTAAATCACAAATATATATTCTCACCCATAAAATTAAAAATTGTAAATTTATTAATATATTTTTTAAAATATGATAATAATATACTCGTAATAATTAACTAATATTTATTTGATTAATTTTATAACTTATTTAATTAATATTATAATTTACTTAAAGAGTTTTAGAATTTATTTAAATAAAACTGTAAAGGACAAATAAGAAAAGTGAAATTGAAAAGATTGCAACTCAGGTGGTAATGTGAATTGCCTCTTCTCCCATAGACAATATGCATTATCACTTCATAAGAAATGTGGATTACTTGAGCAATGCACATTATCCATTATCTGTCACCATTGAACATGGTAATGTGATGAGCTCAAGTAATTTAATATAACAGTATCTGATAATCTACAATGATTACCTTTAGAAAAATGCCTCCTTAAAGTCAAAGTAATCATATAAGAACCATGGACCATAAGATCTTGCAAATATATGATTAAAATTCGATCCAAGATTGATGCAACAATTCACTTATCTTTCGCATTCTCTATGTGGATTCTCTTTATTCTGCCCTTCTCAAGTTCTTCTCATTCTTCTCTCTAGCTAGCTGTCCCTAAAGGTTCCTCAACTATAAAAGTCGCTTGTCCATGCTCCCTTGTACTGAGGGAGAAACAAAAAATGCTGGCCGTGGGATGAGGGAGAAATGAGAAGGATAAAGCAAGAGAAACAACAATGGAAATTCATGTGAAGGGGTTCAAGGTGGCCATTAGTGTTGTCTCCGAAGCTAGAAAAGGTTGGGATAAGTAAAGAAGATAATATGTTTAAAAGATATAATAAAAAGATAAAGGGGATTGTTATAACCCTCAAAAGAGATATAATACTTCTCATAGGTTTTTAACTCCCAACAAAATTTTTGATTTTTAACATGTTACGTAATATGTACTAATTAATAATAATATTTATTATAAATTCATATGTTTATACAACAGAAAAGTTCTAAATTAAGAATTGTTGGTTCTATTAAACAAAAACGGAACAGAGTTTGAGTACTAAATTTATTTCACAAATAATTGTCTCCTTAACCTTTTCTCCCATTTGATTGTGGGAGTGGAGAATTCATGTCAATGAATGTTTTAAAATTTCGCCACTAAAGTTCAAAGTCAAATCGCAGAAATGATGACTTGAATATTATTTTCAAAGTAGATACGGAAGGGGAGAAACTAAATGAGAAAAATACTAATAATCAATTGAGTTATTATCCTTTTATTCAAACTTGAACTAGTTTGGGGCGAACTACTATTTTAGAAACAGTTATCATTTGGGTGGACTTAGGTCCGTTTGAAATAGTTGATAAGTAATTTAATGGCTGAAGTTGATTTTTTAAAATAAGTAATTATATTATTTGGTAATAATAAAATTTATAAATTATTATTGTAGTTAAATAACCAAAAAGTCTTTAGTATTATAATAGATAAAATATAGAAAAAAGTTATATATATATTCTAAGGTCAAAATAATATTTTTATTAATCAGACTAATCAACTTTTTTTTACACAAAATAAGTTGAAGTGCTCCAAAAATCTTCAAAACTGTTTATAAGTCATTTTGAATGACATATAAAACTCCCCACGGCATATTTTCTTTCTTTGACTTATTTTACCCTTGTAAAGTGACTTGAATTCACTTTACCCTCCTCTAGGAAAAGGAATATTCCTGTAGTTTACTACAATTGATATGAACCGAGATATGCTTATAATTGTAGCCGTTGATAGAAGAGTGTTCTAGCAAAGTTGGATGATCAAGATAATGGTGCGGATCTCAAGCGTAAAGAAATTGAAAATAATCAAGAACATTTGCAATTTACAATTGATCCAATTACAAGATCGAGTAAGATCATATCTAACTTCTCAACGTGTTATGAATTGGGCCGCATGAAGAGTCAACATAATATGGGCAAAAAAATTATGGTTTAACCATATTTATTTGGAATTTTTGGAACTAATTAGATATGGAATATGCTGATGAGGATTGTAATAGAAATTGAGTTTGTTATTTTACTAAATTAGTTAGATTACTTGTGGGTTAAGTTAGGGTATTTGCTTTCGGACCAAATTCTATTTCTAGTGCCTATAAATACTGGTACTCATTGTTATTTGAGACATCTTTGAATCTATTAAAAACTTGGCTTAATTGTTTTTGCTGCGAAGGAACTCATGCAACTCATTCTTCGAGAATTTTTGTTGTTAATTACAAGGTTTGTAATCTTGTGATTAAATTCATCTATTTATAATATCGATTACTTAGTTTATTATAATCTTAAGATTGATATTCCGTTGCTTGAAAATTCGTTTGATCTCATTTCTTTGATTATCATATATTGTTCCGGTCGCTCAAGGCATTATTCTTGAGTATCATATGAGTTGGTATCAGAGCCGCGTTTTCGATTCGGTTTTCTAGTTATCTTCCATTATTTTATTTTCCTCTATTTCAGTTTCTGAAAAAAACACCAAAATTTTGCAAAAAAAAAATGATTTGTTTGTTCTTGAAACCCTAATTGGCATCCTTGTATTCTTCAAAATTTGATACTGTTTCATTCCAATTCTGAATCTTTGATATCTGTCCTTATTTGACAACCTTTTCGGGATTTTTATTCCAAATTCAACTTCAAGTATTTCTTTTGATCTTGCAATCATATTGATAAATTAGATGATTTAATTGCTCATTATCTTGTGTTGACTTGCATTAGTTATCTTAGAACTTGTTGGAGGGTTCAAGAGAGAAAAGAAAAAGACTAAGTGGTGAGTACAATTAAGGGAAAAAGCGAAATAGAGTTGAGGTAAAATACGAGTGTACCACTAAGTGTTACCACGTGAGGTTGTTTTTACTACTAACTTTTGTTGCAGAAATTTCTCACAATGTCAACAGAAAATGACAAAGAGCTCAATCCTAGAAAACAAGCAATTGATTAGACAAGAGTGATGAAAGTGCAACATTTTCAGCGTCTTGAAAATATGATTACTGAACTTCATGACCAGATAAATGTGCAAATTGCATAGCTACAACAAGTTATACAACCAAACCATAGAAGAGATCGCCAAAGACACCATGCTCCTAATGATGATGGGCAAGATGAAGAGGTGGAAGAGGACGATGATGAATCCTCTGTTATAAATTGGAGAAGGCATACACGTGTTCATATTGGAGGAAGAAGAAATGAACGAGAAAATCTTTTCTATGCATGTTGTGGTGTTATGGACATAACTTGTGGATTGATTATCGATAGTGAAAGCTACGTCAATATTGCTAGCCATTACATGGTCAAGTTGGGGCTACCAACCTTAAAGCATTAAAAACCATACAAACTTCAGTGGATAAACGATGGAAGAGAAGTCAAAGTGACCAAACAGGTGCTTGTGTCATTTAAAATTGGAAGATTTACTGATGTTATTATGTGATGTTGTATCAATGCATGTTTGTCATATCCTATTGGGACAACCATGGCAATATGATCGATGGGTAACACATAATGGTGCTACCAACCATTATAAATGTCGCAGAGATGGGAGAAAATACACTTTAGTACCATTGTCACCTCAAGAAGCATACCAAGAGCAGGTGCAACTTAAAGAGCGTATAACAACCTATAACATTGAGAGGAAAATCTTGGTTGCACAACATTACTTGAAGAAAGATGAAGTTGATTGTACAACAACTCCAAACAATTCTAAGAGTTGTGAGAAATATGAGTGTCACAACTTGAGTGATGAAAATGATAGTCACACAACTTTTGAGTGCTTAAAAATACCACCTTTTGAAAAACATTGAGATACAACATTAGATACTGAGTATTATGAGAGTTGTGAGAATGAGAGAATATTAGATCTTGAGTGTTTAGAAAGGCCACCCTAGAGAGATATGAGCAAAAAGACTTGAGTGTTGAGGCAAAATAAAGAGAATTCAGTAATTTTTCTCCTAATACTAACCATCTTTTATCTTTTGATTCTGATTTGTCCATGCAGATATATAGGAGTGAAGTATATGAAGTTATAATATCTATCATGCAAGGAATTGTAAGAAATTGTATTGGATTTATGATGACTAATTTGAAAAGTCCACATCTTACCTTTGAAACTTTATATTTGTTTGATGTGACTAACTTGCAGGTTTTAATTGAGAGAAGTGTTGAATGACATACAAACATTAAATCTGAATTTTCTATTTCATTTTGTTCTTCATTGAGTGCCGAAACACTTTATTTGAGCCATATGTTAAAATTGTGGAATGAAAATTTTCTGGTCCTGAACACTTTTGATTGGTTGATTATGATTTCAAGATTTTCTGATGATCCTAGAATCTTATTCATTTCTTTAAATTCACCTTTGTGTTTTCCTAAGATCATTTCTATGGATGTTGGTTGCAATCTTTCATATAATGGTTGGAAAATTCGTTTCATTTGCATTAGTTGGACTTCTGTGCATTTTTCATCAAAGATTTGAGAGTAATTTCTTTGGAGATATTCTGATTTATAACAATCATTTGCATGATCATTTTAGTGATATTTTGATTAGTTGAAGGGACTTGCATGATTCTTCGAATGAACCAAGTTATTAGCTTGGTTATGAATTTTATAATATTTCACTTTCAAATGTTAAGGATTCATTTTATTTCGCGAAAACTGATATTTTTATCTTGGAACCACTTGACAATCTCCATATTAGTTTTCTCATGTTTTGGACTTTATTGCGCACCTTATGTGACAGAATCCTTATGCGCAAAGGAATGTCCTCCAAGTTTCGCAATTTATTTCATAAAATAACATTGTCTCATGGGCATAAGATATTTCATCCAAGTGGGTATGATAGTTACATTACTTTTTATATTGCTTATGTTGGTATTGGTGTTGTTTTAATGCAGGAAGGAAGACCAATTGCTTACTTTAGCGAGAAATTTAGTGGCGCAGCTCTTAACTATTCCACATATGACAAGGAGCTATATGCATTGGTGATAACTTTAGAGAATTGGCAACACTATTTGTGGTCCAAAGAATTTGTTATTCATTCAGACCATGAATCCAGGGACAAGGTAAGCTAAATCGACAACATAGTCACTGGGTTAAATTCATTGAAATGTTTCCTTTTGTTATCAAATATAAACATGGAAATGAAAACATAGTTGTTGATGCGTTGTCAGGTATACACTTATCTCATTATGCAAAATTTATGGGTTTTGAATATTTGAAAGATTTGAATTAGAAAGATCCTGATTTCTCTGTGGTGTTTAAAGTTTGTGAAAATTTTGGTTTTGAAAACTTTTACAAATTTGAAGGATATTTCTTTCTCAAGAATAAGCTATGTATTGCTCAATGTTCTTTGCGTGAATTGCTTATTAAAGAACCACATGCAGAAGGATTGATGGGGCACTTTGGAGTTTTGAAAACTTTAAAATTTTTGAAAGAACATTTCTTTTGTACCCACATGAAGAGAGATGTGCAACGAAATTGCGATAATTGCATAGCATGCAAGAAGGATAAATCTAAAATTAGGCCTCATAAATTATATATGCCTTTGTCAGTCCCTAATCATCCTTGGGCTGGCGTTTCCATGGATTTTGTTCTAGCTTTGCCCCGGTTTAGAAGTGTAAAAGACTCTATACTTGTTGTTGTTATTGATAGGTTTTAAAAAATGACACACTTTATTCATTGTCGTAAAACTAATGATGCTACCCATGTTGCAGATTTATTCTTTAAAGAGGTTGTGCATATACATGGAATTTCAAAAACTATTGTAAGTGATAGAGATGTCAAATTTCTGAACCACTTTTGGCGTGTCCTATGGAGTAAGTTGGGTACAAAATTTCTATATTCTACTACTTATCACCTGCAAATTGATGGGCAAACCGAGGTAGTAAATTGAACTCTTGGTACTTTACTGTGTGCTATGATAAAGAAAATTTTGAAATCTTGGGAAGAATGCTTACTGTAATTGTATTTCTTACAATAGAACATTGCATACATCTATCAAGTTTAATCCTTTCGAAGTTGTTTATGGCTTTAATCCATTAACTCCTTTAAATTTGATCCCATTGCCAGTTAAGGAAGTTGACAATTTAGATGGCAAAAGGAAAGCTGAATTGATTAAGAAGATTCATAAGGATACTAGGGATCATATTCTTCAAAGAAATGAACAAGTTGCTAGTCACTTGAATTCCAAGAGGAAGAAGATTACTTTCCAACCAGGAGATTTCATTTGGGTACATTTTAGAAAAAAGATATTTTCACAAGAACGAAAATCAAAGTTGCATCCACGTGGAGATAGTCCATTCAAGATCATTGAAAAAATTAATGACAACGCCTATAGAGTTTAGTTGTAGGGTAAGTATCAAGTGAGTTTTACTTTCAATGTTACTAACTTATCTCCTTTCAATGCAGATTCGATGACAAATCATTTTGAAAAGGAGGGGAATGATATGAACCGAGAAATGCATATAATTGCAGCCGGTGATAGAAGAGTGTTCTAGCAAAGTTGGATGATCAATATAATGGTGTGGATCTCAAGCATAAGGAAATTGAAGATAATCAAGAATGTTTGCAATTTACAATTAATCCAATTACAAGATCGAGTAAGATCAGATTCAACTTCTCAACGTGTTACGAATTGGGCCGTATGAAAAGCCAGCATGATATGGGACAAATAAATCATGGTTTAACCATATTTATTTGAAATTTTTGGAATTAATTAGATATAGAATATGCTGAAGAGGATTGTAACAGAAATTGAGTTTGTTATTTTACTAAATTAGTTAAATCACTGGTGGACTACGTTAGGGTAATTTCTTTTAGTCCAAATTCTATTTCTAGGGCATATAGATACAGGTCCTCATTGTTATTTGAGACATCTTTGAATCTATTAAAAACTTGGCTTAATTACTTTTGCTGTGAGGGAACTCCTGCAACTCGATCTTCGGGAACTTCCATTGTTAATTACAAGGTTTGTAATCTTGTGATTAAATTCATCTATTTATAATATTGATTTCTTGGTTCATTGTAATCTTGAGGTTGATATTCCGCTGCCTAAAAATTCTTTTGATATCGTTTCTTTAATTATCATATATTGTTTCGATCACTCAAGACAAAAAACTTACAGCAGCTTGCCTAACAAAGGCTTTAGCATCGTAGCAGCAATGATATCAGCCGTTCATTCCATCAAGTCTCGTCATGCAAAATACAAAAAGAAAAGATTACTTTTCCCTCCCCTACTTTCCCAAACTTATTTCTCTCTCCCACAATCGTTTGTCTTCTTCCATTCTCTCTTTCTCAATTTTTTACTCTCATCCCTCTCCCACCATGAATCACTTGCTCTCCCTCTACCTCTCCCTTCAAATAGGACCGGGAAGGGACGTGGTAGAGTGTCACCTTGACATGGTGGAAGTCATCAGTTCGAGTCTGATTATCCCTAAACCCAATGATTGTTTTTTTATTTGGACTTGCTTCCCCGCCGTGATCGAGCGAGAATGGATAAGAGGCTTGTGGGATTGACGTGATAGGGTAGGGATGACTATATTGCTGGGAGCGAACTCTAGACTAATATGAAGTGCATGGATACAAGTTATGCGTAAGAATGAAGGAGAATTTCAAATCGGCTTTTTCTATGAATAAGGAAGCTATAAGTAATGCAACTATGAATCTCCGAAGAGTTCAATCCTGGCTCAGGATGAACGTTGGCGGCATGCTTGCTTCTTGTCTTTCTCTGTCTCAATTTTACTTTGCTCTCTCTCTCTCTCTCATGTCTCCTCTCTTATCTCTCTCCCTCATTCTCTATAATTCTGATAAGTAGCTAGGAGACTAGTCAATGATTTAGCAGAGAAGATGGAAGGAAGTACGAATTGCTCAAAACAGCTAAAACTACCCTTATTTTTACATGGTGATCCCACCCTCTTTCAATGTCTTTATCTTGCAGCCAACACTACAAGAAAACTGCCTTTTACAGACGGTCCTAACCGTCGGTAAAATGGCCAGATCCGTCGGAAATCACGATTTCCGATGGTTCTTTCGACGGACAGTGTCCGTGCAAAAAAGGGGCGTCGCAAATATTTTGCGACGGTTTCTTCTGAACCGTCGGTATTACAGACGGTCTAGCTGGCGGACGCGGCAGTCAAACGTAAAATATCGACGGGGCGAACCATCAATATTATCGACGGTTAGGACCGCCGATATATATCGACGGTTTGAACCGACAATAGTATTGACGGTTCGAGCCGTCGATATTTATCGGCGACTTAAACCGTCGATAGTATCGGCAGTTCGTGCCATCGATATCTATCGGCGGCTTGAACCATGGATACTATCGACGATTTTAATCGTCGATATATATCGGCGGCTTGAACAGTCGATAGTATCGACGGTTCAAACCGTCGACAATCTTGTATCGACGGTTTTACTCGTGGGCTACGACCGTCGATAATTGTGTACCGACGGATATAACCATCGGTAAGTATCGAAAAAATCCGCTGAATATTGCAATATTTCAGCTATTTCCGACGGTCAGGACCGTCGGAAACATAAAAAAAATTTAAAAAAAATAGTGAATTCACAGATAATTCACACATAATACAACACATTTGATCCATAATGGAACGGCATAACGTAATTCACAGATAATTCACATCACATCACATCACAGATTCAATTACATCACATCACAGATAATCCAAACATGATCCATAATGGAACGAAATAATGGAACGGCACAATTAATTCACATAATCCAAACATTGAAACAAATTGAACATCACATAATGGAACGGCATAACGTCTTCGTCACGACGAAGAGCTGAAGTTCAATTCGCATAACGTCTTGGTCGCAAAACATCACTGTACAAAATTGAAATAGAGTAAAAGTTATAACATATGAAAATGCAAAAAAAACATGAATTCAGTTTTGTTAAGTGTTGAAGAGCAAAATCTAAAGTGCGCACTAAATTGAATCTAAAATCTAAAATATAAAAACATAATTTGAATTTAACATCAACATAATTTGATAAATTCAATAGAAGATGCGTAAACTAACAAGCTAACACCGAATCTCAAAATTGAAGCAAAATCAAGCATAATCATCCAAAATAATAGAAAGAGGCATATGACTTTTAATCATCATTACCATTTAAATCCAAAATGTCAAAGTTATCATTAAAATAAGGTTGCTAAGTTTTTTTCCTATGATTTCATGCGGTGATCAGGAAGTATGTTGAAGTTCATGGCCAATCAGGAAAAAATAGGAAACATAAACTACAATTATATTTATTTATACTAAGTACTGACATTTACATGATCCAGCTGTCTGCACTCTATTTTCGGTGAAAACTTTGAAAGTCTACAGATCTAACTGAAAGGGATGAATAGTAAAATATGTATTATATATGAATCTACCTCGGCGTCGTCATCATTCAATTCGCCACGCATGAAGGCACGCATCATTTTCTTCATTTCAAGCCTGTTACGACGTTCACATTCTTCGAATTCCTTTCTGACCTCTTCCCTAATCTTGATGGTCACTTGATCCACAATTTCTTGCATACTAGAAGGAGATGAACCCGAAGTACTTCGTCGACCATATCCAATATCTGTGTCACTCACAGAAGATCCAAGTCCGTAAATGCGACCCTTCTTCACGCCGACGTGGTCCGTCCAAAGTTGTCTTGGGGTCAACGGTGTGGTCCCCTCCTGCGTGGCTTGCGTAATATGATCAACTTCTTTTGTTTTATAAGACTCCTGAAAATATAAAGAAAATAATTAACTACAAACGACGACTAGGTGATCGACTTCAAAGTTTTGTTAATTAATTATTAACTTGCAATTTAGAAAAAAGTAAAGAAGCAAAAATTTACATACATATGTCTCCCGGGCACAATTCGAAACCCATTCTTTGTTCTTTTTCTGATGGGTTCGGAGAAATATTTCATCCTGAGTAGGCGGTCTACCCGTCTCTTTCTCCTGCAATGAGATAATATTTTAAAATTTGCAACTTAAAGTATAATATTTTCTCGACACTTACCATTTTCTTAAAGTATAATATTTCGTCCTGAGTTCGGAGAAAGACCTTACAATTTTCTTAGCAATCGTGCTCGTGGATAGACATCCGTCCGAATGCAAGCACGCTCCCTGGTCGGACTCTCGACTGGTTTTTACTTTTTCGCATTTCACTTTGTACTCCTCGGTGGACCACTTTCCTAGCAAATCGATCCAAACGGCCTTGGGGATCCAATTGGGTCGTTCTCCGTCAGCTCGAGCTTCAAAAAGCATCGCGGACAATCTCTTCGAGCACCGAGAGTTAAAAGCCTTTCACATTTTTTCCATATGCTCGGACTCCCACCACACATCAGCATGTAAGTGTTTAAAAATAATTAATGTATTACGAAAAAAAAAATTAATGATCATGTTGGCTTCTAATGATACCTGAAATTCATTAAATAACATCTGTCTCGTGGCATAAGGAACTTCCCTCCATGTAAGCCACGCTTCAGTATACCTATGTCGCAATACTTTAGTAACTGCTGTAGCCGCTGGCTTCGACGGTACAAATCTGGAAGGACACAGAATTATAAAATGTCATGGCTGAATCAAAGCATGAATAAGGATTCGATATACATAACATAACACTTACCCTAAATTCCCATCTGGTTGCACGTATGCTTTGTAAACACGATTTGACGAAGCCTGGTCCGAGTCTTCCACGGAACAATGAGCTCTGACGGGTTGTTGTGGCAATTGTGTATCCAAGTCCGCAATATCAGCGTGAGAGGAAGGACCCGACGGAGAAGAACGTTCTATTATGCGAATGCCCGTGGCTGATCTAGGAGCTGACGGAGGAGAAGAACGCTCTGTTATGCGAATGCCTGTTACTGATATAGGAGCAGACGGAGTACTGAGAGCTCTAGGGACGACCAACTCCTTTTCTTTGTTTTACTTTTAACAAATCGATACATCTGCATAGTACAAAATTTATTCCAAGTCAAATTCACAATTGAAAAAAAATTCAAATGTCACAACGTCTCGACCTGACTATGTTCGGCTACGTCTTGTGTTGCATCTTGAGGAACGGAATTGTACGTATAACTCGAGAACCAATTCCTAATATCCGGAGGCGCTTATAAAAAATAAACAAATTAATTCGAATAAGCTTTTGCGAATGACTTCTTCTGATCATTATTTCAAACACTCATGAGATGGTAGCGAATATAAGAATGCATCGTCCGCGTCAGGCATCCGTTGATCCGATTGTTTGTCCACATGCATCGCTAACGCCTCAAACAAACTATTGCCTCAAACAAAATGAATATGAGTCGTAAATGAACAATCCATAAGATGACAACATTCGTAATAAAATATCCTAGTCATAAGGTAAAAAAAAATTGATAATTCGTGACGACAAGTAAAGACACCTTTACTCATCATCTGAATTTCCACATGACTGGTACCCATCATCATCATCAGAAGTCATCGTAGTTTCAAATTCATCTTCGTCTGAATCATTTTCATCATTTTGTATGTCGACGTTATCGAAGTCTTCAAATACGTGTTCCGAATCCTGTAGATCGTCGACTAATTCAGTGTCGACAATAGGGGCCACAGACGTCTGCGAGTCATCTTGAAAGGCACATTGCAATGCACCATCAACTTCTATCTTGCTTCTTGCCTTCGTCTTTATTACAACCCACCATGGTGATTTGTCCCTGGTCTTCTCCGGATATGGCACATAATATACTTGTCTTGTAGAAGATGAAATAATGAAAGGATCAAAACGATCATAACACCTATTGTGACGTATTTCAACTATTTTGAAATCTTTGTGAACTCGCATCCCTCTCCTTTCCTTTGAATCAAACCAATTACACTCAAATAATGTGACTTTATTACCTCCAGTATATTGCAGCTGAATAATGTCTTTGAGAACACCGTAGTAGTCACGCTCATTTTCTCCGTCCGTGGATCCCACGACACATACTCCACTGTTCACGATTTTCTTCCCGATCGACCAAGTTTCAGTGTGAAACTTATAATCATTCACAAAATACACCGGCCAACTTTTCACCTCTCGAGCCAGTCCCCATGCCAAATTATGGAGACCAGACGTCGTGCGAGTATTGAGAACCTAATATGAAAATAAATGAGTATAGTAGACGCTGAAGACATTAAATTGTTTAGAATATTTTGAGAATTACCTATTCCTTAAACCACAGTGCGAAGTCATTCTCGATTCTATCTTGTACATGTTCTTCAAGGACAATGTAGTATTGCAAGAAAGCACTACATACGAAGTGATGGATAAATCAAAATGGTGTTTGGAAAGACGTTAACGTAAAGAACGCATGGATATTAAACTTACTTAATGTAGCCTTGCACCTCCGGCGTGTTTAGAAGGACATGATTCGTGGCAGACTTGAATTCTGCATCACTGAGCCATCTACTCCTTGGCTTCCCAAAATGTCATCCTAACTGATTGAAGAGCGACAAAGATGCCACATCAGACTGTTCTTCTGGAAATTCATCATTTCGATGGACTCTGGTCCTCGCACACTTAACATGGGACTCGAAGTAGTAAGAATAGAAGTATGAAATCTCCTGAATCATATACGCTTCACAAATGGATCCTTCGACACGTGCTTTGTTCTTAATCGTCCTTTTTATTCGATTGAGATATCTTTCAAAAGGATACATCCACCTATATTATACTGGTCCACCTATCATTGCCTCATATGTCAAATGAATAGGTAAGTGCTCCATGGAATCAAAGAATCCCGGTGGAAATATTCGTTCCAACTTACATAATGTTATCGGAATATTACGTTCCAATTGGATCATATTTTCCACCGTTAATGTTGTAGAACACAATTCTTTTAAGAATTGACTCAACTCCGTTATTGGCTTCCAAATCTTATCCGGGAGTGAAGAAAAAATAGTAGGAAGCAAAGTTTCCATGAATATGTGGCAGTCGTGACTTTTCATGCCAAACAAACGCAAGTTATTCATGTCCACACATCGGGTCAGATTTGATGCATAACCATCCGGCATTCTCAGCTCTTGAATCCAGCGACACACTTGGGTCTTCTGCTCCTTAGTGAGAACATAACTTGCTTTTGGTTTAGATAATCTTCCGTTATGTAAAGTCACTAAGTGCAACTCTGGCCTTCGACAGTACTCCTTCAAATCTAGTCTCCCCTTGAGTGAACGCATATGAGTGTTCCATGCAAGATGGACAAACTAATTTCCCTGCAGTCATCCAACCAGACAACATCCCGTAGGCTGGAAAGTCATTAACAGTCCACAATAAGGCAGCTCTCAATGTGAAATTTTGTTTGGTCGACACATCATAAGCGACGACACCATCCCACAGTTCTTTTAGCTCGTCTATTAGAGACTGTAAATACACATCTATCCTCTGTTTAGGACTCTGAGGACCAGGAATAATGCATGTCAAAAGCATATAAGGTGCGGACATACAAATCCCAGGTGGCAAATTATAAAGTGTTATTGTTACCGGCCAACATGAATAAGGAACTAAAATCTGACCATATGGTGTAAAACTATCTGCGCATAATCCGAGCCTTATGTTCCTTTGGTCCCTAGCAAAATCATGATGCTTACGATCAAAATGTTTCCACACTTCACCATCCGATGGGTGAAGCATGACACCTTCAGAAGTATTATGCTGTGCATGCCACTTCATTTGCGACGCTGACCCTATAGACGAGTATAGTCTTTTAAGCCTTAGAATAAGAGGCAAATAATGCATTCTTTTTACAGCGACTTGAGACTTGTTAGTCACTCTATATCGTTCGGCCCCACAAAACTTGCATTCATTTAGATTGATGTCCTCGCCGTAATATAACATACAACCATCACGACAACAATCTATTTTAGTTGAGCCAAGACCAAGTTTACTGACCAATCTTTTTGTCCTATAAACATTTTCAGGAATACGAGCCCCAGTTGGTGTGACCTCTTTTAAAATATCTAGAAATGCATCAAAACATGCTTGTGAAATATTGTGGTCGGCTTTCAGATTCAACAATCTAACAGCAAGTGATAGTTCCGAATGACTTTCACACCCAGGCCATAAGGGTTGGCTCGATGCATTTAGTAAGTCATAAAAATCTCTTGCTTCTGGATTTGGTGCCTCTTCATTCTGCTCAAATCTAATATTACCATACTCAGTTGCAGCTGCGTCATAAACAGACTATTGCGAAGCAAATGTTGGTTCAGAATCCACAAAATAAAGACCTGGATTTGGGACGCTTGTCGAAGGCGCTCCTTCGCCTAAATCATCCCATTCTCAATAATTGGGTTTGAAACCCTTTCTATATAAGTGAACTTTGACAGTCTCTATCGTCTGTAACTTTGTGCTAGCACATTTCAAACAAGGACACCTAATTGTTCCCTCCCGCTGAAATTGTAAAGATTGACAAGCCACAGTAACATAATAGTCAACGCCATCTATAAATTCTTGTGTCAAGCCTCTACGATCAGGATTATTTTTTTTGTACATCCATCGACGATCGTTCAAGTATGACATAATGACTGCATTATTTGCAAATCATAAAAAATTTCAGTGATACAAAATTGTATAAGGAAAGAAAAAAAGTTTATGAAACAACTGAGGAAGAACAGATTGTTTAGCTAATGTTTACTAATCATACTGCTAGATATAGAGATAGCATACACATTGCTATAGATTGTGTAATAGGGCTACAGACCTTTTGGTTGATATTGATAGATCTCAGGGTTTCAAAATTTTTTGTAAGGAGGATCTTCCTTGTAATCTTATTAGTATCTTATATCAAGATGTCCTTTGGCATGCAAATTAATAGTTAACTCTTTCGTTAAAAAGAAAAATACTTCCTGGTTCAGATAGGACACGTAACATAGAATATAGATTCTGTGTCGATCTTCAGAAAGAACCATTGAGATGGGCCCACCTTCATTAGTGGCAATGTCTTATTACTATTTTCCCGTCAAAGGATTACTTCATCAATGTGTTCTCAGTTGTGTCATTATTGTATTTTCAATGTCTGATTGAGAATGAAAATTATGATAACTTTGCCTATGAACATGTTTTCGAAATAAAATATATATAGATAAAATTTCATGCAATTTTTATTTGAAGTTAAAAATCCTTCACTATCTTTCAGGGTGGAAGAATAAATTATTCTATCATATGAAAGATTATAAGATTATTTTGAGATAATAAGTATATATAACATAATTGTCTAGCTACGAAGCATGCTTGGTCCTGACTATCATGATTGTAATCGAGTCACGTGGCTTAATTGATATTTGAAATTGCTCATGGACCTATGCGCGGAAGCTTTTTTGCTCACGGATCTGGCCGCCACTAGAAGGGCGGCCGGATCTGGCCGCCGCCGCGCAAGGCGGCCGTATATGGCCGTCGCGCGCGGAGGGCGGCCGGATCTGGCCGCCGCACGGAGGGCGGCCGGATCTGACTGCTGGAGAGACAAATTATATATCCAAGGAGGGCGGGGATCGGACCTACTTGCGCTGGAGATTCCAGTCGACGGCGGAAGCTTTGGGCGGCAGCGAACGCGGGAGGTGGTCGACGGCCGGACGAACAGCGGACAAAACGGCGGCCGAACGTATCGGCGGACGAACGTTCAAAACGTTCAAAGTAAGAGTGGGGTCGGGTTTTTATATAACCGCTTTTCGACGATCGAAACCGCCGCAACATAGGTAAATATAATATTATATTAATTCCCATTTCGATGGCTCGAATCCGCTGAAAAAACCGTCGATAGTTCGACGGTTATTCAAACTGTCGAAATATCGACGATTTTAGCCGTCAATTTCCATAATAATAAATTTTCAAAACATCAACAGATCTATAATTTGTGTAAACTATAAATTTTCATTTTCGACGGTTGAGACCGTCTCAACCGTCGAAAATAATTAAGCTAGAATATTTTATTTAAATACTATCGACGGGTATTTCGACGGTTGCTTCGAACGTCATAAATTTCGACGGTCAAAACCGTCGATAAGTTCAATAATTGTACGGAACCAATGTTGAAATATTTTGACGGTTCAGACCGCTGGAAGTTTCGACGGTTAGATAAATCGCCGAAATTATCGACGGTCATAACCGTCGAAGTATAAATATTTTCGACGGAACCTTTCGACGAATTAAGAACCGTCGAAAGTTTAGACGGCTAAAACCGTCAAAAATTATCCGACGAAAATATCGACGGTTTGGAAGATCCGTCGAAAAAACCGTCGATATTTTAGATGGATGTCGGACCGTCGAAAATGAACCGTCAGAAATACGACTTTTTCTTGTAGTGCAACACCTCAATTGCCTATCAATTTTTTTTTAGTATTCTATTTTATTTCCTCCCTTCATATGGCCATCCTCTATCTCATCAATCATCTCCCTTCTTCTATATCATCAATCATATATGCTCTTTCCTCTTTTTTCTTTCCTGGTTTATCTCTCATCCTCTTGTGTTCCTCTCTTTCATCTTCACTCTCTCTGTCCCTCTTTTTCTCTTATTTCTCATGAACTCAATAGAAGGATTTTTTAATTCATTAATTTTAGAAAACAATTTTCTAGAATTAATTTGCTTCTTTCTTTCCTCTCCTGAGTTCTTAAAGAAATTATTTTGACTCACTAATGTCAATGTTTTAAACTGCCTCCCTATCTTTGCACTTTCTAAACAAAAAAGGATCATTCTTCCTTACAAAAAAAGGAACTATAGAGAGCTAACGAACAAGGGACATACAAGCTCATAATTCCTGAAAACAAAAAGAATTTGAAATCAAATTCAAAATATTATGCACGGTTCATGGATAGGACACGAGCTCTTTATTCTCAATTTCAGGGCAAGCCAGAAAATGGGGACATGAGGTGTCTGCATGCATAGAAGGCTGGCACGAGCAGGTGGCTTGTAGCTTGCACCATGTTGAAAGCTAGTAGAGAAGGCAAAAATCTGGCCCAACATTTTTTTATCTGTCTTTTGGATTAACTTGCCTTATTTATCTCCTCAAACCAAGATCTTATTCTCTCCGAAGCTGTCAAACCAGTGACTTTTTTCCCCACCGATGATGAGGCACTTTCGCTATCCATTCCTTTTCATTTCGACACTATCTCTTCATCCAACGACAAGGATAATAGAGCTGCATTTTACAGCTCGATTCATGAGCTGTATGCTCGGTGTCCCACACACACACACACACACATATATATATATATATATATATATATATATATATATATATAGCGGCTGCTTCGTCGTTAGATCATGAGTGAATAGTGAGATGAAAAGCCACTTTAAATAATTTTGGGAGCAACCATCACGATCGTTCAACAAATAATTTTGGGGCCTAATTTTTATGTCGATTTTTTTGCTCTTATGAAGATTATTATAGTCTAATAGGAACTTGATCACCTATAAAGCCAGTATCTACTATCTTCCTTTTACTCATCTTTTATCCTTTGTTTCTGAAAACTTCTTCACATAAAATTATATGTTGTTTAATTCTGCGAGATACGGTATTTGTTGATGAAAATTTTCCCTCACGAAGGTAAGAGAAGTTATATGTATTGCTGCTGAGAGATCGAGTGCGATTGCTATGAATGGGTCAACATCTCGATTCTGGGAAAAAAAATTATTTAGAGAGGCTATACATAGCATTAATTAAGCAAGATAAAGAAACCAAATGAGTTAGGAACTCTTCCACGTACCGCTAATTATTACAAAAGGTCAATGCTTAAACTGTTGTTATTTTAATCAATAATACAATGATACAACAAGCCCAGGTCATGCGCATGTATTAAATAAAATGCATCTTTCTCATCTAGCTGCAGTTCTATTTATAATTAAGTGTTTAAACCAATGCAAATATGAGCCCATAAACTATATATATATATATATAATGGTAATCATTATCTGTAATAAAGCTGTTGAGTGATCTGGTTGATTAATTGATATAATTGAATAATGGGTTGGGTCTCAACTGAGAGCTTCCATTACAACAATGGAGGGCCTATAAAGGGAGACGCCCTCGCTTCAACTCTCCTTGCAGAAGCAAAATAACTGAACGGCGACCGATTGCAAAGACTTGTAACAGAGTGGAACGATGAGGAGCGCCGGCGGCTCGATAATGGCGGCGGCTACGGCGAGCGCGCAGCAGGCCACCGTCCGGGCGACTTACAACTATTACTACCCGGAGGAGATCAACTGGGACTACAACACCGCCCGCGTCTACTGCTCGACGTGGGACGCCGACAAGCCGCTCTCCTGGCGCAAGCAGTACGGATGGACGGCCTTCTGCGGCCCCGTCGGACCCACCGGCCGGGATTCTTGCGGCAAATGCCTCAAGGTACGTACTTTTTCGTGTATGCATATGATCTTTCCGGCAGCAAGCATCTCTCTCTCTCTCTCACATGCACACAAATAATAAAAATTGTGCCTGTGCAGTTGACGAACACGACTGGTGCCCAAACAACGGCCAGGATCGTGGACCAGTGCGGGAACGGAGGGCTGGATTTGGACTGGGGGATCTTCTCCACACTGGACACCGATGGGGATGGCTACGACCAGGGTCACATGACCGTCACGTACCAGTTCGTGGCCTGCTCGCGAGCAACCTTTTAGTTAATTAATTAACTCTTCATATATATATGATAATTTGAAGCCGTTTAATATTGATGTTTATTTATGTATATGACCAAAATGAATAAATAAATGTTGGAAAACATGTTGTCACGCAGTACCTAAATAAAATTAGATATGGTAATGATTTGATTTGACAAATTAAGTTTCGCTAGATATTTGGATGGAATGTGAGAATTAGGAAATACATTTTTTAGATAAGCAACGATTAAATTGAATAAAATAATCATATTTACTTTTCTTTAAAAATTTATTAAAAATAGATCATTTTTAATAAAATCAGAAATTAATAAGTAATATCAAATTATATATATAACTTTTTTTCTAATATCAAATTTAATATCTACTTTAGTGAATTTAATATTTTAATTTATTCTAATAGTTTATTATTTAAATAGTAAATAAAGGAGTTATTATTATTATTATAAAATTTTATATAGAATTAATTAGTATTATCTTAAATAACAAAGTATTAGTTATAACTTATATATACAAATTTAATTATACAATTGAGTTACTTATTCAGTAAAAAATAAAAATTGAAACTTAATAAATTATTAACATAAAACGGTAAAAGACAAAAAAAATGAGAGAGAAAGAGGAGATAAGGGAGAGGAGTGATAAAAAAAAAGGCCACGATAAAAAAATGTACAAAAAAGGTCCGGATTAACCCCTCCTTAAACAATGTTTAAGAAAACCAAGGTCAGAAAAAATGGTTTCGAAAAAAATGAAATTTAAGTCTAGACTTAAAATTAGATCGATTTTTTAAAAGATTTAAAATCATTAATTTAAATCAGAACTTCTAATAAAAAAATGGAAGGAGCGTGACAGGAACAAAATATATTTTTAAAAGTATTATAATTCAAACATTATTTTAACTTTCAAACTATATTTCATAATTTTATGTTTTCTCTTATCCAATAAATTATATTTATTATATTAGCCATATTGTTTACTTATTATGATGCAATTGAACTTGAATATTATCAAAATTTTAATAAAGTTTATATAAAATTAACTAGAATATTTTGTATTATAATATGATAATATGCTGCTTTGATTTATTTTATCAGAAAGTTGAACTTAAAATTATATTTTAATTTTTGTCAAATATCTAATGCCATATATTTAATGTTTAAACTTTTTAAAAGTGGATCACCCGATTCGAAAAAATTTTAAGGTGATATTTGATGTTTCATAAAATCATTCGAAATGTAGATATCAAACTTTGTTGACATAAAAAATCACTCCACTCCATGACTCCAATGACTTTCACCCCTATCTAAAATTTGTAATTGATAAATGTGATATATATACACGTAATATATATATATATATATATATATATATATATAGATAGATAGATAGATATATAACAACCGAGAAAAAAAAAGAAAATGAATATTACGAAATGGTCAACCGGAGAACCATGAGGAATAAAGGAAAATTCAAATAGTAGCAGATAGTGGGGATGACAATTAATTAATATGTGAGAAAAATCGATAATAACAAATTAATGACCGTTCTTCATCCATTTGGTTTTTCTTTTTCGTCTGGCTTTCATCTCGCATAATGGATTATGCTAACTTTTCTATCCTCTCACGCGCTCTTTCGTTCGCTACTGAACCTCCTCACGTTCGCTGAAATCTTGACGGCCTGTAGGTGGTGATCGGTCAGAAGAAGAAGAAGAGGGAGCGCAGGGAGGACACGGAGGATGCGGCCGATAGAGATCTCAACAAAAATTAAAGATGGGTGAATTCAAAATCACTTCGTATAACTCTAAGTAGATGAAATCCAAAACTTATTAAGATTTGTCTATGCTCTATTCAAGAATAACACGAAGAAAATGATTTAAGAATGGATTTGATGTTTGCTTAGGTGTTGTGATTTTTTTATTAGGATTTATTGTATGTAGAAATCTTATTATTCAGCTTGATCTACCATGATTGACTGTAGTTAAATAATACCTTCATCAGTTTTTTTTTATCCCCTGCTATGTTTGCATCTAATATGTATTCATAGATTAAATGATTGTAAAACTCTTGACAAATATAAGAACCCGGTCCGGATTGCCATGAACCCGGCCCGGGTTCAGATTGAGATTGACCGTGCGAACCAATCTCACGGCCGTGCTCGCGGAACTCGGCTCGGGTCATCTTGAACCCGGCCCGAGTTAGCGAACGACAGAACCATCAACCTCTCGACATTTTCCAAATCGACCCGGGTTCGTCCCACGTCGACCCGATGGTGCGCAACACTATTCACGATCCCGACTCGAGTGACAAGTACACTCAACTCGGGTTCATGCAATGAGCCCTGCCAGTGTCACCATGTACCCGGTCCGGGTTATGACACCTGAGGCCATTCGTTATGTTTTCTTGCTGATCCTTGATTCTGGTTTTACTACTATCTATCCTTGTGCTGATTTATCACGATTTTAGTGGCACATTATCTCACTATGATCTCATAATTTAAGACATGAACTCTTATGTTGATTTACTATATGATTGATCTATTGATTTCCCACACTATGGCGAGTAACGAAATCCAAGATTCTAAAATGATTAATAAATTAAGATGAAAGATGAATACTAACCTATTCCAAATGCTTCATGATAAGGGTCGCTCCCTTGTCCATAGTTTGATCACGGTTGTATTGTTTCGCTCGACATACCCCATGAAGAATTTAAAAGCACCTAAAGTCATTTGATTTTTTAAGCAAGATTCATGATTAAGAAGCACAGTTAAGTAAAGGAAGCATGAACACTAAGTCAAGTTATCGTTATTACTTATGATCATGATTATCAAGCATGCTATTGATTTCAAACCTACCATATATCATCTGATTTTGTTGATTATTGATATAAAGTGATCTCCCTTATTTATTACTTATGATGATCTCATGTTTCCTCTTCTGACCAAGATAAGTATCTCTCCTTATTTCTGATTCACCCTAATTAGAGTTATGATATACTTTTATTGGATCCCTCTGTAAAGCTTACGACTCCAGTGTTTAATTTTCATAGTGCCATGTCAGTGATGGTGTTGAGTTGGTGTGTTGCGACGATACTCTGATGTCTATAAAGCACATGAACTAAGGGGCTTAGTTATTTGTCTTTTCTTTCCTCATGTATTATGAACTATGGTGTATACTACAAGAAAAAGTCGTATTTCCGACGGTCCATTTTCGACGGTCCGACATCTGTCTAAAATATTGATGGTTTTTTCGACGGATCTTCCAAACCGTCGATATTTTTGTCGGATAATTTTCGACGGTTTTAGCCGTCTAAACTTTCGACGGTGCTAAATTCGTCGGAAGATTCCGTCGAAAATATTTATACTTCGACGGTTATGACCGTCGATAATTTCGGCGGTTTATCTAACCGTCGAAACTTCCAGCGGTCTGAACCATCGAAAAATTTCAACACTGGTTGCGTACAATTATTGAACTTATCGACGGTTTTGACCGTAGAAATTTGCGACGTTCAAAGCAACCGTCGATATTTCGGCGATCATAACCGTCGATAGTATTTAAATAAAATATTCTAGCTTAATTTTTTTCGACGGCCTCAACCGTCGAAAATGGAAATTTATAATTTACACAAACTATGGATCTGTTGATGTTTTGAAAATTTATTATTATGGGAATCGACGGCTAAAACCATCGATATTTCGACGGTTTGAAGAACCGTCGAAACTATCGACGGTTTTTCCAGCGGATTCGAGCCGTCGAAACGCGAATTAATATAATATTATATTTACCTATGTTGCGGCAGTTTTGACCGTCGAAAAGTGGTTATATAAAAACCCGACTGCACTCTTACTTTGAACGTTCGTCCGGCCGCCGCGCGTTTCGTCCGTTGTTCGTTCGGCCGTCGACCACCTCCCGCCCGAAGCTTGCTAGGAAAGTGGTCCACCGAGGAGTACAAAGTGAAATGCGAAAAAGCAAAAACCAATCGAGAGTCCGACCAGGGAGCGTGCTTGCATTCGGACGGATGTCTATCCACGAGCACGATTGCTAAGAAAATGGTAAGATCTTTCTCCGAACTCAGAACGAAATATTATACTTTAAGAAAATGGTAAGTAATTTGCAAATTTTAAAATATTATCTCATTGCAGGAGAAAGAGACGGGTAGACCACCTACTCATGATGAAATATTTCTCCGAACCCATCAGAAGAAGAACAAAGAATGGGTCTCGAATTATGCCCGGGAGACATATGTATGTAAATTTTTGTGCCTTTACTTTTTTCTAAATTGCAAGTTAATAATTAATTAACAAAATTTTGAAGTCGATCACCTAGTCGTCGTTTATAGTTAATTATTTTCTTTATATTTCAGGAGTCTTATAAAACAAAAGAAGTTGATCATATTACGCAAGCCACGCAGGAGGGGACCACACCGTTGACCCCAAGACAACTTTGGACGGACCACGTCGGCGTGAAGAAGGGTCGCATTTACGGACTTGGATCTTCTGTGAGTGACATAGATATTGGATATGGTCGACGAAGTACTTCAGGTTCATCTCCTTCTAGTATGCAAGAAATTGTGGATCAGGTGACCATCAAGATTAGGGAAGAGGTCAGAAAGGAATTCGAAGAACGTGAACGTCGTAACAGGCTTGAAATGAAGAAAATAATGCGTGCCTTCATGCGTGGCGAATTGAATGACGACGACACCGAGGTAGATTCATATATAATACATAATTATTTTTGAAATTTGCTTTAATCTGATGATTCATTGTACTCATTAGATTCATATGCACTTTGACATCAACATGGGTACTAACTTAGATTTTACTCTTCATCCCTTTCAGTTAGATCTGTAGACTTTCAAAGTTTTCACCGGAAATGGAGTGCAGACAGTTGGATCATGTAAATGTCAGTACTTAGTATAAACTTCAACATACTTCCTGATCACCGAATGAAATCATAGGAACAAAACTTAGCAACCTTATTTTAATGATGACTTTGGCATTTTGGATTTAAATGGCAATGATGATTAAAAGTCATATGCCTCTTTCTATTATTTTGGATGATTATGCTCGATTTTGCTTCAATTTTGAGATTCGGCGTTAGCTTGTTAGTTTACGCATCTTCTATTGAATTTATCAAATTATGTTGATGTTAAATTCAAATTATGTTTTTATATTTTAGATTCAATTAGATTTTGATTTTGCTCTTCAACACTGAATTCAAAACTGAATTCATGTTTTTTTTGCATTTTCATATGTTATAACTTTTACTCTATTTCAATTTTGTGCAGTGATGTTTTGCGACGAAGACGATATGCGAATTGAACTTCAGCTCTTCGTCGTGACGAAGACGTTATGCCGTTCAATTTGTGAATTCATGTGATGTTCAATTTGTTTCATGTTTGGATTATGTGAATTAATTGTGCCGTTCTATTATCTCGTTCCATTATGGATTACGTTGTTGAATCTGTGAATTATGGATTACATTATGGATTACGTTTCATGTTTGGATTACGTTATGCCGAATTGAACTATCTGTGATGTGATGTAATTGAATCTGTGATGTGATGTGAATTATCTGTGAATTACGTTATGCCATTCCATTATGGATCAAATGTGTTGTATTATCTGTGAATTCACTATTTTTTTAAATTGTTTTATGTTTCCGACGGTCCTGACCGTCGGAAACAGCTGAAATATTGCAATTTTCAGCGAATTTTTTCGATACTTACCGACGGTTATATCCGTCGGTACACAATTATCGACGGTCGTAGCCCACGAGTAAAACCGTCGATACAAGATTGTCGACGGTTTTAACCGTCAATACTATCGACGGTTCAAGCCGCCGATATATATCGACGATTAAAACCGTCGATAGTATCCACGGTTCAAGCCGCCGATAGATATCGACGGCACGAACCACCGGTACTATCGACGGTTTAAGTCGCTGATAAATATCGACGGCTCAAATCGTCAATACTATTGTCGGTTCAAACCATCGATATATATCGGCGGTCCTAACTATCGATAATATTGACGGTTCGTCCTGTCGATATTTAACGTTCGACTGCCGCGTCCGCCAGCTAGACCGTCTGTAATACCGACGGTTCAGAAGAAACCGTCGCAAAATATTTGCGACGCCCCTTTTTCACACGATCATTGTCCGTCGAAAGAACCATCAGAAATCGTGATTTTCGACGGATCTGGCCATTTTACTGACGGTTAGGACCGTCGGTAAAAGACAGTTTTCTTGTAGTGGTAGTCATAATGATATCCTCAATTTGAAATCATGTAACAACTTTCCAACTTTTTGCTTCTTCTATTATTTTCACATTTCTCCTTTTATTATGTTGTTGACGTGTCTTTATTCTTGACGACTTGATCAATATTGTGGTCAATGTTATAGCATTTGTCATGTTTTCGAATTAATTTTCGCCGTTACAATAAATATATATATATCATATCTAAATATGAAAAATGATTCAAAGTCATCATTTAAATATATTATTTATCTTAATCATTGATTCGCTACTCCCTCAAAGCAAAAGTGCTACTAAGGTGAATATATATATATATATTATAAAGTACGTACAATGTCTCGTGTTTCACGTTCCATTTGGATAGGCTTATAAAAGTAAGAGTAAATAATTCAAATTAAGTTAAAAACAAAATTCCCTCCGTTATACCCTCATTTTGGGGTTGAAAAAAGAAAGGTAAGAATTTTTCTTTGATTTCCCTCCTTTTGTACGCATTAAAATTCATTCAAACGTGGTGAACCTTTTTTCCCTTCCTCATCTTAACCTCCTTAACTCTCAATCCAAACACGTACCTAAAGATGTCAACTACTAGAAAAAATGTTATTTTAATTATCAAATGTTAAATATATAATTATGTTAGCCATGAAACTACACCTTCATATGTAATCGACATATATATATATATATGGTATAATTTTTTATATAAATAATTTTAATAACAAATAAATGTAAGTACCTTACTCTTTTACCTTTTTTTAAATGCAATTTTAAGATTTACAGGGTAGCTGATTGTACAACATATTGAATGCGCTTAAAGCTGCAGCTCAGCAGTTTGATTTACCGGACTAGAAATGGATGCCAACCTTGACGCAAAGGACATGTAATTGATAGTTTCAAGCGTTCATGAAAATTGATGTAAAAATAATGTTTTAAAAGCGGACCCACCGATTCAATGGCGTCGTGGTAGGATTGGACACGAATTAAGCTTTGACTTAATTAGACTAAATCTATTTTAAAATAAAAATATTTAAATCTGATATATAGATTATAATAAGCCAAAAATATAAGTTTATTTATTTGATTAATTTTTAATGTTTAATTTATTTTATTAGTTTGTCAAGTCAAATATATATTTTTTATAATATACTAAATTAAATATGATCAATTTCATTTATTTTAAAAAATAATAAATATGAACTAAATAAAAGAAACGTCATTAATTTAATTTTTCTAAACAAATAATAAAAATAGTAGCATTAAATTCAAAATTGGAGATTTAAAAGATGAAGGGACATTTTTATTTTTTTTAACTATGTATAATATATAATATATTAATAAATTTTAGCCTGATGAGTTATAAGATTAAGTCAATTATTAATAGACTAAGTCTCTTAAAGAAATAGACTTTTTATATTTGTCTGACTTATTTTAGTAATTGGTGAAGCCAAGTTAGACCACATGTATACCAAGCAACCAGTGAAAATCTCCTTAAAAAAATATTAGCATTTCCTTAATTGGAAATCATGAAAGAATATATATTCTCATTGGAAAAATAGAAGGCCAAATAAGTATTTGGTTCTTGCCATTGCTAATGGATTTGTCAATCAGCTTAATTATTCTTTTTTGTTATACCTATTTATTTATCTGTAGTTTATATATATCAGTGTTAATAGTTGAGCTAATATATTTATCATATGTATATACATATCAGTATTAAGAGTTAAGCTAATATATATTTATATTTTATGGTTATTTTTAGTTATTTGTTTTAGTTGATTTAATTGAATTAAAATATTATTTTACAATTAATTTATGAAATTATCACCTACTCGAGAAAAACATAAGCATATTTCACGTAAAAAAATTGATAATGAAAATAATGTTTAAAATGTTACAATATCTAAAATATATTCGTATTGTATCATCTATTATTTTTGGAAAACTCGTAAAAGTAAAAAAAATTAAGTTATGATATTTATTCAAGATCGGATGGGTCCGGTCGGTTACGGGTCGGAATTTTTAGGCCCGAGTCAACTCGACCCAATTCGAAGACTGGATTTTTTTTATTTTTTATTTTAGCTTATATTATGTATAAAAATATTAAAATAAAAATATTTTAAATGTAAATATAATGTTTACATATTGAATAAGTTATTTTATGCTTTTTAAAATAAATATTATATAATAGACAAATAAGAAAAAAATAATAAAAATAATAAAAAGACTACATGATCCGATCCAACCCAACTCGAATCGAGTCGGGTCAGTTTTCAAAAGTGGAATGACCCGACTCGATCCGATCGAAATCGAACGGGTCGGATTGGGTCAAGAATGCCCCTGGCTGCCGATATTATTAGTGAATGACAACCTTCACACAACTGCTCTCGTGGTTTATTTCATAATTTATTTTGAAAACATAAACAATATCTGCCAATTATTTGAATATTTGAACGAAATAAAATACATTTTATTTATTGTCCAACATAATAGTGAAGCTAATATATTTATTCTTCATGGCAATTTAAAATTTCTTTAATTACTTGAGTAATTAATGACGATTTTGGAAATTAATTTTAATTAAAATTTCATTCACTCAATAAAATATAAACAATTTTTATAATTAATTAAATTGATATATATTGAAAATATTTTTTGGAATATCACAATATCTAAAATATTTTCAAATTATTTACCTATTACTTTTTGCAAATGATGTAAAAGTAAAAAATATTAAGTTATCATATTTATTCATAATCAAACTTTGATATTGATTATGATGACTTTTAGCCATCATTTAATCTTTTTTTTCATTGTCAAAACATTTAATTTTTTAAATTATCTATATTCATAATAGTTGTGAACCACTCAATTTTTTTCTTAGCTCTGCCACTAGTGGAGATTGGGTTTAGAGCCTTCACCCAAGTGCTCTATATTTCTTATGTAGAAAGGAAATGGAAAAGAAACTGTCTTTGCACGTTTGCTAGCACGAGGTGGAACATTCTTTTAATTTTTTTTCCTTTTGAGGCATCGTTTTGATCGAATTAATAGACTATTGATATAACGCATTGTAACTTACGACCCAAGGAATGGACAACCGTTTTCTTATATATATATATATATATATATATATATATATATATATATATAGTTCCAATACTCCATAACTGAATTTTAATCCTAATTATTATAAATTTTTATTTTTTTAGCAATATAAAAATAAATCAACAAAATATCCTCACTTTTTTATCTTGTAAATACATGTAAGCGATATAAATATATTAATTAAAGTTCTAAAAAATCATAAAACACAAACATTCAATATTATTATCATTTTTTTATGCACTAACATATACCAATCCACATGGTTGAGTTATAGAACTTTATAAAAAATAAATTATATTACATTCTATTTCAACACCTATCTATATCAATTACATCATGCTTTCGAAAGAAATGAGATAAAAGTACTATAGTGGCTCGACATTTGTTATATGCAATAAATTAAGCTCTTAATTGGCTCAACTCGAGAATTTATTACTATCTAAAAAAATTAAAAAGGATAAAATAATTGGAACATAAGATTAATGTATCAACTAGTTATATTTTGATAATATAAATCTTGAACGTTTAGGTTTATGAATTTCGTGTACTGAAAAAAGTTTAATGTGGAACGAGTAGTTTCGTGCTCTTAACTTATGATTAATATTTAAATATGTTCTCATAAATTTGGATTGATAGTGAATACAAAAGTTTTAAATAATTCTCTTTACTTCTCATAAATTTAAAAATCATCTCGTATAAAAAGTGTGAAGAGGATGACAACTAGAGGTACAAAATGATTACCGCAAGGAGAAGCAGATGACCGCTGAAATAATTGGTCTCTCAAATTTATGCATCATACATCTATATCAAGAGAAGAACATTCGTGAATTTGGAGAGGTTTCTATTGATCCAAAGAAAACATCCATGATGGCTTGTATTTTATACTTATTTTAACATAGAAAAGCGCCACATTTTCTCTGATAATGAATGTAAAGCAATTTGCACTTCATGCATTTACCTCTTTTTCCAACATTTCAAGCCATCCGATCACTTTTCAGCCTATATTTATATATTCTCTTATGTCTGCTTATAATTCCTTTAATTTCCGCACAAGTGCAGGTAGTCTCCATCGGATGATTGGCAGGACAAGCGGACGCGGTAAAAAGGGGGAGCACACAGCCTAATCAGATTTATCTAGACCACAAGACAGGAGGCGCCATCTGCATATACCGTCTAACGAGATCACAGGGAATCAAGATGACAAGAGGAAAAATCCTCATATGGACACTTGTTGAAGATCAAACGACTAAAATGATTAGTGAAGACAGGTGGGGAAGATCGAAAGAGGGAAAAATCATAGGAAAGAGGGTATTAAAGGGCAAAAGCTAGAAGGAGAGAGGGGAGCTCCAGAAAAAAAAATAGAGGAAGAAAGTGAAGGAGGGAGCTTGGAGGCAATGAGGTGGAGACCATCTTCGGTCATTCTCACGAGCAGGATGAATGTCCGTTTTAGTTTACGCTTTCATTTCCCCACATTATCTTGCCGTATTAACTTTTCTATTAGCTCGAAGTTTAAGTTCACTATGTCCACCTAATCAGCCTTAGAGTCTGGGGGATCATTCGATGGATTTAGACTCGGTTTGATGATTTTATTCGATTTCGAATGATTTACTTTCATGATGTTTGATCTTAATGCTATTCCTATGAATATTGTGATAGCAATTTTTTCTTTACTCGATGGTATCCCTGAGAAGGGAGCATATGTCGATCAATAGCATGTTGTGAGCCAATAGGTTAGCATGGTTGTAGAGAAGAAGAATCGTAACTATTATTTTTACTTCCTTATGTAGAACGAATCGAGAGAGAATTTCTACGAACTTCTAGTTTGATATCACCTGTTGGTGAATTGATTCGGTTCGAATACGAGAGTAGGAGAACCTAGGGTTATCTTTCATGAGAATGAAAAAATACCCACTAAATGTCATCATCCGAAATGTAATCTTTAAGGAAACAATATATGTTCGCCGAGTTTCCCCCATGAGAATGATCCCTCGTGCCTCTATTTTTACATATTGATTTAGCAACGATATTTATTCCAAATTTTATTTTACTCGAGCTTTCTAATAAAAACAACAAACAAATTACAAAATCTAAAATGTAAACTACATTCTTATTTCTTGGTCATTTACTTCTTTTAGTCACTCCTTTTAAATTCATGACATTTTCTTGACAGTGTTTGCGAAATATAACCTAAATTCTCTCCCTGTGGATCGACCCCCGTCTATACGACAACGACTATTGTATACTTGCAACCTGAGAAGTGTAGTTGGGATTATAAATTTTTAAAACTTGTTTACATCTTTTTGTGAAAGGGGATTCGATCTTTACATACCCGCATCTAGAGTGCGAATACCTCTTCCCATACTTGCACAGATTTTCTCATAACAATCCACAACATCAAGGGGGTGTTCTTCTCGAAGTCTAATGACTAAATTATTAATTAGAATGAATGTCCGCTATCTAAGGATGGATACCTAGTGTAATGGCTAATTCAGAGTGGATGTCCGCTCCGATGATAACATGTACAACTTTAAGTCAACTTTTTAATAAATTGTACAATCACTATGAAACAAGTTTGAGATTATAAAAGAGGTCTAGTACACTTCAAACAAAGCAAGAGATATGAGAAGAAGTTAGCAAAACACTTGTGAAGCCTATTTGAACTTAAAGTTCTAAATATTTTATTTTTTCTCTCTTTCCCTCTTATGTGATATTCTAATTGTATAAAAGAGATTGAGGAGTATTGTAGTCCTCTTGTATTAGGTTGGTTGAACTTCAAAGTGATAAGAGACTATGTCTTAATTCTTGAGCAAAGAAAATGTGCAGATGAAAACTTTTGATGATGAGAAATTGTCTTTTCTCTAGAAGTGGAAAAGAATGTGGTGTAAATGATTTCTACCTTACCTGAACTATGAAAGAATTTTAATGGAATCATCATGGATGTAGGCCAAGATGTAGATGAATTCCATCATCAAGTTCTTCAACTTTGTGTTGTGATTTATGCATTATTATGTTTGACTTTTAAGTGTCACGAATTTATTTTGATATTCTATGATTTAATTTACAGAATCAATTTTATTGGTTAAACAAAAACTCATCTCCCTCTTGGTGCATTGTGATTCAACAAAAAATGAACAAATCCACTTACATAGCAAGTGAACTAAAACTATGACATAGGAGAACAATATGAATGTGTATAACATTTACATAATCATATATTGCACATGACTAAATATTTAGAAAACAAATGTAACACATGAATTCATATGATTTTTTTTCATAAGTCTAGATAACTCAAGATATCATAATATTCAAAATTAAATTGTACAAATGTGTCATTGCACATACTCCACCATGAGTCAATGCTATCTCATATCTCCATGATCATATATAAAAAACTTATTTAAAAAATCACAAGTATTGTTCCCTAAAAATATTTACATAAAAGAGTTTGAATAACTTTATATAATATGAAAATTTTAAAATTTATCATAACTACTTTTCATATTTGACTTTTCAAAGAATACAAGTATTCACAATAACAAATATTCTTTGGTCGAAATATTAATATAAAAAAATAAATAGCATATATCATTATATTATATTGTAAATTTATCGACTCACACTATACTTTATCATTTCAGGCGGGTTTAATAGATTTTCTCCCTTTAACTTATATCTTGGTTGTTTCGTCTTTTACTTTATAATAACTAATAATCACAATATGCAATGAATGTTATGCATCTTAGAATGCATGCAAAATCTTTTGAATACTAATATTTACTTTCAGCTCTTTAGGTTTATCTACTATTTCACACATGGAACCATGAATATTGCTATAGGCTATGAAGCCTTGACTAGTTATTATATCCAGTTTTAACAATAAGTATTTGTTATAGAATAATTTATTACTTCTAAACCGCAAAACCAACATTAAAATTGTGATAAATTAAAAACTACATTTTTATAATTAATTAATTCCCAATGAGTAATTCCTAATAGTTTATCTAATTTGACTTGTGATTTGTGTTGTGACACATTGAGTGATACTAAAAGGATAAATTACATCTTCATCAATACATGTCCATTTTGCTCTCTTTATTGCGTGTTACTCTTTCTTGGTCTCTTGGAATGACTCTTAAGTTAATGTTTTTATTAATATAAATTTATTTTAATACAAAAGGGAGTCATATTATTCTAATTTTTTATTATATTTCAAAAGTCAACATTTACACAAAAGCAAGATGATTACTAGATTAGTCAATTAATTGGTGATTCTATATACCTCAAATGATTTTTCATTCCCCCTTATTTTTGTTTTGTTCCTTTTATTTCACCTTATACTTTTTATTTCCATTTCTTATCCTCATTTATTTTTTATATTCCCATTTCTTCTCCTTTCCATAATGGTTGTCTTTGTTGCTTTTATTTGTCTATTTTTTCTATTCAAAACTATACTCCTTTTTTAATGGGTTCAATTTTGGTGTTCCCTATCTCATCACCTTGTTCCCTATTTTTATACCATCAGATCTTCATCCAATGGTTCATGATTGAATCTTTCAAATAGTTTATCACAGTTGGATTAAGATCTGATGATGAAGAATATAGGAAACTAAGGTGAGGTAGGGAACACCTTCATTTTATCCATTTTTAATTATTCTTTCCTTTTTTACATAACTATTTTTATAAACTATTTTCCTTTTCAAATTTCAAGTTGAATAAGATATTGCTTTTTAATCCATCAATTGTGGCTAATTCGAAATCCATTTTGGTTCTCTATTAAACCAAAATGACACTTCATGGTTAGACTAGCTGGATTGAATATCGATTTGATAAAGTTTCTCAATCTCCTCGATGTCAAATGCCAGATCCTTAATAGTTTGTTCAAGGTGTCGGTCATCACTTTCTAGTTTCAATTAATTAAGGTTCATAACGACTCTCTCATTCATTCTTTTTTAAACAATTTTCCTTATCTTTATAGTGTTATTCCTCGGTTACATTATTTTTGTTTGTTATACATGATTTTTATTTGATTTTCCTTCATATTTTTTCGTTGTCATGTTGGAGGATATTACATGGTCAAATGGTAAGGATCGTGATTGACTAGCTTCAAAGGAAACTGATAATACCAACAGGAGTGATGTGAAGTAGTAAGTGACTCCTCCTCGTTTAAGCAATGTCTCGAGTTCGAATCCTAGTGAATACATAATATTTTTGTTGGGAATATTTTTACTAGGTTTGCAACATGAGATGAACCTAACAGGATTAGTTGGGCTCGATGGTGGGCCGACTTTTAACCTATGGATAGTGCATTTTATAGTGCCGCAGGGGTTGGGTCATCGGCACCACTTCCTAGACACCGGGGCTAACCAACAATAAAAAGGAAACTGATTGTCATGGGAGACACTAGGTAGTATGATGTACGAATGTACAAAGTTTCTACTATTGTAACTTATGGAATGTTATTTTATACGACATTGATCAGATGAAAATCACCTTAAAAATAGTTGTACATGAAGACAAGCTCTTGTTCCTTGAAAATCATATATGATAATTGAGGAGAGATAACGTAGATAGAATTTACACTCTTGTTTCTTCTTTTGATCCCTATTGTAAAGATATATATGATGAACACACATCTAGATCACCAATCAATCAATCATCGAATCTACAAGATGTTCTCTAGAATTTAATGTATCAGTTCCTGCAATTTCGTTATTTCGTGTTCAAGCTGAGGCGCTTTCTTTAGACCAAAATTTATTGTTCCAAGAAGGCATGCTAATTTTATCTCGAGTTGAGAAATCTAACCAAAGGTTAACTTATGACTTCATCTTGGCATTGGATAGAACAATGGTCAATTTCTTCCTCTTTTTCTTCCTCCATTATAAAGAGAGACTCATAAGTTTGGTAAAAGAAGAAGCAAAGGTTGAAATTAAAAGTTCATTATCTTCATTATAATTAAGAATTGGATGCCAAAAACTAATTTTTGCTTCTCATTTTAAACTATTGAGATTAACAATAATTCCTTGAAGGTTGTTGATTATCCAAGGAATCATGAACTAAGGTTTAGGTTTTGAGAAGAATAATTTCTTGGAATAATTGGAAAGCAAAGCCTCTTTATGATTTCTTTTTGTTTTCATAATTCTGTTGTAGTTATATTTTCTTCTTGAGCCGTCACAATGATAGAATGCATGTTGTGCATTTTGATATTACTATAATGTAGAAAATAGAAAACAAATCTCTAACAAGTGTATTGATATCCAATTGTTTAAGTAGTATAATAAATAAATATAGTGATGAATACATGTGAAATAATTATTAGTCTCATGAACTATAAGAGATAGTACTGGAATTAAAATATATGTTAGGGTCTTTTCCTCTGACCTCCCTTGAACTATAAATTTTTTTTGCGTCTACCGTTGACTTTCAAATTTTTCGTAAACCTCCCCTGAATTATATCATTTTTTTCACTTAGTTCCATTCGTCAACATCTGTTAACTTTTTTATTATTTTTTATTTATTTAATGAATAAATTACCCCTTGTCTCACATGTCCAAACATTTCAAAAGTTTAAAATAATACAAAAAAATAAAAAAAAATCTGGTACCCTCTCCTATCATCGACGCACCCCCTCCATAAAAGGGGGTGGTCACCCCTCCCCCCGTGCGATTGCCAATGTCGGGGGAGGGGGGTCGCCTGTTATTGCTTCGCATCGATCACCCCCTCGAATGCCGGCCATTTTCGTCGAGCGACCTTCTCGTTGTCGGCCGGTGATACAAGTGGTTGCTGGACAAGGGCCACCTCCGCTATTGAGAGATAGGTCACGCAGGCTGATCAACCGCCATTGTCGCCCCACGATCGTTGCGGGAGGAGATCGGTCACTGCACGACAAGCACACATATGGGAAGGAGCTTGGCGACTGTGTTAGTTGAAGCAATGGCCACCATAAAGAATGGTCCTGAGCTCACATGTCGGTTCCCTATGCGAGCTCGCATAGGGCGGTGCCGACCCCCCCACCCACGCAAGCTCACCGACGTGCAAGCTCGCACAAGGGGTGCCTCACTATCGCTGGCATTCTTGTCCTGGTGCAACTAGACGATGGACAAGTTGCCAGAGCCAAGCTCAATGCTAGAGGTGGAGCATGGCGCTGGGAACACTGAAGCACTGCACTGATCGGCAAGAGCACCTTCACGAGCTCTATGATAGATGAGCAGGGCACCTGGCATTAGCAGCCGCCTGTACGTACAACCATCGCACATTGTGGCCGCCAATCTTCATCGGCAATGGTGATCGGCAGCTCGTGGCACCGACAGGTGGCGGCGACAAGGCCGGATGCACATTTGGTGGCATGCGTTCGTTGTGTAGCACGACTGGTCTCCCATGACGATCGTGGGGCGGCAATGGCCGTGGATCAGCTTGGGTGACCTATCGCTCGATAGCGGCGGGGCGACCAATGCGGAGCAAGAACGGGCGACCGTGCCAGATCAGCTTGGGTGACCTATCGCTCGATAGCGGCAGGGCGACCAATGCGGAGCAAGAATGGGTGACCACGCCCCCTCCCCTCCCCCCTTCGTCGAGGGAGTTCGCTGGCAATCGGAGAGGGAACTAATTTTTTTATTTTTTTATGTATTATTTTAAACTTTTATTTGTTAGGATATATGAGATGACAACAATTTGGTCATTGAATAAATAGAAAAAAAATTAACGAAAAAATTAATCAATGTTGTTGGATGGACCTAAGTGAAAAAAGAGACAGCTCATGGGAGGTGTACGAAAAATTTAAAAGTCATCGGTAGACGTGAAAAAAGTTCATAGTTTATGAGAGGTTAGAGGAAAAAATCCTAAATTTTACTCTTATAATAAAACAAAAATAAGATAAAATTGGCGTTAATAAGCTAGATAAGATGAAGCCAAAAATTTTCTAACCCTAATGATAATTTTAGGCTTAACGAAAATATCAAGTTGTTAAGATGGACTAGTGTCTATCTAAGAACTAACTATTATGATTTGTTGTGAGCAAAATTTGTGCAATTGAACTAGGAAGTATACAAAATATTATGTAATAGTTTGATAACTTATTTATCTTCTAACCTTAGAAAAAAATATAATTGTGATTTCAAATTGAAAAATAAAATAAAATCATATTGATGTTAATAAAAAAAAGGTGTTCATTGATTAAATGAGAGACTATTAGGTGTTAGACCTTGTATTCCTGACATGATCTCTTAATTATTAATTTGTAAATTTCATATGATGGAAGCGTCAACTAAGGTTACTGGCTTTTGAACGACTGACTTAACTACCTTCAATGGTTTAATTGAATAAACTCAATCCTTGCTTAACTAAAATGTTTTTTTAATACAAATCCTTACTAAGGACACCTCAATTGAGACTGTCAATATGGTATAAAATTATTATAATGTAACACCCCAATGTTTCAATAAGGGCAATAAAATAATTTAGATCAAGTTAATGGATAAAAAGAGAAATTGAAAGGAAAAAGAAAAAGAAAGAAAGATTAAATCCTATTGGGAGTAAAAATCAAAATTAGATTGAGATTAGGGATTTCAATTTGATTTGAGGTCTAAAAGAATGTTTAATGAATATATGACTCTCAAATTGGATAAAATTGAATTTATTATTATTTAATCCAAAAATTAGATGGTAAAATATTATGGAATTAAATAATTCCAAAAACTAGATGATAAAATCTTATCATATTAAATAATTAAGAAAATTAGATAAAAGAAGGAAATAAAAGGAAAAGGTAAAAGTAGAGTTTGATTGAAATAAGTTATGGAAGAGATAAAAAGGAATTTGAATAGAGATTTATTTTGATAAGTATGATTATGAAATAATTAGTGACATTTAACAAAAGTTTAATTAGTGATGGATGGTCAGGATTGATTCTAAAAGAGTCCAAGGCCCAATCTAACTTAGAACTCTAGGTTACCTCTATAAATAGGCATTAAAAGGTGGTTGAGAACTTAGATGTGCAAAACAGAATTTCTACACCATGAGCCCCACTTTGTCTCTCGATTCTAAACATATCGAGACATTCTAGAGGGCATCCGATCAAGGTTGTCAAGTTCGAATTTCTACCTAAGTTCGGTTTGGGGGTTGAACTCGTATCGTAAATTTGATATGTAAATACGTAGTATTTAGATATCATATTAATTTAATATTTTTTATTTTTTAAACCACATAAAAATATATTAATAAATACATACAATTTTAAAATAACATGAATAACTAGAGAATAAAATTTTATAAATTATAAACTTGTAGAACAATCTATATTAAACTTATCAAGATAAGTATATATATAATTGAAATATCATAAATTTGTATAATAAAATATAATAAATTTATATACAAACAGATAAATGTGTAGGAAAATTAATGTAGTCTAATTTTTTGTCTAAATAGTAATATTTTCTTTTCATTATTATCATAATCACTATATAAAATTTTCATTGTATGATTTAATTTTTATTTAAGTATTATGGTACAAGGAATGAAATAATAAACATAATCCATTAGAATTATTTATATTAAATTATATATTTTTATCCAATTTTCTATCTTAATTTTAACTTATTATAAAATTTTAAATAAATTTTGTATGATTATAAAATAATAGTGAAAAAATAATAAATATAGAATTTATGTATATTTATATGTACAGTAAACTAACAAATGCGTGTGAAGAAAGGCTTCGTTATTGAGGTTCAAACCTGCATCCTCTCTTCTAATGGGATCATCATGCTTTCCAGGCAAGCTAAAGTACACATGTGACTAAATATGAAGTTTTAACTATTTAATCATTCGTATGCAAGTATTCATACGTTTTCACTGTGTTAAAACATAACTCGTTTCTTAACCTTAGTTTTTAAGTATTAAAACAAGCAAAAAGAGAGAAAATTAAATTGCAGATCTTTAATCACACCTTATCTCTTAATTATTAATAAATTTTTCTTCAGAATTCAAGTGATGAAAAGATCGCCAAAAGTATAGGTTTCGGTTAGGACAACCTAACTACCCTAAATTAAGAATAGATAAAAGCAGTTAAATAAGTCAACTTTGATCTACCTTAATTAGGATGCTTTCATATGCAAATCTATGTTATTAATTAATAATCCACAATTAATGACCTCAGACATATGACTGAAAAAGTTTTTAACAACCTTGCATCCGATGGCTAGTTCCGAAGCCTACATATAGGATATCATCATCCAAGTGTTGGTCGCCGTGTTTGGATACGTGAACAAAGAGAAATCACCGTTCAAAGTTTGATGTTCATGCAGATTTTCAGGAGAGGGGTTTTAGTTAGTTTTTCAATCAACTTTAGGTATTTAGAGGTTTTCATGGCGTCGATTTTTCGCGACATGGACCCTCAAGACCCTTGTCCTAAGTATTGACTATTATATGGATGAATTGTGAATTGAATTACATGGATAAACGCATAAATATTAGGCCCAAAGGTTGTGTTGAAAAGGCGACTTCTAGACGGCAGCAAAATTCGGTCCGGGTTCTACTCTGTCTGGCCCGGATTCCTTGGAATCCGGGTGGCAATCGAATTGATTCGGATCGAGTTCGTAAGAACCCGACTTGGGTTGCAAGGTGCGCGTCCCAAGTTCTTAACCTGAGTGCGACATAAAGAGATTATTAAGAATCCAGACCGAGTTTCGACTAACTTGGCTCGAGTTTCGGTAATATTAATGGATGAACAAAAGTTGAATAAGATCCAGACCAGATTCCATGATGAAGATGAGATCAGATCAAGGAATCAAATTGACTCAGCCCGATTTACATCAAACCCGACCTGGGTTCAGAGGACATGGAATTAGATTGAAAAATTATACGCCGATCCGGCCCAGGTTGTTCCACTCAGCCCGAGTTTGTTGATTGAATTGGAATATGCATGATAACTGGATGAACCGGCCCGAGTTTTGAAGTTCGGACAAGGCATTTTTAAGTTATCAAATATGTTTGATTGTGATGATTGTGTTATTATTTATATCTGATCATAATAATCTCATGCATTTAAGATTGGAAATAAAATTTAAATAAAAGTAAAGATAAACGTCATAAGTTAATCAAGATAAAAAATGCAAGATATTTAAAATTGGAAGAGCTCTCAAAGCAACTATATGATTGAAGCAGCCTTTATGGTTAAAGCAGTCCTCATGGTTGAAGTATTGAACAGTCTTTATAGTTGAAGCAGCCCTTGTAATTGAAGCAGTCCTCGTGGTTGAAGTATTTAGTAGCCTATATGGTTGAAGGTAAAGTAAAATTGATTGTTCAGATATTAAATTACAACCTTTATGGTTTAAGTATAAGAAAGATTAATTGATTGTTAAAGATTAAATATAATTGTAATCTTTATGGTTGAAGAATAAGAATGGATGATTGATTGAAATGAATAATTGAATTGCAGCCTTTGTGGTTGATGTACGATAAAATATTATTGAATTATAGCCTCTATGGTTGAAGTAAAGTAAATATTAATTAATTAATTATTAAGATAATTGATTGCAACCCATATGGTTGATGCTATTGTTAATTGAATTATTATTGCCTTTATGGTTGACGATAAAGGAGGATAGAGTTATTGATTTCAGTCAATCGATCCTTATGGCAGATGGATAATGCATATTGATAATTGAGATTGCATTGATATGATATTACTTATCATTATACATATGATTATTGTTATCAACATAGTTTATATTGTTTATTATTTTAGGTGACACTATGTATTGAATTTATCTCACTGGGCTTTGCCCCTATACTTGGATACATACAAATGATCGTGATGATGATGGTGAGACGGTTGATGGCTCCTCTAACGGGTGACATGCACATGAACATAGGGTCCATTATTGTATAGATGTGGGCTCTAACTCATAGGTTATTGGATATTGCATAAATAGTTTCTGCATATTGTAAAGTTTATTGTAAAAATTAGTCTTCCGCTTATGTAAGTCGATTTGTTGACTGACCAAAGTTAAGTCATAAAATTGAGTGGCGTCGCCGTAGTAGTCCTCTAGGTAGGCAAAGAAAAGAAATCTCGATGTGCTACATATAATTCAATTAATTTCATAAACCTCCCATGAACTATAGTAAATTTTTGCATCTGACTCTAATATATGAACTTATCATAGCGCCTCTCTAAACTCTACCTAAATTTCACTTTAGTCCATCCGTCTAATTCTATTAACTTTTTCATTATTTTTTATTTTTTTAATTTATTAAATGACTATACTACCATTTAAATTTTAAAGCTTATATTGTAAAGGTGGGGCCTTCTTATCTGCATAGGGTGGGTCTTCATCCGATGGAGGGGGTTGTCGGGGGGTGGGCTTCTCGTCCAACGGTAGTGTTGGGTCGTGAAGCGGGCCGACAGGCAGAAGTTCGTCAAAGGTGGGGCAGGGGTCATGAAGGTGGCGAGCGGGTAGGGGTTCATCCGATGGTCGTTTGACTTGTTTGAGAGCCCGACCCTCATGTACAAATTTAGTCCAGATTATAGGTGACATTGTTAAAGTTGAAGTCAAACTTCCCCTAACAATGTAAGTGCTACATAATCGGGTGATTTGACATTAAAATTTAAGGAGAAAATATAAAGAATAAGATGTAAAATTGTAAATCAACTCAAGTTGACAACAACACCTCATGAACAAGTATTGGTTAAGACTATGCCACAAGCAATATCTTGTAATTCTTTAATTGATATTCTATTTGAGTAGTAGAACTCGTTCTCTTTTGTATGACTAGGGTATCCAACTCTAAGAGAAATTAGATATATGTCACACATTAAGAGAAATAATTTTGTTAGAAATGATGTGTTGATGCTTGTAGAAATACTTTTAGTCATTTAATTGTTGGTACCAAGTGGATCTTCTGAAATAAGCTAGATGAATCCAATGTCACTATTCAAAATAAGGCTACATTAATGGCTAAGTGTTAGTCATAAGTTAAGGAAATTGGTTTAAAAAAAGTTTTCGCTCTTGTTGTGTCAATCCAATATTTTTATAATAAAACAAAAAGGAGGCTTAATTGAAGGAGAAAAGAATAGACAACTTTAACTAAGTTGAGTCATAAGTTGATAACCTCATAATTAGGACTTTTAATTAGATTAAAACTCTATCTCAAAAACCTAGCTAGTTCCCTATAAAAGGACTTGTTCCCCTCTTTTGGCTCCCTCCCATGAATCCCTGTCTCTCTCCCACACACATCTCCTCCTCTAAGATTGAACACCATAGGCATTTTGTAATGCCCCAAAAAATCATTTATACGTAAAATTTTGGCTTGTTTTAAAACATCGCTATAACTTCTTCTTTCATTTGACCAGTCGACACAAAGATAATGAATAATGAAAAATGTCTTTATATGAAATAATGTGAGAAAGCTAAATGACAATTATTTTCCTATTGATCTTCCAAAGTTTAACTAACATTCAAATAACTATTACATCAAAACATAAATTAGAGTCTTCTAACGGACCGTCCCATGTCCAACTGTGGATTAGATTGAACATCATCTTGGCAAATGCCTCCAATTTGTCCTTGTAGGATTAGTTACCTCTAAAATTTAAATACAAGGAAATAAAATTTTAATTAGAAATAATGCTCAATACATAAAATAATACAAATCGATATATCACTTTTTAATAGAAGCAAAATAGATTTTAACAAATAATCATGAAAGGGTAACCAATGACAAATAATTAAACAAATCAAATAACAATCTTTTTATATTTAACTCTTTCTTTCTTCTTCTTCACTTTTTTTTACAATTAGTCTTTATTTTTTATTAAGTTGCATTACATTACATTAACTTGTATTAAGGGTCACCGTGACACTGTTATGTATCTTTCGATCAAAGGATGAGTGGGGGTTGGGGGTAAGGTGTTTGAATCCATACTTTGGAGATTATAGGTAAATTTCAAAGTGCCTCTTTAACCCAAACTTTAACATTAACTTCATTTCGACTTTAATTTTGACAATCATTACACATGGTGAACTCGCATGTTACAACTTTTTCTTGTGATATCCTAATTATCTATCTTTGTAGGCTTTAATTTTACATGATCGAACATAGAGGCAAAAGAAAGTATTTAACATCGATCAAATCATAAGATAATTATCTGCTGAAAATTAATGAAACTCCACTCGGACAATGTCAAACTCAAATCTGGTACTATAGGATGTGTGTTGGGCTTATGTGGACATGGAACCCATAATTTATCTTGACTTTCTCAAAATATCGGATCAAATTCTTAGGTGGCATAGATTCAGTGTGCATTGGACTTTCTACTCATCTAACATGAAAATCCAATTCATTTATCCAACATGGGAATTCAGGTCGAGTATAATGTTTCGGGGCCAGATGGTCGAGGCATAATGACAAATACTTGAAAGCTCTCGAATTAAACTCGAGACGAGTTGCGCAAGATGGGGCAAGGACGACAATGAGTCCAAATCATATTTAGTCTCAGTGGTGTTGGGTAAAGGAATCATTATAGAAACAAGGTTGAGTTCTCACAGCGTGGACTGAGTTATGGTGATGCAAAACTCTGGTGCAATTTTGTTCAAACTTTAAACGTGACGTTGTGACCTATAAATTTGTGCATGCGACATGAGAACCTATGGGATGTTGTTAACTCTTATAGCCTAGTACCACGTTCACAGATGTCTTCAGGGCTCATAGGACAATATTAAATTGCAACTAAGTTTTTGTTAAGAAATCATATTCAAAAGTAAATTCAAAATATTTATGCACCTTTGTAGAACAAGTACCTTGTTTGGCGTTGACCAAGCTTTGCCTTTGACACCTTCTCGGCATCCATTATTCTCATATAATCACCAAGAATGACTAGATGTCAATTGATCTCACGCACAATTGCCAAGGAGAGAGAAATTGAGGGCACAAAGAGGATGAGAAACTTGCTTGTAGATAAGGGATAGGATTACGTAAACAAGAAAACTGCCTTTTACGGGAGAGGGGTGTTTCTTATATAGGGAAATAAATTTGTAGTTTGATTAGATCTGATAAAGAACTCTAATAGTTAGCTAAACTCCAATCCCATTCTCTTTTGGTTAATTTAACTTAATTGATTTGATCATTCTTTTCTTCTCTTCTCTTTCTTCTTTTCAAAATTTTCTTTCTTTTGAACTTCAATTATCCTTTATTTTTCAAATATTGTGGTCATCAATAAAGAAATAAATAATTTACTCCGTTAATTAAAATAATTGGGACTGTTAATTACATAATTTTCCTCTTAAAGAAAATTTGTCCTCGAGTTTTGTTCAAACTACAAACCACTACAAGAAAATGGACGCTTAGCGACGCCAGATAGCGCCGCCAATAATCGTGATGCTATATAGACGCCACTAGCGCCTATATAGCGTCTACTTCGCGTCACGAGAAACAGACGCTACTTGCCTCTCGATAGTGTCTCATTAGCGTCCCCTTAGCTATTCTGCGAATTGACGTTAATTCTAGCGCAATCGAGACGCTATGTAGACGCTATTATTTCGCACCACGAATCGCAAATACGCGGCAGCACCTAGCGTCGTTCTGGCGTCGACATCTTTAGATGCAAAACTAGCGTCGCAGGACTAGAGACTCTAAAGCGACACTATATGGCATCTCAAGGTGAGGAGACGCTATTGGGATGCTACTGTGTTACTCATAACTTACCTACATTTATCTCGCTATTTGTTTTATATTTAAACACTATATATTATATATACTATACGTCAATCAATAAATTCATTAAAAATGATATTAGTATTAATTACACGATTATCAACATATTATCAATATCGTATTATCAACGTATATATATATATAGCATCACGATTATTGGCGGCGCTATCTAGCGTCGCTAAGCGCCCATTTTTACATGATAAGAGTGTTCCTAAATATATAATTTGTTACCTATATTATTTATGTTATCTATACATATAATATATATAATATCTTAATTATGCATATATTATTATTATATACTTAATCATGAGATTACGATGGTTGATTAAGTGAGTGATATTTTAGTGTCACCGTAGACACTCAATAGCGTCTACATAACGTCTAACGAGAGTCACAGCTTGTGTCAACGCTATGGTGACACTATTGGCATCTCTCTAGCGTCACAAGTTTGAGACGCTAAAGAGTTTTAGACGCTAGTTCGGCGCTACAATGTCACTAAAGGAATCTAGCGACTCAATGGCGTTTGTATTGCGCCTCCTAAGCCGACTTTTTACCCCTCGTTCAATCAGGCACATATAGACATATAAATACATGTATATGCTGATACTTATATATAATAAGGGCATATATACATATTATTATAACTTAATCTGACACATATAAATAAATACACATATATTCACTTCGAATACGTATACATATACACGTTATCTATATGACTCGCACATGTGTAGACATATACATACACATATATATTTATAATACATATAGATAAACACATTGTTGTAACTTAATCTCCCACACGTAGACATATATATACATATACATATATTACATATGTATATATATACACACAATTGTGTTATATACACATATACATACATATTTATAATTTTGTATACATACATGATAGATTTTCGGAAGGAAATAAAACAATTGGAATGGGGCACAATGCGATGAGATGTTACATTGATCAATAAAATTTCATACATACTAAAAAATTTGAAAAAAAACTTTTAATGAGCGTCGCACTGGCGTCACATTGTTGAGACGCGAAACCTTTGAGACGCCCCGACGTCGCATTGTCCACCGCCGCCTCGTCCGCCCTCCGCCGCGTCCTCCCTCCACCGTCGCCAACGTCCGCCTCCGCCGCCACTACCCTCCGCCTCCACTGCCGTCTCGGCCGCCCTCCGCCCTTCGCCGTCCTCCGGTTAAGAAGGTACTAGCCCACCACCATGTAAATTAAGTTAATTATTAATGCATGAAGTTAAATTAAGTTAATTATTCATGTTAAGTTAAGTATTACTTATTCATGTTATGAATTAAGTTAAGTATTACTTAAGTTAAGTATCATCTCTTTGGATCAAGCTAGTCTTCACGGAAGAACATAAATTAAAATATTAAGTATCATCTCTTAGGAATTAAGTTAAGTATTATTTATTCATATAGCAACGATGAAGTTAACTTATGTTAATTGTTAAGTTAACTTATGAACTAATTCATGTACTTCCACATTCTTGGTGATAAAATGAGATTATGATTCGACGATGAAGTACTTGAAATATGTGATTTTGGACTTCGTAAGTTCAAAATCACATGTTTCAAGTACACGAATTTGATTACTTGGCTTAATATTCTCCGTTATAGAAATGGTAAAGCTATATCGTAGTTGGATTCATCGTTGGAAGGATAAACATGGCGTCATAACTGAAGAATATAAGGATGGTGTTGATGAATTCATTAATGTGACATATCAAAATGAAGGTGTTGCTTCTTCATATGGTGAAATCTTATGTCCATGCCGGAAGTGCAAATGTTATCAGTGGAAAGTAAGATATGATGTGCAGAAGGATTTATATTACAACGGTTTCTTACTTGCGTACACCAATTGGTTCTTTCATGGCGAAGAAAGATGGGCTAAAGAAACAAGTAATGTAGATACCGTTGTGGGCAATTCGAGCAATCCGTACAGGGACATGATACGAGATGCAATGTTAGGAGAAAATGTTGGCGAAACATCGATTGAAGAAGATCCGAATCTTTCGACTTCTAAGTTTTATAATCTTACCGAAGAGGCAGATGAACCTTTATGGGATAGATGCGTGAAGCAAACTACACTTCCTACAGTGGCACAACTAATGAACTTAAAATCAGAATTTAATATGAGCGAAAGTTGTTTTGACCAGATGCTTTCCATTATTAAGAGTATGCTTTCAGCTTTCGAGAAATTACCGGGACATTTTTACAAGTGCAAACGGTTGATGAGAGATTTAGGGTTGGAATTTCAGAAGATTGATGCATGCCGCAATCATTGCATGTTGTACTACAAGGAAAACAACTCACTTATGAGTTGTTCTATTTGTGGCGAGCCCAAATTCAAACCGAAAAAGAATTCTCAAAGTTCAAAAAAAAATGTGGCAAATGCAATATTTAGATACTTTCCGATTGTTCCAAGATTATAACGACTATTTCTTTCTGAAAAAACTGCATCATTTATGAGGTGGCACAGAGAAGAAGCACGTGAAGATCAAAATTCAATAACACATCCTTCGGATGCGGAGGCATGGAGATGATTTGATGCACTTCATCCGGATTTTTTTGCAGAATCACGCAATGTTAGATTAGGACTTTGCACCGATGGCTTCAACTCATTTGGCTCATCAAGTACTGCTTATTCATGTTGGCCTATTTTTGTGACACAGTATAATTTGCCTCCAAGCATGTGTATGAGACGAGAGAATATATTGCTTACCTGTATGATCCCGGGTCCTCAATCTTCTGGTAAAAGTTTACATATTTACTTAAGACCTTTGATTGATGAACTCAAGATATTGTGGGAGGATGGCGTGGTTACCTATGACAAATCTAAAAAGCAAAATTTCATTATGAGAGCCGCATTAATGTGGACCATAAGTGATTTTTCGACATATGGAATGTTGAGTGATTGGAGTACAAAAGGAAAACTTGCTTGTCCCATATGTGAAAAGAATACGAAATCCTTTTATTTTGAAAAATTGTAGGAAAGTTTGCTGGTTTGATTGTCATAGGATGTTTCTGCCATTGGAGAATTCGATGCACCGTGATCGAAACTCATTTAAAAAGAATACATTCGAGAACACTTTGTGTCTAACTCATTTGACAGGAAAAGAATTACTAGAGCAAGTAAACAAGCTTAGTGAAGTCTCATTCGGACTGAAGGCCGGTAGTTATAAGCAAATTGGGTTTGGAAGTGAACATAATTGGGAGAAAATAAGTATTTTTTGGGAGTTGCCTTATTGGTCTTCAAACTTGATACGTCATAACTTAGACGTCAAGCATGTGGAGAAGAACGTATTTGACAACATCTTCAACACTATTATGGATGTTAAAAGAAGAACAAAAGATAGCATACAGACTCGCGAAGACATGAAATTAATATGTAAAAGACAAGAGTTAGATATCATTCATTTTCAAAATGGTAAATGCAAAAAGCCAAAAGCTACTTATGTCTTGAGCAATAATCAAAGAAAAGTGGTTTTCGAATGAGTAAAGCAATTGAAATTCCTCGACGGATATGTATCAAACATATCTCATTGTTTTAACTTGGACAATGAGAAGATACACGGGATGAAGAGTCATGATTGTCATATTTTTATGCAAAGGATGTTTCCAATTGTCTTTAAAGAACTTTTGCCAAAGGCCATCTGGGAGGTTTTAACAAAATTGTCTATGTTCTTTAAAGAGCTTTGTGCATCCATCGTTCGGAAACAAGACATATCTCGGTTAGAGGCTTCTATTGTGATTACCGTGTGCAAGGCTGAGAAGATATTTTCACCTTCTTTATTTGATGTGATGAAACATTTGATTGTACATCTTCCATATGAAACAAAATTGTTGGTCAGGTTCAATATCGATGGATGTATCCTTTCGAAAGGTGCATGTTATATTTGAAAAGGAAGGCGAAGAATAAGACAAAAATTGAAGGCTCCATATGTGAAGCATATTTCATTGAGGAGGTGTCAAACTTCACTTCAAAATACTTTGAGCCGCACATACAATCACGACACACCTAAGTTCCAAGAAACGATGATGGTGGTGAAGGAGAAGTTGACATGAATATTCTATCCATCTTCAAGTACCCATGTCGACTTCTTGGTGCAGGACGCAAAGTTATCTTGAATGACAGAGATCTCACCGCCGTTGAGAATTATGTTCTTGCAAATTGTAGCGAAGTGACGACGTATCTCGAGTAAGGCAATTTGTTCTAATTTATTATATAATTTAAAGCTAATTGTTGCTATATGATTGTATTAATTGAAAACTATGAATTCAGGAAATTCAAAGAATTACAGCGAGAAATCAATCTGTTAGTTTCAAATGATGAGTTATTGAAACTACGATACGAATATTTTGCTGATTGGTTGAAATGTGAAGTGAAAAATCTTTCCGCTTGTTCTTAATTGTTATAAGTTCGTAACTTTTAATAAATTTTTTAGTTATTTTTTTTAGGTTATTAATGGCTCAGTCATAGAGAACAAAATATGAGATCTCGGTCATGGCCCGAAGAAACAAGTTCTTAGGTACTGCGGCATCATAGTCAATGGATATCGATTCCATATAGAAGAATATAGCCGACAACGTTCAACTATTAATAGCGGCATATGTGTTCTAGGAAGCATGTACGGGGACGACAACTTTGATTACTACGATGTTATAGAAGACATCCTAGAATTATCTTATTTGGGAAAATCTAACAAAGTCGTGGTGCTAAAATGTCATTGGTTCGATCCAGAGAAAGGAGTTAGGATCGATCAAAAGTTTAAATTGGTGGATATTAACCCTCGATCGAGACTTTAGTCATACGATCCATTCGTATTGGCGGAACAAGCACAACAAGTGTACTACACTAAGTATCCATAAAAAAGAACCAAGGATGAATGGTGGGCATCATGCAAAGTGAGGAGTAGACTATTCTTAGTAGAAACAATGGTAAATGATAATGAAACATCATCCGTACACAACGATGTGCCCATGGACGATTACTATCAAAAAGATAGAGTGAATGAGACGATTGATGTGGTCGATGGAGTTGAGAATTTTTAATTGGTCGATGACGCTGAGCCAATGAAAGAGTTCAATTCAAATGACCTCTTGGTTGTGAACTTCGATAATTTCATTGATGATGACTCGAACCAAGATTACAGCGATGATGATGAAGATGATGAAAATGAATCAGAATACGAAACAAGCGAATGAATCTCGTAGTTATTCTAATGACATAAGCTTTTTACTTTTTTTAAGTTATATATGGTTACCGATAATAAGAGAAGTTTCTTTCTTTTTTTCAGTCATGGTTACTAGGGTCGAGCATTTGGATCATCTCGCTCTTCCAAGCATTCACTCCAGATGAGTCAGTCGTCACAATTACCAGATAATATATTTATTGTGAGCTGCTTATTTATTGTTGATTATAATAGTTAAATTCCTTTTTTAATAATATCAGTTCCTCCGTCGCCGATGGGACACGTAGCAGGATCGTCAGATAGTAGGTGATCCATTGGTGGGTCTGCTCAGCGTATCACTCCAGGTACGTGATACATTGTAGACAATAGACAGTAGGAGATATAGTTTTTTAAATATTTTGCTTTTGTGATAGTTGCTCCACCGTCGTCGGGGAACATAGTGGGTACGTCTCGATCGCACGACGACGATCGTCATGTCACACCAGGTTATTTTTTGTATATTACTTAATTTTATGTAGGAGCCAAATTTTATGTATTTTCTTATGATGGCAGTTGCTACCCCACCGCCACCGTCGAAAATACTAGACGCTTCACCACAATTTAGCATTGGCGAGCGACATCTTACGTCAGGTGATATATTTATTATTATTGACATTTCTCAATTAATCATATTAATTGTTTTTTAATAATGTAAGTTGCTACGCCGCCGATAGACAATCACATGCCTCAATTCATTCAGACGAGCGGACTACTACTAATCATGCGGTATCACAATTTTAATTTGGTATGACACTAATGATTTATTATGTATTAGGACCCGTAGATGATGTCGGACCTTCACAGCCTACCCCAGATGTACCGGATGATGATTTCTCTTCGAGTGATGAAGAGGGGTTACACGATAATGTGGTGGTCACTGTGAATAATATTGCTCGACCGTAAGTTAAATAAGTTGTACAAATTTTGTTATAGTTTTGATTATCATTGAAAATTAATTCTTCTTTGTAATTGACAGGACCACTTTCTTATCCGCTAGTACCGTGCGGGATGTCAGTGCTCTCGTTCTTTCCCACTTGTCGGAAGGGACAGGATCTTGAAAATATGTCCCAATTCAAGTGCGAGATGACATCTTTCGAGCCTTTACGGTACAATCTTCTATTTGGGTTACATAATTTGATTTATATTTATTTTAAAATTACTAAGTTTTAACATTCTATTTGTAGGAGGCAAATCAGTTTCATCCGGATCTTAGTTTAGGGATGATCCGGGGAGCTTTTGAGAAGGTCGCTGTGAAACGCTTCAGAAATCGATTATACAAGGTCATCACGTCCGCCAGTCTCACTTTGGAGCAGGGCATACAAAGATGTTCAAGACATATTAGGCGCTCGGTTTGGGAGTCCCTCTGTAGGAAGTGATAAGTATGTATACTTTTACATTATTTTTATGAAAATTATAGTTTTTTGAAAGTGTAAGTATTTGATGTTCACAAAGGACGGATGAACGATGGCAAAGGAAGTCGGAAAAGACAAGAGTTAATCATTTTTCGAAGCCTGATGCCTACATCCACACAGGGGGATCAATGCGATTTGACGAGCATCGACGGCACATGATAATTTACATATAAATTCAATTTATCAAACTTTTGACTTATACTTATGTTATCAAATTTGAAACTTTATTGTAGGGGTAGAAAGAAGGCGGTCCCGTAGACTTTCGTGTGGTCTATGAGGCCACGCATAAGAGCCGGAAGACAAACGACTTAGTTACGCCCACTGCTCGTAGGCTTCTGGTAAGTCTCATGATATGGTCATTTGGTTGTTGCCGTTAGTGCACTATTTTTAAAATACATAATGTTTAAATTTTATAGGATGAGTATAATGCGAAAATAACTGAAAAGTATGGAGATGATCCGAATACTCAGCCACCAAATAATGTTTCTTCGTTGGTTTAGTCATGTTTTTAATTTATGTGTTTCTTGATATATAATTTATATATTATATGATTGTATAATTTTTCTATTTCGTAGAGGACCCTGCTATTTGGGAGGAGGTGGCCGGCACGACACGAGGGGATACTTGCGTGGCCTCGGTACAGCCGCTCAGATACCTAGGAGGATCGGAGGATATGCAGGAGGTGCATCTGCTCTGAGCTCATCCGCTGCACCTGATATGATGCAGCTATCACATCAGCTATCGCAGTAGTTATCGGCGTAGATATCGCAGCAGGTGTCGCAGCAAGTGTCGCAGCAGTTGTCGCAGCAGTTGGCTCCTCTATTGCAGGCGATTCAGGGATTGATCCCGACGCAGAATCCATCCCCGCGAGGCCATGGACCGAGCACGTCTGAGTCGAACGTCCGGAATGATAACAATAATTTTCAAA